>CP139507.1:340424118-341631956 GCA_021014915.2 Artemisia tridentata subsp. tridentata | reverse complement strand
CTCTTATCATGTAGTAAATCTAACTACACGAATGTAGTCTCACTTGTGGCCTCGGAATGGTCCTAACGCAAGTTCTAGAATCTAAGTGCTACCGGTACACACATCATAGCATAAATGCTTTTCCTACCAATTCTAGGGGCGAACCTCACATATTTGGGGGTGGAAAATTTTTTTAGTGGTACGGTTTTTGTGCTAGTCATATAATTCCTATCCATGAGACGCTCATTAAGATCAAAGTTTCACTCCTATATGTTGTAAAAAATTTTAAATTTGGCACTAAAATTGCCCTAACAGGTATTTATCTCAGTTTTATTACACATCTACCATCAAACAAACAAAAATCAAGCGTAAAAGCATTCTCTAAAGTATCGTACTTTACCCCCCCCTTACACTTAAGATGAACATTGTCCCCAATGTTCAAATAACAAGATGTAAAAGTAAATAAGGTAAAAGAATGAAATCAAATACTCCCCTGATTCGTTTGGTGGATAAAGGGGTAACATGGTTAGATCTTCTTCCAATAAAATGTAGAAGCTCCAAGACTAATGCAACGCCATAAGCTTGATTCCACATACATCTCCTTGTCCAAAATAACCTGTTAAACCTGAGAAAACAAACACGAAAACCTGCATAACATCGGCGGGATAAATTCTATATAAGGATATAATGCTTGTGGAATGATTATTTTGCAGATTCCTGGAGTTTATAAGTTAGAGATTTAATAAAAACTTTTTATGAAAACAAAACTTTCAAAAATTTCAGAAAATTAAAACCTGACGCCGTCAGAAGTGATCTGACAGAATTCTCATGTTAAGTTTCCGGAAAATTTCTGGAAAAACCTATACCTTACTTCCTGGAAATCCTGCAAAACATCATTATGACTCGATACAAGCATTTGACTCAAACAATTACTAATATGTATGTTAATTTAATATTGTTATGATTCATGTTCATTTTTTCTAATAAACCGATTTGGATTTCCCTTACACTTAACTTTTGCAAAATACCTTTATATGTAGTTAAGACGAAGTTAAAAACAAGATAAAGCATTTTCACAATTTAGTTTTGAACATGAATCAATAATAATAAAAATTAAACATACATACGGAAGCAAATAAAATCAAACAAACAAATAAATAAACACACAAAGCAAATAAAGCTTGGGTTGCCTCCCAAGAAGCGCTTGTTTTTGTTCGAGTCACGAGCCTGACTCTACCCTTATTTAACGGAAATAGGGGAGGTTTTCCCTACACTTAGGGTTAAGTGCGGGTGATAGTGGCGATACACACCAGCTCGGTAGGAGTATGCCACGTGAGGAAAGATTGGTGGATGAATTATATGCTCAAAGGGGTGTGCTCCTTTCATCATAACCTTACCTAGTTCACTTTGGTCAATGGGTGAGTTAAAGTGTTCTCCTAAAAAGGGATCATTTTCTATCAACTTCGAGAGATTCCTAGTTGGGAATCCATCTTGACCTAATAAACCTGGTTTAAACCCATAATGTTTCTTGTGATCAATCATGAATGGGTGATGTAAGTATGTAAGGTCATGGTTCACTCCTATATTAGCTTCCTCTCCACATGGCCTAGAGTCTACTACCTTAATCTTAACATTACCCAGACTACATGTTTTGATGGGTGGATCGGGACCTTTTTTAATTCCTAAATTCACATCTAAAGATGGAATATTAGGTAACGGTTTTGGTTGAGGCTCCGGTTCATCAAAAATAGGAAATCCCCTAGAACTAAGAGTAAGGTTGTGATCACTATAAGCATTCAAACCTATATCCTCTAGTTGTGTTTGGTTCAAAGGTTCTACCTCCATCGGGATTCCTGAAGTCTCTTCTACTTCTTTCGGGTAAGTCACGGGCGGTGTGTGTGCCTCAAATGATGGTAGGACTTGTGAGGTACTTAGCGGGTTTGTATTATTTACCTCATCCTTCCTTGTCTCTATATCAATTATATCCACATCATGTGTTTTAGTAGAATCTAACCCAAACATGTTCCTAAGTATGTCAAATCCTTCTCTAGCCATTTCAAGTTCTAAGTCCGATTCATAAGAATCTTCCCCGATAACATGATTACAATGTTCAATTTGCCTAAAGGATTCATCATGTGTTCCTTGAGATTCAAAGTCATTGATCATAAAACCTAGGTCTTTTTGCTCAATATGCTAATGTTCGGCTAAATCATCCTCAATTGTTTCCTCAAGTTGTGATGTATACGAACCCATTAATTCATTAAACTTATGGTTCACGGTTAGGAGGCTTTCCTCAAAATTTTTCCAAAGGGTCTTATTAAAAGGAGTTGATCCTAACAATGATTGTTTAATAGAAGCCACACATGCACATAATTCATCAAACCTATCAAACTTTATACCCATCTCCTCTTGTATATATCTAAGATCACTTAAAAATTCATTGGAACAACAGGAAGCAAATCTATCCGTGTAAAGTAATTGTTCCTCTATTGTTAATGATCTAAATGGAATTTCATCCGCCATGGTGACAAATGAAAATGGTTTTACAAACAAAGGGCACAATGAAAAAAATAGACTAAAGAAATCTAATAAAAAGAAAAATAAAAATCTCACTAGAAAGGAATCTAGTGAGTAGACCTAATAAAATAAAAATTCAACCTAAACAATAACTATTCCCCGGCAACGGCGCCAAAAACTTGATGCGTGGTTTTGCGACCTTACAACAGGTTTTACCTCTCGAGGGATCTCAAGAGGCTTACAACCCCACCAGGCAGTGTACCTGACCGATGTAGTATAGTGTAGTGGTAAGTACGGGGGATTGATCGTTCTCCACAGGGAATAGTGTTCGTTAGGTATGAAAAAACTACTCTAATAGGTCTAAGGGTGAGAGAAGATTCTTTTTGTATTTTTATATTTTTATGAAAGCAAGTAAAATCTCGGGTTTGAAGGAGTGGGCGGAATTAGTTGCTAGTCAACTAACCCAAATTACTACGAATGCAAATAAAATAAAATAACTGAAAATGAAAAGGTTGTGAAACTTATATGGAGAGAAATGTGTTTACTTAGATTTCCTTACTCCCTAACTATCTTTTACCGGTTGATTAGTGTGTATTAATTGCGTGGATGACGGGTGTATTCCTTAATACCAATCGTGGGGTGGCGTACGTACTTCCCCAACTCTACAAGCTCCTACTTCACTCCTATGTCGAGCCGGCTAGGAAGCTCCTAACATGGGATCACTAGAATTCGCTCATGCATTAAATACAACCATAAAAACCTTAGTACGCATTGGTTCATATTTCTTAAGACGTTCAAGCAAGTTACCGTATAGGAAGTTAGCCAGTTTTCTTAAGCCTAACATCGATAAACAATCATTCAATACAATTAATAACACACTAATAACCGATAATCAATAGTTAGGTTTCATTAGATCTAAGCAAACACAAGATAAATCTAGCCTAGCATGTTAATTAAAAGACAAGAACAAGATATAATCAAACAACACATAGACATATTGATTGATTAAATGAATACTTATCTTCAATAAAACATGGGAGATCCAAGAGTATGAAAACCCTTAAAAATGGCAGAAATTCGTCTTAGGGTTTCTCCTCACAAAGTTGCACACTAATGACAAAAAATTGCAAAACTATATATAGAGTTTAAGGGCTGACGGCGTCACGTTATAGATCTTGACGCCGTCACCTCGCCGTGTCTAGGGTTCCCGGATGGCCTTCTTGACGCCGTCCCTCTTTAGTGCTCCAAAATCCGCTCTGGCTTATCAAAGGTTGACGCCGTCAGAAATGGGCTTGACGCCGTCTCTATTTAACTTAAACCGTGATGGCCTTGATCACCTTAAAGGGTGACGCCGTCAGACTTCCTTTGTAAAACTCCCTGGCTTATCATGTGTATTTTTCATATCCACCTCTTTTGCCAAGCCATGACGCCGTCTGGAACAATCCCTGACGCCGTCAAAGGTACTTTTCCAGCCGATTTTGAGACTTTGTCGTTTTCTTCACTTTTATGCTCCAAAAACATCCAAAATGCTTTCTTTTCCAGATTTCTTCTCCAAAGTACCTAAAATGACAAAAGGAACGATTTAGGGCAATATTTGATCAAATAAATACGATTTAGGGCTTAAATGACCCCCAAAAAGCGGTACACTTTTCGCTTCATCAGTTGTACGCTAAGTTTTCGAAATGCGAGTTTTGGCTTTGAGAGGTACATTTTCTTGGTCATGTGGTTAATAGCGAAGGTATACATGTAGACCTTGGAAAGGTCGAAGCGGTCAAAAATTGGAAGGCTCCTACGACGCCGTCAGAGATATGCTCCTTTTTAGGATTGGCAGGGTATTACAGATGATTTATCAAAAAAATTTCGAAGATTGCCAAACCCCTCACATTGTTGACCCAAAAGAATAAGAAGTATGTTTGGGGAGAGGAGCAAGAGATGGCTTTTCAGACATTATATGATAATTTGTGCAATGCACCTATTCTGGCGCTTCCAGACGGACCATATGACTTTGTGGTGTATTGTGATGCGTCGAAACAAGGTTTTGGATGTGTACTAATGCAGAGAGGGAAAGTGATAGCCTATGCATCCCGACAACTCAAGATTCATGAGATGAATTACACCACTCATGATTTAAAGCTTGGTGCGGTAGTGTTTGCCCTCAAGAATTGGAGACATTATCTGTATGGCACAAAGAGTGTTGTTTTTACGGATCATAAGAGTCTTCAGCATATCTTCAGTCAGAAGGAGCTGAATATGCGACAGAGAAGATGGATTGAATTGTTTAGTGATTATGATTGTGAGATTCGCTATCATCCTGGAAAGGCGAATGTGGTGGCTGATTCGTTGAGTAGAAAGGAGATGATTAAGTCTAAGCGTGTGCGAGCTATGTGCATGACCTTGCAATCGGGAATCAAGAGGAAGATATTGGCAGCACAAGAGGAAGCCCTCAAGGATGAAAATGCAACAGCCGAGATGCTGCGTGGGTTGGATCAACAAATAGAGAAAAAGGAGGATGGTGGATTATATTTCTTGGATCGGATATGGGTTCCGATGGTGGGAGATGTAAGAAGGTTGATCATGGACGAGGTTTATAAAACGAGATACTCAATTCATCCAGGATCTGACAAGATGTATTACGATCTTAGAGATGCTTATTGGTGGCCAGGAATGAAGAGGGAAATAGCCGAGTATGTTAGTAAAGGTCTGACTTGTTTGGAAGTTAAGGCTGAACATCAGAAACCCTATGAATTACTACAACAACCGCCGATCCCTGAGTGGAAATGGGAGAATATAACGATGGATTTTATTACCAAGTTGCCTCGAACAAGTAATGGGCATGACACGATATGGGTCATAGTGGACAGGCTGACGAAGTCTGCACATTTTCTGGCCATTCGTGAGGATTATAAGATGGAGAAGCTGGCAAGAATTTATATCAGTGAGATTGTGGCACGACATGGTGTGCCAGTATCTATTATATCTGATCGCGATAGTAGGTTTACCTCGCGGTTCTGGCAGTCGCTACAAAAGGCTTTGGATACACGTATGGATATGAGTACAACTTATCATCCACAGACGGATGGGCAAAGTGAACGAACAATTCAAACTTTAGAAGATTTACTTAGAGCATGTGCTATCGATTTTGGAGGAAGCTGGGATACTCATTTACCTTTAGCTGAGTTCTCCTATAATAACAGCTATCATTCCAGTATTAGGTGTGCGCCGTTTGAAATGTTGTATGGGAGGAAATGTAGATCACTTGTTCTGTGGGCAGAGGTTGGGACTAGCTAACTAATTGGTCCTGAACTAGTACAAGAGACTATATATAAGGTTTTTCAGATTAAGGAAAGACTTATTGCAGCAAGGGATCGCCAAAAGAGTTATGCGGATAATCACCGTAAGCCTTTAGAGTTTAGTGTTGGTGATCTTGTGATGCTAAAAGTGTCCCCTTGGAAGGGTGTTGTGCATTTCGGTAAGGAAGGCAAATTAGCACCGAGATATGTAGGACCGTTTGAGATTACGGAAAGGATTGGACTTGTGGCATATCGACTGAAATTACCTCAGGAGCTAAGTAGTATACATGATACGTTTCACGTATCTAATTTAAAGAAATGTTTGGCGGATGCTAGTCTGCATGTGCCATTAGATGAGATTAAGGTTAACAGGACCTTTCATTTTGTTAAGGAGCCTGTTGAGATTATGGACCGAGTGGTCAAGGGTTGGAAACTTGGTAAGATAGCTTTAGTAAAGGTACGTTGGAATTCGAAGCGTGGTCCTGAGTTTACTTGGGAGCACGGGGAATAGATGAGGTCTAAGTACTCAAATTTGTTTGCTGATGTGGTTGGTGAGACATGAAGTGTCGTGATGCGTGGTTTTGCGACCTTACAACAGGTTTTACCTCTCGAGGGATCTCGAGAAGCTTGCAATCCCCACCAGGCAGTGTACCTGACCGATGTAGTATAGTGAAGTGGCAAGTACCGGGGGATTGATCGTTCTCTAGGGGAATAGTGTCGTTAGGATTGAAAAACTACTCTAATAGGTCTAAGGGTGAGGGAAGATTCTTTTTGTATTTTTATAATTTTTTATAAAAGCAAGTAAAATCTCAGGTTTGAAGGAGTGGGCGGAATTAGTTGCTAGTCAACTAACCCAAATGACTACAAGTGCAAATAAAATAAAATAACTAAAAATGAAAAGGGTCGTGGAACTTATATGGAGAGAAATGTGTTTACTTAGATTTCGTTACTCCCTAACTATCTTTTACCGGTTGATTAGTGTGTATTAATTGCGTGGATGACGGGTGTATTCCTTAATACCAATCGTGGGGTGGCGTACATACTTCCCCAACTCTACAAGCTCCTACTTCACTCCTATGTCGAGCCGGCTAAGAAGCTCCTAACATGGGATCACTAGAATTCGCTCATGCATTAAATACAACCATAAAAACCTTAGTACGCATTGGTTCATGTTTCTTAAGATGTTCAAGCAAGTTACCGTATAGGAGGTTAGCCAGTTTTCTTAAGCCTAACATCGATAAACAATCATCCAATACAATTAATAACACACTAATAACCAATAATCAATAGTTAGGTTTCATTAGATCTAAGCAAACACAAGATAAATCTAGCCTAGCATGTTAATTAAAAGACAAGAACAAGATATAATCAAACAACACATAGACATATTGAATGATTAAATAATTACTTATCTTCAATTAAACATGGGAGATCCAAGGGTATAAAACCCTTAAAAATGGCAGAAAATTCGTCTTAGGGTTTCTCCTCACAAAGTTGCACACTATGAATAAAAATTGCAAAACTATATATAGAGTTTAGTGCCTGACGGCGTCACGTTGTAGGAGGTGACGCCGTCACCTCGCCGTGGCTAGGGTTCCCGGATGGTCTTCCTGACGCCGTCCCTTTTTAATCCTCCAAAATCCGCTCTGGCCTATCAAGGATTGACGCCGTCAGAAATGTGCTTGACGCCGTCTCTCTTTAACTTAAACCGTGATGGCCTTGATCACCTTAAAGGGTGACGCCGTCAGATTTCCATTGCAAAACTCTCTGGCGCGTCACGTGTATGTTGTCATATCCACCTCTTTTGCCAAGCCATGACGCCGTCAGGAGCAATCCTTGACGCCGTCATGTGTACTTTTCCAGAAACTTTGAAGACTTTGTCGTTTTCTTCACTTTTATGCTCCAAAAACGTCCAAAATGCCTCCTTTTCCAGATTTCTTCTCCAAAGTACCTAAAATGACAAAAGGAACGATTTAGGGCAATATTTGATCAAATAAATACGATTTAGGGCTTAAATGACCCCTTAAAAGCGGTACACTTTTCGCTTCATCAAATACCCTTACACTTGAGATTTGCTTGTCCTCAAGCAAATGCGCTTTTATTCTAATCAAAATACAAGTTAGGGGTCATTTAACGCTAATATAAAAGTAATTACAACAAATAGTCGTTCCACTTTAATCATAATAAGCACGGAGATTACACACTAGCACCTCACAAGTAGTGTTTAGATACTCACATCTCTCAGGTGTCATAAAAGTATATCTCATAAATGAAAACGGATAATGTCTCTCCACTACCTGTCATAGCAAATAGATTACCATAGGCTTGGGAAAGGATCAAAAACCTTCTCCACTAGGCGTAAGCACCTAAGATAAACTATCAAAGAGGGCTTTTAAACGGGTTATAACGTGAGGTGTAGGGATATGATAAACACGGTTTTGTTGGATAAAGGATATTTTACTGGTGGCGAGTTAAAGATCTTGATTAATTACATGTACAATATGGCGTTGCTAAGCCAAGACTAGACTCGACTTAAGCTAAAAACAAAATAACAAAAACATAAAATAAACATAAAATGAAATGGGATGGTAGTCCGTATGTTTTTTCTACTTTTCTTTTTCTCATTTTTTTGTATTTTTCTTGATTTTTTCGATTTTTTTTTTTTTTTTTTTTTTTTCATACACTCTTGCCCTACCATCCAAAATAATACATCATAGGGGCGTTGCATTCCCCTTACACTTGAACTTTTACATAACTTTACAAATACTATTCTATCGACTCGAATTAAGATAATCGAAACACTTGGAGTACTTTTTAAAATATTTAGCACATATGGGGGTAATAATGTTGTTCTTCCCCATTACTCCATTACACTAGTACTTTACCCATGAGTCCCAATCGTCCCAAAACAATATGTACAAGGATATGACTCGACTTAGCAACCATGTAATTAATTAGATAGTTAACTTGGGGTTTAAACAAATGTTGTCACAATAATGCACTAAAAATGAGTGCATACAAGGTAGGCTAAGGCGATTTGGGTGTACATTTAAGTGGGGTGTAAACAAATTCTTCCTTTAAGTAAAATGCTTAAAGGTCGAAACGAAAAGATAGGCTCTGAGGGGTGTACTAGGGGTATCGTGTACTAAAAATGAGTACAACGCAAAGGGTGTGGGAGAATTGCTTGACCAATGTAGCCAACGTAATTATAACAAAAACACAGGTGTAAAACAATGGGTTAATCCTAATGCCTCTTATTATGAAGTAAATCTATCTACACGAATGTAGTCTCACTTGTGGCCTCGGAATGGTCCTAACGCAAGTTCTAGAATCTAAGTGCTACCGGTACACACATCATAGCATAAATGCTTTTCCTACCAATTCTAGGGGCGAACCTCACATATTTGGGGGTGGAAAATTTTTTAGTGGTACGGTTTTGTGCTAGTCATATAACTCCTATCCGTGAGACACTCATTAAGACCAAAGTTTCACTCCTATATGTTGTAAAAAATTTTAAATTTGGCACTAAAATTGCCTTAACAGGTATTTCTCTCAGTTTTATTACACATCTACCATCAAACAAACAAAAATCAAGTGCAATTGTATTTTCTAAGGTATCATCATTTACCCTCCCCTTACACTTAAGCTGAACATTGTCCCCAATGTTCATTCAAAGGATGTAAAAGTAAATAAGGTAAAAGAATGAAAACAAATACTACCCTGATTCGTTCGATGTGGATAATCCGGTAACATGGTTAAATCCTCCTCTAAGAAAATGAACGTTGAAAGCTTCCCTTCCGAAATATAAATCATCTTCTTGTCCAATATAACCTGTTAAACCTGAGAAAACAAACACAAAAAACCCAAAGCATCAACCTGAACAAAGAAAACTCACAACTAGATGTAATTCCAGACTTAGAAATAAAAACAAAACGATTAAAGATATAATGCTTGTAGAATGAATATTTGCAGATTTCCTGGAGTTTATAAAACTAAAGATTTAACAAAAACTTTATGACTCCGGTAGAAAATCAAAACTTGCAAAATTTCCAGAATTTTACACTTGACGCCGTCAGGTGTTAACCTTGACGCCGTCAGAAGTGACCTGCAGAAATTTTATGGTTAGTTTCCAGAAAATTTCTGGAAAAACTTATGCCTCACTTCTTGGAATTCCTACAAAATATTCATTATGACTCGATACAAGCATTTGACTCTAACAATTACTAGTATGCATGCTCATTTAATATTGTTGTGATTCATGTTCAATCTTGTTCTTGTAAACAAATTTGGATTCCCTTACACTTCTCTTTTGCAAAATACCTTTATATGTAGTTAAGACGAAGTTAAAAACAAAATAAAGCATTTTCACAATTTACTTTGAAACATGAGGACAAACAATAACAATTAAACTTGCATACGGAAACAAATAAAATCAAACAAACAAACAAACAAACAAACAAACAAACAAATAAAGCTTGGGTTGCCTCCCAAGAAGCGCTTGTTTTTGTTCGAGTCACGAGCCTGACTCTACCCTTATTTAACGGAAATAGGGGAGGTTTTCCCTACACTTAGGATTAAGTGCGGGTGGAAGTAGCGATACACACCCTTAGGGTGGAAATATGCCACGTGAGGTGAAGGGGGTGAGTGAATGGCTTCCTTCATCCTAAAACTACCCGGATAATATTGGTTTATGGGTGGGTCGGTTCCTCTTTTGTCTCCTAGATGTAAATCTAAGGATGAAAAGTTGTGTAAAGGTTGAGGTTCCGGCTCATCAACACTAGGAAATTCCCTAGAACTAAGAGTAAGGTCATCACTAAAAGTGTTCAAACCTATATCCTCTAGTTGTGCTTGGTCCAAGGGTTCTACCTCCATTGGGATTCCTAAAGTCTCTTCTACTTCTTCCGGGTAAGTCACGGGCGGTGTGGGTGCCTCAAATGATGGTGGGTTTTGTGGAGTACTTGGTGGACTTGGATTTTCTACTTTATCCTCCATCTTATCTTGATTACCTATGTGCTTATTATGTGATTTGTTGAAGTCTATCCCCAACATGCACCTAGGTATCTCAAATCCTTTTCTATTCATCTCAAATTCTTGGTCCGATTCATAAGAATCATTCTCAATAACTTGATCAATATGTTCCATTTGCCTAAAGGATTCCTCATACTCATCATATGTCTTGGTGAAATCTAATCCAAGCATGCACCTAGGTAGTTCAACATTAACCATCTCACAATCTTGGTCGGGTTCATAAGAAACTATCCTAGGTGAAGGCTCATATGGTGCATAGGTTTCACTTAATGAGGTATTTTGAGGGTTTGATGGGGCTCCTAAGGTGATTTCCTCAAAAGTTTTATGCACTTGGTCTCTTTTCTCAAGGTACTCACTAAAATCTATGTAAGATCCTGTTCTCATTACTTCATTCCACCATCTTGATTTATCCAAATTAGTAAAATTATATTTCTTCATGTAAAACTCTAGTCGCGGATTTGGTAGATTCACGTTCTCCATAATGGCGAACGGAAGAGTCAATGGAAAAAATTTACGAACAAAAGCACAAAGAAAAGATAGACTACGAGAAAGCTAATAAAAAGAAAATAAAAATCTCACTAGATAGGAATCTAATGAGTAGACCTAATAAAATAAAAATTCAACCTAAACAATAACTATTCCCCGGCAGCGGCGCCAAAAACTTGATGCGTGGTTTTGCGACCTTACAACAGGTTTTACCTCTCGAGGGATCTCGAGAAGCTTGCAATCCCCACCAGGCAGTGTACCTGACCGATGTAGTATAGTGAAGTGGCTAGTACCGGGGGATTGATCGTTCTCTAGGGGAATAGTGTCGTTAGGATTGAAAAACTACTCTAATAGGTCTAAGGGTGAGGGAAGATTCTTTTTGTATTCTTATAATTTTTTATAAAAGCAAGTAAAATCTCGGGTTTGAAGGAGTGGGCGGAATTAGTTGCTAGTCAACTAACCCAAATGACTACAAGTGCAAATAAAATAAAATAACTGAAAATGAAAAGGGTCGTGAAACTTATATGGAGAGAAATGTGTTTACTTAGATTTCCTTACTCCCTAACTATCTTTTACCTGTTGATTAGTGTGTATTAATTGCGTGGATGACGGGTGTATTCCTTAATACCAATCGTGGGGTGGCGTACGTACTTCCCCAACTCTACAAGCTCCTACTTCACTCCTATGTCGAGCCGGCTAAGAAGCTCCTAACATGGGATCACTAGAATTCGCTCATGCATTAAATACAACCATAAAAACCTTAGTACGCATTGGTTCATGTTTCTTAAGACGTTCAAGCAAGTTACCGTATAGGAGGTTAGCCAGTTTTCTTAAGCCTAACATCGATAAACAATCATCCAATACAATTAATAACACACTAATAACCAATAATCAATAGTTAGGTTTCATTAGATCTAAGCAAACACAAGATAAATCTAGCCTAGCATGTTAATTAAAAGACAAGAACAAGATATAATCAAACAACACATAGACATATTGAATGATTAAATGATTACTTATCTTCAATTAAACATGGGAGATCCAAGGGTATAAAACCCTTATAAATGGCAGAATCTTAGGGTTTCTCCTCACAAAGTTGCACACTATGAATAAAAATTGCAAAACTATATATAGAGTTTAGTGCCTGACGGCGTCACGTTGTAGGAGGTGACGCCGTCACCTCGCCGTGGCTAGGGTTCCCGGATGGTCTTCCTGACGCCGTCCCTTTTTAATCCTCCAAAATCCGCTCTGGCCTATCAAGGGTTGACGCCGTCAGAAATGTGCTTGACGCCGTCTCTCTTTAACTTAAACCGTGATGGCCTTGATCACCTTAAAGGGTGACGCCGTCAGATTTCTATTGCAAAACTCTCTGGCGCGTCACGTGTATTTTGTCATATCCACCTCTTTTGCCAAGCCATGACGCCGTCAGGAGCAATCCTTGACGCTGTCATATGTACTTTTCCAGCAACTTTGAAGACTTTGTCGTTTTCTTCACTTTTATGCTCCAAAAACGTCAAAAATGCCTCCTTTTCCAGATTTCTTCTCCAAAGTACCTAAAATGACAAAAGGAACGATTTAGGGCAATATTTGATCAAATAAATACGATTTAGGGCTTAAATGACCCCCTAAAAGCGGTACACTTTTCGCTTCATCATGTCGCGTCGATCATCTTAGATCATGATGAGATACTTAGTTCGCGATGGTGGTATACATTTTATAGAGCTTTGAGAACGCGGTTGTAGATGAGTACGGCTTATCATTCTTAAGTGAATGGATTAAGAGAGTGTACAAATTTGAAGTTGGATGTTTCTTTTGTTCAAGATTGTGGTGCTGCTATTTGCACCCTAGCGTGGGTGAGCAGATCATTTGTAGTTGGCTTTAGATCGTGGAAGTTAGATGCTGGGTATTCATGATTGTTTTAATTAATGTTTGTGCTATGTGTAACTATTATATGTGTGTGCTACTTATGGTTACCGTTTAGATTTTCTTTTGGATCGGGGGTAACGTGCCTACCTGTGAGAAATCGTTTGGGTCATTTGTGTTATTGATCAGAGTAATGTATATATTTTCGTGTATCGTTGGATTGTCGGTAATGTTTTCTATCGTGTGTATTCGAGTATTCAATTGGTTCATATCTTGTGGTACTTTCTCTGTGACTGTATGGCGTGGTAGAATTCCCCACAGTCATAAGAAGTGCTAGTGATTTATGGTTTTAAGGCATGGTAATTATCCCGCTTGGATATCCACAAATTTTCTTTTGCTGATGTTACCGGTGACTCGAGTAGTTAAATCTCGGGACGAGATTTCTCTAAGGGGGGGATAATGTAACAACCGTGGTTTTGGCAGGTTAGTCAAACCAATAGTGTTGACTTGTTAAATTTTGTTTGGTGGTTTAGAGGTTTTCATGAGTTTATGTATGGGTTTGTTATTCGATCGTTATGTTTTTGTTGTGGTGTTGGATTCGGGGAAGCTCATTTTGCATACTTTTTGAGTCGTGGAAATGAGTTTTACGGTTTTGTGCTTCGGGGTTTTTGCGTAGTAAGTTTTGTTCAAGTTTTTGAGCGTTAGTAAGTTACGTGGTGTTCGGTTTTAAGGGTTATATTAATGATAAGTGTGAAATTCTATTTTTGGAAACTTTGAAAATGATAATTTTCCGAGTCATCGTAAAAAAAAAAAAAAAAAAAAAAAAAAAAAAAAAAAAAAAAAAAACCGAAAGTTTATCGCGTAAGACGTTAGGTTTCGTATGGGTTTTTGTAAAATATCGAGAGTACAAGGTTTTAAGTGTAATAATTAATATTAATAAAAAAAATAAAAATATATATTATAGAGGGGGGGGGGGGGCGGCCGAATTTTGTAGGGGAAGGGAAAAAAGGAAACCAAATTTGATCCAAATTACAATTCCTAATAGTAAGGGTTATCTAGAATATACCATAGGGTATTATAAATACAAAACAAAAACCCCTCACCCCTCTTTTTTGTAAATTTCGGTCGACCAAGGGAGAAACAAGAAGAAAAAAATTAGGGTTTTATTATTGAAGCCTAAAAATCACGAACAAGGTATACTTTTCAATACTTGTGTTCAATTAATTATTATAATTCATGTAACAAGAATATGATGGATTAGGGTTTATGTTTACTTCTGTAAATTAATGATGTATAACATGTTGGGATCAATAATTAGTAATATTATGATGATTGGTGAAGAGATTAGGGTATAAAACATGTTAGTTATTGAGTTAGGGTTTGGACAGATTCATAAGGCTGTAAAGATACGAAGATATTTAATAGATGGAGATGAGTTAATTGATGATTCTTGAGTCTAAATTGTAGTTCAGAGAACTTGTTTTCCAAAAAGTCCGGCCACGATTGATTTCGAGGTGGGGAAGTCAGTCTAATGATTTTTGCAAGTAAATGTGTCAAAACTGTTAAACCAGGACAGATTTAGGTTAAAAGTATTGAGATAAAAAGTGGTTTTAAAAGTGTAATTTGGGTTAGCCCTTCTGAAGAAATTGAGTTCTATATTCCCTTTGACTTCCTCGCGAAGGGTATGCGTTAATAAGTTGTGAAAATATGTTTGTTAGGTCAAAACATTTTGGTGTGTGTTCAGATCCGAATCTGGATAGTTTTCATGTTTGATTTTTCAAAGAGTACTTGTGTGTGTTTTTAGTACATGGCCTTCTGGGAGGAGCTTTTATGCTCATGAAAGAGCATGGTGAATTTTTGGTGTGAGTTGTAGAGCTTATTTTGTTGTGATTTCATGTTGGTAGAAGTACCCCAAAAATCTGCGTATTCTGAAAAAGTGTACGCAAGGGATTTAGTGAGTGTAAGTGTTTGGTAGTGGTTAGTATGGTGTCCAGGTGATCCATGGTGGTTTACATGAACCTTAGACATCCATAATATGTGTGTTACATGGACTATAGCTTTTAGCTTGGTCGCGTGTAATGTGATCTTATTTTGTTATATAGATTTGTGATTGATAATTTGGAAGCTGCAAACATTGAGGTGAGTTTCAAAGTCCCATTTTTAATTTGTTTTAACTTGGGATGGGAATGATGCTTGTGTTGAAATATTTTTGAGTTACTGTGATTATGTGGTTGTATATGCATGGACTTGTAAGTGTTATTATACGTGTATTTCATGTTATGAGATTATTGTGGTGATTCTGTGTGATCCATTTGGAGGGTAGCTATGTTCCCATTATCCAATTGGAGAGTAGTAGCTCTACTCACTATTATTCTGTGTGGTCTGATTAGAGGGTATGGTTTACCCATTATTGTGAACTTTGATCGTGGGCGCGTTCCGTCCCAATTGATGTTGGATATTGCTATTTGGATCGTGGGCACGTTCCGTCCCTTATGTCCCTTAAGTGGTATTTTGGTTGAATGACTGAGATTGCATGCTTTCTAGTATAATGACTAGTCTTACTGTCCTGCTATGTTTTATAATCAAAGTGAATTGGTTGCCTGAGATATATTGTGTGTCTTAAACCTATGAACCTCACCAACATTATGTTGACGTTTTAAGCATCATTTTCAGGTGAGCATTCTAAGGCTAAGGTAGAGGGGAGCGACTAGACGAGACTTAGTTGCATTTGAGAACGATTTATCCTTATGTTATGATTTGAATATATTTGATTTTGATTGTGATACTTTAATGTCTTTCGACTAGTACTTTATGTTCTATTGAAGACACCTTTTGGTGATTTGTTTTGGTTATTTTCTTTTGGGGTATCGTTACGACACTTTGTGTCTGTACTTTGCTCTATTTATGTGCATGTAGTAATTCTCTATTTTGACACCATGTGTTGTGATGATATCCATGAAGTTACACTCGCGTTTCCGCGTTGGCGAGGTGTGACATAACTCATCACATTCTCATTCTCATACCTTATCTCATTTCTTTAGTCATTTATGTATTTAAGCAATATCATTCTATCTCGTCTTTTACATTTATACCTTTCATAGACATTAACTATAACACACTCAATAGCGTCACCTTTTCTTCACACACATTTTATATCATTAACATAAGCTCGTTACGTATAACACACAATATTTTGTTACATTCTTGCTCACATACTTAACTCGTCTCATTCAATCGTTAGCGTTTAAACCATACCATTTATCTCTTCATTATCTTACCAACGCACCTTACTCTAATCCTATAAATTTACATCATATTAAACAATCAAGGTGCTCATTAAATCTTTCTTTCATCATAACATACCATAACATCATTGTCATTATTATACGTTCATGTTCATACTTAGATCTCATATACCTTAACCTACCGTCGATTCGTCCATATATCACATTATCCTCATTCATTAGGTACTAAATATGGTGAGACCATATGTTGGTCATCAATACCTTATGGATCCCGAGCCGTTACATATCATCATTCCTTAATCTCATTCCATAATCTCCATGTCATCAAACCCTTAATCAGCATGTTAATTCCATCTTATCAGTACACATTATATTTTAGCACACTTCTGTCAATATGATCCATTATTTAAGCGTTAATACTTTAAAATACCTACATCCCATCTCTAATATCATTTATTATTCCTTTTCACATCTTACTATTATTATCCTTCTATAATACACAATCTTATATCATTACGAATACGCTGATATCATTACTTGCACTCACCAAGCCCGTCATGGATTTAACTCACAAACACCTCCTTACCATAAAACATATATGTCTCTTATCATCTTAAGTCATAAAGTACATATTACATAAACCATCGATAACTTGAACATATAATTTAGAAAACCTTTAAATTCCATGAACCTATTATTCACATCATTATTATTTAAACATATTTAGTCCAACATAACTTATTTCTTACATTCGTCAAACCATTCACTACGTATCACCACCAATCAATCGCATCTAACATACCAATTTTATGTTTCATTACTTATTTACTATCCAAGCATTTATCAAACTAACACTCTTCCGTTTTCTCTTCTCTTTGCCTAACGCACTTTCAATCACTCACCTATCACCTTTCATCACTTTGAATAAATCTATGTGATACTTGCCAATTTCATACTTATATATATATATATATATATATATATATATATATATATATATATATATATATATATATATATATCATATTTCACCTGTGTCGTCACATTACATTTATCATTTCCTTGTTATCCCAAGTTAACCTCTTATTCTATTATACACTTGTTCATTCTTTTATTGTTTACCTATTTTAATTCCAATGACTCCTCTAATTTAGATTCCCTTGCATTACACCTTTTTAACTTCTTCTATACTTCACATTATAACACGCATTCATAGCTTATCTTGCCTATGACAAAATGGCTTCTTATACATAAGCATTAAGCACATTTGTGCTTACTTAATCTCATATATATACGTAAGGTCTACTTTCAACTTTCCTTCCATAAAATATAAACATTACTAACCATTTAAACTTCATTAGCTTATAGTTAATTCATAATTTTAAACATTTAAACATGCCTAAGTCGTACCATTTGTCTATTATCATTGAGAAAATTGCTACTTCACCTAGCAATCTATGAAATAGCTACTTCATATATCATTCATTACTTATACATTTCTTTAATATCTTACAATTTCACATTTCAACAGTACGCTTTACCCCAAGCATCTAAATCCTTGTCACACATACAACCTCATATATCCTTAATATTCTCATAAAGATAAGTCTTACTCAATTCTATATCCCTTACTAGGTAATTATCCTTTCAAACACAATTCATACAAATCATTCACCAAACCACAATTAATGCAATCTAAGCCAATCTTAATCTTCTGCGTATTATACTATAACATACTTCTTACTTACAACACTGATCACAATATCACCTTACCAATAAGCACATTCTAATAACTTCGTCTACGACTCATAACTTATAAGGCCTCAGTTCACATAATTAAAACTTTAGTCTATATACAAGAACTATCATTCACTTACTTGGCACTTAGCACAGTATATTCCACAATAGAATTATATCACATATACGTTAACACTATAAAATACATACACACTTACCAACTTGAATACATATAACACATCTTACATTCCATCACATAGTTTAAACAATCTAAAACCCGCGTCTAACTCATTACTTCTATAACCACTAAATCCACATTTCAATGTTCACATTACATCTAACTATTGCCTAATCTCATTATCACTATAAGCACTTTCACGTCATTCTACTAAAGTATCTATTTCTCGCATTACTTAAACTTATGTTCAACGAGTCTACGAGTGGTTTAAATCTAGGAAACCTAAAGTGAAAAACTAATTCACTTAAACCGAAGCTCTGATACCAAGTTTTTACACCCCGTGACCAATTTGACCAAAATTTAAAACTTTTATGCGCAAAAGCGTGAAACAAAACTGACCTTCTGTTACTCTTTTGATTATTGACAAAAATCTATAAACTTTAAGACATTGAGACTATTTTTAAATGAAATTAGACTCAATTACCTTCGAAATGACGGGTGGCACGACCCATGACGACTTACGGTTAAAAAGAAATGATTTTTTGAAAACCAATAAAATTTGTCGACAGTTTCACTTCCAAACCGAAATTTGGAGTTTTGGTTCCAAATTTCACATCCAAACCGAAATTTACCCATTTTCATAATAAACAACCCATACTACCTTATTTCCATACAAAACTCACTCAAAGCCATTAACATATCATACTAAGTCGTTTACATAATCAATCAACCCATTTGTTACCTAAAATGGGTAAAAACACACTTAACCCAAACACCCCTTTAACCATGAACATAAACACTCAAACTCGTATATAAGGTGAACTGTTAGACATTCTTTACCATAACTAACAAGGACATAATTTGACACTTGATTACACAACATATAAACGATTAAAAGACTCTCGGGGTTCAACGTTGACATTGAGCTCGGTATTCTATCTAGCTCCTACTTTCTTACCCAACCTTCTACCTCCGCACATACGTTCCTTACTCCATAACCAAGCCATAACACTATCATAAGAACTTACAAAACATTATAACATTAAACCGTAAGCACAATTGCTTAGTAAGTAAAAAGGGCATAACATAACATCATAAATCATTCATGCATTACACATTCATAACCATTTAGCCAAATCAACATTAAACCAACAACACATACCTTTCCCAACCTTAAGCATCATGATTCTCTTCCAAATCCATCCTTGTCTACCACATCAACTAGCCTTATACTCACTTATATTTAACTTATACATTCAACTATACATCAATACAAACATAACAACTTACATGAACACATAACGGGTAGAAATCATTATAACCTTACATTATAACCGGTTTACTTACTCTTGCGCATTTGATTTTTTTGGTGAATATCGTGCCGAGTACATTGCGTTGTGATACGTTGCGTTAAATCATTTGATACGATATTCATTTTAGTGTGACTTAATCTTAATACCGCCAATTTTGTCCATATAATATTCAATTACGGATAACCGATACCCGCGGGGAAACCCGAAAAATCGATGAATAATATTAATCGGGTTTTCGGTGGGATACGGGTATATTATAAACGGGTTCGGGTACGGGTACTTAAATAGTCACCCGGCAATTAATCCCGCAATTAATCCCTTTACCCGATCATTTGAAAACACACACAATAATCAATAAACCCTAATCAAAACACACATTCTTCTGGCAACCACAAACACGCAAACAATGAATCCAAATAACAACAAAGGTATGTTTTTTAATGTTTTCACATATCAGTTGATGATTCATTGTACAATAATTAGTAACAGGCTTTTGATCTATAAATGGTGATGTTTGGGGTTGTTACCGATTCTAATGTAAAATGGGGTTGTTTTGTATTTTATAATGGTTGTTATGCTATGTCTAATGTATGCTCTGTTTTTTTGTTTTCCATACTCTGATTTTCTTATACATAATGATTCTTGTGTCTTTAACCCAAATGTTTATAAAGTAGTTGGAATGTGCCTAGTAATGTGCCTAGAACCTAATTTATGTTGCAAGTAATGTGTCCATAACCATTGTTTCATGCCTAATTAAGTGTTTTGTGTTTGAGTATTTTTTGTTGCCTGTTTGTGAGTACACTGAGAGGTCTAAATCAATGCGAGCATTGGAATGTGCCTAGTTTGTGATTGGCCAGTAATGAGAGTACCTAGCAGACTTGTTTGTGCTTGGCCACCAATGAGAGGTCCAAATGCAGCCTATTAGAGTACACTGAGATGTCCATTGAGACTACAAATACAGGCTTTTGAACTATTTGTGAGTACCTTGAGAGGTCCAATGTTTGTGAGTACACTGAGAGGTTCAATTGAGACTTCAATTGCAGCCTAGTTGGCCACCAATGAGACTTGAAATGCAGCCTAGTCTGTGCAACATTGCTTCATTATTTGGGATACCACAAAAGAGGACCAAATATGAGAACACAATGGATTCTTCTGCAATGGTAAACCATCAAAAGGTTTTTCTTTGATTGTGATATAGTTTAACATTTGAATCAATAAAACTGATCTAACAGTTGTTATTGTTAGATGTCATACAAATTTCTTCTGATTCAAGCAGTTCAGAATCAAATGATGGTGCTCTCAACATCCTTCCTAGCCTCCTTGCTTGGTATTATCCAGAGCAACATTCTGATGCAAGTACTGATACTTGGGAAGTGGAACCTATCCAAGCCATTGAACCTCCAGAGGAGCTCCCATCTCAAGCTCCTATCCTGCCTCTCCCTGTGCAAGTACAAATACCAGTTGAAAAGGCTCACAAAAAGAAATTTAGTCAGGATATTGTATTGGGACTGTCGTGTAAGAAGAATCCTGTAGGTTTTGGAGCACCTTCCAGCAGCCATGGGAAAGGCAAGAGGAAGATGGTTTAGGGGTTTAGGATCTTCATTAACAGCTTTTGTCTTTTGTAAACGGTATTTGGTACTTTAATATGGTAGTAGTAGTTCTGACATTAGGATGAATGTAATTATTAATGGTACAATAACTGGTAATTAGTAGTTTAACTGTATCTATTTTATAACTTTAATGATAGTATTTTGGTTTGTTAAATGGTAGCAATTTGTGTTCTTGATGTGATGATTGCACAGTTAGATTTAATGGTAGCAGTTTGTGTTGTTGATTTGATGATTGCACATATTTATTTAATGCTGGCAGTTTGTGTTCTTGATTTCATGTTGGTTTATGATTTAATGGTAGCAGTTTGTGTTAAATGGTATCAGTTTGTGTTCATGATCTTGGTGTAATTGTGTAAATTTGAGTTCTTGATTTGATATGCAGTTTGTGTTCATGATCTTGGTTCATGATTTGCAATTAAGATAATGATATATAACATTTTGAAATGGGCTGCATTTGTGTCCATGATCTGTGTAAACTTGTTCTAAGGCAAATTTTTTAAGTAATCAAATTGTTAATTTAAATTAAAAAACTTGGAGCCAAAATTTTGATCCAAAATTTTTAAATCACCTAATTAAAAGCAGTTACCAAGAATAACGATTCATATTCTTAATAAACCCTCTTCTATCTCCTAAAAGGAAGACTGCAAAGAAAACACAAAAATCAAATCTTCTATCACCATTACTCTCCAAGTCAGAATCATTTTCTTTTACCCATTGTTGCTCAAGAGTCATGGAAATTCAACCCATTGTTGATCATCATCTTTTGCTTCCTGCTGATAATGAACATGATGATAACAACTTGGAATATGAATCCGAGAAGTATTCTGATGATGAAGATCTAGATGCGCCTGGAACCAACCAATCAGATCGGATACTAGCTAAGAGGGGCATAACCAGGCTATATAAGTTTCGCATGCAATATGGCAAACCTGGTGGAATAAAGCTCAAGGTAACCTTCGATGCATTGAATAGGGTATCAGGGTTACACAGAGCACTGTTTTTGAGTTTTTTAGGAGATCTGGTTCGTGTGCACATAGGTTTGAAGATTCTTTCCTAGAAGAAGGTGAATAAAGAATCAAGAGATAAACTATGGGATGAAATCAGGGTAAATATATACTATTTTTTAACCCAGTACTACATAAATTTATCTATGCAGTTACATTATGTGCAACTAATTAACAACATTGTGTTAATCTTTGCAGTGATATTTTGATGTTGACTTGACATTCAGAAAATTGGTAATGACTCGTCTTGGTCAACTGCTAAGGAATCTCAGAATGAAGCTCAGAGAAAAATACATATTGCCCAACCTAAATACACCTTCGAAACTGAATGAAGTCCCGACCAAGTATAGTGCAATTGTGAAATCAGAAGACTGGGTCGAGTTTGTAAACTACACGACCACCGATGCATACAAGGTTTTAATTAGTTATCTTTATTTAAGTCTATATGTCATTTCATAATTTTCATTTTGCAGCATTACCGCATCTAAACGCCTTATGATTTTGTGTTTTTAGGAGAAATCAGATAAAGCTAAAATGTCGCGTTCCAAAAATATTTATCAGCATAAAATGGGACGAGGTGGATATGTTTATGTGAAAGAGAAAATGTTAAGATTACATAATGTTTGTTTTACAAATTGAGAGACGACAGTTTGAGAAATGAATCTGTTTACATTGCACAATTTGCACATTTTCATTTAATACCCTCATATTTTCGATTATCTTGGTTTAACTGTACATGTGTATGCATCCTCATATTTTCGTTTATCTTGGTTTAACTTTACATGTGTATGCATTTGATGTTTATTAGATCGAAAATAAAGAAATTGAAGAAGATGAAGAAGCCCCACGTGGTATAATGTGGTTGAAAGGAAGGGTAAACAAAGACGGAGAATATCCAGTTGATGAGATTAGATCAGTAGGAGATAAACTTGTAAGTTTGACTGCAAATTCTATAATTATGCTTATATACCAACAGCATTAATTGTGTACTAGCAGTAGTAACTTGTATACCAGCAGTATTAACTGCATACTAATAGTAGTAACTGTGTACTAGCAGTAGTAAACACTTAGCATATTTTTTCATTGAAGTTCATGAGCAACACTAACTCCAGCTGAGCAGCATTAACACAAATATGAGCAGCAGTTACTCTAACAGCATCAAGAAGACTTTTAATCCCAACATTTCCCATATTTTTTGTGCAAAAAGAAGCTGATGACCAGATCAAGGAAGGAACCTTGAATCTTAATAATGGCACTGATGCCATGACAGTTGTGTTTGGTAAGGAAGGGGAGGTTATGCAAGAGGAGTGGGAAGTTTAGTTACATACAACAAGTATTTTGGTCTTCCTCGAAGCAGACAAGAAACTGATGAAAGAATTGATTTACTTCAAACTTAACTTGATAATGAGAGACGCAAGCGTCAACAAAAAGATTTATTGGTCAAGAAATTGTCCACCGAGATGACCGAAAAAGATGTATTGGTCAAGAAATTGTCCAATGAGATGACAGAAACAAAGGGAATACTTACTCAACTGATGGCACAGTTGAGCCAATAGGGGTTCAGTTAAATTTGTCATATCAATTTCCAGTAGCCTCAGATGTAAGCCATTTTTTATGTTGTTAACGATTTCATTTTCTAATGCTAACACCACTGATGCTAATGATAGCAGGCATTGAACATAGACTGATGAGTCAATGTATTTCTTAATTTATATTGCAGGTGACTCCAATGGCCATTGATAATATAGATAGCAGCACTTATGAGGTGGACGAAACTCAGTCAAGTGATGTTGTACGTGCTAAAGATGCGAGAATTCTGGAGAGAAGTCTAATGGGCTTGTAACTTCGAAAAAGGTAATGGAACAATGGTAAGTAATAAAACATCCCCCTTTGATTTTTGAATTTTACATACATGACTAATGTACCATGTTTTATATATACGTATAGGAACCTGTTAAAACTGTCAGAGCTAAGAAAATGCCTAAGTCACAACGAAACGGGTCCACAGATCCCCAATTGCAAGGAAATGTGTCTCCAATACAAGGAGTACCAACAGTATGTATTTCAACATGTTTCTTGTTATTCTTTTGTTTAAATAATGTAACGTGTTTTATATATAGATATAGGAACCTGCTAAAACTGTCGGACCTAAGAAAACACCTAAGTCACGACAAAACGGATCTCTAGATTCCCAATCGCAACAAAATGTGTCTCCAACACAAGCACTGCCAACAATATGTATTCCAACATGTTTCTTGTTATTCTTTTGTTTCAATAATTTCTGTTATATACATGCAAAAATTCTTTTTTTAGCCATTTAAGTGCAAACTGTGGCACTTAAAGAAATCAAATATTGTTGCTTTGGGTATCGTATACAAGTCTCATGGAAAAAAAATGATGCATAACCAAGCACTCCCAAATGATTGCTACAGAGTGTCAATTGATTCATCGTTAGTGGATGCAGCATGCATAACAGACGTAGGAAATAATGGGTTAAAAGCAGTTAAGGAGGGCGTAGGTGGTTTCTTTGCATGGTCAAAGTATCAAGTTATTCTTGAAGAGGAGGTACATACATGTGATTTTTCAACTTACATATATATAATTCTTCATATTTAATTCAATGTTTCATACAAGTATCTTTTGTTTACTTCAGGTTACACTAACAAATACTATGCAAAAGATTAGTGACAACAATTGTGGACCAAAAGTACCATCGAAGCGCAAAAATTATGTTTTTATTGAAGCCATAAAGCAAATGCAAGCTAGGATGGCGAAGAGTCAAAAGCCTTTAAATTATGGTACTTGAGAATTTGATTATGTACGACATTACAATTGTATATTTGGTTCAGTTATATACATTCGAGTTTTATTCAATTTGAATTTTCTTTTTGTTTTTAATTCTGTTAAATATATATATATATATATATATATATATATTATATATATATATATATATATATATATATATATATATATATGTATATATATATATATATATATATATATATATATATATATATACATTATATATAACAGGAGGCGTTATACGTAGATAATGCCACATAAACGCCACCTCAATGCCACATAATCAATTTCAATGCCACCTAATCAATTTATGCCATGCAAGCAAGCCTTTTCCATTAACAGAAATTTGTTTAAAAAAATGACACAAATACCTTTTCCATTAACAGAAATACGCAAGCAAGCCTTTTCCATTAATAGAAATTTGTTTAAATAACATGACACAAATACCTTTTCCATTAACAGAAATTTGTTTAAAAAACATGACACAAATGAGAATCGAACCCTGGTCTTGCACAACAACAACCAACACTGCAACCGGTGGACCAAGCCATTTTTTGTGTTAAACATTGGAAAACAAAGATGTCATTCTTAAAGATTCTGCACAACATCTAAACAAAAGGGAAATTTAAGACCACGATGTCTCTAAATTTCTTAATAGGATACACTATATATGATCTAGCAGAAATCAGTTTTTATGTTTTTGTTTGTGTTCAATTTTCTTTGAAGTTTTTTTATGATCTAATTCTTCTTTCCTTATATTATTGTTTATCCTACAGGTATATTGAATTCTATGATGCGATGTCTGTGCCAATGGCAATTGCAATGTCTGGTCATCTACTTCTTGGACAGCCTGTAATGGTTAAACCTTCAGAGGCTGAAAAGAATCTTGTGCAATCTACTGCTTCTACTGGAGGAACAGGTGGTGTTTCGGGACCCTATGGTGCAGTTGATCGGAAGCTATATGTAGGAAATTTGCACTTCAACATGACTGAACTGCAACTTAAGCAGGTAAACTATCTGTCTAAATCTTTAGTTAAAAAGCTTGAAGATTAGTTTAAAAGTTGCACCAGTTATACTGGAAAGTGAGTTAGTATTTTGCCCTTTAATGATTTATTGTGCTCATAATTGTTGTATAACTTTTGTTTTGTCGTAGATTTTTGTTTTATATTTTTGTTGTATAACTTTTTCTTCATATGCAGAGATCTCTCGACCTCGGTAATTTAAAGTTGATGACCCTTCACCTTGGGATTACTCCGAATCTTAAGATGGTAAGTCTCAAAGATTGTCGTGATTTGGTCGAACTTCACTTGCCCTTCCGTTGTTTAAAGCTCAGAAACCTCAGACTTAATGGTTCAAAGTTGAGGAACCTTCACCTTGGAATGACTCCCGATCTTGAGACTCTAAGTCTTGCCGGATGTGACAGCTTGGAAGAGCTTCACATGCCCTTTGGGTGTCCAAAGCTCATATTCCTCAGCCTTAGGAATACGAAATTGAGTACCCTTGACCTTGGGCTGACTCCAAATCTCCAGACGTTAGATGTTAAAGAATGTCATGATTTGATAGAAGTAAACGCTCCCTTTGGATGTCTAAAAATGCTTCGCTACTTAAACTTAACTGATTTTTGGGGGTTTGAATTATTTAAAGTTGGCGTTGACTCTTTATTGGGGTTATATGTCACTGTGGAGTCATTTGATGTATGGCCATTGCATTCTGAAAATAATTCACCCAAGTCATGGCTTACATCGTTTTATATTCAACATCCAGTGTTACCAGTTGGGAATCGTGAGAAACTTATTTCTGTATGCAAGCTTGAGATTTCTACAGTAACCATTTGTGATTTTCAATGTTTCTATACTATTTGGTGACACTACTGAAATCTGCGTGTCTGCATTTCCAGGGTTACTTCCATGTACTCTTTAGCTACATTGAAAAGCTTCTATCTTACTTGATATTGTGTTATTAACGGAATTGATATTGTGTTATTGTATATATTAACGGTAGATTGTTTGATTAAATTTTTGTTAGCATGGGGCTGCGAATCGATCAGATGATCATGTGATAACAGTAAGCGTGATTGAGGGTGGAGAACGCTTAAAAGGCCAGGAGTTGATGTCTTCTTAGAGCACCTAGGTCAGTTTTATGAAATCATAGTGTATTCTGATCAGCAACATATGGTATGTACGTTCCTTAATATCCCTCTTGAGTCTCATCTAAGGCGTTGAACCTCCACTTTGTAGTTCGTCACAAACGGGCCAGTACCATTGTACCATTTTGCATGATGCAATGTGATTTTTAATGCAAATATAATTTGAAAGTCATCCAATGTGATTTTTAATGCAAACAGAAAGTTTTTGGTTTATGCTATATTTGTTAAAATCAGATTGGAGCAAATTCTGAATTCATGTTGTAGAGATATATACATCTATGTGGATGTTCGGCATTGCATTTTGTGAATGGTTACATGATATGAAACAATCAATATAAGATAATCGATGTAACAGAACAGGATGTGGGAGATAGTGTCTGGATGTGCTTCTGATGTTTATAGTTATGATACTCATATACTCAGTTGTTTAAGGGGTGTTTGGGTTCTGATGCGACTATCAGAAGATTTCTATGTGCGCGTGATCTGTACATTAACAAAGCTTCTGCCATGTTTCACAAGTATCTGAAGTGGAGAAAAACGTTTACTCCAAATGGGACTATCTCGGTATCAGAAGTTCAAAATGAAATAGCACAGAACAAAATGTTCATGCAAGGATCTGATAAAAGTGGACGCCTGATTGCAGTCGTGTTTGGTGGTAGGCATTTCTGCAACAAAAAAGAAGGTTTAGAAGAGTTCAAGCGTATGTCCCTAAACTTAACACACAAATGTATCATCTTAAAGGGTGTTTGGGATTGTTTATTTAAGGTGTTTGTCTGCTTATCAAACAGATATGTTGTTTAAAGTGTGGTAAAACTGCTTATTTGCTAATTTACACTCAAATAAGCACTTAAAGAATAAACATGTTGGCGCCTCTCACGAAAAAAAGTAAACCAGATAAGCACTTCGAAATAAGCAATTCCAAACACCCTCTAATATCAGCTTTTTTATGTTATTAAATCAATTGCAATTGATATGCAGGTTTTGTGGTCTTTGGGCTAGATAAATTATGTTCAAGGTACAATTTCTGAATCATTTTTCGGAATGTAGTTAGGGTTAATAATAAGATACTGGTCATTAATAAATATCTCACATGTGAACATCAGGATGCCTTCGGGCCAGGAGAAATTCGTGGTTATCGGTGATCTTCAAGGATGGGGATATTCATGTAGTGATATACGCGGATATCTTGCAGCACTCTCTATTTTGCAGGTTTGCAAAAATAACAATTTTATGCCTTCAGATTTTTGTTAAATATTATATCATTGTTCCCGTGACAATGAGTTATACCTAACAATGTTGTAAGCGTCATAGTAACATGTCGGAAATGAATGTGTGATAATCCTTATAATTAATCGGTGTGTGGCTGATGATGAAATTATATTATCTATCAGTCACACTTGATAAATGACCCAACTATTCAATGTTCACGCAAATATGGACCTTCACTTACTTTATGATAAACAACACATGTCAATAACTAACGAAAAAATGCTCCACAAGAACAATATCATCTTTAATTCTTTATCATCACATCATCATTCTATACAAGTCCTACTAATCAAATCATCACAAGCACAATCGGGTAAGCATCACCTCTTCGTTCATTTGTCATTTAGATATCATTAGAAACATTTGATTATCGGATTATTACAACGTCAAATGTCAAAACGCATATCTAACTAGAATCACTTTCTACCGATTGTTATTGCAGTCATGTCTGTCGTGAGTGGTCTTGAAGGTAAAATACAAGGTTTTGGTACAGGTATGTACCAAAAGTGACACTGATTTTTTTTTTCTGTTGATATATGTTGACTTTTGACACGGTACATTTTGTTTTATAGGTGCCTAAAATGATGTTCGATGAGATTGGTGTTGGGATTAGATTAGACGAAGTTGATCGAAAGCTGGATATGGGGTTTGAACCCCAGATTCGAAAGATTGTGGAGCGTATGGACATCCCTCCCCCTGGTCGCAGGCAAACGATGCTTTTCAGTGCCACATTTCTGTCTGAAATTCAAGTTAGTCCCTTACTTAGCTTATCAAATATTGAACTTGAATAGTATGATTAGTAAAATTATTTGTGTTTGGATAAATATGTTCTGTTTTGCATATTTAAAGAGATTACTGGCTTCTTTTATTTCTGTAAAGAAAATAAGCACTTTTGAAGTGTTTGGGTTGATGGTGGTTTTTCTGATAACATTTTGAATAATATGTTCACTCTTTTGATCACTTCCCCTTGAAACAGATTCCTCCATCGTTGGACCAGTATCATGTGTCACCGTGGTCTTCATTTGTTCATTTTTGGGTTTTGTATTATTAGCATTTAAGCCCTCCCTGTCATTCAATAATAAGGTAAAAATTTCTTCCAAGACCTATGATACTAATAAATGATCTTCAGTTCAAGATAACAACGCCTCACCGTGTAGTTTCACGTCCTTTAACCTGGCCTCTTTCGGTGTTTTCGGTTTTTTTAGGTATGTCCCTACTTAGCACTTTGGGTAGTGGCCTTGATATAGCAGTAACTTTGCTACCAGATTCTCCACTTCTAAAACCAAACTCCATGTGAACATCATAATGAGCACTTCTTCATAATATTATCATAAAGTTACTTGCATTGATAGAATGTCACACCTTTTTTCAAGTGCGGGATTAGTTGGTAAGGTGCTCATTCTTTTGTTGCCCATGGAGATGAGTTTTGTTGAAGACACTGATGGGATTAGTCGGATTAGAGGTAACCTGATGGGGAAGCGTGTTGACTTTTCGACACGTACATTCATCACTCCGGATCCAACGATTAACATTGAGGAATTAGGAGTACCATGGAGTATTGCTCTTACAACAAAGAAAGATATATGTACACATTGAAGATTATACAGTTATAGTTTTTTGTTTCAATTGATTATTGGCGTGCTACACTAAAGAGATTTGAATGGGGATGTGGAGGTTGTGTGTTCAAAACGCAAATAGGAAAAGATAAAAAAACAAAAAAAAAAAAAAAAAAAAAAAAAAAAAAAAAAAAAAAAAAAAAATCTCACCGGCTATGTGGACAACTCCATTGAGGTGAAGCAAGTACGAGCACCAAAGATGTTTGAGTTCATAACGGTGGGTAATTTTCTTTTTTTTTTCAGAATACTATTTTGAAAAAAAGTATTCGATCTAAATTTAGCCATTTGTTTTTTTGGACAAATTGGTTTGTTTAACTATTGTGTTAGTGCATTTTCAAAAGCTGTTGTTCTTGTGTGGGAAGAAGCCAAAAAAGTTATGTCATCAAACAAATGTGAAAGTTGTTGTTGCGTATGGAGGCGCACCAATCTATAACCAGGTTAGTATTATGTTACAATTTTCTTTAATGCCGAACTATATTATTTCTTAAATACGCTAATCCTGATTCTTTGTATTTTTTATAATTAGATTTTATGTAGTTGAGAAGCTATGAAAGAGGTGTGGACATCTTAGTCGCTACTCCAGGAAGACTAACAGACATGATTGAAAGATCAAAAATCTCACTTAAGAAAATCAAGTACTTGGCTCTAGACGAAGTTGATCGAATGCTGGATATGGGGTTTGAACCCCAGATTCATGCTTTTCAATGCCACATTTCTGTCTGAAATTCAAGTTAGTCCCTTACTTAGATTATCAAATATTGAACTTGAATAGTATGATTAGTAAAATTATTTGTGTTTGGATAAATATGTTCTGTTTTGCATATTTAAAGAGATTACCGGCTTCTTTTTTTCTGTAAAGAAAAGAAGCACTTTTGAAGTGTTTGGTTTGATGGTGGTTTTTCTGATAACATTTTGAATAAAATACGCATATTGCTGAGAGCTATTCTGATTCTGCTGATCATCGTCGTGGCTCTATATTCCACCTCTTTGACCCGTTTTCTTTTTAGCTCATTCTTAATTTTACCCATTTTGACGTGTTAGAGCTGTAACATACCTCTATTAAATTAAGTTTCAATGTCATGCAAATTATATATATTTTTTTATTATGGCATGATTTAGTCTAATCATGATATGTGGATAATGTAAAAAAAAAATTATATGGTGTGATTTAATCTTACTTATCAATATTTGGTTTAAGGAATGTTAAATCAAGGAAAGAGTTAATTCGTATCACAAAAGCGGGTAAAACATTTGGTTTGGGCGAGTTTCGTGGGTGAGAGTGGTCTTTGATAGATTCTTTATGGTCCCTTAAGGTTGAGAAGAGCAATGATAGAGATCCTCTCACAATCATTAAGTATATAATTTAGTATGTTAATATCTTTTTTTTGCTAGCTTACTTTTTTCAACGATAATCATAAGTCTACCCCGCCCATCAACCGGACCATGCAAACGATAATCAAAAGTGTAGGCCGCCTTCATTTTAAAAACAACCCATCTATGATTTAGCAAATGCAACATTCATAGTAGTACATTCAAAGAATAATCACAAGTCATGCCCCTCCAGTGTAACGGGTCAAAGTGCTTCAATGAAATGTGACGGTTGTCAAGGTACTGGAATGAAGGTGTCAAACAGGCAACTTGGCCCATCTTTGATTTAGCAAACGCATCATTCATGTGAATAAGTTTGTAAACACGAAGGTTGTCAAGCTTTATATTTTCTATCATATTCGATAAACGTATATTTCTTTCGTTCTTAATCCATTCATTATATAATTTAGTATGTTAATATTTTTTTTTTGTTGCTAACTTACTTTTTTCAACGATAATCATAAGTCTACCCCCCAGTCAGGCGGACCATGCAAATGATAATCATAAGTGTAGGCCGCATTCCTTTTAAAAACAACCAAAAAAATAACAACAAAAACAAAAACAAACATTTACCTATTATAAATATAATTGATTTGTAGAACATAATTAAAATTGTTGATTCACTTATTTAAATATTATTTTCAAATTAAATAGGATAAATGTATCATTTCTTAAATAATATGTAATCTAAATCTAAATCTTTTCATAATATATTTAAATTTAAAAAAAAAATACCAAAGAAACTAAGAAATAGACCACAACATAAATAGACAACAACAAAATCAACTCTATTATTCACAACATCTTTCACATAATAATACGAGTTAATTATTACTAAAGAAACTAAGAAATAGACAACAACATGAATACACAACAACATACTAAAATATATAATTAACAACATCTTTTACAAATCATTACATAATTCATATATCAAACTAAACACATATAATTAACAATTAATATAAACTCCCTAAGTAATTATTTACACACAAATACAACTTCCCCTACATATGTCGCATTATTCAAACTTATTACACTAACAATAAACATCTACAATTGCTAATCGCTAAATAATCCAAGATTCGTTTTTTATGTGTCTCGGTAATTAACAATTATAATAAAGAGCGTGAAAATTACAAAATAAAAAATTACAAAGCATGAATATAAAGAACGTGGACAATTGATAATCGCTAAATAATTCATGTAAACATATTGTACAAAATTTCAAAGGTGGATGGTTACATGCAGCTGATACATTGACCTTTTGAAATTCATAACCCCTCTTAAGAATTATGTGCATTATGGCTTTTGAAAAAATAAAGAGTAAATTGCATTTTTGGTCCCTAAGGTTTGGCCAAATTGCAGGTTTGGTCCTTAACGTTTCGAAAGTGCAACGGTGGTCCTCATTTTAAAGTTTTTGCTGCATGTTTGGTCCCTGATCAACATCAAATGACTAAATTACCCTCGCCTTCTTCTTTTTCTATTTTCTTTTCAGCTTTCTGACATAAATGGTCCCTGTGTTGTGCCACATTTTACAAATTTAGTCCTGTTTTCTTTTTCTTTCTTTTTTTTTTTTATTTTTTTTTTAAATTTATTTATTTATTAATATTGTTATTTTTTTAATTCCAAAATATTCAAAGATATTCCAAAAATATTCAAAAAAAAAAAAAAAAAAAAATTTGAAAAAAATTTCTAAATTTAAACAGCATATGGTCACACTTATTAACACTTTTGGCCACTTTTTGCTTAATTGTATGTGACTAAATACCCAAAACAAACATGCTTTGTGTGACTAAATATTACAAAAGGCCACATAAGCATAAAATTCAAGTGACCATTGGATGAGCAATAGTCACACAAATTACACATTTCTTCACTTTAAACAGCATATAGTCACACTTATTAACACTTTTGGCAACTGTTTTTTAAATTATATGTGAATAACTCCAAAAAAACAACACACGTTGCGTGACTAAATCATCACAAATGTCACATTTATTATATATTCATGTGGCCACAGGACGGGAAATAGTCACACAAAATACACATTTACTTGAATAAATCATCTCAAATGTCACATATATTATATATTTATGTGGCCAAAGGACGAACAATAGTTACTCTCAAAAAACATTTGTGTGACTATAAAAGTGTTTACGGTCACTGATACTGATTAATCCAACAAAACTTGTGCCTAATTTGTCACACATATTCGGGTTTTGGTCAATCTTTTTAAATGAAAACGGCCACAAAATAAACAACGTCACCATATGCCACCTACGGTGGCGCGACCTTTGGTGACACACACCAAAAAAAAATATGTGTGACTATATGCATATCGTCTCACATTTTTGGAGTAACGAATACCACTTTCTGTACCAGTGTTGGACTTAGATTACATGGAATATAAGAGACTAGCTAATCATAACTAATAACCTATTAGATTAGCCCAATCTACGAGCCCATTGACTATTCTATTACATAAACTAAGACACCTTTACAAAGTTACTAAGCCGAGAATGACCATCATTTTTCTTTAACGCTAACAATCTCCCCCTAAGGGGTGGTCTTTCAAAAGATGCTCCACGTGATTAGGTCTTTTGTCTTCTTATTCTTGAACTTTGTGTGTTATCATATAATAGTCTTGATTCTTTGTTCTTTCATGCTTTGTTATCTTTGATTACTGTCTTTTGACCGTTCTTGCCTTTTATCAACGTCTTCTTATGTTGTCTCGTCTTCTCCATCATACTCATACTTCTTGATGCGTGGTTTTGCAACCTTACAACAGGTTTTACCTCTCGAGGGATCTCAAGAGGCTTACAACCCCACCAGGCAGTGTACCTGACCGATGTAGTATAGTGTAGTGGTAAGTACGGGGGATTGATCGTTCTCCCACAGGGAATAGTGTTCGTTAGGTATGAAAAACTACTCTAATAGGTCTAAGGGTTGAGGAAGATTCTTTTTTTGTGTTTTTATAATTTTATGAAAGCAAGTAAAATCTCGGGTTTGAAGGAGTGGGCGGAATTAGTTGCTAGTCAACTAACCCAAATAACTACAAATGCAAATAAAATAAAATAACAAAAATGAAAATGTTGGTGAAAACTTAAGTGTAGAGAAATGTGTTTACTTAGATTTCCTTACTCCCTAACTATCTTTTACCGGTTGATTAATGTGTATTAGTCACGTGGATGACGGGTGTATTCCTTAATACCAATCGTGGGGTGGCGTACGTACTTCCCCAACTCTACAAGCTCCTACTTCACTCCTATGTCGAGCCGGCTAGGAAGCTCCTAACATGGGATCACTAGAATTCGCTTGTGCATTAAATACAACCATAAAAACCTTTAGTACGCATTTGGTTCATGTTTCTTAAGACGTTCAAGCTAGTTACCGAATAGGAAGTTAGCCAGTTTTCTTAAGCCTAACATAGATAAACAATCATCCAATACAACTAATAACACACTAATAACCAATAATCAATAGCTAGGTTTCATTAGATCTAAGCAAACACAAGATAAATCTAGCCTAACATGTTAAACAAAAGACAAGAACAAGATAAAATCAAACAACACATAGACATATTGAATGATTAATTGATAACTTATCTTTCAATGTAACATGGAAGATCTCATCGCAAAAAGCCTTGAAAAAGAAGCTAAATTCGTCTTAGGGTTTTCTCCCAAAAATTCCACACTAAGCTCTCTCTCCTTTATGACAAAAAATTAGAAAACTATATATAGACTTTTGGATCTGACGGCGTCACCTTATGGAGTGTGACGCCGTCACCTCGCCGCTTTTAGGGTTCCCGGATGACCTTCTTGACGCCGTCCCTCTTTAGCTCTCCAAAATCCGTTCTGGCTTTATCAAGGCTTGACGCCGTCAGACCTTGAACGTGACGCCGTCCCTCTTTGAATTAATCCGTGACGCCCTTGATCAGGTTAAAGCGTGATGCCGTCAGAATTTACATGCAATTTTTACTGGCTTATCATGAGTAAATTTCACGTCCACCTTTTCTTGCCAAGCCATGACGCCGTCCAGAGTAAAATCTGACGCCGTTAAAGGTAACTTTTAGCCGATTTTTGAGACTTTGTCGTTTTCTTCACTTTTATGCTCCAAAAACGTCCAAAATACCTCCTTTTCCAGATTTCTCCTCAAAAGTACCTAAAATGACAAAAGGAACGATTTAGGGCAATATTTGATCAAATAAATACGATTTAGGGCTTAAATGACCCCTTAAAAGCGGTACACTTTTCGCTTCATCAAATACCCTTACACTTGAGATTTGCTTGTCCTCAAGCAAATGCGCTTTTATTCTAATCAAAATACAAGTTAGGGGTCATTTAATGCAAACATAAAAGTAATTACAACAAATAATCGTTCCACTTCAATCATAATAAGCACGGAGATTATAAACTAGCACCTCACAAGTAGTGTTTAGATACTCACATCTCTCAAGTGTCATCAAAATAAATCTCATAAATGAAAACGGATAATATCTCTCACTACCTGTCATAGCAAATAGATTACCATAGGCTTGGGAAAGGATCGAAAACCTCCTCCACTAGGCGTAAGCACCAAAGATAAACTATCAAAGAGGACTTTTACATGGGTTATAATGTTAGGTGTAGGGAAAAGGAAAACACGGTTTTGTTGGATAAAGGATATTTTACTGGTGGCGAGTTAAAGATCTTGATCAATTACATGTACTATACAATGTTGCTAAGCCAAGACTCGACTCAATCTTAAGCTAGAAACAAAATAACAAAATAACAAAAACATAAAAATAAACATAAAATGAAACGGGATGGTAGTCCGTATGTTTTTTCTACTTTTCTTTTTCTCATTTTTTTTTTGTATTTTTCTTGATTTTTTTTCGATTTTTTTTTTTTTTTTTTTTTTTCATACACTATTGCCCTACCATCCAAAATAATACATCATAGGGGCATTGCATCCCCCTTACACTTGAACTTTTACATAACTTTACAAATAACTATTCTAATGACTCGAATTAAGATAATTGAAAAACTTGGAGTACTTTTTAAAATATTTAGCACATATGGGGGTAATAAATGATGTTCTTCCCCATTACTCCATTACACTAGTACTTTACCCATGAGTCCCAATCGTCCCAAAACAATATGTACAAGGATATGACTCGACTTAGCAACCATGTAATCAACTAGATAATTAACTTGGGTTTAAACAAATGTTGTCACAATAATGCACTAAAAATGAGTGCATACAAGGTAGGCTAAGGCGATTTGGGTGTACATTTTAGTGGGGTGTAACAAATTCTTCCTTTAAGTAAAAATGCTTAAAGGTCGAAACGAAAAGATAGGCTCTGAGGGGTGTACTAGGGGTATCGTGTACTAAAAATGAGTACAACGCAAAGGGTGTGGGAGAATTACTTGACCAATGTAGCCAAAGTAATTATAACAAAAACACAGGTGTAAAACAATGGGTTAATCCTAATGCCTCTTATCATGTAGTAAATCTAACTACACGAATGTAGTCTCACTTGTGGCCTTGGAATGGTCCTAACGCAAGTTCTAGAATCTAAGTGCTACCGGTACACACATCATAGCATAAATGCTTTTCCTACCAATTCTAGGGGCGAACCTCACATATTTGGGGGTGGAAAATATTTTAGTGGTACGGTTTTTTGTGCTAGTCATATAACTCCTATCCGTGAGACGCTCATTAAGATCAAAGTTTCACTCCTATATGTTGTAAAAAATTTTAAATTTGGCACTATAATTACCTTAACAAGTATTTCTCTCAGTTTTATTACACATCTACTATTAAACAAACAAAAATCAAGCGTAATAGCATTCTCTAATCGTACTTTTACCCACCCCTTACACTTAAGATGAACATTGTCCCCAATGTTCAAATAACAAGATGTAAAAGTAAATAAGGTAAAAGAATGAAATCAAATACTCCCCTGATTCGCTCGGTGGATAATGAAATAATACGGTTAAATCTTCTTCCAAAGTAATGTTGAAGCTCCATGACTAATGCATCGCCAAAAGCTTGATTCAAAACATTTCCTTGTCCAAAATAACCTGTTAAACCTGAGAAAACAAACACGAAAACCTGCATAACATCGGCGGGATAAAATCTATATATAAGGATATAATGCTTGTGGAATGATAACTTTGCAGATTCCTGGAGATTATAAGTTGGAGATTTTAATAAAAACTTTTTAAAAACAAAACTTTCAAAAATTTCTGAAAATTAAATCTGACGCCGTCAGGTTATAAACCCTGACGCCGTCAGAAATGATCTGACAGAATTCTCATGTTAAGTTTCCGGAAAATTTCTGGAAAAACCTATACCTCATTTCCTGGAAATCCTGCAAAATATCATTATGACTCGATACAAGCATTTGACTCAAACACACACTAATATGTATGTTAATTTATTATTATTATGATTCATGTTAATTTGTGTTCTAATAAACCGATTTAGATTTCCCTTACACTTAACTTTTGCAAAATACCTTTATATGTAGTTAAGACGAAGTTAAAAACAAAATAAAGCATTTTCACAACTTAGTTTTCGAACATGAATCAATAAGAATAAAAATTAAACATACATACGGAAACAAATAAAATCAAACAAACAAACAAATAAACACACAAAGCAAATAAATAAAATAAAGCTTGGGTTGCCTCCCAAGAAGCGCTTTTCTTTATTAACGAGTCTTGTAGCTAGACTCAAAGTCACGTGTTCTACGTTTTTCCGTTTTGCTTCTCAATTGCCCCTCTAATCATCCTAACAACCTCCATATCAATTTTGTATTTAGGTCCAAGGTTTAAGCAATCTTTATAATAAAGGCTTCTCTTATCCAAAACATAGTCCATGCCTTTTTCTTTATCCTCTTCATTGATGTCCTCAATCGTACCAATGTCGTCCATGTCAAATCGAGGCACAAAACGAAATTCATTTACCCGATAAGGCATCCTATATGTGATCCTATCTATGTGATTAGAAAACTGAATCGTGCCTTTCAAACGATCATACCTTAAATTGGATGCTTCAATAAATGGCTTACCTAACACTACGCGAGATAGGCGGCAGTCAACAACACTTGCCAAATCTTCTAAGATCATGAAGTTGGTGACAAAGGTAAATTTCCCAACAAGGATATGCATATCCTTAATCCTTCCAACGAAGTTGCAAACTCCGCCTGGACACTTGGGGTCCATCCTAGGCTCAAGTGGTGTGTTTATGATTTGGCTATAAAGGCCTGAGGACATAACGTTGATTGGGGATTCACAGTCAATGTAAGCATGCTCCACGTATTGGTACCCAATCATACATGGTATCTTCACATTCCCGGGATCACCTCTCTTAATCTTTGGGTCAATTCTAACAAAAGGTGGTCGAGGGTTATCAACTAGGTTGTTATAGTAAGCAATCTCCTCCTTAGTGGGGTATTCATTGAAACAATCATCCAACCTAGGATCTACCTTCACTTCCTCAATTTTCTCAATCAACTTATCAACCGTAAGATTATTACGTTCTAAGTAATTATCTGAGTATATGGCGGTCCCTAAGTTGTTCAAGGCATAATCAAGCTCTATATCAATCATTCTACTGAGCTCCCTGAGCTCACTAATCTCATTCTCAAGTTGGCTACGCAACAAAGCCACTTCGCCAGGTGTAAGGGGTGGATTCGCGTTTTCCATAATGGCAAACTGAATAGTCAATGAAAATCTGTTACGAACAAAAGCACAAAGAAAATAGATAGACTAAAGAAAACCTAGAAAAATAAAACAAAAATCTCACTAGAAAGGAATCTAGTGAGTAGACCTATAAAATAAAAATTCAACCTAAACAATAACTATTCCCCGGCAGCGGCGCCAAAAACTTGATGCGTGGTTTTGCAACCTTACAACAGGTTTTACCTCTCGAGGGATCTCAAGAGGCTTACAACCCCACCAGGCAGTGTACCTGACCGATGTAGTATAGTGTAGTGGTAAGTACGGGGGATTGATCGTTCTCCACAGGGAATAGTGTTCGTTAGGTATGAAAAACTACTCTAATAGGTCTAAGGGTTGAGGAAGATTCTTTTTTTCTGTTTTTATAATTTTATGAAAGCAAGTAAAATCTCGGGTTTGAAGGAGTGGGCGGAATTAGTTGCTAGTCAACTAACCCAAATAACTACAAATGCAAATAAAATAAAATAACAAAAATGAAAATGTTGGTGAAAACTTAAGTGTAGAGAAATGTGTTTACTTAGATTTCCTTACTCCCTAACTATCTTTTACCGGTTGATTAGTGTGTATTAGTCGCGTGGATGACGGGTGTATTCCTTAATACCAATCGTGGGGTGGTGTACGTACTTCCCCAACTCTACAAGCTCCTACTTCACTCCTATGTCGAGCCGGCTAGGAAGCTCCTAACATGGGATCACTAGAATTCGCTTGTGCATTAAATACAACCATAAAAACCTTTAGTACGCATTTGGTTCATGTTTCTTAAGACGTTCAAGCAAGTTACCGAATAGGAAGTTAGCCAGTTTTCTTAAGCCTAACATAGATAAACAATCATCCAATACAACTAATAACACACTAATAACCAATAATCAATAGCTAGGTTTCATTAGATCTAAGCAAACACAAGATAAATCTAGCCTAACATGTTAAACAAAAGACAAGAACAAGATAAAATCAAACAACACATAGACATATTAAATGATTAATTGATAACTTATCTTTCAATGTAACATGGAAGATCTCAAGGCAAAAAGCCTTGAAAAAGAAGCTAAATTCGTCTTAGGGTTTTCTCCCAAAAATTCCACACTAAGCTCTCTCTCCTTTATGACAAAAAATTAGAAAACTATATATAGACTTTTGGATCTGACGGCGTCACCTTATGGAGTGTGACGCAGTCACCTCGCCGCTTTTAGGGTTCCCGGATGACCTTTTTGACGCCGTCCCTCTTTAGCTCTCCAAAATCCGTTCTGGCTTATCAAGGCTTGACGCCGTCAGACCTTGAACGTGACGCCGTCCCTCTTTGAATTAAGCCGTGACGCCCTTGATCAGGTTAAAGCGTGACGCCGTCAGAATTTACATGCAATTTTCACTGGCTTATCATGAGTAAATTTCACATCTACCTTTTCTTTCCAAGCCATGACGCCGTCCAGAGTAAAATCTGACGCCGTCAAAGGTAACTTTTAGCCGATTTTTGAGACTTTGTCGTTTTCTTCACTTTTATGCTCCAAAAACGTCCAAAATGCCTCCTTTTCCAGATTTCTCCTCAAAAGTACCTAAAATGACAAAAGGAACGATTTAGGGCAATATTTGATCAAATAAATACGATTTAGGGCTTAAATGACCCCTTAAAAGCGGTACACTTTTCGCTTCATCATCATACTCATACTTCTTGAAAAGACTTCAAACTTCATACTTATGTCTTCCTCACTTGATACATGAAATTGTTCTTGACTTCTTGATTAGCTATTTGACTTTGACGTAACTTATTGTCTTTAACTTGATCTTTTTGTATTGAAGATTCTTGATTTGAGCTTGTTGAGGATTAACTTCATAAGTATGAGTATGTGGAGGTGAAGATGTTGATATATATGATGGTAGTAAACGTCCCTTCCTACAAGGGACAATCATCAGTTCCTGCATATATTATGTTAGTTGAAAACACCAATCGATCTCGGTGGAATTTTCTTGGGGAATAGACTACTATGATTGTTTTACTGATGAATGTTTTAGTTCCATTCACCTTGGTCGGGCACATCAGCCGTCCTAATCCCGTTTATGGACAATTATCATTACATTGGATAAATCCAATTAACGACCCACGACTTAAGGAGTCGATTCGTGAAAGGAATCTCCTTGGCGGGATTTCCAGCACTTACAGGCTCGGACGTCGAGAGTATTGACAGCATAGTGTGAAAACACATCTCTAATCCTTACAAAGGCTGTTCTTGAATTGGATATCCTCAAGAAGGCTTACACAGATATACCGAAGTATACCAACAATTCAGGTGAGTCGCTGAATGTCACATACACAAAATTGGGTCGCAGCGGAAGATGATATCGCTGGGGTGCTACTAAATTGGTACCACAACACAGAGTAAAGAGAACAGATTTACCGTATCCGTTTAAAAGAAATTTCTATAATCAAAAGTACTTTGTTTTACATCATTCAATAAAATGCGGAAATACAGGCCCATAAAAGAAATAACGTGGTCCACAAATGAATATCAGAGTATCTTGTTCCTATAACCATGCCATGCCATGCCAAAAGCCGCCAAAGGTGAGCTGACACTTTAAGAACCTGAAAATACATGCTAAAATGTGTCAACATGAAGTTGGTGAGTTAATAGGTTTTAGTAAACAACAAGTAATATATGGACCACAAGAATTCAAAGATCAATACATTCCAAATATAGAAAGAGTTATTGTTGTATTAAGTTTATGACACCGAAGCCTTAAGATTTCTAGTTTGAGCATACGTTTGACATACCAGTCAAGTGGGGAAACCACCCGGACACCCAAAGTTTCTGGTATATGTCTACCTAGGACACCCAAGATTCCTCAAATGATTATGCGTCCGTTTGACATACCAGCCAAGTGGGGAAAACCACCCAGACGGGGAGTTCAATCCCAATAGATCTATTCACAACATTCGCGCTTAACGGTTCATAACATAGGCAATATGTAATAGTTTAATGCACTTGTGTCCATAATAAAATAATCAAGTGTGTAACATGTAACCACATAATACTTTCGAGTAATCAATCAAGTATTTCAGCCAATCAATAATGTTTGAAAGACAAATCACGTTTCAAGTAAAACAAGCATGGAGTTTAAGTAAAAATGAGCATGTATTCTCCCCCAAAACAGTTATAAAACAAGTAAAAGTAGGGGCCATGAACTCACCTGGAACAACCGATAAGATAAAAAAAGGAAACTGCACGGAATTGAGGCTTGGAAACTACTCGCAACCTAATATGAATGATATGTCTTAGGTTCGGCAAAAAGGTCATGTGTGCAAGTTTACACTATAATATATCACCCGCACATGTTCGTTGTAAAGTTTGGTGGTTAAAAACGTAGTTAAGTTATGGTGCTCGGTTAAATGTCAAGTATACACATTTATATGTCATCACTAATTCATCTCGTAATTAAATTGTTGCCGTTTTGTTAATAAGTATCTTAGAAAATCACTGACGTGCTTTAACAACATTCTACGATAGTTGTCTAAGTGATTTTTGAGAAAAATAAAGTTTTACGTCAAAATATACACTTTGTTAGATTTCTGAAAATGACCAAGTGGCCTAGTAAAGCTAGTCGTAAAACAATGGTTATTAAGTATTATTGATCCATCTCAATGGATTTAGAAAGTATATAGTAAGGTCTACAAAAGATAACACTGACTTTTAGCCCATTCGGATCCCGATCCCACACTTTTATGGCCATAAGGTTAGGTGGTCAGGCTGTTTTTATGGTTTTTGGATAGTTTTCAGGGAAGTATGAGAGGTTATAAGTTACTCGTTATAAATCCATTTGATGAAAGGTTGGACTTTTTGGAATTTAGGCCAGGTGATCTTTATTTTACCTACTAATGTCATTTTTCCATAACAGACCCTATCTTTGAGAAAAATGGGCTCAAACTTGGTCATGTGGAAAAACAGTCCACACTTGAAAATTTTAGGCTGTATGAGCTGATGGTTTTTATTGGTTTCGTCGTACTTTAGTTTAACGTATCTTGGTCGTTTTAGCTCCGTTTCTTAAGTTCTTTATATCCCCGGGTTCGTATTTAAGTATACCAACATATTTTTAGTGCCTCGGAAAGTCTAGTTAACTCTTAATACTCGATTTTACCTTTCGAAAAACCCATAAAAGCATGTATTATTTCAGAAAATTGTTTTTCGTCGCCTATTTTAGAATTAGCGTATCTTCTTCGTTATAAGTCCGTTTTAATCCATTCAAGCGACCACGTTTTCATAATAGAGTCTAGTTTCTATATTCTTACTCAAATCATTCATCGAACTTACTGATTTTTTCAGATTTTACAAAATAGGACAGCCTTGTATAAAAGTGTTTCAAAAATGTAGTTTCTAGTTCCCAAATTATACTAAACCAATTTCAATAACTAGCAAACCTTTCTAACTCTATCACATACTTGCCAAGAGTGTCATGTAACTCAAGTATGCATAAAAATGATAGTTTTAACATAATAGCTAGTCGTCATTTAATATGTTTAAGAAAATCACAAACATGTACTTAGGGTGATATATATACATATGTAAACATGGAACTAGCTCTAGTAATGAAATCAACACAAGGTAAATTGGTATAGTGATTATGAAAGTATGGTAGTAACTTACTTGAGGTTAAGAGGTGTATATGATGAATTATGCACAATCAAGGACCCTTAAATACTATGTAATTCAACTATGAACCCAAATGAATTCCTAAACTTGAAAACTAATTCTTCCTTGCTTCTCTGTACTCTTGTGGTCAATTTGTGGAGTAGTGTGTGAGAGTGTTTTGTGTCTAAGTGCAAGTGAAAATGAAGTATAAATCCCCTTTATATAGAACAAGCATTAATTGTAGTCAAATTACACATCTAGAGTGGAAAAAAACTATTTTGGCTAGGTGTTCTATGTTTGGCCGAATTTTGGGCTAGGAGGGGGGACAAATATGTTGGTCAAGCACAACAATTTTTGGTCTTTGTCTCATGGTTGAAATTGTACAACTTTGGTCCAACTTCATTAATGTGTGATTATTGTACAAAAATAGGGGGGGGGGGGGGGGGCATATATGTAAAAGTAGGAGTAATATGTTTCTCTTTGGTACCAAAATTATATATATTGAATGTATTGGGTATTAGAAATAGGTATTGGGTATTAATTTGGTAGTTAACGGTAAATACGTATATTTAAGTAATGTTTATAAAAGAATTGAAAAATGTTTGAAAAATAATTTTTGGCACTTTTGAAATAATTTAAGGAGTATGGAAAAGCATGAAGAATAATTGTTAGGAGTGTCGGGTGCATTGTTTATTTAAATCGCGAAAAACGTTTGTTTAAAGTAGCAATCGTAAATAAATAAAAGGGATTTGTTTTAGGGATTAAAATTTTGAACTGGAATAAGAGCAAAGTATTGGGATGTCGTAGACTAGATATAGTCTAAATTCATAGTGCTCAAGTGGGTTGTTCCTAGTTTTAGGTTTATTTAACCAAATAGTTACACGTAAAGAGTGTTCTTGTAAAAATTTCAAAGTAGTAAATTGGAGTTTGAAAATAAATGTTGACGTGGAAAATTACGGGTTGTTATAGTCTCCACCCATTAAAGGAATTCAGTCCCTGAATTCAGCTCGTTCGTTCTACAGACGTATGTGCTCGCTTTAAGTGATCTCAGGATTTCCTTGAGAATTCCAGCGAACCTTAATGATAGGAATTCGGCTTTGTTGGCTTGGAATGTGATATGAAACGGGACTAGCTTTTTAAGGCAAGGTTGAGTTAAAGGTAGTGAAATAGAGAGTGTAATGAACGAGGTTTGTCGCATTGCGGCGATAAAAGATAAAACATTCATTAGATAGGAATTTGTATAGTACATGAAGCTTATACGATAGAACTTAAAGTGAAAGGCAAAAGAAATACAACACTAGAGAGTTTAGGCTTCAGTTTTCTTGTTCTTTAGCTCCAGACAGTCCTTCCTGAAGTGTCCTATGTTTCCACATTCGAAGTAGCTCCCCGGGATCCTCTGATTTACGGGATTCCTACAGTCCTTGGTCTGGTGACCACGCTTCTTGCACAACCCATACGGTTCGCTGCAATGACCTGGGTGATGGAGATTGCATGTGCTGTAGTAGGGTAAATTCCTAGCATATCTTTTCTTGGTGCGCGGTCCTGCAGTATAGGCTCTTACGGGTAGTAGAAACCATTTCTGGGAAAAGAGTAGCCAAGTCATGGTATCGCTTAGTATAAGCTGCAATGTTGACTCCCTTCACAGCTAAGTTTCAAAACTCTACTTCCATCTTTTGAACCTCAGTTCTTGGACAATACTCCGCTATTATCATTTCCTTGAAATCAGCCCATGGTGTTTCAAAAGCAGTATCAATTCCCACTGACTGAGCATAAGCATTCCACCAAGAAAAGGCACCCTCTAGCAAGGTACGTGTAGCATATTTCACCTTATAGTCCTCCGCCCAGTTACACATGCGAAAAACCGACTCCAGCTTCTCTAACCATCTAACTAAGTCGACAGCCCCTTCTTTGCCACTGAAATGCTGAGGCTGGCAGTACATAAATTCCTTCTAAGTACAACCACGAGCCACGGGTTTAACCTTGGTCTCCGTTCCACTGGCTTCCCTATCGTTACTACTGTTGCGGAGGGTCTCGTATTCAGCCATAGCAGCGGCAACTTGTGCAGTGAGTCGCTGAGCAACAAGTCTATCGATGGCAGCTGCACTCATGCTTTGTTTCTTTGGTGGCATTCTCTTCAAAACAAGAAAATAAGAGTGAGGCGTAATAATGACGTTTCCTAAAACTAGGTGCTCTAAAGTGGCTTGTCGTAAAATGAAAGCTTGAGGTCGTGTTATGAATAGCTGGCGTGCTTCTAGACGGTGGTTCACGAGGTTATGTAAACGTTCTAAATTATGGGACGAGTGTTCAAACTAGTCTTCAGAAATGGTTAGTAAGGTAATCGGGAAATTGGTAGACTGTAACGGGTTTTAAGGCCACGTAAAACGATATTTCGTATGATTGTGAAAATTTTCAGAGATCATTTGTATTATTCACGATATCTTGGAAATGTTTAAAGGACCTTCAAAAGCACGAGTGTCCATTTAAAAGAAAAGTACCGTGACGAGAAAGTATTGTGATGCTAATGTGTTGGATGTAGATGTGAAGGTTCATGCAACGATCTTATATACACACAAAAATTTTGAAACCCTTAGAAATCGAGTGGAGAATCAATCTGGACATAATCCTATTATAACTACTCCCAGTATTGCAAAATTCACCTCTGAGTCGGACATAGGTGATCAGGCTATGTCCCACTGTCCCTGGTTGAATATAGGTGATCAGTCTATATTCCACCGAGGTTCACTGAATTTTGAAATGCTCAGCTCAGTTATACTAATAATATGTCCCTCACATTTAAAAGCCGTTTTGAAAGATTAAGGCAAGTGACCAAACTCGAGGTCGAACGATGAGATTACGTAAGAAAAAGGCGTGACGCTGTGACATGTACGATACATAAGCATACTTATATGGAAGATCATTATAGCAATCAACGAAAATAAGTGGGTATATTTAATCCGATAATAAGATACAAATCTCATCAAATATGTCAGCAATAAACCACAAGTGAGGCATCAGCTTGGCAGGCAGGCACGTGGCGGTCATAGGGTTAAATTTTCATAAAAGTAGTTATAGTCTAGGTTTTAAAAATACCCAGTTCTCTATAACCAAGGCTCTGATACCAATCTGTCACACCCCCAAAATTGGGTCGCAGCGGAAGATGATAACGCTGGGGTGCTACTAAATTGGTACCACAACACAGAGTAAAGATAACGGATTTACGGTATCCATTTAAAAGAAATTTCTATAATCAAAAGTACTTTGTTTTACATCATTCAATAAAATGCGGAAATACAAGCCCATAAAAGAAATAACGTGGTCCCCAAATGAATATCAGAGTATCTTGTTCCTATAACCATGCCATGCCATGCCAAAAGCCGCCAAAGGTGAGCTGAAACTTTAAGAACCTGAAAATACGTGCTAAAATGTGTCAACACGAGGTTGGTGAGTTCACAGGTTTTAGTAAACAACAAGTAATATATGGACCAGAAGAATTCAAAGACCAATACATTCCAAATATAGAAAGAGTTATTGTTGTATTAAGTTTATGACACCGAAGCCTTAAGATTTCTAGTTTTAGCATACGTTTGACATACCAATCAAGTGGGGAAACCACCTGGACACCCAAAGTTTCTGGTAGATGTCCACCTAGGACACCCAAGATTCCTCAAATGATTATGCGTCCGTTTGACATACCAACCAAGTGGGGAAAACCACCCGGATGGGGAGTTCAATCCCAATAGATCTATTCACAACATTCGCGCTTAACAGTTCATAACATAGGCAATATGTAATAGTTTAATGCACTTGTGTCCATAATAAAATAATCAAGTGTGTAAAAGGTAACCACATAATACTTTCGAGTAATCAATTAAGTATTTCAGCCAATCAATAATGATTGAAAGACAAATCACGTTTCAAGTAAAACAAGCATGGAGTTTAAGTAAAAACGAGCATGTATTCTCCCCAAAAACAGTTATAAAACAAGTAAAAGTAGGGGCCATGAACTCAATTGGAACAACCAATAAGATAACAAAAAGAAAGTGCACAGAATTGAGGCTTGGAAACTACTCGCAACCTAATATGAATGATATGTCTTAGGTTCGGCAAAAAGGTCATGTGTGCAAGTTTACACTCTAATATATCACCCGTACATGTTCGTTTTAAAGTTTGGTGGTTAAAAACGTAGTTATGTTATGGTGCTCGTTTAAATGTCATGTATACACATTTATATGTCGTCACTAATTCATCTCGTAATTAAAGTGTGGTCGTTTTGTTAATAAGTATCTTAGAAAATCACTGACGTGCTTTAACAACATTCTACGATAGTTGTCTAAGTGATTTTTGAGAAAAATAAAGTTTTACGTCAAAATATACACTTTGTTAGATTTCTGAAAATGACCAAGTGGCCTAGTAAAGCTAGTCGTAAAACAATGGTTATTAAGTATTATTGATCCATCTCAGTGGATTTAGAAAGTATATAGTAAGGTCTACAAACGATAACACTGACTTTTAGCCCATTCGGATCTCGATCCCACACTTTTATGGCCATAAGGTTAGGTGGTCAGGCTGTTTTTATGGTTTCTGGATAGTTTTCGGGGAAGTTTGAGAGGTTATAAGTTACTCGTTATAAATCCATTTGACGAATGGTTGGACTTTTTGGAATTCAGGCCAGGTAATCTTTATTTTACCTACTAGTGTCATTTTTCCATAACAGACCCTATCTTTGAGAAAAATGGGCTCAAACTTGGTCATGTGGAAAAACAGTCCAGACACTAAGAAAATTTAAGGCTGTTTGAGCTGATGGTTTTATTGGTTTCGTCGTACTTTAGTTGGAATTCAGGCCAGGTGATCTTTATATCCCCGGGTTCGTATTTAAGTATACCAACATATTTTTAGTGCCTCGTAAAGTCTAGTTAACTCTTAATACTCGATTTTACCTTTCGAAAAACCCCTAACAGCATGTATTATTTCAGAAAATTGTTTTTCGTCGCCTATTTTAGAATTAGCGTATCTTCTTCGTTATAAGTCCGTTTTAATCCATTCAAGCGACCACGTTTTCATAATAGAGTCTAGTTTCTATATTCTTACTCAAATCATTCATCCAACTTACTGATTTTTCCAGATTTTACAAAATAGGACAGCCTTGTATAAAAGTGTTTCAAAAATGTAGTTTCTAGTTCCCAAATTATACTAAACCAATTTCAATAACTAGCAAACCTTTCTAACTCTATCACATACTTGCCAAGAGTGTCATGTAACTCAAGTATGCATAAAAATGATAGTTTTAACATAATAGCTAGTCGTCATTTAATATGTTTAAGAAAATCACAAACATGTACTTAGGGTGATATATATACATATGTAAACATGGAACTAGCTCTAGTAATGAAATCAACACAAGGTAAATTGGTATAGTGATTATGAAAGTATGGTAGTAACTTACTTGAGGTTAAGAGGTGTATATGATGAATTATGCACAATCAAGGACCCTTAAATACAATGTAATTCAACTATGAACCCAAATGAATTCCTAAACTTGAAAACTAATTCTTCCTTGCTTCTCCGTACTCTTGTGGTCAATTTGTGGAGTAGTGTGTGAGAGTGTTTTGTGTCTAAGTGCAAGTGAAAATGAAGTATAAATCCCCTTTATATAGAACAAGCATTAATTGTAGTCAAATTACACATCTAGAGTGGAAAAAAAATATTTTGGCTAAGTGTTCTATGTTTGGCCGAATTTTGGGCTAGGAGGGGGGACAAATATGTTGGTCAAGCACAACAATTTTTGGTCTTTGTCTCATGGTTGAAATTGTACAACTTTGGTCCAACTTCATTAATGTGTGATTATTGTACAAAAATAGGGGGGGGGGCGGCATATATGTAAAAGTAGGAGTAATATGTTTCTCTTTGGTACCAAAATTATATATATTGAATGTATTGGGTATTAGAAATAGGTATTGGGTATTAATTTGGTAGTTAACGGTAAATACGTATATTTAAGTAATGTTTATAAAAGAATTGAAAAATGTTTGAAAAATAATTTTTGGCACTTTTGAAATAATTTAAGGAGTATGGAAAAGCATGAAGAATAATTGTTAGGAGTGTCAGGTGCATTGTTTATTTAAATCATGAAAAATGTTTGTTTAAAGTAGCAATCGTAAATAAATAAAAGGGATTTGCTTTAGGGATTTAAATTTTGAACTGGAATAGGAGCAAAGTATTGGGATGTCGTAGATATAGTCTAAATTCATAGTGCTCAAGTGGGTTGTTCCTAGTTTTAGGTTTATTTAACCAAATAGTTACACGTAAAGAGTGTTCTTGTAAAAATTTCAAAGTAGTAAATTGGAGTTTGAAAATAAATGTTGACGTGGAAAATTACGGGTTGTTACACTGATGTATACTGAAGTATCACTCCACGACTGTAGACCGTTTGGTACATAGTAATAACCACCATGATATAAGTGGCAAGATCCGAAGATCTCATAAAGGACTCTTACAACTTGTGTCCTTTTTGGCGAACACAAGTGTATTCTATTGGAAGTGTATCCTAAGAGATCTTTTGATGAATCTGATTGCTCTAACTTGATTAAATGCCTTTTTTTTTAGTAGTCGGAGGCATGGAGCAGAGTGCCTCCTTCTCAATACCAACACATCTCGGAGTGAGAGGCCGATAGATTATGAAAGGTTCTCCATTATAAATGAAACAAATATCTGTTGAGAGAGACTTGAGTGGCTAGGAGGTGTTGCGCATTGCGCCACTGGATCCATGACGTCTTGTCTTCAATATCAGTATCAACTTTGTGATAACCTATTGCAGATGTATTGACCCGGTTTCTGTTCCTAAGTTTATGGAGGGCTATTTCACCCTTTCACAACTTTTCTTTAAAATTCTTCAACCCCTTCCTTCTCCTTTCATCACATTTCTCCTTTTTTCAATCATACCTAAGGACTTCAAATTCTAATCTATTGGAATTGTCCTTGGGTAGATCCCTCCAGCTCTGGCGGATCATAGGACATAAACCTAACCATAATCAACTTATTACTCCATGATTATCCTAGGTTGGTTCACTGTTGATCGAGTTGCCATAAACCTTTTGTGAAAATCTATCAAAGTGTTTATGATTGTAAAACATATTTTATTAACACTTTAAGAGTTTTGCTTTTACTGAAATACCCCCCCTTCACATGTGCTTATAAGTTGTTAAGATAAATTAACACATGTTGGGAAGAGTTTGCACTTTTGAATTGATCGATTTTCAGTGGACAAGACCAATTCGAGACATGCTTACATCACTAGTTAGACTAGCTTGAAATTATTACCCATCCTGGTCAAGTCCAAAGTAAATCTCTCGAAATGGTACACTCTACTTGGACAAGTCATATTCTAGATGCGCTTACATCAATGGTTAGACCAGCTTGAAATTATTACCCGTATAGGGCAAGTCTTTTTTATTACTGACATTTGATCTACGTCAATTCGTTGGTTATATCTGAGTCGAGCTCATTTGAGATTCAACAACGATTTAAACATTTTTTTATCACATTTTAATCACGTCTTCTCCCCTCAAAAATAGCATAATCGTGAAATTTTTGATACCAACTGATTAAGAGTCATATTTTTTGAAATCTTATGGGGAGACAAACGGATTTAATTTTTGCATAAAAATGGAACATTTTTGATTTTTATACTCCCCCTTAAATAAAGCATATTTTCAACCATAAAGTTTAAAATCGAATAAGGGTTTGTAGGGAGTTATCTTTTTTGAAATGTGAGTTATGTGCTGAAATGTACACAAGTCTTTTTTTGAAAAAAATGAGTTTTTGAATGAAATCTTTTCGTTTATTTATACTCGAACTTTTGAAAAGGATTTCATTTTTGACAATACGAGTTCTGATTTGAAATAATCAAAAGTCATCATTTAAGCTCAGGTTTCGTACTGAAGTATACGAAAGCCATATTTGAAGAAATTTGTGAGAAACGACATGTTTTTGAAAATATCTTTTAGAGAACGCTTGCTCAAGCATCAGTACATGTCCGTATCATTGTTGAATGACATTTCTAGATACGTACAGAATATTGATTATACGTGAGACATGTCGTGAGAAGAATATTTTTGGATTTTTTGATTTTATATTGTTTTTATATTTTTGAAATTTTTTTAATGTTTTTGGATTTTTGAAATTTTCTATTTTTATATTTTCTTTTTGATGGTTTTCAAATTTTGTATTTGGTTTTTCAAAAATATTTACAGCGAAGCGATTTTGAAAACATTTTCAAGAGAATTCGAGAAGACGATCTAACTCCTCAGGGGTTAGGCTTCGCATGCCAATTCATCAAACTAAATCATCAAACCTATCTTTTGGAAGGGCTTTAGTAAATAGATCGGCGAGTTGGTAATCTGTCTTCATGAAAAATAATTCAACAGTACCCTCTTCTATGTACTCTTTGATGTAATGATAGCGGACTCTAATATGCTTGGTCTTTGAATGTTGTACTAGACTGCACGAGATGGCTATGGCACTTTTCGAGTCACAATAAATAGGTATTTTGTCGAAAGTAAAGCCATAATCTGTGAGTTGTGTCCTCATCCATAGAACTTGGGCACAACACGCAGATAGAGACACATACTCGGCTTCTGCGGTTGATAATGCAGTACAATCTTGTTTCTTTGATGACCAGCCTACTAGATTTTCACCTAAAAATTGTGCTCCACCTGATGTACTTTTTGCTGTAACTTGACAACCTGCATGGTCCACATCTTAAAATGCTATTAGTTTAAACTCGGAATCCTTCAGATACCAAAGTTCCATGTTAATGGTTCTTCTTAGGTATCGAAAGATCCGTTTAACCTCTTGGAGGTGAAGTTCGGTAGGCCTTGCCTGAAACCATGCTAATAAGCAAACAACAAAATGAATGTCGGGTCGACTAGCAGTAAGGTACATGTGAGAACCGATCATGCTCCGATATATCTTCGGATCGATGGGTTTCCCAACAGAATCACAATTTTCCATACCATATTTTTTCAAAATCTCAATTGTATATTTAGATTGATTAATGAAGATACCACGAGGAGATTGGTGTATTTGTAAACAAAGAAAGAATTCAAGTTCCCCCATCGTGGACATTTCAAATTTACTTTTCATGAGATTTTCAAAATGTTTTGAAAGATTCGAATTAGTGGACCTAAAGATATTGTCGTCCACGTAAATCTGAACATTCAAAATGTCATCTTTGTATTTTCAAGTAAACAAGGTAGGATCAACAGTTCCTTTGGTGAAATTGTTTTTGATCATGAAAGATGATAGTTCGTCATACCACGCTCTTGGAGCTTGCTTTAAACCATAGATGGCATTCTTAAGCTTGTAGACGTAGTCTAGATGTTCCATGTTGACGAAGCCCTCTAGTTTACTCACATACACTTTTTCTTTTAGAGTTTCATTCAAGAATGCGGTCTTGATGTCCATTTGATATATAGTAATGTTCTTGTGAGCTGCATATGCCAAGAAAATCTGGACTGCTTTAAGTCTTGATACTGACGCGAATGATTCTTCGAAGTCTATCCCTTCTTCCTAAATAAATCCTTTAGTCACAAGACGAGCTTTGTTGCGAATTACAGTCATTTCTTCATCCTTTTTGTTTTTCCATAACCATTTGAGATCAATGACAAGTTGGTCAATTGGTATTGGAACTAATTCCCAACTGTCATGTAACTGGTACTGGAGAAGTTCTTCCTGTATCGCATCTATTCATGCATTTACTGCCATTGCTTCCTGAATGTTCTTTGGTTCTTTGAGGCTTATTGAGAAAATGTAAATGCACATTTCGGGGTCTGTGGCGAGTTATTTTCTCGTCTGAACTGGCCTTGAAGGTTCACCAATAACTTGTTCAATTGGATGGTCTTTTGTCCATTTGAGTGTAGAAGGGTACGATGGGTTTAATGTATGCGTGTTAGATGGTTCTTGTAACCTTGAAGATGATTCAGCAGAGTTCGTAGCAAACGGATTTTCGAACACTTACTCGTCTAACACAACATCGTTTTAGTTTGGTGTTTGTTCTTCTTGAAATGTTATGTTTTGGTTTTTCTCATCAACTCTTGGTAGAACAATTTCAAGGACTGGAGTTGTTGGAGTTGATGTAGATGAGGTTGAGGGAGTTGGTGCGTCAACTTCGATTGTGGTAGATGCATCTTGTGTTGGTGGTGGTTGACAGTTTTGAGTGGGTGCAGCGGAATGTTGTTGTGATACATTTATCGAAGGTCCACCATAGTATTCATCAAACATTAACTCGAAGAAATTTTCCAGTTCTTGTTCTGAAGGTTTGTCAGGTGTTGTTGATTGAGCTACTTGAGGTACGAGTCCTGAACTAATGTGTCCAGAAGTCTTTGGGTTTGGTGCGGGTCCTAATCTGTGTTGATTAGAAGCCATTGGGTTAAGCGAGGGTTCTAGAGCGAGTCTCTCATAAGGCATTTGTGAAATCTCGTCAAACCTCAAATTCATTGTCTCCATTATCCTTTTCATTCTTCTATTATACACCCTAAATGCCCTCGAGTTATCTGAGTATATAATGAATATTCTAATATCACCCTTAGCTTTCAGCTTCCCTAGATCTTCTCTGTCGTTCGTTGGATAACACAAAGCGCCAAACACGTGAAGGTAAGAGATATCAGGTTTTTTGTTGTTCACTAGTTCATATGGTGTTTGATTGAATCTTGGGTGAATTAAGGAACGGTTCTGAGTGAAACAAGCAGTGGCAATAGCATCAACCCATAAAAATAAAGGTGCACTAGAATAAATTAGCATTGTGCAAGCAGCTTCCACAAGAGTTCGGTTTCTTCTTTCAACTACCCCATTCTGCTGTGGAGTTCTAACAATGGATGTCTGATGTGTGATTCCAACATCTTTAAAATAAGTTCTTAACTCCCGATTTGTAAATTCTGTGCCATTATCTGTTCTTACAATCCTTACTGGAGCTTGTAGTAGGACTTGAATACGCTTCAGAAAGGTGATGATGATGCCTGGTGCTTCATCTTTTGACCTCAGAAACTTTACCCAAGTATATCTCAAATAGCCATCGAAGATACAAGAATATACTTCTTCCCGTTTATGCTTTCAGGTCTCATTGGGCCACATAAATCCATGTGCAACATATGTAACTTAGTTTCCGAACTGGGTACGGTTTTAGGTTTATATGATGCCCTTTTTCTTTTTCCTAGCTCTCAAGATGGACATAGGTGTTCCTTGGTGTACTTGAACTTAGGGAGTCCGGTGACGATTTTGTATTTGGCTAATTTGTTGATGGTGTCAAAATTGAGACGGGATAATCATCTATGCCACAACCAGGACTTAGTTCCAGATGCTCTTGTCATAAGACAAATTGGTGATGAAGAGGCCATTTGGTTAATGTCGATAGCATACAAATTGGTGCCGCAATTCCCAGTTAAGAGGTCAGCGCCTTCCAAATTTCGAATGAAGCATGTATTCCTCTAAATGCAACCTCTAAATCTGCATCACAAAACTCCCAACTGAAAACAAATTGTGTCCCAACCCTTCGACGTAGTAAACTCAAATGATCAAATAATTCCCAAATTAAAGATATCCATATCCCAGAATACCTACTACATGATCATTTCCAAAGTGTACTGTTCCCATGAACTTCCAGACAAAATTGATCAGTAGCTTGAGATTCCCGATCATGTGCTTGGAGCAACCCGAGTCGATGATCCAAAGACATATTTCGATAACCTACGCAGAACAGAAGAAGTTGTTTTTGGAAACCGTTTTGATTTAGGTTCCTTGGGGTTAGGGGTAAAATCCTGATCACACTCATAGAAAGTTTCTACGGGTTCAACTTTAACAGCTGTCCATATTTTATTCTTGAGTACGAACATTCTACCCGTTGGTTTCCACTTAAAGCAAGTACTAGGCATTTTATCACTAATGGGTGACTTAGATTGAGCAACTAGTCTTCCTATTGTTTTAGGACTAGTTCCTTTTGGAACGCTCTTCTGTTCAGGCTTAACAGGCACATTTTTAGAAACATAATCATCATGAACATCATTAAATAAGCATTTCTTGCACATTAAACAAAAAGAGTCATTAATGCATTAAAATTAGTACGTTTGACATTACATTCAGATGAAATATGTCTCTTATTACCAAGCGGTAAATTCCTAGGGTGTTCTTCGACTTCTTCAACTTTATTCATGCATCTACTCTTAGAGACATGCAAGACTCTATTGTTCCTTGTATTGCTCCTAGGCTGTAGTCTACTGCTCCTCGAGGTGCTTTCTAATCCTGTAGAAGGTAAGGCACACGCATTAGGATTCACATTGTTGTCCTTAGAAGTGTTAGCATCTTTCCTAGACTCTTTAGGATTCTTGTTTAAGCTCATGTCGTTTGTTCCATATGGTTTAGATGTGGAGGCAGCCGCAAAAGTGTGACTAATCCTATACAAGCCAGGTGCTATCACTTTTGGTTTTTCGACAACCGCTTTTCCTTTATCAACAATCTTTTCATTTTACTTCGATAAGGGTTGTGGAGTGACTGGTTTTGTCAAATCATTTTTCTCATTGACTTTTGGAGCAAACTAAGAAATCAACATTTTTGGTTTTCCAATCGGTTTAGAAGTAGTAGGTTTCTCCGAAGTGGATGGTTTTTCAAACTGAGTGTCTACACCCTTCCCTTTTTGACTTTCCACCTGAGCTCTCAAAAGATCATTTTGTTCTTTCGTGTTCTTGTAGGCACACTCATACGACAGTTTGTCATACTTGCATTCCTCGGTTTTCGATCAAGTTGTTTAAAATATGATACGTTTTCTTTTTCAAGTTTTGCAAGAGCATTTTCATATTTTAAAACAATTGTGGAGGTCTTAGACTGGAGTCTTTCATGGTCTTCAACAAAATATGTTTGCAAAATAATGGACATAATATCGGTAGACATAACTGCTTCGAAGAGAGAGTCGTTTAGGTTTTCTAAAATTTTGATGTTTTTAATATTTTCATTAGCATCCTTTACCAGGGATTTGTGGTCCTTGACAAATTTAGCTGTTTCTTTCAAAAATGCTTGTTCAAAATGAATTACTCTCACATTGATGTTATTCAGTGGAGTAGTAATTTCTGTTTCAAACACCTTTTTCATCTCTAAATGAAAACTTGAATTCCAGTTGTTAATACTGATATTGGTTTTGGACGCAACAATTCTTTGAAGTGTGTTTCAATTCTCGTTTTAATATCATCTAGAAATCCTCTAGCAGCATTTGTGTTAAAAGGATTGTTTGAAGGCATTTGTTCCATGTTTGAAAGAGTTTTTGAGACAACTTTTTGTTTTGCAACATGATTTGTAACAACTACTTTTTTGGAAAAATTTGGTGTTTGTTTTTGTTGGACAAAAGTAACTCCAGAAAGTTTGTTAAGTTTATTGTAATATATCGGTTTTATTTCTGAGTTCTTTTGTTTCATTTTAGCTCGACTCTCTTCAGCAAGTTCTATCGTTTCCTCAGAATCCCGAACAGAGGGAGGATCATGTTTAGCATATATATCATTTTCATTGTACAAAACATTCTGTTCTTTCTGAGCTTTCTTGAGAGTATAAAGGTTTTCGCAACCGAGAGCCAGTTTCTTCATTGTATGTAAAAACGGATTTGGATCTTTAATTAGCATATGAATTGTTTGAATCGAATGACCCATTTTTACAAGCAAATCTTCCAACTTTTTGATTGTTTCTTATTTCTCAATGATTTCATCAAGAAGATCGTTTTGTCGTTTTGAAAAATCTGCCTTCAACTGTTACTTTTCTTTTTCAAGATCAGAACAAGTTGATTTTTGTTTTGAAAGTTGGTTTTTCAAATCAGAAATTTCCGCGTTTAATGATTTTATTTTCATGTGTGAATTAACATCAAGTGTGTCATACTTGATTTTCAATTGTTTTTCTCTTAAAAAATAATTTTGATAACCAGTTTCTAATTCTGACTCTCATTTTTATTGAATTCAAAAGCTTTTTCATTTTCCTTATACCTCTCAAGCTCAACGGTCATTTTCTCATTCGCTGCCTTAACTTCGTGATTGACCTTTTTCACTTTCTCAATTTCAATGCTACAATTATTCAATAATGATTCAAAGAGAGCACATGTTTCCTCATGAGTCTCAGTATTTTGTGTAACTGAGCCTCCACTCAGATTCATATCTGGAGTTGCTGAATTAGTATTGCTACTACTCGGTTCATCCAGGTATGTATCATAAGTGGGTGCTGGAGTCTCAGAATACTGTTCCTCATGAGGAGACATATCAAATATATCATTATTGTGGCATGTATTGAAGATTGGTACCTCAGATATTGCATTAGTGTCATAAATAGGAGGTGTGTCAGAATCCGTGTCGTACTTAGCCTCCCAAAGATTTGTGTTGGGTTTATTGATTTGATGAAGATAGAACAAGAAGAATGAAAATAAGAAGGACTAAATCTTACAGAAGAGAAATCTACAAAGACTAAAGATTTAGAAGATATTCTTAATTATTTAAAAGACATTCCTTTGTAAACCCTAATCCTCTAGTATATAAAGAGGGTTAGAGGCGTCTAGTTTATGCGTATACAAATCTGTAGATGTCTAATTGAGTTGTGTATCATCTAGGCGTCAAAGTCCATAATAGACGCGTAGGGTTGGTTAGTGTTGTTGGTCATCTCAAGAATCTATGATTCCTGTTACAGTTCATTGATGTAACCATATTATCTTGAATAATATTGAAGATGTGGAGAAAGTTTGAAAAAACCTTGTTATGATAATTGATGTGTTTTTTTAGGTCTATAATAAACTACCAAGTTTTAAATTTATTTATTGCCGAACTAACCTATAGACTCTAAACACTCACGAGCAGTGTACCCGATCAATGTAGATAGTTTTTAGGTAAGCAAAAGTCGTTCACTAGGAGCGAAGCTAAAGTGATCTAAAGGTATTCTAATTACTAAACTAACTAACCAAGAAAGCAAGTAAATATTTTTGGGGTTTTAGCCTGAGAGGCTATCACGATTTTGTGTGTTTAATTAAACTAAATACGAGAAAATAAATATTAAAGTAATTAAAAGCAAATTAAAGATAGATGAAGATAGATAGGAAGAACGGGTTAGCCAAGTCTAATCCATTTTATAGTTATACATGCTTATGTCTACTTGTTTTAATTCATTCAATTGTTTTGTCGCCAATCCGATTATTAATCCTGTCACGATTAAATAACCTATCATCGTGGTGGGAAAGAGGACATGATCATAGTGACTCGTCTAGCATCAATACTAACTTATTGCTTTAAACCATCTAACCTAGTTCGGTATTACACGCTACTAGTCCTATTAGGTTGTAGACACGTTCCGTTTATGCCAAACAATGATTCCTAATAGAGATTCAGGTTAACACGCATATAACTCAACTTAAGCAACCACAATTACAGGTAGTTAAGTCACATCAATTAAAGTTATAAGGATCATAACCTAGTTACATACACTTCTACTAGTTATAAGCAATAAACGAGTTTTTATCGACAAGCACCCAATCCAATAACAAAGCAAATACATCGACAAAATCATAAAAACTAATAAAGCTTCATAAACATGGCTAACACCTAAGGGTGTTAGCCCATAATCTCTGTAACAAAATACAAAAATATAATCAAGACGAATAGAGTATTAAACATAAAGAATATGATACGCTAACCGAATGATTAAGTAGTATAACAATGATAAGAGATGTTCTTCAAGTATAATTGGGTCTTCAAGGGTGATCTTCTGCTGTTTTGAGAGGCTTTGATCGTCTGGGAATGGCCCTAAGGGTTCCCAAAGATGCCCTAATTCGTTAATGAGTTTGGTATTTATAGATTCTGAAATCTGGGTCGATACGGCGCATCTAGAGAGTTAGATGCGCCGCATCTATAAGTAAACGTAGCCTCCAAGTCTGAAACTGACCCGATATGGCCCATCTATAAATCTGATATGGAGCATCTCCCAATACGGCGCATCTAAAGACCTGATGCGCCGCATCTCCTTCAGATACAGGTAGATCTCCTTTTTCTCTTTCCGTGGCCGCTTGAATCAACTAAAACGGAGTCCGGATGAAGATTTTATGGCCAAAATACGAAAGCATCTTCAAGTGTCGACTTGTAATCTTGACTTCTTCATTAAGCTTCTAATCTCCACTTGATTTCTTGGTAAGGATTGTGTATGGCCGATACGGCGCATCGGATTGGTCCGATGCGGCGTATCTGGAGTAGAACAAGTTGGTTCTTCTTCGTTGACAAAAGTTTCATATGCAACGCATGATAAAATCAGATGCGGCACATGCTTCAAAGTCAGGCAATGGTCTTTAATCTCTTCAATTCAGCAGACTTTTCCAATCTTGATCATTTTGCTCCATTTTCCGTCCGAAATCATTAACTTTAACCTAATGCTTGTTTATAACTGAGAATTACAAAAGTAAACGATTAAGTATCAATTCTCATATAAAGTGATATAAAACAAGTCAATAATATAGGATAAATGATGCTAATAATATGTCGTTATTTGATGTCATCAAATATCCCCCCACTTGAACTTTACTTGTCCTCAAGTAAACCTTAGATTAAAACTTATGAAAATGTATCCTGAATAGGTTGTATTTTTACAATTAAGCATTTATTCGTTTTATCATAATCGCCCAACCAAACACTTAACGAATTAGAAACAAAATAAAATATTTCGATAAAAGAAAATCTAATAGTTTAACTGTCCAGTCGTGACGAATATTCTATCATAAGTTTGGCAATGATACACATCTCCCCCACTAAAGCTAAGGAGTAACAAGTCTAAAGCGGTAAAAAGGGTTTTTTTTTTTTTTTTTTTTTTTTTTTGGTTAAGGGTTGATCATCTTTTTTTAATCTCTATCGATCTCATATTCCAGAAAAGGCGACAAAATCACAAATACATGATCGAATCCACGACCACGATACTTGCAATTGCTCAAATCCTTAACTCGAATAGGCTAAAGATAGGACCAAGTAATCTTTACCAATAATATTATATCAAAAAGGGCGACAAAATCATAAATACATAGCCGAATCCACGACTACGATACTTAAGATTGCTCAAATCCCTAATCTCAATAAATCAAAGGTTTGGATAAAGAATAATATAGGGTATGGATAATATTTGGGATACAAATTGGTGTAAAATGAAAAATAAACAAAATAGATAAATTAAAATCCTAAGTGTGGTAAATTACTTTCCCAACCATCCCATGAATAAGACTCATATCATTGAATAACTCACGCTTTAACACTTGAAACACACGCTTTAGGTAGACACGAATTATACTCAACAAGATCTCAATCAAAGAATAACCTTAGTTGGCGTTCCCATAACGGCCAACTCCCATTCAATCCATAAATATAGTACAACAAGTAGTGGTGATATCGACCACTTAATACAAAACTTTACATAAGTTGGTTAAAACAAACTTCCAACTTTTCCTTTTTCTTTTTCTTTTCTATTTTTTCGATTTTTTTTTTTTTTTTTTTTACACTACAAACATAAACATAGATGTGTAAAATTTCACCACATCACTATAACGATAACTCTGGATAATTTTTCCATACTTTTTATGACTTCAGAAATAACGGTAATAGTGAAAGTAGTAAACACACGAAAAATAACAAGACTCAAATTATACAATATCTACTTTCACTCCAATTGCATTGTGCAATTTCCCTACCTTAACCATAGATAATGAATTACGCACGCGAACACAGTTAATTGTAAGGAAACACACTTTGCCTAAAGTAACTAACCACGGACTTTAATCTACAGGGTAGGCTAAGGTGTAAGGGTGTAACGAAACATTATAACAAAGGTGTAAGAAATGAAAGGAATGGCTCTGAGGGTTTTTCTAGGGGTATCTTACTCTAAAAATGAGAGTAAACAAAGGGTTTATACGGGGGTTAACTAACCAGTGTAGTTAGTAAATAACACAAAACATATAATAGGCTTTTTGGGTGTAATCCTAGAAATTTACCAAGTTAGACAAGTCACTCCAATTATATCAATAATACTCATTATGGTGGTCTCGAATAGTATACAAGCCAAGTTCTAAAGTTTACAAGTCACCGGCACACTCATAGATTTGTGAATTTTTATAAGTTCACAATTTTTGAAAATAAGGTTATGTGTGCAGCTATGCAACTTAGATTAAACAAAAACATGCTAAAAAAATTTTAAATTTTTATAATTAAGCATAGATTAAAGCATATTTTTGAAAAATTAAGGACAAGTAACGTTCTAATTCTCCATCCCCCCACTTAAGTTAAACAACATCCTCGTTGTTTGTATTTGAAATTAAAAACAAGAGATAGAAAGAATTAGAACGGAGAACTCCCATGAGATTTGCTCGGTATGATCCACCATGTAAGAATGCGAGCATATAAAATGTGGGAGTTCATCAACATCTTCATTCGTCCAGACCTGTAAATATATAGAGACCACAGAAAAAATAGACTCGAGAACATCTCATTAATCATTGGTTAGGAAAATAAAACTACGGAAAATTACAGGCCAGAGTGTCGATGCGCCATATCCATGGAATATTCGATGCGCCGCATCAACTTCCTGTAACTAATACGCCGCATCCACTAAAAGTGCATGCGCCGTATTGACCAACTGAAGGAAATACGAAAATAAAAATAAACTAAAAACAAAATAAAAGACAAGCATGGGTTGCCTCCCAAGAAGCGCTTGTTTTTGTTAGAGTCACGAGCCTGACTCCACCCTTATTTACTAGGCAATAGGGTGTTTTCCCCCCACTTGCGGTCAAGTGCGGGTGATAGTAGCAATAAGCACCATAACGGTGTAAACTGACCCGATATGGCGCATCTATAAATCCGATATGGAGCATCTCCCAATACGGCGCATCTAAAGATCTGATGCGCCGCATCTCCTTCAGATACAGGTAGATCTCCTTTTTCTCTTTCCGTGGCCGCTTGAATCAACTAAAACGGAGTCCGGATGAAGATTTTATGGCCAAAATACGAAAGCATCTTCAAGTGTCGACTTGTAATCTTGACTTCTTCATTAAGCTTCTAATCTCCACTTGATTTCTTGGTAAGGATTGTGTATGGCCGGTACGGCGCATCGGATTGGTCCGATGCGGCGTATCTGGAGTAGAACAAGTTGGTTCTTCTTCGTTGACCAAAGTTTCATATGCGATGCATGATAAAATCAGATGCGGCGCATGCTTCAAAGTCAGGCAATGGTCTTTAATCTCTTCAATTCAGCAGACTTTTCCAATCTTGATCATTTTGCTCCATTTTCCGTCCGAAATCATTAACTTTCACCTAATGCTTGTTTATAACTGAGAATTACAAAAGTAAACGATTAAGTATCAATTCTCATATAAAGTGATATAAAACAAGTCAATAATATAGGATAAATGATGCTAATAATATGTCGTTATTTGATGTCATCAATAATATTGATTCTAGGTTTTAATATTCTGCCTATGTTATCATGTATCCTAGGTATAAGACCTAATCAGTCTTTAGCTAAAACGGTCCTAAGAGCTTATATATGACACCCATAAGTTCTATTAGGTGGTATCAGAGCTTTGGAGCTCGTGATATCTGGGATTACAAGGTTGTTTTGAAGTCGTGTTCATGATGGGAAGAAGGTTCGTGCTTCTGTTCTATGTTATGATCGACATCTGGTGAAGTTAGGTTTTAGCAACATCTGGTGAAAGTAAGCATGATTATTATCTGTGCAATTTAAGATGGTGAAAACTAGGGTTTTTCATCAAACCATAGTATGGTCAAAACATGGAGCAATTTTCTTAATGGTAAAGCTGATGTCGAAGGAAAAGGTTATGGTAACATGCAACAAGAGTGGACTTCTAATCTTTAAGAGATTATGGAGGTTCATTATAACTCAGGGTTTTACCAAACGCTAAATCAATACAGTAGCAGTACGTGTGATTCTTTGGTGATTGGTTCTGGAAGGAGATCAAGAGTGATCATGAAGATTTTTGTGATCAGACGTCCAAAGAAAAGGTTATTGTTTTTTGTGAAAAGTCATGATAACCTATTTAATTCTTACATGGTTTTGGAAGCAAAAAGATTATATGATCAACTTGTATCGGGTTTTAAAGCTGATTGGTTTAAATGTTTATACTGCTGCTATAATCGATTAGTACTGCTATGCTTGTCATGTTAGCACTGCTAGCTTATTTTGGTCGCGAGTTTTAGTACTGCTCGGTTTTATTGTTCGAAGGCTATTTGTACTGCTAGTTCAGATTGTTTGTACTGCTCAAAGTGCACAATAGGGTTATATTCGTACTGCTGAGCTTCGTTGATGATTAATACTGCTGGCCGTGAAGGTTTATACTGTTCACTTTATCTGATATATGTTTAGTACTGCCAGCTTTGTCAGATATCGGACAAAGAGAAGATTTGGTACTCGATTGGTTTGGAGTTATTGGAAGACACACATGTAATGGTTGTTTGGTTTTTGGTTCTTAACAGATTATAAAGGCTTGTTATTATTTGTTCTAATTGATTACGAAGAAGGTCAGTTATTACTTATTTGACGATGCAGTGGAATTTCTCGAGTTTGTGTTCTTATCATATGTTAAAGTGGTTGTTATACTTTAAAGATAACTTATCTGTGCATTCAAGTGGTGACTAAGACTTGAAAAATCTGGAGTTTTTGTCTAGAGATTGAGGTCTCCTTATACATCAGTTTGGGTATACGTTCGAAGTCACATATTTTGTACAAGACATAAGACACGAGTTTGGGTTATTCTACTTCAGCATCAACTTGTTAATGTTTAGTTTTCTTCATCATTACATAGAGCTTACAGAATTGAAGATTCAACAAATGGTTAACATATGGGTTTCAGGGGAAGCTTAATGTTAAAATGTTTAACCATTTATGTGCTACATTCAAGGGGAAGGTTTTTCACAACTAGTGGTTGTTATTCTTACTGATGGTTTAGGAATCTTTTGTCTTGCGTTCATTTATAGTAAGCATTTTGGTGTTCTTTATGGCGGGTAATTCGAGAAAATGAAAGATTGGATTGGAAGTATGATAGTGGTTTGTGATTGTGAAGATAAAGGTCGCATACTTTATTTCCTGATTTGATGAGGACAAAAAGGGGAAGAAATTTGCAACTTGTAGATCCTTGGTATAGCATGATACAAAGGAAGTCTGACTTAAGGGGAAGCTTGTTCTCATGGGTGAGATTTAATTATCTCAACTTCTCTACTTCGTCTAGGGAAGTTCGTACAAGATTCATGGTTGTTTTGTCATCATCAAATAGGGGAAGATTGTTGGGTTTATTGATTTGATGAAGATAAAACAAGAAGAATGAAAACAAGAAGGACTAAATCTTACAGAAGAGAAATCTACAAAGACTAAAGATTTAGAAGATATTCTTATTTATTTAAAAGATATTCCTTTGTAAACCCTAATCCTCTAGTATATAAAGTGGGTTAGAGGCGTCTAGTTTATGCGAACACAAATATGTAGAGGTCTAATTGAGTTGTGTGTCATCTAGGCGTCAAGTCCATAATGGACGCCTAGGGTTGGTTAGTTTTGTTGGTCATCTCAAGAATCTATGATTCCTGTTATGGTTCATTGATGTAACCGTATTATCTTGAATAATATTGAAGATGTGGAGAAAGTTTAGAAAAACCTTGTTATGATAATATTGATTCTATGTTTGAATATTCCTCCTATGTTATCATGTATCCTAGGTATAAGACCTAATCAGTCTTGGCTAAAAATTTCCTAAGAGCTATATATATGACGCCCATTATTCCTAGCAGTGTTTCTTGGCCTACCAGTATTAACTGCTGGTCTTGCAAAACTAACTGCTAGCCTAGCAGTTTTAACATTTGGGTTCCAAAATTTGTTGTGAAACACTGCTTTCTTGTGCAAAGGCCTGAGAACAGTTTGTTGTGCATTTTTAAAAGTTGGTTTTTCACTTGAAACTATTGGTTTAGGGTAAAGAGTCTTAACTGGTCTGGCAGTATTAACTGCTGGTCGAGCAGTACTAAGTGGTTTAAGGCCAGACTTTATTAAAATTGCTCTGGGAGTCATTCTGTTAACATTAGGGTGAGATTTGCTTGAAAAATAGTTTGAGTTCACCCTTTCATTGGTATTCCCAAGCACCCTTTTATTCCCTGTAACCACCCTCTTCCCAGAATGCTTGTTGCAAAAATCCTGTTGGTGGTCAAAGCTTCCACAAGTAAAGCAAGCCTTGTTGTACATGACAAAGTCATTTCCTAGTTGAAGGGACTTGAGGTTATTCCAGTTCCTCTGGTTTTTCCTAGGCTTGTTTGTGGATCTATACAACTCTGAATATCTAACTGTTTGCCTAGCTTGTTTTGCATGTGTTCTAGGTTTAACCGTTTCAATTTTAACCACCTTTGGAACAGCAGTTCCTTCTTGCTTTACTACATCAGGTTTAGCCACAACCTGATCCTCATCATCAGATTCCCAATATTCAATAATGGGAGCATCTGAGTTCCTATCATCTGATACCTTATCCTCAGCAAGAGAGGTGTCACTAGCACTCTCAAAAGGCTCATTAGCTTCTATAGGTTTATTTACTTTAACATTTTCTTTAGCCATAATTCCATATTCTAATTTTGGCTCTTGAAATTCAGCTAAACCTATTTGTTCTAAGTCAATTCCAGGGGATGAAGGCACTCCTCTATGAGGAGGTGGACATGTGTTGTATCCTAACCCAGACTTAGCTTTGTTAATTTGTTAACACTCAATGATCTTATTTACTCCCTTTGATGCAAACTCTAAAGTGTCTACACTTAATTGAATATTATCATTTGCCTTTTTGATATTTTCTAACTCAGCTCTAAGCATACTAATCTCAGCATTTTTATGAGTCAAATATCTTTTAAGTACAGCTATATCCTCTATAAGACAGACTCATTTTTCTTGTAAAACAAAATTTGTTCTTCTAAGACTGCTAAACCTCTTTTATGATTAGATAAATTATAGTTTGTTTGGTTTAACTCTATTCTCTGCTCATCATAATTCTTTTTTCAATGTTTTTATATTCTTTAAGAGCAGAACAAGATTTGGAATAATTTTTCACTAAGTGTACCTCTGAGTCAGAAAAAGCCATAAGTTCCATCTCAGCTGGTGCTTCCTCCTCATCAGCCATGAAGCTCCAGTCATAACCCAGACCATCAATGGCAACCATAGTATTTGAAGATGGCTCAGCCTCTTCCACCGCCTTCTGCTTGCTTCTATATCCCTTACTCTTGCTACAGGTGCAAAAACCTCTTCATAATCTACTCTTTCCGATTGTGTATAACCCTGGGCTACAAGTCTTGCCTTATTCCTGATCACTATCCCCCTTTCATCTTTCTTGTTTCTGAATACACTGGTACAAAAAGTGGTATTGGTCAGACCAAAAATGTGTGACGATATGCATATAGTCACACACATTTTTTTTGGTGTGTGTCATGAAAGGTCGCGCCACCGTAGGTGGCATATGGTCACATTGTTTAGTTTATGGCCGTTTTCATTGAAAAACAGTGACGAAAACCCGAATATGTGTGACAAATTAGGCACAAGTTTTGTTGGATTAATCAGTTTTGTGTAACCGTAAACACTTTATAGTTACACAAATGTTTTTTGAGAGTAACTATTGTTCGTCCTTTGGCCACATAAATATATAATATATGTGACATTTGAGATGATTTATTCAAGTAAATTTGTATTTTGTGTGACTATTTCCCGTCCTATGGCCATATGAATATATAATAAATGTGACGTTTGTGATGATTTAGTCAAACAACGTGTGTTGTTTTTTTGGAGTTAGTCACATACATATTAAAAAACAGTGGCCAAAAGTGTGAATAAGTGTGACCATATGCTGTTTAAAGTGAAGAAATATGTATTTTGTGTGACTATTGTTCATGCAATGACCACTTGAATTTTATGTTTGTGTGGCCTTTTGTAATATTTAATCACACAAAACATGTTTGTTTTGGGTATTTAGTCACATACAATTAAGCATAATGTGGCCAAAAGTGTTAATAAGTGTGACCATATGCTGTTTAAAGTGAAGAAATTTGTATTTTGTGTGACTATTGATCATCCAATTGCCACATGAATTTTTGTGTGTGTGGCTTTTTGTAATATTTAGTCACACAACGAATTAAGAAAACAGTGACCAAAAGTGCTAATAAGTGTGACTATATACATCTTTTAGTCACATTTAAGAAATCAATATATATCAAAACAAATTCAAATATATATCAAAACAAATTCAAATACAATAAAATTGGAATGTATATAACTGAATCACTAATACATATCATATAAGCAGTACTAACTATATGAACCAACAATACTAACTTAAAACTAACAGTTGTAACTAATACACTAGCAGTACTAACAGTTGTAACTAACACACTAGCAGTTTCAACGAGGGCTTCATGTTCTTCGTCCAAACTTTTTATCTTTTCTCAGATTCATGAAAGTAACTGAAGTTATTTGCAGAAGTAATCCTCATCAGAGCTCGTGTCAACTATGACAAACTTTGTATATCTTTTCTCTGATTCATGTGTATATCTCCGGTTGCTATAATCATATGGAGAACTGTAAAAATCGGAAGATCTTCTACTTGTGCTGGCAAAGCTTACTTCCTCATCATCCCTCATTTCCTCTTCAAGATCATACTAGGACCTCTGTAAAGTTAAATGAGAGTTTAAAAATTAGAAAATAGCTAGCTTGTTTATGAAAAAGTGAAAACGCCTATAAAAACCAGGTTGTAGATATATAAAAGCTGCAGACCTTAGTGGAATCTGAGAGCACAGCGTATGCCTCTCCAATCATCTTGAAGATTTTGTCAGCATCCATTTGAATTGATTCAGTAATCACTTTCCATTGTTGCCCGTCACTTCCACTTTTAGCTCTTGCAAGGACCTGACCAGCCTACATACAAGTCACCAAAAAAGAAACTATTTATACTGGAAAACAGTTGAGTAAATGTGACATTTGATTAAAGTGGATTTACTTTATATACAATACACTAAGAGTAAGACCTTGTCTGCAAACAAGTGCGCTTTAACACTCTTTGATATTGCAGCAGTATAATGCTCTACTGCTTCCGTATACTTGCCACTCTGAAATGCTACATTTCCTGCAGCACGATTACAAAGCTTTACAGGCTTCAAGTGGTTCAAACCCAGGCCCTTTAAAATCATTAAAGCTCAATCCCATCAATTGCAAGAATTCAGTCCATTTCATTCTAGGAAATATAACATTAGTACTCTTAAATTTATTTTACCCTAAATAGAAATATAAAATAACAGAATAGACGATAATTTAAACTCAACCCATAGCATTAAGCAGAATTCAAACAAAAATAGGATAGGATTATAAACGATGCTCAATTGTCATGAGTCGTATATCGCGTCTTTAAAAAGGTAATACTTTTCTGATTTCATGGTTGTATTTGTATTAAAAATCAAAATCTAAAGGTAGTCTCTAAAGTTTGAACTCGTAGACCCTTTGAGATGCTTGTCATTTAAATACTTAAGCCGTCCAGTTTAGATCAGTTAAAGCTGGAATTTCGCTACATGCACTTGTTTAAACATAATCAGTACCCATAGTTGTTTTTTAGATCAAAACATGTTATGCGTATGTTACCAATCTCCTTCAAAATTAGTGTTATTCATTATAAATAAATAAAACCAATTCTAACCAACTCTTCCCATATGTTCCTTACTTACTCTGTTCAAAATTAATTAGTTAATGTTTGTTCGAGTCAGTGACCTTCGATAACCTTTGAAGTGATAAGGATAGCACATTTTGATACATTCGACATCAAACTCTCGACACTACGTGTGTAAACACCTTAACACACTAAAGTGGTGGGTGTGCATTGAAAAAGAGATTATTTAAAGAGATATGAGAGATAAAAGAGTGCATTTAAAAAAGGTTCTAACAGTTCATGATATGGTGCTGTTAACACACTATTTTAACATCTATGTTGACGTTACATTATGGGTATCATACAAGAGGCTTTACGAGGATCTAGTGGTCTACATCAAGAGTAGTTTGACCTTAAGTCTTCAAGAGAGAAAACTTAAGCAATGTATACAAGGGGATCTCATGAGAGAAATTTAGAGTAAATGAGATACGAAAGAATATTTGTTAATAGGGGCTCCTAAGTAGTTAATTGTCAGGTTATCACTCTACTAAACTATATATTGCACTGAGTTGATAATTTAGTAAAGTTGGTTCAGAATATGGGGGGCGTCCGCAAGAGAATACAACAACTAACATAGGTGTTTTCCATCCGTAAGTCTTAAGCTACACACAATCACACAAGTACATAGGTTTAGAAATTTGAGGAACTTACGCAGATACAACTTCCTTTGCAAATTTTGAATAGAGCCTAGCCTTCTTTGCATCATTAACCCCTTGCATTTAGGCCTAATAATGAATGCAAAAACAACATGAATAACCTATAAAAAAAACCTTACTCCAACTAACATTTGTTTTAAACTTGCCGTCACTGTCATTTTTTCTTTTCAAAAAATTTAACTATTTAGTAACATGATGTAAACTTAAGCAATCCTTGAGACCTTGACTTGTACTAAACAGCAGATATCGATTCCAATATAACGAATACATTCATAATCATCATAATTTCCATCATCGGTTACAAGCATTTTCTTACAATTTAATTTTGAAAAATTATATTTAATTACCTAGTAATATACCTAACCTGGTATAGCCAATAACTAACCATGTCAACAGTCAAAAGTAGCTGTCTTCTTTTAAATTTTAAAGAAACAACTATTAGTAGCAAAACAACATTATTTTACATTGAATGGAAAGAAAAAAAGAGGGTTTGTTACTTTGCTACATACAATGACAGACACGCGAAATATGCTTGTACGCTGATGCAATTTTCCCTAACATCAACCATAATATAAATCACAATATTAAATCCTAAAAAACACATTTAAAAATAATCCAAAAATAAGACATGCTTTCTCACCTTCCTGCCTGCAATTTTGCAAGACCTTCTACCCATACAAAGTGGACCACGAGTCCAAATCGTCCTAACAGAATTCACATAACTAAACTCATATGGATCAACCCACGTAGCACAAGATGAGTAAAATGATGAACAAGATAGATTCTTGTTCAACCTAACAGCCCCTAAAAACCATAAAAACACAAACTTTATCAGTAAACAATCATTAAAAACAATAAAGTTGCGATATTTTGCAATAAAATCAAAAACCCATTTTAAATTTGTTAAAAAAAGATTTATATAAACAAAATCCTGAAAATTTAAAAATGTTCTACGTAGCCCCTAAAACCATAAAAAAAACACAAATTTATTGATAAATAATGATTAATAAACAATAAAATTTGCATCTTTTGCAATAATATCAAAAACCCATTTCAAAATTGTTAAAAAATATTCAAATAAACTGAAAGGGTTTAAGTAGCCTAAAACCATTAAAAACACAATTTCATCAATAAATAATGGTTCATAAACAATAAAGTTTGCTTCTTTTGCAATGAAATCAAAAACCCATTTCAAATATGTTGAAAAAGAATCAAATAAGCATAAAACTTGAAAAAATTGAAAAGGGTTTATTGATATACCTTGAAATGAGAATGAATTTGGGGATTTGAGTGGGACCCCAGTTGATAATCTCCAGAGAAGTGTGCTAAAAGTTCTACTTGAACCACTCATTTGTACTTGTTTGATTTAACTGATTTTGTGATTATCAACTGGGTTTGGTTGGGGACTTGGGGTGATGAAGATGCTTCGGAAGATAGAAAAGATTTGGATTTTCTGGGAGTTTTGGTTAAGTTTTGGGAGATTACGTTTTTGCCCCTTCAAGAATTATTGATACCAGTGAGTTCAATCCCATCAATTGCAAGAATTCGGTCAATTTCATTCTCATCGTGTACCTAAGAACATAAACATAAACATCGAAAAAGTTATTATATCAATATTTCATTTCATAAAATTACTAGAAAAAATAATACAAACCTCCAACACAGCTGTTAAACCAAACTGAGCCAAATAGAACAAGGTCCACATAAGTGTTGAAGGTGGCTCCTTTTCAGATTTGTTCATAAGATGCAACATAATAGCAGAAGACCATATCTAGACATATGTATGGTGAGGAGAGTGATGAGGAGATAGAAGAAGGCCATATATAGTTTAGGTGTAAATTATATTTGGGAAGGAGGGCAATTTCATTTTGGGGAAAAATTTAGGCGATTTTGGGGAAAAATTTAGGCGGGCTTGCCAAAAGTTGAGAGGGAAATTTTTTTTTGGGAAAAACTAAGTGCCGCACATGTAAAATATTACTTACCAACTTGACTATATGATTTAGTCAATTTTAAATAATGTGTGACAAACTTGACTATATGATTTAGTCACTTTTAAATAATGTGTGACAAACTTGAGTATAGGATTTCGCCACATACACAATTACTTCATGTGACCATATATGGATTTTGGTCACACAGTTCAATTATGTGACATATATTTGTCACATATGTATATATATAGTGTGACTAATGTTTCAAAATTATTTATATCTGTCACACGTCCTAAATTATAAGTGACTAAATAATCAAAAAAAAAAAAAAAAAAATTACCAGTTATCTCTAGTCACATAAATATTCAAATGTGTGACAATGAAATTCCGAAATGGTCACACAAGTTGGATCAAGTGTGGCTGTTTATTTTATTCTGGTACATTTAGTCACATAAAAAAGTTACTGTGTGGCCGTTCAAAAAACAGCATGTGTGACAAAATCCTAGTTTTGTACTAGTGATATCCACTTAGTACCAATAACCCTCATACCCTTAGGTAAATCAACTAGCACCCAGACCTTTTGAATATTGAACTGTAGAAGCTCATCTTGCATGGCTTACACCCAGCTTGAGTCTTGTTAGGCCTTAAGTATGTTTTTGGGTTCTTCTTGTGAAAGAAAACATACAAACAGACATGTATTGGCATCTTTATGCTTCTTACCTTCATAAACAGCACTTAGAAATCCTTGTTGATCTGAAGTCATGGTCTACCTTCTTGTCTTTACACCCGACTGTATGTCTCCAATCACATTCTCCAGGGAGTGATCCTTGTGAATTCTTGTGTGTGGTGTTGTAGGAACTTGATAAGTGAGAGGCATGTTATTGATATCCACTTCATCTTCTGAGAAATCATCAGCAGTAGTAACTGATGGGCCAGCAGTAGGAAAATTTTGCCCAGCAGTACTAACATTAGGCTCACCAGTACAAACGCCATTTGTACTGCCTTCAGGATTCTCTTGTTCTTCAACACCACCTTCATTGTTTCCATCTTCATAACCTTCTTTGTTTGCATCAGTAGAAGGTCCAGCATCCTTTAAAGATGAATCAACACTATTCTAAATAGGCATCAGTATGTGATCTTGATCATTCTCCTTGTCCAAGCTTGGTTCACCTGTTTCAACACCATCTTCTAAACCTACAAAATCATTAGAAAATGTTCCTGCAACAACTGGTATATAGTTCATAGATTGTGTTAGAGTATCAAGATCAAACAACCATTTTGGACCTTCACCTGCAACATTAGATTTATTCTCCAAAAACTGAACATGCAGGTTTTTCTCTACTTTCCTGGTTCTTATGTTGTATACCCTAAAGGCTTTGCTGTTTAATAAGTACCTAACCAAGAAACCCTCATATGATTTTCCATCAATTTTTCCCAAATGGTCTAAGGTATTGAGAATAGTGACATGACACCTAAATGGTCTTAGAAAACCTAAAGCAGGTGTTCTACCCCTAAACAGTTCATATGGTGTCTTGTTGTGAGGTTTGACTACTAAAACCCTGTTTTGCACATAACAAGCAGTATTAACTGCTTCAGCCCAAAAAGTGATGGGCAGTTTGGAATCAGCTAATATGGTCCTAGAAGCCTCTATTAGTGTCCTATTCCTCCTTTTAGCAACCCCATTCTGCTGAGGAGTTCTAGCTACACTAAACTCTCTCTTAATACCTTTTTCCTAGCAAAATTCATCCATAACTCTATTCTTAAACTCTGACCCATTGTCACGCCTGATGATTTTCACTTTCTTATCAAGAATGTTTTCTATTTCAGTTATAAAAGTCTTAAGAATGCTAGTTGTCTCATCCTTAGATCCTAGAAATAAAACCCATGTGAATCTACTATAGTTATCAGTAACTACAAGACAATACTTCTTATGCTGAATACTAGTCACAGATGTAGGACCAAACAAGTCCATATGCAACATAAACAATGGTTGAGTAATAGAGTTATGGGTCTTGGGCTTACAAGAAGCTTTGTGTTGTTTGCCTTTGAGACCGGCAACACAAGTTTGGTCATTTTCAAAACGTTTTTGAGGCAAGCCTCTTACCAAACCATCTTTAACAAATTTATTTATGGTTTTAAAGTTGACATTACCAAGTCTCCTATGCCACAGCATTGACTCATCCAATGTGGCTTTTGCTACAAGACAAGTGAGAGCCTCTTTAGGAACAATTTTCTTCATGTCAACACTGTACATATTGCCCTTTCTTGGAACTTTAAGTAGTACCTGACTTTCATCAGGTAACTTAAAGTCTGTAGAAAGAACAAGACATTCAGTGTCTATAAAAAGAACCTTGTTCTTTTTGTCACACATTTGTGAGACACTAAAAAGGTTATACTTAAGTTCTTGCACAAAATACACATCTTCAAAGTCAAGTTTACCGGTTTTCAATGTACCATTACCAGTAACCCTACCACCAATTCCTCCCCCAAAGGTAACATATCCTCCATCCATTGGTGTAAAATCTGACAAGTAGGACATGTTCCCAGTCATGTGCCTAGAGCATCCACTGTCTACATATCCTTGATCTTCTTCATCATCTTGTGGATATCACTGCACATAAAATAAGGAAATTAGTTTCCTTTGTATACCCAAGCCATTACTGACTTGGGTTTGCCTCGTGCATCAATGTAATCAAATTTCTTTAGTGTGATTGATGCACCATTGGGTTTGATAGGTATCCATACCCAATATGCTGAGGCCTTAACAACATTTACCCCATTATAAGACCTAATCAGTCTTGAGCTAAAATGGTCCTAAGAGCTTATATATGACGCCAATAAGTTCTATCAGGTATTGTTGGGAATTATTATTGAGTTGATAAGACAAAACATGTGAAAGATGAAGGGCTTAAGAAGACAAAGGATGAAACTACACAAATACAGAAGATCTTTTATTATATTAGTAGATATCCTTTGTAAACCTAATTCTCTATTATATAAAGAGAATATAGCTCGTATATTTTATTAAAAAAAAAGGGTGTCAAAGATGTAACACCAGGAAATAGTGTGTATGTGTATCTAGGCGTCAAGTCCTCTAATGGACACCTAGGTTAGAGTTTTGGTTTAAGCCTCAAGGATCTTTGATCCCTGTAAGATTAGGTAATCGTACTACACTTGATCACGTAGTATTGGGGCTGTTTGTTTTGTAAGTAGTTGTTAGAGATGATGACGAATAACCTTGTTCAATAATAGTGATGTTTTAGTTTATTTCACTACGTATCACGTTCTTATCATTATTATTGTATAATCCCTAGTGCTCAAACGATCCATGAAGTTAAATTCTAAACTTCACAATTTGACATAAAGATAGAGTTTGCATTAAAATCATTTTCCTCAGCATACATAAGAGCAACACTTGCTTCTTCCTGTCATACATAAGAGCCATAAAATCATTTTCCTCAGCAGACAACTGAAACCTTGCTTCTTCCTTTTGTGCTAACAGCAACACTTTCTACAAATACGCTGAATCCTTCTTTTTCGGCTTAATAGGCAGTTCCTAGCAATATGACCTACACCATGACAGTTGAAACACTTTATCTGATTACCCTAATTCATATTTGTGTAAGTCCCAACAACTGGAGCTGCAACAATCCCAATCTGATTACCCACAACGTTCTGACCCCTCGAATTTCCAACAAACTGACCCAACTGACTTCCCACAAACTGACCCATTTGATTTCCTGCATACTGCCCTGCATTCTGCATATTCGGATTTCCCATCTGAAATCTAGTAGCATATCCATGCTGATTCCCAATAACTCCAACTATTTGTCCTCCTTGACCCATATTAAAACTCGGCTAAGCAATCTGCTTGTTGCGAGTGTTCGATGAAATCCTTTGGTTATTGTTTGTTGGTGTAGAATAGCGTCCTTGGAATTCCTTTGTCAAATAAGCAAATGCTTTTGTTAAAGCACCAGTAGATTCATCATTGTTAGTGATCTCGGGTTCTTGGAATTGTTGATAGTGTTGTTTTGGAATAGATTGTTGTTGTTTTGGGTAGAAATATTGTTGTGGGATAACAACAGTTTGTTGTTGTGGAATGTATTGTTGTTGCATGTAGTTGTGGTTGGAAGATGATGATGGTTGATGTGGTGTTTACACTGGTAAAGGTGTTGATGTGTTAGCAATGAATGCAAGAGGATCATGATTCTTTGCCAATGTTTGTTTCCTAACTTCATTAGCCTCAGCTTGGTTTTGCTTTATAAAATTGTAGAGCTGATCATAATTCACCTGATGTAAATCATTTGTTTGGTTGACAATTGTAACATATCGTCCCCATTCTTTTTGAAGGTTGTTGATGAATTTGATGTTGCTCGCGATTGTTCTTGGTGTCAGCTTGTTTCTGGTTAACTCATTCATCAAAGTGCAAAACCTAATATAGTAGGATTGATGTGTTATGTGTGTACAAGTTTTAAAATTTATAAACACGATTTATCCGATTAACTATTTAACACATACGAGCAAGTATACTCGTTCGTAATAGTAAAGGTGGGTAAGTTGAGATCGTCCCAAGGGATTTGGTATTTGTATTTAGTATAACAAGTTTTTGTAAAAAGGGTTGTCAATCCAATTTGGTGAAAATTCAAAAAGTAAATAGAATCCAATCAATCAAAAACATATACTTGTGTGTAATTCCTTAACTAATTGCATAGAGTATTCTACAAAGTTTGGTGTAACTTGTAATGATGCACAATTTTATATGAATGATTAACAATCAATGGTTTATATCATGAAAAATCATTTCTAAGAATTCAATCTGCTAGTTAACTCCTTTCGGCCTTGCTAACTATTACGACAATTCTATTAAACTCTAGTTGTTTGAAAAGAAATTCTTATCCCATAAATTCCTACGAATCCTTTCGGCCTTATCTCGTGATGAAATCGTTTCAAATCCATTTTAGTGAGTAAATATGGTGTTTGTCACACACCATATCCCATACTAATTCGTGCACTAACGTTTTGGAATAATAACATAAAGAAAACCCTTTCGGCCTTTTTATCCTTTAAAATGTTTTTACCAACAAATTAAGCAAGATTAGATATTATTCCAACAAACTCATAAAATAAGAAATGTTTTCATGCATCACTATAAAATAAGAATACTCCAACAATAGTTACATCATACACACAAGTATACCAAAAATTACTCCATAGCAATCATAATCAAACACAAGTAACAAACAATACTTTCATTAAACTTAAAGTAAAAGTAGTTCATTGTCAATAAACAAGATATACCTAGCTTAGGTTTACAAGAACTAGAATTGTGGAACTATAGCAACCACACTCCTTCAATCGCCTAACGTTACAAGTAAACAACTCTTCACTCGAACTAAACTATTGAGACTTTAACTCAAAGTTTCCTGGACATTTTTACAGCACTTATAGACTTTCGGGCAATGATAATAAGTTAGTAAGGACTTTGGTGTAAGCCTTTACTAGTTTTTGGGGTGTCACACTTAGTATCTAACCTTGGATCCTTTAAATAGTAAAAGAACTATTATTCTCCAAGTAAAAACGACCCAAAAGAGTTAATAAGCAGGAAATGATCAGCCACCATGATTATGGGACTGAAATCCGTCATTAAATGAAACTTTGTAACAGCCAGCTTCAGCCAACCGATCGAATGAGGGCCCATCCGATCGGATGCTCTTCTCGGTAAAACCCAACTTCTTCCATCCGAATCGGATGCGGGCTCCATCCGATCGGATGGAGTCTTCCTGTACTCACAATCTTGATTTTTCTCTGTCTTTTTTTGTCGCATGCTTTATCCTTCGTTGTGGCACTGATTTCTTCCATAGGACTTGATATTTTCTTGATATATGAACATAGAAATCTTGACACTATCACATCTTTGAGTCCTTGTGTGGGTTCTCTCTTGTCTCCATCTCGGGAATCTTTCGAATGTGCATAATCACTTCAATTCTTCGTCTTTTTATCATCTTTTCCTGTACTTGGCTACATTCACTTGCATATACACTTTTTCTTGATTAAGTAACAAATACATATAAATATAACCAAATATAATGCACAAAACTAATGATAACGCAACTAAAAACATGCTCATTCTGAGCGTTATCAAGGATTCAATGGATTCTCCTGGAGTGGATGTGAACTTCTCCCATTCAGTTAGTAGCATGTTTTCTATATCTTGTTTCCCAATTTCTGTTCCATGACATAGCCTTCTAACTCGTTCCCACATGTCATATGCAGTTTCACAGCTATCGACTGCATCAAAGATCTCTCGTGGTAATCCTAGTTGGATTAAGTGCATTGCCATATCATCAGCTTCGATCTGCTTTTAATCATCATCTGTGTATTCTGCTTTAGTTTGTTTACGAAAGTGTGGTAGAACAGGAGGTTTTCCATTGGGATCTCCAGGGTTTTCGATTTGTCGCGGCTTGAAGGGTTCTTCCTTAATGGATTGGAGCATGAGTTTTCCACCAGGCTTGGTTTTGATGAAACGAAGAATGCGACTTGTGCATGAAAGATACCCAACTTTTTCAAGCATAGGAGGATGGTTTTCAGCACCGGCTGCATGAATGTCTTTCTGAGTTGCCATTGATGAAGATATGTGTGATAAAGTTGATCTTGGATCGGTTCAACGATGTAGGAGTTGTGTTTGTTGTAGGTTAATGCAAGTTGTTGTAGTGAAAATTTGGTCTGAAATCTGAAAAGCGTCGATAACTTCTTTCTGGAGCGATTTCAGGCTTCAAAAATTTCGTTACCCAATGTAGTGTTTCGGATGAATGTCTATTCCGGTTGTTTTGACAGGTATTTCACTGAAAACGGAGTTACGGTTCAAAAGTTATGGCCGTTTGAAGTTTTGTCGTAAAAAGTCAAACAAAAGTCTACTCTGAAGAGTAAATTCGATGACACTATTCACTTGCAAGTTCGATGACACTGTTCACTGTCCAAATTCGATAACTTTGACTAAATTCGATGACTTTGTAAGTTAGATGGATTTTGACAAATTCGATGGATTTTGACAAATGCGATGGATTTTGACAAATTCGATGGATTTGAATAGTATCTATCTAACTTAGACAAGCTAGAAGATTTCTCCAAATTCGAAGTATTCCACAGGCTTATACAAGCAAGGGAAGTACTGATTAATTCTTGAAACGTGAAGAAAACCTTTCCTTGAGGAAGTTAGATGACCAAATTCGATGAACCCTTGCAAATTCGATAAACCCTTAAGTAAATTCAATGAACCATAAAGTAAATTCGATGAACCCGAAAGTTGCAAATTCGATGAACCTAAAGTAAATTCGATAAACCCTCAGAATTTAGAACTTCCTTTTTTCAACCAAAAACATGATTCTAATCAATTTCTTTTGGACAAGCAACCTCAAAAACACTTAAATATCACTAAAGTTTAGACCTTTAACGATTCTAATGAAATTTGAAGAAGTTCGATGATATGTCAAAACTTTACAAATCGATAAGAAACAAGTTTTTTACCCTTTTTGATGCGATCTTTTTGCCAAAACTCACTAATAAGCACTGGAACTATAAGAAAGAAAACAACTTTAAACTACAAAACGTAAAAAAATCAAAACTTTATAAGAAAAGATCACGTTTTTATAGGAAAAACTCAACTTTTTCGTAGCTTCAACTCAGAAAACGAAACACAAACACTCCGAAATCATTGTTAGGCGAATGATACCAATTGTAAGACCTTAGATTTATCACCCTTAACACAATATATGAAGCACGAATGGTGACAAGAGATATATGCGTGAGTTAGAGAGAGAAAGTAGAGAGATGTGTGGAAACGGTAGAGGGGGCGGGGGTGAATACGTTTCCGTTTCAAACTAAAAACTTTTGTATCAAATATAGTATAAATCAAGTTTCGCTATTATTAGTCCGATTTGTATTTCCTTTCTAGAAACATCCTTATGACAAATTCTCAATCAAGTTTGACGTAATATGTAAAGTGTCAACACAAAGACAATCAACAATATAAAGCAAGAATAAAAGTAAAGCGATAAGTAAAAAGGATATGCAAACCGACACGAGGATATATAGTGGTTCCGTCACATGGTTACCTTCCATGCCTTACTCCACTCCCCGAGTACCCTACTCGAGAGTTACTTCACTAGATCAACAAACTCCATTCTCGGCGGAGAAACCTTACACAACGTAGCTTACACTTTATCCGGCACAAAGCTAGATACCGGGTTCTTAACACGGCGGACCAAACCAACACAACGTCGCCTACACTTTATCCGGTACAACGCTAGATACCGAGTCCTTAGCACTGTAGACCAAACCAACACAACGTCGCCTAAACATTATCCGGTACAAGGCTAGATACCGGGTTCTATTACAAAGGAGGAACAACTACCCGATCAACACAACACATCATGAGAGACCAACACCCTACTACACCAATCTACACAACACACCTATGACACCCATTTTGTTTTGTGGCCTAACATAACAAACCTTGTGTTTTATGGCACAAACACATAAACCAACTAATCTAGTTAGAGATACAAGAAGATGATACAAGAGGAGATCCAAGACAATGTGTCTAATGGATATGAATGACTAAACTAAATAAACTTCCTTTCATAGAAAGCCTTCAATGAAGATCACAAGTTCCTTAAGCTTGTTGTGATAGATCTTCATGTATGTATGATTGTAGCGGATGAGGATGCAAAATCTCTAAGCTTGCTTTGGAGGATCACTTCAGTAGTAAGGATGCAAGATCTCTAGGCTTGCTTTGGAGGATCAATTCGAGAGTATGCTTACAACAAAATTAAATTCAGAAGCATTATGATCATATGAGAAAGAAGGTATTTTACATGTTTTCCTACTGATCTAAATGTGTTAGAAATGGTGGAGAGAAAGTGTTTGAAAGGTGTATGTAAATGTTGAGAAGTGGTTTGGTATTTATAGGCAAAAAGATGGGTTATGGACTTTGGGTAATGGGTCATGGAATTTGGGTCATGGGTCATGGATTTTACCCATTGTGATGCCATGCATGATGTCAAAGACATGTTGGGTCATGGGTTATGGACTTTGGGTCATAGGTTATGGACTTTGGGTTATGGGTTATGGGTTTTACCCACTTATGATGTCATGCATGATCTAATGCACATTTAATGCATGATGTAATTAATGCACATGGGTTATTGGTCATGGGTCATGGTAATGGGTCATGGGTACCCAACTAGATACAATGAATATAGACAATGGGTTATCAGTTATGGGTCATGGGTTTTGGACTATGGTTTATGGGTTTTGGGTTATGGATAGTCCAACTCTTTTTACTAGTATATTACATTAAACTAGTTGATTCTAAAGTATGTATTTTATGAAAATGAAAGTAATAAATATTACTTATGAGTGTTTCATAAAAATGGTTTTGGTTTTATGTAAACTATTTAACTAAATATGTTTAATGGTTTGTTAGGGGTTTGATCATAACGCAACATAACAAACATGTACGAACCTGTGTTGTAACAAACAAGGACTTGAGTTGTCGAGAGATGTTGAATGTATGTTGAGACAAAATATGATTACGAGTAACTTGTACATTTTACATTATGTATTACAAGTTACATGGTTTGTCATCAATGAAAACAAACGAGACTGTATAGATTAAATATCGTAATATTTGCACTAACAAGATGTAAGAGAGAACTTTTATTAAGCAAAACACACACAATATACACTCAAGCACACACCTCAAATGACACACTTGAGGAGTTTATATAGTTCATACAATATGCCCTAATGGGCTTGGCTCATGGGCTTTGTTTATGGATTGGATTGGACTTAGATTACATGGAACATAAGAGACTAGTTTATCATAACTAATAACCTATTAGATTAGCCCAGTCCACGAGCGCATTGACTATTCCATTACATAAACTAAGACACTTTTACAAAGTTATTTAGTCGAGAATGACCATCACTTTTCTTTAATGCTAACACACCCATTGTGACAAATTATAAGAGATGTATAAGGAGGGTTGGTCCCTAAAGAAGAAGGTTTTTAATATGCTTCGCGCTGACCTGCTTCTCCGCTTCTTTGTGCGTCAAATGGAGCTACCGAAGACTTTTGATAGGATAATATCTAGACTAAAAGCTTATTACTTTATTCTTAAAATAATGTTGAATTTTTCATTTTGAAACGTGTAAAGGTCATTGATTTATGTTCACAGAATTGACACATGTTGGAACACAAAAATACAACTAGTTTACTAGATTAGATATCCCACCCCCACGACACTTGTATAGTCGTGGGGGGAATAAGAATGTTTTGTAGGTATCACAACATATGCTAGGAAAGGTTGTGATATCCTTGTACGAGTACAAATACCTCAACTAGTCTCACTAGTAGAGTGTGTGTTGCTTAATAATATTTCATCTTTCTCTCACCACTCTCTCTTCCTTCTCTCTAGTCTCTCTCTCTCTCACTACAACACTACCATGGGTGTGTTTGGCTATTCCGGCCGACCACCCGATCACACCACAATATATCAACCATCATGGTTGCTTAATAATATAAGAAAACTCTGCCCAACTCACAAGAATTAGTTGCGATAGCTCCAAGTATTATTGTGATAGGAGAAGTTTGCAACATCTTATCTTACGAGACTTACTTTTACCTACATTTTGCGAAAGAAAACTCTGCCCAATTTTCTCCAGGAAGTTGCCATAGTTACTGTTCACAAGACTTTGTTCCGATACCTTGATTCAAAGTCTCTTATTAAATTTTAAATCCTTTAAAAAGATTAAAAATTATTAATAGACTTTAATCATTTAACTATCACAATATAAAATTCCAAACACTCAACCATCTCAACTTAAACAAACTAAAACACCACTTTTAAACATAAACAACTTCTCATATCAAAGATCCGCCATCACAATGTCCACTCCCTTTGATACTTTCTATGCTACAATGATGTTAGGCAAAACTACAAGACCACCTATGCTACTCCCTGGAACCTACAAACTTTAGGCACTCAGGTTTAAGGCATGGCTAACACACTTTGATGATGCAACATACATGATCACCTTCATAAAAAATAGTCCTTATGTCATGAAACAAATTGCTGACCCAAATCATCCAAAATTTACAAAATCACAAAGACAAGATGATTTAAGTGAAGATGCACTTAAAAAAAATACAACATTGACTTTCGGGCTAAGCACTTCATTATGATGGCTATTCTAGATATCCTTTATCTGTATGTGGACCATCATAACAATGCTCATGACATGTGGCAAGCACTAGTATCATTGCATAACAAAGAATAAAATCAACTCGTCCGAAGTGATCTAGATAATGAACCTACTTGAATATAGATCATATTCAAGCTATTCTCTCTGAATCATCATCTCCAGATCTGCCACTTCCTCCCCACACTGATTCACAAGGAACCATCACATTCAATAAAGATGCAACTCTCTTCAAAAATAATTATGATGAGGATAATAGTGAGCAATCACTAATAGATGACTTGGTCAAGCTTGGTAATGCCTTTCGGGAGTACACTCTCAATGACAAAGTCAAAGACAAAATGAGTAACATATCTGAATGATCAAGCAACAACGCCAAGTGCAAGATTCGTGACTCTGAATATTTTAGAAAGAAGATGCAAATTGCCCTAATGATGGAATTCGGCTGTGAGATAGAGAAAGAATAGCTTAATTTCATGGAGGATACAGATGACGAAGCAGAAACCTTAGGACCAAGCATGGCATTTATGGCACACTTTGAAGATGTGGAAGGTATGGACACAACAACGGAAGATGTCTTTGAAGCTCAAGATGAGGATGCAATTCCAAACTATGACACTGATGCCGAAGAAGATGACACTCTTGTCAACAAGGTAGACACATCAGATGCTTTTGATAACGATGATCGTGATGAATTCATACATGGTCACATTCATACCATTAGTAAGAAAACTGAAGTTAACATACGTAGTGAAACATCTACAAGTGCTACTCCTTAGTTATCTACAAATAGTACCGATTGCAATCATGCATCAACAAGTGAAGATCAAGTTGATATGCTTCAAAACTATGCCACTATTAAATCTTAAATTCAAAATTATGCTAACTTGATGAAACTAGAACAAGATAAAAGTGCTTCTTTAGAAAAGAAAATCAAGGACATTTTATATGAAGAGCAGTATGAACGACCACTAGTGCTTAAACGTCAAATTCTAGATTTACAAAATGAGAATTTTCTTTTAAAAAGAACTATTTCAAATTTTTAAAACATCAAAAAGAATTTTGATGATTAAATTTCTATACTTAAAGAAGAAAACGTTAATTGTATTCAACGATTAACTAGAGCTGAAACTAAAATTCGCACTACCAATCAGACTTTTCAGACTTACATGTTACTGCCCAATCCAGATTCAGTCATGGATCTAAAACGGGGTCTTGGTTATACTAAACCATTTTATCTTGATATAGTTAAACGTCAAACACCAAGTTTGTATAATGCTGATTACATGAGACGTGATACCTTCAAAGATTACATGTTTGTTGCTAATGACATCTCTCAAGAGGAAATCCAAAAATGTTTAAATGTTAATCGAAAGAAAACCAATTTCTCCTACTTTAGTGCCGATTATGGTTTGACAAATAAGGAAAATTCTCTTTCAAGAAAACCAAAAAATGTTAAACATCATGTGGATCAGGTTTCTGACAACCCATATGGTTCTAACAAATATGAGAGTTTAGCGAGAAAAACCTTTTGTAATCTCAGAAATCAAATAAATGGAACGTTATCTATTATTTGTGGAAAGCAAGAATTTCAAATGGATGAAATTTTGAAATCCAATTCCTATGAAGTGGATGTCTTAAGGGAAGTCAAGAAACAGATAAAAACATTTATCGAGCCTCCCGTGAATAGAATTAACGATCAATTTAAAGCCTTTGAAGAGGCATTGATATCTGAAATGCAAACTGATTTAACTTACGTCACATCTCTTGAAGATGAATATGACCTTTTCAGCTTAAACTCTGACATTCAAAAAGAATATTTTCTCAATCAAATGGAATCAATCAAACAAAAATTTGCTTTAAATGAGGAGAAAATTGAAGAATTGTAAAATAAACAAACGTCTTTAGAAATGGAAAACCTTTTACTCACAGAGAGTCTAAGAGAATGTTTGCAAAAGAATGTTGAGTTGAACAAGGAATTGTCTTTTCTTACTGCCAGATTTGAAAACTCTTGTGCTAAACTTGAAACATAATCTTTATTGTTTGAAGCAAACTGGTAGCGAAAAATTGAAGAAAATAAATACGACAAGCTTTCCTACGAAAATTCTTTTAACATAATCTTAAAAGAGAACGAGGAACTCAAATCTAAAGTGCTTGATTTGATGAAAAACAAGAATCATGAGTTTGTTGCTCCACGCAAGTTGGAAAATCAAAATTTTTCATGCTTTTCAAACTAATCAACCTTTTTGGCAAATCAAAAACAAAAAAACTCATATTCTTGAGCCAAATCAAAAAGAGGTTTTATCTAATTATAAAGTAATTGCTCATGGTATGTATCAAATTGGATCTACTTCTACTAGAGAACCATATGGTTCAAATGATATGATTCATAACAAGGAATTAGAAATGGCTAGGAAGCAAGCATTACTTAGTAACGATATGCCTCTAGATGCACTAGTGTGTTCTTTGAATCCTCTCCCTATAGAAAAGAAACCCAAAAAGTCAAAGAAACATAAGAATAAGAATCGTAAGAAATAGAAATTAGCTTAACATGATCAAATTACACAATCTCCTAACGCAGATTTGCTTTTTAATCCAGGTTTAGGCTTTACTTGTAGCAAGGAGAGACCACCTATGAAATGTGCATTGAAGACTAGTGCCTCTCAGTCTAAAGTTGTAGAAAAACCTATACATTTTAAAGCTTTCAATAACAAATGCTCTAAGCGAATATACGACTGTATTGACTTAAATGTGCAAAGATATGTTGCTTCTAATAGCTAGAATGTTTGTTTTAATTCTGTTGCTTATAATTCTGCTTCTTCTAATTGTTTGCATGTTGATTTGAATTGTGATAATGTGAATGCAAACACCGCTAGGACCGCTTCACCAAATCTAAGAAACCAAAAGCATTGATAAAAATGGTCATGGATCCCAACGGGTAGAATATTTGAATATCATGAGTTATTCCCTAGATCCGGCTTTAAGTGGAAACCCATCAGAAGAGTGTTCAAACATGTAGGTTATAGATGGCAACCAGTTAAGAAGCAATCCGAACCTAGCACCACTACAATAGAAAAGTTCAACCCGCTAGTTTTGCATTATATACTGTCTAACTACGTAGAACCATTTTATCAGCGGATTCCCAATTTTCTGTTTCTTAATTTGATATGCAGCTTGTCCAAGTGTGCCTCTGGTACCTCGACTCGGGGTGCACCCGGCATATGACCGGGAACAAGGCACTGCTCAAGAACTTCGTGGCCAAATTCTTGTGTATAGTGCATTTTGGGAATGATCACATTGCTAAAATCACAGGCTATGGGGATCTCATTCATGATAAGGTCACAATTGAAAGAGTCTACTTTGTCGAAGGACTAGGTCACAACTTGTTTAGTATTGGCCAATTTTGGGATAGTGGTTTAGAGGTGGCATTCAGAAAACATTTGTGTATTGTTCGCACTCTTGAAGGCGTTGATATTCTCAAAAGCTCCAGGGATTCGAATCTATACCAAATTGCACTTAAAGAAATTACATCACCAAAACCGATTTGTTTGTTTGCAAAATGTTGGGATTAAAAGCCTTCTTGTTGGGATTCTTGTTACTGCTGCTCATATTTGATTACTGCTGCTCTATGGATTTAAGACTGCTCTTGAACTTCAATGAAGAATATGCTAAGGGTGTTACAACAGCTGGTGAAAGTTACAACTGCTAATACAAGTTAGTGCTGCTGAAGAACTACATTGAATATAAACTAAGTGGTTAATGCTGTTAGTACAAAGTGACTGCTGCTAGTGGAAAGTTAAGACTTCTGAAGAAAGTTAATGCTGCTGCTTCAAAGTTAGTACTGTTAGGCAAAAGTTAAGACTATTAGGCTATTTGTTAATGTTGCTAATGTTTTAAGATAACTTTTGTGTGAAGATATGTATTAGATAAGTATAGAAAAGATTTGTTATACTTAGGAAAGTATTGTAAGCCGACTATGACTCCTTGGTGTATAAAAGGAGGTCCTAGGGCATAGAGTTTGATACTTGAGATACAGAAAGTCGATTAGCTTCAAGGTTTTGTAACCCTAATACTATTAGAGTATTTTGTATTATTCATTAATAATATTGAGGCTTGTTTGTTTGAATCATTATGTTACTGTTACATTAAAGAATTCTTCTTAAGATTAAAGATTTATTCCGCATAATCTATAATACATTCATAGACAGTTTCTACTATAGTTGTGTTAGATTTATCTAATATAACTAAACCTTATACAAGCTAAGGAATTCGATCAAGTGCTCAACTGGGATCAACAAGTGGTATCAGAGCTTGTGATCTAGAAGTTGTGATAAAGAAGAATCTGTATGAATACACAAAATCTTGGTAGAAGACATGGATCAATATTCTGCACATATGGTGGCTGCATCCAAGGTTCCCATGCTCAAACCTGGCGAGTTTGAGATATGGAAGATAAGAATTGAACAGTACATCCAGATGATCGACTATTTACTATGGGAAGTCATAGAGAATGGTAACACCTTGCCAAAAACAACAAGAACTGCAGAAGGTGTAGTGACCGTGGTGCCTATTACAACTGTTGAAGATAAGGCTCTGAGAAGACTGGAGGTGAAAGTAAGAAGTACTTTAATAATGGGCATTCCCAATGAACATCAGTTAAAGTTTAACTCTATCAAAGATGCTAAGTTGCTGCTAGAAGCTGTAGAAAAGAGATTTTGTGGGAATGATGCTACAAGGAAGACCAAGAAGAATCTCTTAAAGCAACAATATGAAAACTTCTCTGTTCCAAGTTCTGAGATGCTTGATCAGACTTTTGACAGGCTTCAAAAGCTTGTGAGTCAGTTGGAGCTTTTGGGTGAAAAGCTTTCACAAGAAGATGTTAATCATAAGCTATTGAGAAGTTTATCACCTGAATGGAACACACATGCTGTTGTGTGGAGGAATAAAGATGATCTGTATACTATGAGCATGGATGATCTCTACAAAAATCTCAAGGTGTATGAACCAGAAGTCAATGGGATGTCTAGCTCAAGTTCAAGCACACTGAACATGGCTTTTGTGTTCTCATCAAACAACAACACTAGCAGCACGGACGGAGTAGTTAATACTGCTCTTGGAGTTTCTACTGCTAGCACTCAAGTTAATGCTGCTTACCCTACAAATATTGATAACTTTAGTGAAGATGAGCTTAAAAAATACAACGCTGACTTTCGGGCTAAGCACTTCATCATGTTGGCTATTCCAGATAACCTTTGTTTTCATGTGGACCATCATAACAATGCTCATGACATGTGGCAAGCACTAGCATTATTGCATAACAAGGAAGAAAATCAACTCATCCGAAGTGATCTAGATAATGAAACCTACTTGATTATGGATCATATTCAAGCTATTCTCTCTGAATCATCATCATCAAATCTACCACTTCCTCCCCACACTGATTCACATGGAACCATTACAATCAACAAAGATGCAACTCGCTTCAAAACTAATTATGATGAGGATGATAGTGAGCAATCACTAATAGAAGACTCGGTCAAGCTTGGTAATGACCTTCAGGAGTACACTCTCAATGACAAAGGCAAAGACAAAATGAGTAACATATCTGAATGATCAAGCAACAACACCAAGTGCAAGATTTGTGACTCTGAATATTTTAGGAAGAAGATGCAAATTGCCCTAATGATGGAATCCGATTGTGAGATAAAGCCAGAATTACATAATTTCATGGAGGATACAGATGACAAAGCAGAAACCTTAGGACCAAGCATGGCATTTATGGCACACTTTGAAGATGTGGATGGTATGGACACAACAATGGAAGATGTCTTTGAAGCTCAAGATGAGGATGCAACTCCAAGCTATGACACTGATGTTGAAGAAGATGACACTCTTGTCAACAAGGTACACACATCAGATGCTTGTGATAATGATGATCTTGATGAATTCATACATGGTCACATTCGTACCATTAGTAAGAAAACTGAAGTTAACATACGTAGTGAAACAGCTACAAGTGCTACTCCTCAGTTATCTACTAATAGTACCTATTGCAATCATACAACAATAAGTCAAGATCATGTTGACATGCGTCAAAACTATGCTACTATTAAATCTTAAATTCAAAATTCTGCAAACTTGATAAAACTAGAACAAGATAAAAGTGCTTCTTTAGAAAAGAAAATCAAGGACATTTTATGTGAAGAGCAGTTTGAACGACCACTAGTGCTTAAACGTCAAATTCTAGATTTAAAAAATGAGATTTATCTTTTCAAAAGAAATATTTCAAATTTTGAAAACATCAAAAAGAATTTTGATGATGAAGTTTCTAAACTTAAAGAAGAAAAATATAATTGTGTTCAATGATTAACTAGAGCTGAAAATAAAATTCGCAAAACCGATCAGACTTCTCAGACGTACATGTTACCGCCCAAACCAGATTCAGTCATGGATCTAAAACGGGGTCTTGGTTATACTAAACCATCTTATCTTGATATGGTTAAACGTCAAACACCAAGTTTGTATAATGCTGATTACATGAGACGTGATACTTTCAAAGATTATATGTTTGTTCCTAATGACATCTCTCAAGAGGAAATCCAAAAATATTTAAATGTTAATCAAAAGAAAACCAATTTCTCCTACTTTAGTGCCGATTATTGTTCGATAAATAAGGAAAATTCTCATTCAAGAAAACCAAAAAATGTTAAACATCACGTGGAGCAGATTTCTGAAAACCCATATGATTCCAGCAAATATGAGAGTTTAGCGAGAAAAACCTTTTCTAATCTCAGAAATCAAATAAATGGAACGTTATCTATTATTCGTGGAAAGCAAGAATTTCAAATGGATGAACTTTTGCAATCCAATTCCTATGCAGTAGATGTCTTAAGGGAAGTCAAGAAACGGATAAAAACATTTATCGAGCCTCCCGTGAATAGAATTAATGATCAATTTAAAGCCTTTGAAGAGGCATTGATATCTGAAATGCAAACTGATTTAACTTACATCACATCTCTTGAAGATGAATATGACCTTTTTAGCTTAAACTCTGACATTCAAAAAGAATATTTTCTCAATCAAATGGAATCAATCAAACCACAATTTGCTATAAATGAGGAGAAAATTAAAGAATTGTAAAATAAACAAACGTATTTAGAAATGGAAAACCGTTTACTCACAGAGAGTCTAAGAGAATGTTTGCCAAAGAATGTTGAGTTGAACAAGGAATTGTCTTGTCGTACTGCCACATATGAAAACTCTTGTGCTAAACTTGAAACATAATCTTTAATGTTTGAAGCAAACTGGCAGAGAAAAATTGAAGAAAATAAATACAACAAGCTTTCCTACAAAAATTCTTTTAAAATAATCTTAAAAGAGAACGAGGAACTAAATCTAAAGTGCTTGATTTGATGAAAAACAAGAATCATGAGTTTGTTGCTCCACGCAAGTTGGAAAATCAAAATTTTTCATACTTTTCAAACCAATCAACCTTTTTGGCAAATCAAAAACAAAAAAACTCATATTCTTGAGCCAAAAGAAAAAGTGGTTTTATCTAATTATAAAGTAATTGCTCCTGGTATGTATCAAATTGGATCTACTTCTACTAGAGAACCATATGGTTCAAATGATATGATTCATAACAAGGAACTAGAAATAGCTAGGAAGCAAGCATTACTTTGTAAGGATATGCCTCTAGATGCACCAATGTGTTCTTTGAATCCTCCCCCTATAGAAAAGAAACCCAAAGAGTTAAAGAAACATAAGAACAAGAATCTTAAGAAATAGAAATTAGCACAACATGATCAAATTACACAATCTCCTAATGAAGATTTTCTTTTTGATCCAGGTTTAGACACTACTTGTAGCAAGGGGAGACCACTTAAGAAATGTGCATTCAATACTAGTGGCTCTCAGTCTAAAGTTGTAGAAAAACCTAGACATTTTAAAGCTTTCAATAAAAAACGCTCTAAGCGAATGGATGACTGTATTGACTTAAATGTGCAAGGATCTGTTGCTTCTAATAGAAAGAATGTTTGTTTTAATTCTGTTGCTTATAATTCTGCATCTTCTAATTGTGTGCATGTTGATTTGAACTGTGATAATGTGAATGCCAACACCACTAGGACCGCTTCACCAAATCTAAGAAACGAAAAGCATAGATTAAAATGGGAATGGATCCCAATGGGTAGAATATTTAAATATCATGAGTTATTCCCTAGATCCGGCTTTAAGTGGAAACCCATCAGAAGAGTGTTCAAACATGTAGGTTATAGATAGCAACCAGTTAAGAAGCAATCCGAACCTAGCACCACTACAATAGAAAATTTCAACCCACTAGGTTTGCATTCTATACTGTCTAACTACGTGGAACCATTTTATCAGCGGGTTCCCAATTTTCTGTTTCTTGCTTTGATGTGGAGCTTGTCCAAGTGTGCTTCTGGTACCTCGACTCGGGGTGCACCCGACATATGACCGGGAACAAGGCACTGCTCAAGAACTTCGTGGCCAAATTCTTGGATATAGTGCGTTTTTGGAATGATCACATTGCTAAAATCACTGGCTATGAGGATCTCATTCATGATAAGGTCACAATTCAAAGAGTCTACTTTGTCGAAGGACTAGGTCACAACTTGTTTAATATTGGCCAATTTTGTGATAGTGGTTTACAGGTGGAATTCAGAAAACATTCGTGTATTGTTCACACACTTGAAGGCGTTGATATTCTCAAAAGCTCCAGGGATTCAAATCTATACCAAATTGCACTTAAAGAATTTTACATCACCAAAACTGTTTTGTGTGTTTGCAAAATGTTGGGATTAAAAGCCTTCTTGTTGGGATTCTTGTTACTGCTGCTCATATTTGATTACTGCTGCTCTATGGATTTAAGACTGCTCTTGAACTTCAATGAAGAATATGCTAAGGGTTTTACAACTGCTGGTGTGAAAGTTACAACTGCTAATATAAGTTAGTGCTGCTGAAGAACAACATTGAATATAAACTAAGTGGTTAATGCTGCTAGTACAAAGTTACTGCTGCTAGTGGAAAGTTAAGACTTCTGAAGAAAGTTAATGCTGCTACTTCAAAGTTAGTACTGTTAGGAAAAAGTTAAGACTGTTAGGCTATTTGTTAATGCTGTTGATGTTTTAAGATAACTTTTGTGTGAAGATATGTATTAGATAGGTATAGAAAAGATTTTTTATACTTAGAAAAGTATTGTAAGTCGACTAGGACTCCTTGGTGTATAAAAGGAGGTCCTAGGGCATAGAGTATGATATGTGAGATATAGAAATTCGATTAGCTTCAAGGTTTTACAACCCTAATACTGTTAGAGTATTCGTATTATTCATTAATAATATTGAGGCTTGCTTGTTTGAATCATTATGTTACTGTTACATTAAAGAATTCTTTTTAAGATTAAAGATTTATTTTGCATAATCTTTAATACATTCATAAACAGTTTCTACTCTAGTTGTGTTAGATTTATCTAATATAACTAAACCTTATACAAGCTAAGGAATTCGATCAAGTGCTCAACTGGGATCAACAAGTGGTATCAGAGTTTGTGATCTAGAAGTTGTGATAAAGAAGAATCTGTCTGAATACACAAGATCTTGCTAGAAGACATGGATCAAGATTCTACACATATGGTGACTGCATCCAAGGTTCCCATGCTCAAACCTGGCGAGTTTGAGATATGGAGGATGAGAATTGAACAGTACATCCAGATGATCAACTATTCACTATGGGAAGTCATAGAGAATGGTAACACCTTGCCAAAAACAACAAGAACTACAGAAGGTGTAGTGACAGTGGTGCCTATTACAACTGCTGAAGATAAGGCTCAGAGAATATTGGAGGTGAAAGCAAGAAGTACTTTAATGATGGCCATTCCCAATGAACATCGATTAAAGTTTAACTCTATCAAAGATGCTAAGTTGCTGCTAGAAGCTGTAGAAAAGAGAGTTTGTGGGAATGATGCTAAAAGGAAGACCAAGAAGAATCTCTTAAAGCAACAGTATGAAAACTTCTCTGCTCCAAGTTCTGAGATGCTTTATCAGACTTTTGACAGGCTTCAAAAGCTTGTGAGTCAGTTGGAGCTTTTGGGTGAAAAGCTTTCACAAGAAGATGTCAATCAGAAGCTATTGAGAAGTTTGTCACCTGAATGGAACACACATGCTGTTGTATGGAGGAATAAAGATGATCTGTATACTATGAGCATGGATGATCTCTACAACAATCTCAAGGTGTATGAACCAGAAGTCAAAGGGATGTCTAGCTCAAGTTCAATCACATAGAACATGGCTTTTGTGTCCTCTTCAAACAACAACACTAGCAGCACTGACGGAGTAGTTAATACTGCTCTTGGAGTTTCTACTGCTAGCACTCAAGTAAATGCTGCTATCCCTACAAATATTGATAACTTGAGTGATGTTGTTATTTGTTCATTCTTTGCTGGTCAACCTAATAGTCCTTAACTTGCACATGAGGACCATCCAGATGACATTGAAGAGATGGATTTGAGATGGCAAATGGCCATGTTGACTATGATGGCCAGAAGATTCTTGAAGAATACAGGAAGGAAGCTTACAGTCAATAGCAATAACAGCATTGGTTTGGATAAGTCCAAAGTGGAGTGTTACAACTGCCACAAGAGGGGACATTTTGCTAGAGAGTGCAGAGCTCCAAGGAATCAAGACAATAGGAACAAGGAAAGCTCAAGAAGGATTATGCCTGTGGAAACATCTAATTCCACAACTTTGGTGTCATGTGATGGTCTTGGTGGCTATGTATGGAGTGATCAGGCATAAGAAGGGCCTAATTATGCACTCATGGCTTTCTCATCTTCAAGTTCTGACTCAGATGTATCCAATGATTCTATTTGTTCAAAATCTTGCTTGGAAACTTTTGAACCTCTTAAATCTCAATATGATAAACTGTTAAAAGATTTTAAGCAATTAGAGTTAATGGTTCTAGGTTATAAGACAGGTTTAAAGTCAGTAGAAGAAAGACTTGAATTTTATAAGGCAAATGAGTCTGCTTATGTAGAAAAGATTAATGTCTTAAAATGTGAACTTTGTGTAGGATAAATAATTATTAGAGAGCTTAGGAAGAAGCTTGAGATAGTTCAAAAGGAAAAAGATGGCATTCAACTGAATGTAGATAAACTTGAATATGCATCAAAAAGTGTAAACAAGCTCATAGAGAATCAGATAGTTGATAATTGCTTGAAAGGTGTAGGTTACAATATAGTTCCGCCTCCCAACACAGGAAAGTTTATGCCTCCAACACCTGACTTGTCTTTTACTGGTTTAGATGAGTTTGTTAATGAGTATGTGGTTGAGAAAAGTCAAGCTAAGTCTAGTGAAGTAGAGTCTAAGCTAGATAGGAAGAATGATGATGCCCCAATTATTGAAGACGAGGTGTCAGATGATGAGGAAAAGGATGTGTCTCAACCCAAACTTTAAAAGAAAACAGTTAAACCTAGTATTGCAAAGATAGAGTTTGTTAAATCTAAAACTGCTAGGAAAACTGTTAAAAATATTGAGCAATCTAGGCAACACACTCACAGTCCTAGAGGCAATCAAAGAAACTGGAATAATATGACGTCTCAAAAACTAGAAAGTAATTTTGAGATGTTTAATAAAGACTGTTATGTGTGTGGAAGTTTTGATCATTTGCAGGTTGATTTCTATTACCATAAAAAACAGTTTCAAAATCAAAGAACGGTAAAACCTGTTTGGAACAATGCTCAAAGAGTGAATCATCAAAATTTTGCTAAAACGACTCACCCCTTTGCTAAAAAGAACATGGTTTCAAGAGCAGTACTAATGAAGTCTGGCTTTATATCAATTAATACTGCTATACAAAACATTTCAGAACCAGCAGTATTGGTTAATACTACTAGACAAGTTAATGTTGCTCAAACAAAAATAACAGTGAATGCTGCTAAATTAATTTCACAGTTTTCTAAAACAACACATTCAACTGTTAAGAGGCCCATTCAAAAGAACAAAGTATTTAATACTGCTAGGTCATAAGCAGTAGTTAATACTACTAGGCCAAAAGCAGCAGTTAATGATGTTAAGGGAAAAAATGTTAATGCTGTTAAGGCCTCAGCTTGTTGGGTTTGGAAACCAAAGATTAAAGTTTTAGACCATGTTTCTAAACACAAAAGTGCATCAATCACCCTGAAAAAGTTTGATTATGTTGATGCACAAGGCAGATCCAAGTCAGTGATGGCTTGGGTCCCCAAAAGAAACTGATTTTCTTACCTAATGTGCAGGGCAATCCACAGGTGGATTTACAGGATAAAGGAGTGATTGATAGTGGATGCTCAAGGCACATGACATGGAACATGTCCTATCTTAGAGATTATGAAGAGATTGATGGAGGATATGTTGCTTTTGGATGTAACCCCAAAGGAGGGAAATCACAGGAAGAGGTACCATTAAAACTGGTAAACTAGATTTTGAGAATGTGTATTTTGTAAGAGAGTTAAAGTTTAACCTCTTTAGTGTTTCAACAAGCTGAGGCCTTAACAGCATTGACATTTGTATAGTGTTGATTTAAAGAACATTGTTCCTAAAGGAGATTTAACTTACCTTTTTGCAAAAGCCACATATGATGAATCTAAACATTGGCATAGAAAGCTAGGTCACTTAAAATTTAAAACTATGAATACATTGGTTAAGGGAAATCATGTAAGAGGTTTACCTTCCAAACTTTTTGAAAATGATCAAACATGTGTTGCTTGTCAAAAGGGAAAGCAGCACAGAGCCTCTTGTAAGTCCAAAACAGAGAACTCAATCAGTCTATCTTTACATATGTTGTATATGGATTTTTTTGGTCCAACATTTGTAAAAAGTCTTATGAAGAAGATGTATTGCCTAGTTGGAACAGATGATTTTAGTAGGTTTACATGTAACACCCAATTTCGTGATATGCAATGGAATTCAAACTGGGTGTTACTTCATGGCACAACAGTTATAACTATAGAAAACGAACTCTAATTGAATCGTTTTAAAATATTTATCATTCGAATTATATAAATACCAGAGTTTACAAAAATGAGGTCCCAGTAGTTTCAAGGTTTACAAATTACATTAAAAGAGTTTTCGAATGATAATAAAATTTATAGCCTTCTTGAGTATTCGTGCTCCTCTGTGCCAGCCTAGTTCATTATGGACCTGAGATAAACATGCTAAAAGTGTCAACACAAAGGTTGGTGAGTTCATAGAGTTTGTAAAAAATAATGTGAAAACCTTGTAAAAGTCATCGTTACTAGTATAAATAAATACTAAATGTACTTTTCTAGGATTCCAAGTGTATGACTATTGTACGAAATACAATATCACATGTAGGTAGCGTCTTTGTTGCTCTTAGTTCTTGACATCGAAACCTTAAATTTCTGTTTTTGGTTTGTTCACAATTGTAACAAGTCCGTTGACTTGTTATTATACCAATTCTATCAGTTTCGAGAATTACACCAAGTCCATTAGATCACATAGTTTGTACCAAGTACATAAAATCATAGTCGGACCAAGTTTGTAGAATCCTAATTTGGACCAAGTCTATAGAATCGTAATTTGGACCAAGTCCTTGCATCGTGGGTTAAGTTGTTATACACCCACAACTTTGAAAATCGTTTCTTATTGCACTATCATTTATGAAAACCAAAATGTAAATCTCATACCAATAGAAATTGGAATAATTGTTGCAATTATAGCCTAGTAGATAATCTGTTGTTATACCTAGTGTTCCAAAATGTTTATTTCGTTTGTTTGCTCCAACTGAGTCAACTTAATGGTTACATTAATCCTAATAGATCAAACCATAATATTCGTGCTTACTACATATAGTGCTTAATGGTTCATGATATAGAAACTCTACCTATGTCAATACTGTTACTTAGTATAAATAAACATTTAGTTCAGATAAACATGTAGTTTGCAAATAATCAAGATTGAAATTAAAATAGTTGAGCATGTATCTCCCCCAAAGAGTTTACAAACAGTTAAACGATAGAAAATGGGGCTATGACTCACCTGATAATAACTAATAAATGATTCTAGAAAATTGTGCAGCGTTTCGCATCTATATTCAAAAATCCATATCCTAAACTATAAAAACCTCTAAATCACCTCATAACAACCCCAAAACTATCCTAATCTCTCCCATAATAAAAACTCATCCTTAGAATTAGCTAATCTATCCTTGCCAAAGTTTCAAGAAATATCTGAGAACCACAGATCCTATCCACCAATGTGTAGCTCTTAATCTAACCGCGGAAACACAAAATAAACTTAATTTTTACGTAGATAATAGTTATGCCATCAACTTATCTGTATAACTCGGAGCTCGAAAATCAAGTATGGATGATATATGGGGGGGGGGGGGGAAGGTGGCAGCAAGGAGGAGGAGGAAAATATGTGTGTTTTTCTATAAAATAAAATAAACTAGTTTTCTTTCTGTTTATAGTGAAAATTTCTGAAAATATCTAGATATTTTGATGAATAGTGTTTAGATATTTATGAATAATAACTAGATATTTATATAGTAACTAAATATTTATATATTAGGAGTACATTGTACATTGTTTATGCATCAAAATCATGTAAAAGCGTTTTTTTATTTAATTAATGATAATAAATAAATAATAGGTAAATAAGAGTAAGACATAAAATAAAGATGATATTACTGGAAATGTTCTAGCAATATGTAGATTAACCCTAGGATGAATAGTTAAAACCCGAAAATGCGGATTGTTACAGTCTCTACCCATGAAGGGAATTCCGTCCCGGAATTTAGTGTGGTTATATAATAATATACTCGTATGTTTGTTTAGCATAAAATGTCTAAAAGTCACATAATCGTCTAGAGGATAAAAGGAACAGAGAGCGAAAGGCTATATAATATTTTTTTGAAAAAGTGGTTATAGTTTAGGTCTTAATTAGACCCGTTTCTGTATAACTATAGATCTGATACCAATCTGTAACACCCCTAATTTCATGATACGCAGCGAAATTCAAACTGGGTGTTACTTGATGGCACAATAGTTATAACAATAGAAAACGAACTCTAATGGAGTCGCTTTTAAAACATTTATCATTCGATTTATATAAATATCAGAGTTTACAAAAATGATGTCCCAGTAGTTTCACGATTTACATAAATAAGTTTTCGAATGATAATAAAATTTATAGCCCTCTTGAATATCCGTGCTCCTCCGTTCCAGCCTCGATCATTATGGACCTGAGATACATGCTTAAAAGTGTCAACACAAAGGTTGGTGAGTTCATAGAGTTCATTTAAATAACAACGGCACACAAGATTTCATATTTTAAACGACTATTGTACAACATACAAAGTCAAAATCAGTTAATTATTACACTAAGCTCATGACACCAATGCCTTAACACACCACCAATTATAGTGCATCTGGTTACCTAACCGGCTAACACAAATGGAATATAATTGATAACAATTTGCCCTACAGGTATCTTGCCAAATACCTCACATCTTCAAATATAGTGCGTCTGGTTACCTACCCGGCTAACACAAACGTGATTCGTCAATCCCATATGTAACAATTCGCATTTTTTAGGTTACTATCCATTCTCGAATTATTTTTTTACTATTCACTGTTACTATTCACTTTTACTATTTATCCCGTAATTTTTTTTCATTTATCATGACAATTTAGTTGATACTCGACGGGTCGTCCTGACGACGTACGTTGAATCCATTCAGAACCGATGTCACAAAACCGTCTCTGAGATTTACGTTTAGGTTAAAACATCATTCAAGCATCCCGATATGTCCATTCAACATTATAAACAATATAAATATGTGTTTCTCACATCCTACGACAATTCCACAAGTTTTGGAATTTTACGTTTTCCAGTTCTGCGTTTCACGCGACTTACGCGTTTTAAACCTACGTTTCTAGTTTTAACAGCGTTTAAGCAACCCGATGAAACTTATCACTCATTTTATATATTAATATGGAGTATAATGATAAGTTTAATCATTTATACAAGTTTCATATTTTTACGATACCCGTTTTTACGTTTCGTGACTTAACGACTTACAGTTAGCGATTAACGGGACCAAAACTCACTCTGTAAACTAGATAATACCAAGTTTATCCATCTAGTCACCCTATCCACCATATGGCCGACTATGGGGGATTCACAAGCCTTGTTGGCTTGTGATGAAGCCTTGATCACTTACGATTAGAACATGTGTTCAAACGTCCTAGATCCTCGAACGTTTACTACATGACCTCTGAATTATGATGGCCCGAACGGTAGTACGAGATATATAGACTATAAATGTTTTATAAACCATTTCTATAAAACGACATACACGAAATACCATATGAAGCATCATGATCAATATAGATGACATATATAGACTCATTTAAGCTTTCGCATCATTATTCCATGAACTAAGACACAATTCCATATTATAGGTTGCCCGTAGAGACTTTCACGACTCGACTACCATTTTCACTACTCACTACACATCAATAACTCACGGTGAGTTCGTATCCCTACTTTCTATTGTTTAACTATTTTACAAACCCGTGGGGGAGGGGGGATACATGCTACTATTTTTCTACTCGAACACAATGCTTTCTACTGTATGCTTACCCGACTATGTTTTATTGTCACTAAGTAGCAATTGTCATGTTCAAAGTCCCTATATCATGAACCATTAGTCACTAGCTTAGTGAGCGCGAATATTGTGAATAGGCCTATTGGGCTTGATGAATCCTGTTTGTATTGACCGGTTAGGCAATCGAACACATTATATTTGAGATCTAGAGGTATAATGGCAAATTACCTTGGTAGGGCTTCTATGTTACTAATATACCAATTTTTGTTGGTTCGATGTTAATGTTTTGGTTGTCATGAGCTTAGTGAAATAATAACTATTTTGTTTTCTATCTTATAATGTGAGATTAATTACCTCACGTTACGATTATTGTGTTTAACGATATAACTAAACCTACGAATTCCACTCAACCTTTGCGTTGACTGTTTTAAGCATGTATTTCAGGTCCGTAAGGTACGATGACGGCACGGAGGAGCATGAAAATTTAGAAGGCTATAAAACTTTAATTATCATTCGAAACTTTGTATTATGTAATCCACAAAACTACTGGGACCTCTATATTTTGTAAACTCTGATGTTTGAATAAATCGAATGATAAGTATTTTAAAACGACTCAGTTAGAGTTCATTTTATGTTATTATAACTGTTATACCATGAGGTAACACCCAGTTTGAATTCCGCTGCATTCACGAAATTGGGGGTGTTACACCATAGGCCTATTCACAATATTCGCGCCTACACTTAAGTAATTAATGGTTCATGATAAACAGGGACTTAATTAGCAATAAAGGTACTTAGTCAATAATAAACACATGCAATTCTCCATACAGTTTTATAACACGTATGTCCGCAAAAACATAACATGTATCTACCCCAAGGGTTTATAAAACAATTAAGTAAAACTGGGGCTACAAACTCACCTGAAACAATGGTAATATGATACTAGCAAATGTGTGCGCGAAAAGTCGATAAAATCCTATGAGCAACTATCCTTGTAAGAACCTGATGAATTCACCCCCTAACACCTTGTGTAGCTCTTAATCCAACCGCAGAATCACGAAATAAAATTAAGATTTACGTAGAGAATACTTATGCTTTCAAGTTATGTGTATAACTCGGAGCGTGAAAATCAAGTATTGAGGATGTATGGAGGGGGAGGGAGACGACACCAAGGAGGAGGAGGGAGAGAGTTAAAGTGTAAATACGTAAAACACTAAATAAGCAAAACCCAAAAATTTCTTCTTTTGGCCAAAAATAGGGGGATCAGAGAGAATTGTGTGTGTTTTCCTGTGAAAAAATGAAGTAGTTTTCTTTCTATTTATAATGAAAATTTCTAAAAATATCTATATATTTTGATGAATAGCAATTTGATATTTCGATTAATAGTAAATAGATATTTTGATGAATAGTAAATAGATATTTCTTAATAGTAACTAAATATTTTGATAAATAGTAAATAAATATTTACGAATAGTAACTAGATCCAAAAATAAGGTGTAGATTGGCGGGGACACCCTGACCCCGGGTGCCTTTTGGCACCAACCATTGTCCACCCCACAAGGAATAGCTCTGGAAAACTCTCCTGGCCTAGTGGGGCACCAACTGGAGTGAGTCGAGACTCTCGGACTCTTGAGCTCTTATCCACAAAGTCTATCCAGTGAGCCCATAGGTTTTGCGGAGGTGGGTACCTATCTGGGAGCAAAGTGCCAGGGATGGGATTCGAACCCGAGTCTGTTGACTCAATAATGAAAGCCCCACCCGCTGGACCAATGCCCCATTGTTGAATAGTAACTAGATATTTATATATTATGAGTACAGGGTACATTGTTTATGCATGAAAATCGTGTAGAAGCGTTTATTTATTTAATTAATGATAATAAATAAATAATAGGTAAATAAGAGTAAGACATAAAATAAAAATGATATTACTGGAAACGTTCTAGCAATATGTAGATTAACCCTAGTTCATATATTGTGCACAAAATGTTGTTTCTTTGTTACGCGATTTAACTTATAAAGTTATACATAAATAATACTCGTAAAATTTAATTTACGCAAAATAGTGAATAGTGAAAACTACGATGATGAATAGTAAACAAATACGAATTGTTACATTACATGGGTTTTCTTTCTAGCTACTAAGGATGAGACCAGTGGCATTCTTAAGTCCTTTATAACTAGGATAGAAAATCTAGTAGATCACAAGGTTAAGTTTATTAGATGTGATAATGGGACTGAGTTTAAGAATGGAGAGATGAATAAGTTTTGTGAGATTTAGGGTATTTTGAGACAATATAGTGTAGCTAGAACTCCTCAACAAAATGGTGTAGCTGAGAGGAGAAATAGGACACTAATTGAGGCTGCTAGGACTATGCTAGCTGATTCTAAGTTGCCAACTACTTTTTGGGCAGAAGCAGTTAGTACTACTTAATATGTGCAAAATAGAGTGTTAGTTGTTAATCCTCATAACAAGACCCCATATAAACTTTTTTATGGTAGAACATCAACTTTAAATTTTATGAGACCATTTGGGTGTCTTGCTACTATTCTCAATACCATAGATCACTTAGGCAAATTTGATGGTAAGACTGATGAAGGTTTCTTTGTTGGATACTCTTCGAGTAGTAAAGCCTTTAGAATATTCAATAGTATAACAAGGATAGTGGAAGAAAACTTGCATATTAGGTTTTGTAACACCCCAACCAAGCAAGGGTAGAAGTATCACATTAATGGCTTCATATCAGATCAAACAAAGCATACATTCAATAGTAATACAAAGATTCTCAAAGGTTACAAATGAAATACTGAATACACAAGGATACAAAGGAAACAAAAACTAAATACTAAGTCTGCAAATGCAATCCTTCTAATGACTTCTACTTCAGCATAACTATCAAGGTCTTCTAAGTCCAAAAGTCTCTTCACTCTTACCCAGCTTCCAACTAAAACCTGCCGCGGGAAAAGAAAACGCGGCTGAGCTACTAGAGCTCAGTGAACAGATATAACGTAACAAACAGTAGTATAATGAATAAATAACATGAGTAAAAGAGTATGGAAGCATGAATACATGGTATCAAGATGAAAGGTAAGAGTACATGGTATCATAAGGAAAGGTAAAAGGGTACATGGTAAAGGAAGTCAGAAATCCACTACGAGCCCATAACATAACATGAATCATAATCATAATCATAATCGTAACCTGCAGAGGGGAGACCTCTTAGTATCCTGTGAATATGAGGGGTGTCCTCAATCATGGGTATCCTGTAAATATGAGGGGTGTCCTCAATCATGGGTTGGAGTAGCTAGCTCCCGGAGTGTGAAAGACGTGTATCGCACACACCATCAGTCACCATGAATAACATAACATAACATGAACATGAACAAATCTAGGATGCATCCATACGCCCCAGGTGGCCATAATCTGCCTCTACGTAAACATAACATGCAGGGACGGGACAGGTCATCACTCTCCTGCCCTAGAGTCATGCCATCGGTGCATCGACTGACATGGACATGAAACCCTCATGCCTAGTGAGTGGCTCGTAGTATCAAACTGAGGGTAAAGGTCAAGTATCATGAATCATGTTTTTAGTTTACTTGCATAGGTCAATATCATGTTTCATAAGTTCATAATCATGGTTCATAAGCATGGTTCATAAGCAAGGTTCATAAGCAAAGGTTCATAGTCATAAAAGGTTCAATATCATGATGGTTCAAAAGATCGGAGTTCATGAATAAAGGAACATAGCAATGGTATAGGGAAACCCTAATACGAATCATAATCAGAGAATGAAGGCCTCTTATTAAAGAAGCAGAATATCTGTACCTTAACGAAATACGCAAGCAAGAAATGAAAATCAAATCAAGTAGGAGATCACTCCCTCTTCACCCGATCTACAAATAAGCACAAGTTCTCTTAAGTTTCATATCATCGAAAGGTTTCATGTTTGTTCTCATTTCATATTAGATAACCTTAAGTTATATCATTCTCATATGCCAATTCAAAGTATTACCAAATGATCATATTCATAGTTCAAGATTCATAATGTCTTTTACCAAATTTAGGGTTTTATGTAATTATCACAACTTTAGGGATTAATATGTAATTCTCCTAAGTTAGGGTGAAAAATGTAATTACCATGAAGTTACGTTGTTCACAAGTTAGGTCCCTTAGTTTTAAAATAATGACGGTTTAAACCCTTACGTTTACAAAACAAACACAAAACACCTTTTCATTACCTTTTTAACCTTTTATAACTTCACATAGTTTTATATACGAAATTGTTAGGTTTTTAATAAATTGAAAATCATACAAGAACTCAGTAATAAAATTCCCAAAAATTCCCAGAGATGCTCAAATGTCTTAAGTATTTTACAAAATTTTTCCAGATTTTATTAAGTAGCATAACTATGGATTAAAATTCACCTAAACCAACTCGTCCAGATTTCTGACTGATTTTACTATACGAAAAGTTATTAGTTAGAAACCTTTTAAGAAAAATTCAAAAAAATATACAAAAATTCCAGGAAGTAATAGACATCTTATATATTACCCAGTTCAAAGGAAACCTTCTAACTCGACACGATTTGAAAATTAAAAATCAAAAATCCGGACTGATTTTCCAGACTCACAAATCCGATCAGACACATAATTTTCTAAAAATCAAAAAGTAACCTTATAGGCCTCTAAAAATTACAAACTAAATTTTACCAGGTAGCTATTTCAATGAAATTAGTTTTAGGCTTTTAAAACACTCAAAAACTCGATTCCATCATAAAGTTACAGCCGTTTAAAGTCGACCAAAAATCCCACTCAGAATCAGTTATCACAGCAACATATCCATTTTAGAGTTTTTACCATCCAAATCATTAGTTTTTCACTCCAAACGATTTTGGTTGAGTCCATAACATATTTAGGTCATTCTATAACATATTTAACATGATCACAACGAAATATTTCAACTCCAAAACTCAGCCGATTCATACATAACAATTTTAGGGTTTTGTTATTTTATGATTTTATGTGGTTTCATGTGTGCATATTTTCGGTTATAAAACAAAACAAGGACATGGCATGAACAAAAGATACAATACCCTCGTAGACCACGAAGAACACGAACACGACGAGGATCAAAACACCACACGAAAACTCTCTTTTCTTCTCCTCTCTTCTTGGCGTCGAACAGCAGCCACAAAACAGAAAATAGGGTTCTTTTGATTAGTTTTTGCTTCACAAAATTCGAATGGATCCTTGTTAATGTTAGAGGTTTACCTTGTGATGATTAAACACGGATTAGAAACGAGATTGAAGCCTTCCTTTGGGTGTTCCTTTGGATCGACAGCCACAAAAAAAAAATGAAGGCCGATGTTTAGTTTTGAGAGAACTTAGGGTTTTTGCTAGTTTATTAAAATCGGTATTTTTGAGGATAAGAAGAACCGAATATTTTGTGTAGGGAAAATTAGGAAGGTAGAAAATCAAATTAAGGACTTACCATGTATATGCAAATCAAGAACCTAGTCTTGTTTATGGTGTAGGGGGCGGCATAATGCTTGCTTCTTTTCTTTTTTTTTTTTTTTTTTTTTTTTTGTTCCAACTTTGTATATTGTGAAGTTTTTAAATTAAGTTGAACTTAGGTTAAGTGTTATTTAATTAGTATTCGTAAGTTCTCAAATTTTAAATTCAAGGGCATTTTTGTCATTCCGGATTATATTAGTTTCGGGGTTTTAAGAAAACATGCATATTAGGTTTAGTAAGAGTACACCTAACTTTGTAGGTAGTGGACCAGATTGGCTATTTGATATTGATGCACTAACAAGAACAATGAATTATAAGCCAGTTATTGCAGGTACACAGTCTAATGGTTTTGCAGGTACAAAAGCAAATAATGATACAGGTCAAGCTAGAAAGGAGACAGAACCTGCAAACGATTACATTTTGCAACTATTATGGACTGCTGATCCACCATTCTCCCAAGATCCAAAGAGTTCCCAAAAAGATGAAGTCAAACCTTCAAGTGATGATGAAAAGAAGGTTAATGAAGATCCAAGAAAAGAAAGTGAACGTGATGATAAAGTGAAGGAAGATAAAGTTAACAACACTAATGATGTTAATACTGCTAGTGATGGAAACAACACTAACAGTGTTAATACTGGTAGTTCAACTGTTAATGCTGCTGGCATAAAAGTTAATGCTATTGATCCAACCATAAGCATTGACCTTCCATTTGATCCAGAAATGCCTGCTTTCGAAGATATTGGCTTAGTTGACTACTTAAGTGCTGATGAAGATGATGTTGAAGGGGCTGACATGAACAATTTGGATCCAACAATTCAAGTCAGTCCTACTCCAACTACAAGAATTCACAAATATCATCCTCTTGATCAAGTGATTGAAGATGTGCAATCAGCTACACAAACAAGAAAGATGTCAAAGAATGTGAAGGAACATGGGTTCTTTGTTAGAACTCTTAAACAAAGAATAAATCATCAAGACCTTCAAAACTGATTGTTTGCTTGCTTTTTATTACAAGTAGAACCCAAAAAGGTAATTGAAGCATTGAATAATCCAAGTTGGATAGAGGCTATGCAGGAAGAGCTTCTATTGTTCAAGTTACAGGAAGTTTGGACTTTGGTGGAGTTACATAGTGGAAAAAGGGCTATAGGCACAAAATGGGTTTTCAGGAATAAAAAGGATGAAAGAGGTATTGTGATTAGAAATAAAACAAGATTGGTTGCTCAAGGGTACATACAAGAAGAAGGAATTGACTATGATGAAGTCTTTTCCCCTGTTGCAAGAATTGAAGCAATTAGACTATTTCTAGCTTATGCCTCCTTTAAAGATTTTGTGGTGTATCAAATGGAGGTTAAGAGTGCTTTTCTCTACGGGAAAATTGAAGAAGAGGTGTATGTATGTCAACCACCAGGATTTGAAGATCCAGACTTTCCTGATAGAGTATACAAGGTTGAAAAAGCACTGTATGAGCTATATCAAGCTCTTAGAGCATGGTATGTGATGTTACTCACTTTTATCACACAAGCTACCTAGATCTATTAATCATAGAGAGAGAAAGTTAGAGAGAGAAAAAGAGTGGAAGGTTATGTTAAGATAATAATGAAATGTTTAGCATTTAACCAACCAACCCTCTCCCTTGAATGGGAGGGGGTATTTATTGTTTTCTTACAAGGTTAGGCTTTTAGCCGTAATACACATATTAATTAAACGAACTAAAAATATAAATAAATAGACATAGCCCATGGGCCTTCTACACAGGCTGGGCCTTAAAACAAACCTAAAGGCCTAAGCAACCTATTACAGAAATGATCAATACTTGATAATAATAAAGTGTTCCCAACAATCTCCCCCTAAGTATTGGTCATCAAGTTTGCTTGATGTCGTCTTTGCTTCTTGGCTTCTCATGTCTCTTGTATCTTTGTTCCTTAGTTCTTAATGTGATATGATATGGTAATGATCTGCCTTCCACCAACATTGTTTAATTCTGGTGTCTTTACGTCTTTTCCACCATGCTCATATGTCTTTTGACTTTTGTTCTTCAACTGGTTCTCACTTCTTCAATCTTTGACTTGTGAAAGGTTGTAGTGCTTGAACTTTGACTTTTCTTTAACATCTTTGAACTTTTGTTATCTCTTAGTCTTTGTGAGAACTTATCTTCAGGATATGAGCATGATGGAATGGTGGTTATGTAACTACAGGTCTCCATGATTCGCTGCAGGTAAACAGTTAGCAATAAATCATCCGGCACTTACAGATTTGGACTTCGAGTCGTCAACAGCATAGTGTGAAGACTTTCTCTAATCCTAACCCAGGCCGTTCTGAACCGGATACCCCCGAAAGCGTTTACATGGACACACCAAAGTGCATCTACGATTCAGTGAGCCGTTGAGGATCACCTCATGACTGTAGACTATTTTGGAGCTAACACTAAGCGTGTCACAACTCGTAATTTCAGGTCATTTTCCAAACCCTGACAATTTACTATTCATAAGTTACTATTCATCAAACACTATTCACCAAACACTATTCATCATTTCACTATTCATCATTTTTGAAGTCAGTTTGAGACTTTGAGAAGTCGTCAAAAATTTTACTATTCACATGACACTATTCATTCCCGGAGGGAAATCACTATTCATGGGCATCATTCATTATGCCGTAAACTAAGTTTACGAGTATTCAAATGCGCGTAACCAGTTAGGTTTTGTTGCGTACTCATGCATCATCAGTAAAATCACATCATACGGACTAGAGTAGTCTGCATATCATCAGTAACATCATTTCCATATCAGTTCATGCATGTGATTGTGTGATTTTCATTAACGTATGCTTAATTGTTTAATTAACGTTACCACTCAGTCATTTCTACTAACAGTAAACTCAATACTCCCGAAAATGATCCAAATACATTTTCAAGCTAATTATAATGATATAGAAATTATATTATTACTTTACCCGGTGTTTTTAAACCAATCGCTACATTTTTCGTTTGACGCTTATAACTCCGTCGGTTTACGAAATTTCAATCCGATTATCATTCTAACACCCGATTCTTGCAAGGAACATGATTTTACAATTTTTACAACTTCGTCGTATCTCATTTCACCTCGTCACGAGTTATTTCTAGTTAACTCGGTACCCGATAACACTCAGTGTATACACTAAACTAATTAAACTCTAAATAAATGGGAGACAATCTCTTTAATTACATCAAATCCATCCCTTTTCTACCCACATGTGCCGCCCCCTACCCCCCCCCCCCCCCCCATTTAGCTTAACAAACTTCCAAATTGTCATTAATGAATTACTTGCATTTTATTTCAAAACCCACTAACTCTAACACATACACCATAATATTTTAGCTAAGAAAAAGATCAAATCCTCTCCATCTTCATCCCTAGGTTTGGCCATAACCAAGAACACACCTAAAATCCATAGATTTTTCAAGAACAAAGCATAATCATACTCCATTTACCTTCCTAGTTATGGATTTGTGATCAAACCTCAAGTTTATTGCTCATTTCTCATCAAAACTCATCCAATCATCAAGTAAGTTTCAAGAACATGTTTTGATCATTTATTACTTTCATTTGATATATATATTCATGTATTTTCAAGTTATATTAATCATCCATGCAAGATACTTATGTTTTACATACCACATTTGAATATAAACTCTTTAAATCGCTAGATCTATAGATTTCACTAATGATCTCATGAAATCCACCAAGGTTGGTGATGTTTAGGACTCCATGACACCCTAAGAAGGTTTATGGTAGGATTTTCGAACTTGTTGAGTTGATTTGAGGTTGTATGATCATGTTTAGAACCAAGAAAGTGAGTTTTTAACAATCTAAAATAGCTACTGTCCAAAAACGTGTAAAATGGAAAACTCAGTAATTTTTGGCATATTTTGGCTTTCATATTCAGAAATTTCTTTCAAAAAAGAAACCGTGGCCGCAAGAATCACTAAAAACCGACTTATAACGAAGGAGAAATGATCGTTCGAAGTTAGACGACGAAAACTAAATTTCTGAAAATTTAGTTGCTGATCGCCGAGATTCAAAGGACAAAACGAGGCGTTAGACGTGATCTAGACGACCCGAACCATTGAGATTATGTTAGTTCATGTTTATACGAAGCCGTGGATGTAAGGAGCATAGAAAACGAGCTTGTAACGGCCGAGTTATTCACGTTTAAAGCCGACGAACTCTAAATTATTTTGACAGCCACTATTAGAAAGTGTTTTAAATATTAAAACTAGTGTTTTTGCGAAACATAACGTTGTTAGCCGATTTTCTAATTGATCGAGGCGTGTACAACCGGAAGTTAAAGGAAACGATATTTATACATGGTTACAAGGTTTTCAAAAACGTCGAGTTTGATCAACGAACACTTAACGTGCAATATTTCGCGACTAGTTTCACGAAGTCAATTTGGACATATTTTCACAAGTTATGAAAAGTGTTGTTTTACGACGAAAACCTTATATTTACTAATAGAACACCAAACAAGGATTGTGGAGTACCGTTTCAACGTGTTTACGCGAAAAGTAGTTTATAACTTAACGAGACGTCGAAAGTGTATTTTTCGTAGATAAAAGTTATTTTCAAAACTAACAAGTGGTATCGTTAACATACGTATTTGCATGTGTTGCATTGTATCATTGCTTACATTGGATCATATCTTTCATAATAGGTCGTGGTTAGAGACCGAGCTTTGTTTCATCATATCCATTGTGATCATTGTTGCTTTATCATATCAAGTGAGTTTTCATAGCCCCGTTTTAAATTGTTTATTGATTTCTAAACTCTCGGGGGAGAATACATTGCACCATTTTCATATGCGGACCGAAGTATACAAACTCATTACATTTCTTAAGTTACATCATTGCCCAGATTAAAGTCCCCTTATATTATCTTAAACCGTTAATTGTTAGTAAGCGAGAGTGAGTGGATAGATCTATTGAGGGTGACTCCTCCGTTCGGGTTGGTAGCACCAACTGGTCAAACGAACGCATTTCATTTCTGTTATATTTGAGTGATTAGAAAACACTCGGTTGGGGCATTTCATTCAGTCTAGCTTCAGGGTCATGAGCTTAGAGCTAATGTATCATTTTTATGTGGCATGGTTTTGTCATACACTTTATACTTGTGGTATCCTTACAATATTTCATTTACATAAACCTATGATCTCACCAACATTTTTGTTGACCATTTTTAGCAATGTATTTTCAGGTAATTAAGGTATCGCATGTTGGCTTGCATATGGACCTCATGGAGTCGCGGAGTCGACGCGTCTCACTTTATATTTTATGCACTTATCCATCATTTGAATTGTATGAACTTGTTTTCTGAAAAACTTGTTTCACCTTTTGGGACCTAGCTTTATAACTCTGAATGTTTTTAAATAATCAAACAATGTATTTTCAAAACGACACTTTAGGTCATTCAATATAACTACAACTTTGGTGCTATGACCAGTTGTGCCCCTGAATGACTTATTCCGCTGCAAGTCACGAAATTTGGGGGTGTGACAGATTGGTACCAGAGCAAAGGTTATAGCGAACTAGGTTATTCATTATATCCTAGACTATAGCTGCACCATCATAGCATCTCATCATTGTAGCATAAGTGCATATTCATTATATCACATGTAGTGATTGCAATTTCATACATATATCATTTCATCATAACCCACATTGTGTAAATGTTTATTTACTTTTATTTCACATCTGTTGTTTCAGTGATGTCTTCGGATTCACACCCTATTGTTATCTCGTCTGACTCTGAGTCAACGGACGATACTTCTTCACTACCCTCTATCATATTAGAGTCTGTTACATCATCTTCGATACCCACTATCATTTTGTCATCAGTGGAGCCTACTCCACAGTCTTCACCTGTGATGTCAGAGGCCAAGACAGAACCCTTTAAGGAGGGGGAAGTCGTGCCTACCCCACCACTGTCACTTGTGATCCGTCGTGGTCCCAGAGTTGTTCCAGTTATCCAGCCAGGAGAGTTTGTACCCTATGGTCGAGTTTACCGTACATATCCAGGTGGGCCGTGCATGAAGCGCACTGTTGCTAAGCGGGTTCATCGTCTCACTGTCAGGTCACCAGCTGCATTTGTATCCCTACCACCACCATCATCACTTACTTCATCTCATCCAATCCGTCACCGCTTGATAGCGAGGATTAGTGTGACATTCAGTACACCACCATTATCACCCTTACCATCCTTATCATCATTGTCTCCACCATTGCCATCCCTATCAGCACCACAGATGCCATCTGCACCAGTTCACATCAGAGATCCTACTCCTACGTCAGACCTGCCGCTCAAGAAGCAGGCTCGTCATGATATCTCATCTTCAGATACTTCAGATGCCACAGAGACAACACCACCCAGCAGATTTGAGGTTGGTGAGAGCTCGAGGACTGCTGCTGACAGATTGACTACTGCTGCTACATTTGACTCACGCCTAGATCAGATTCAGGCAGAGATTGAGAGGGCATTATCTCATCTAGACGAGACTCCAGTGAGCCGTATTGAGGCTATTGAGGAGGAGGTCGAGGGATTGATCCAGGGCAGGGTTGCCATTGATGTGTCACACCCGGGTTTAGAGGCTCGTCAGTTGGAGAGTTCAGAGCATATCACACAGCTCAAGAAGGAGGTGTCGGGGTTAGTTAACAGAGCACAGAGGTTCCAGGATGAGCATCACGGCCTGGTCGGTGAGTTATCTTCAGTTCAGGCTAGGTTGTCTGCATCAGAGACTAGGGAGACTGACCTTCAGCTTCTAGTTCAGCACCTAGAGGAGATTGTTGTTGCGATGTCTAGGGATCTTCAGAGGATTTTCCGCAAGTTAGATGGAGCACCCGGAGGAGGTGCTTAGTGTTAGATTGTTATCATGTAGCTTGTACATTATTATCGTAGTCCCGGGGTGTGGGTAATAGTTAGTACTTGTTGTCTTTTGCTTGTAGTACAAAGAAATATATCAAGTGTGACTCTACTATGCAGGATTTTCGTTGTGCTATTTTATGATATCGGTCTGCATAACCAAAATTTTCATGTATTATATTCATGTGCGATGTGATTATACTTATGATGTTTCGTTGTGGTTTCATTGTATTTATACATGCTGTGGTTGTATTTATACGTATTGTGGATGTATACACATGTTGTGGTTGTGTATATTGTGTATGATGATCGTTTCCATTGTGAGTTCTCATTGTTGTATTCTTTTGTGATTGTGAAGAAATATGCCACCCAAAAGAGCTACTCCTGCTATGACACCCGCCCAGATTAAGAGACTTGTTGCCAACAGTATTGAGGCAGCATTGGTAACTGAAAGAGCTGCCGTAGCTGCAGCTGCTGCTGAAGCAGGTTCGCGGGCAGAAACCGCGGAAGCCGCAGGAACAGATACTAATGGAACAAATGGCCGTAAATGTACGTACAAAGATTTCAAGAGTGGTGATCCAGAAAAATTCAAAGGCACTGAAGGAGTCACTGCCATGATCCGATGGTTTGAAAAGACAGAATCAGTATTCCTTCTATGCAACTGTCCGGAAGACAACAAGGTTAAGTTTGCTACTAGTACACTCGTTGGGGAAGCTATGTCATGGTGGAATTCATATGCAAAGCCCATGGGAATAGAGAATGCTCACAAGCTTACATGGGACGAATTCAAGAAGTTGCTGACAAAGAAGTTTTGCCCACGAACAGAAGTGAAAAAGATGGAAACAGAGTTTTATGAGCTAGCGACAGCAGGTAATGATATTGAGGCATATATCAGGAGATTTTAGGAATTGGCAGCATTATGTCCGACAATGGTTCCAGACACTGAGAAGCTATTGGAGAATTTCATTGGAGGATTACCTAACAACATCCGAGGAGATGTGATTTCTTTTGACCCACAAACATTGGATTAAGCAATCAGAATGTCTCAGAAACTCATGGCTCAGATAGTGAAGAAAGGAACTGCTTCAGAAAACAACAACAACACAAACAATATCCGTGACTACAACAACAACAACCGAAACAACAACAACTATAACAGCAACCGAAACACTTCCAATAACAGCAACAACAAAAGAAACCGGGACAACAACCAGAGCAACAATGTTACTCAACCACCACCCAAGATACAGGAAACTGCAAAGGCTTATGTTGAAGGTCAAGCTGAGAAAAGAGGTTACAATGGAACTTTACCCAAGTGCAACAAATGTCAAACCCATCATAATCTTGGAAATTGTCCGAATCCGTGTGGAAACTGTAAGAAAGTTGGTCATTCAACCAGGGATTGCAAAGCTTCGATTGTGGTTGATAACCAGAAGCCCCAGTAACATGCTTTGGATGTGGAGAAGTTGGACACTTCAAAAAGGAATGTCCGAAGGGAAAGAATCAGGGAAACAATAACCAAGGTGGAACAACTAGGGGAAGAGCTTATGTCCTTGGAGGAGAAGATGTCAGGGAGGACCCGAGTGTCGTTACGGGTACGTTCCTCATTAATAATCATTATGCATCCATACTATTTGATTCAGGAGCCGATAGAAGTTTTGTTTCTACTGCATTTGCACCATTACTCAACATTGAACCAACCGCATTAGACACTCCCTATCACATTGAACTAGCTAACGGTAGTTTAGTTGGCACCGACACGATCATTCGTGGTTGCACTCTTAATTTTCTCAATCACCCATTCAATATAGACCTCATGCCAGTAAAACTTGGAAGTTTCAACATCATGCCAGAATCATCTGTGATGAAAAAGTTGTTCATCTTCCTTATGATGGCGAAACATTGGTCATTCGCGGAGAACACAGTGGGACTAGACTCAGCATCATCTCGTGCATTAAAACAGAGAAATACATAAAGAAGGGTTGTTATGCATTCTTGGCTCATATCACAGAAAAGATGTCGGAGGAGAAGCGACTTGAGGATGTACCAACAGTTAAAGATTTTCCAGAAGACTTACCAGGACTGCCACCTACTCGCCAAGTCGAATTTCAGATTGAATTAGTACCGGGAGTTGCACCAGTTGCGCGAGCACCTTATCGACTTGCACCTTCAGAAATGCAAGAGTTGTCGAACCAATTGCAAGAGCTCTTGGATAAAGGATTCATTAGGTCGAGTTCATCGCCTTGGGGAGTACCAGTTTTGTTTGTAAAGAAGAAAGATAGATCTTTCAGAATGTGCATTGATTATCGAGAGCTAAACAAATTAACGGTGAAGAATCGTTATCCACTTCCCTGGATTGATGATTTATTTGATCAGTTTCAAGTTTCCATTTATTACTCCAAGATCGACTTGAGATCGGGTTATCATCAGCTTCAGGTTCGGGAGGAGGATATCCCGAAGAAAGCATTCAGGACACGCTATGGTCATTATGAATTTCAGGTAATGCCGTTCGGACTAACCAACGCACCAGCTATTTTCATGGATCTCATGAACAGGGTGTGCAAGCCATATCTAGACAAGTTTGTGATCGTATTCATTGACGATATCTTGATCTACTCAAAGAGCGAAGAAGAGCACCGAGAACACCTCAGAACAATCTTAGAACTGCTCAAGAAAGAGAAACTGTATGCAAATTTTTCAAAGTATGATTTTTGGATCAGAAGAGTACAATTTCTTGGTCACGCCATTGATAGTCAAGGACTACAGGTTGATCCAGCAAAGATTGAGGCAGTTAAAGATTGGGCAACACCAAAAACTCCCACAGAAATTCGTCAATTCTTAGGACTTGCCGGATATTACAGAAGGTTCATTGAAGGTTTTTCCAAGATAGCTAAGCCACTGACCAAGTTGACACAAAAGAACTAGAAGTACGATTGGGGAGAAAAGCAAGAGACCGCTTTTCAGTTATTGAAACAGAAACTCTGCAGCACGCCAATTTTGTCATTGCCAGAAGGGATTGAAAACTTCGTGGTATATTGCGATGCTTCACACAAAGCACTTGGAGCAGTGCTAATGCAAACCAAGAAGGTGATAGCTTATGCATCTCGTCAGCTTAAGAAGCATGAGAAGACCTACACTACTCACGATTTAGAGTTGGGTGCCGTGGTTTTCGCACTCAAGATTTGGAGGCATTATCTTTATGGAATAAAGTGTGTAGTATTTACAGACCACAAAAGCTTACAGTACATCCTTGATCAAAAGGAACTTAACATTAGGCAACGTCATTGGTTGGAACTACTTAGTGATTACGACTGTAAAATCAGATATCACCCAGGCAAACCCAATGTTGTGGTAGATGCACTCAGTCGGAAAGAAAGACTCAAGCCTTTGAGAGTCAGATCATTGGGAATGACAATTATTTCACCACTACCATCAAAAATTCTAGAGGCTCAGGTAGAAGCACTCAAGGAAGAAAACCTACCAAGTGAAACACTCAAAGGAATGCAAGATAATGCAAACGATTTGGTAAGGAGATCAGATGGAACATTATGCTTCAGGGATAGAAGTTGGATACCTCTCTATGGTGGAATACGAGAGTTGATCATGCATGAATCACATAAGTCGAAGTACTCTATTCATCCCGGTTCTGATAAGATGTATCAGGAACTCAAGAAGCTTTATTGGTGGCCGAATATGAAAGCAGAGATAGCTACGTATGTCAGTAAATGCCTTACTTGTGCTAAAGTGAAAGCCGAGTACCAGAAGCCATCATGATTATTTCAACAACCAAAGATTCCCTAGTGGAAGTGGGAACGCATTACAATGGACTTTGTCACTAAACTTCCCAAAACATCAGGAGGTTTCGATGCTATTTGGGTAATAGTTGATCGTCTCACCAAGTCAGCTCATTTCATTCCAATTAAAGAGACTTACTCTATGGATCAGCTAGCCAGACTTTACGTCAAGGAAATTGTCTCAAGGCACGGTGCACCAATTTCTATCATTTCCGACAGAGATAGTCGCTTTACTTCAAATTTTTAGGAATCATTGAAAGACTTATTTGGATCTAAGTTAGATATGAGTACCGCCTATCATCCTCAGACCGATGGTCAGAGTGAGAGAACGATTCAGACATTGGAAGACATGCTTAGGGCATGTGTCATTGATTTTGGAAATGGTTGGGCTAACTATTTGCCCTGGATCGAGTTCTCTTACAATAACAGTTATCATACGAGCATAAAAGCTGCACCATTTGAGGCACTCTACGGTCGTAAGTGCAGGTCCCCAGTTTGTTGGGCCGAAGTTGGTGATGTACAGCTAACAGGTCCAGAGTTGGTCAGAGAGACAACAGAAAAGATAATCTAGATTCGAGAAAGACTCCAAACAGCCAGAAGCCGACAGAAAAGTTACGCCGATGTTCGACGCAAACCATTAGAATTTCAGGTTGGGGACAGAGTCATGTTGAAGGTCTCGCCTTGGAAGGGCGTGATACGATTCGGGAAACGCGGTAAGTTGAACCCGAGATACATAGGACCATTCGAGATTCTGGAAAAGATTGGTCCGGTAGCATACAGGATTGAGCTTCCGTCAGAGGTCAGCAATGTGCATAGCACATTTCATGTCTCAAACCTCAAGAAATGTCTTTCAGACGAAACGCTCATAATTCCATTGGAAGAAATTCAGATCAATGATAAGCTTAACTTTGTGGAAGAACCAGTAGAAATTATGGACCGGGAGGTCAAACAGTTGAAGCAAAGCCGAATTTCGATTGTCAAAGTTCGTTGGAATTCTCGCAGAGGTCCTGAGTTTACTTGGGAACGGGAAGACCAGATGCGACTCAAATACACACATCTTTTCACCGAGACCACTCCAGAGAACAACATCAGCTGAATTCAGGGACTGAATTCCTTTTAGGCTGGTCGACTGTCACAACTCGTAATTTCAGGTCATTTTCCAAACCCCGACAATTTACTATTCATAAGTTACTATTCATCAAACACTATTTACCAATTACTATTCATCATTTCACTATTCATCATTTTTGAAGTCAGTTTGAGACTTTGAGAAGTCGTCAAAAATTTTACTATTCACATGACACTATTCATTCCCGGAGGGAAATCACTATTCATGGGCATTATTCATCATGTCGTAAACTAGGTTTACGAGTATTCAAATGCGCGTAACCAGTTAGGTTTAGCTGCTTATTCATGCATCGTCAGTAAAATCACATCATACGGACTATAGTAGTCTGCATATCATCAGTAACATAATTTCCATATCAGTTCATGCATGTGATTGTGTGCTTTTCATTAACGTATGCTTAATTGTTTAATTAACGTTACCACTCAGTCATTTCTACTAACAGTAAACTCAATACTCCCGACAATGATCCAAATACATTTTCAAGCTAATTATAATGATATAGAAATTATATTATTACTTTACCCGGTGTTTTTAAACCAATCGCTACATTTTTCGTTTGACGCTTATAACTCCGTCGGTTTACAAAATTTCAATCCGATTATCATTCTAACACCCGATTCTTGCAAGGAACATGATTTTACAATTTTTACAACTCTGTCGTATCTCATTTCACCTCGTCACGAGTTATTTCTAGTTAACTCGGTACCCGATAACACTCAGTGTATACACTAAACTAACTAAACTCTAAATAAATGGGAGACAATCTCTTTAATTACATCAAATCCATCCATTTTCTACCCACATGTGCCGCCCCCCTACCCCCCCCCCCCCCACATTTAGCTTAACATACTTCCAAATTGTCATTAATGAATTACTTGCATTTTATTTCAAAACCCACTAACTCTAACACATACACCATACTATTTTAGCTAAGAAAAAGATAAAATCCTCTCCATCTTCATCCCTAGGTTCGGCCATAACCAAGAACACACCTAAAATCCATAGATTTTTCAAGAACAAAGCATAATCATACTCCATTTACCTTCCTAGTTATGGATTTGTGATCAAACCTCAAGTTTATTGCTCATTTCTCATCAAAACTCATCCAATCATCAAGTAAGTTTCAAGAACATGTTTTGATCATTTATTACTTTCATTTGATATATATATTCATGTATTTTCAAGTTATATTAATCATCCATGCAAGATACTAATGTTTTACATACCACATTTGAACATAAACTCTTTAAATCACTAGATCTATAGGTTTCACTAATGATCTCATGAAATCCACCAAGGTTGGTGATGTTTAGGACTCCATGACACCCTAAGAAGGTGTATGGTAGGATTTGCGAACTTGTGGAGTTGATTTGAGGTTGTATGATCATGTTTAGAACAGAAAAAGTGAGTTTTTAACAATCTAAAATAGCTACTGTCCAAAAACGTGTAAACTAGAATATTCAGTAATTTTTAGCATATTTTGGCTTACATATTAAGAAATTTCTTTCAAAAACGAAACCGTGGCCGCAAGAATCACTAAAAACCGACTTATAACGAAGGAGATATGATCGTTCGAAGTTAGACGACGAAAACTAAATTTCTGAAAATTTAGTTGCTGATCGCCGAGATTCAAAGGACAAAACGAGGCGTTAGACGTGATCTAGACGACCCGACCCATTGAGATTATGTTAGTTCATGTTTATACGAAGCCGTGGATGTAAGGAACATAGAAAACGAGCTTGTAACGGCCGAGTTGTTCACGTTTAAAGCCGACGAACTCTAAATTATTTTGACAGCCACTATTAGAAAGTGTTTTAAATATTAAAACTAGTGTTTTTGCGAAACATAACGTTGTTAGCCGATTTTCTAATTGATCGAGGCGTGTACAACCGGAAGTTAAAGGAAACGACATTTATACATGGTTACAAGGTTTTCAAAAACGTCGAGTTTGATCAACGAACACTTAACGTGCAATATTTCGCGACTAGTTTCACGAAGTCAATTTGGACATATTTTCACAAGTTATGAAAAGTGTTGTTTTACGACGAAAACCTTATATTTACTAATAGAACACCAAACAAGGATCGTGGAGTACCGTTTCAACGTGTTTACGCGAAAAGTAGTTTATAACTTAACGAGACGTCGAAAGTGTATTTTTCGTCGATAAAAGTTATTTTCAAAACTAACAAGTGGTATCGTTAACATACGTATTTGCATGTGTTGCATTGTATCATTGCTTACATTGGATCATATCATTCATAATAGGTCGTGGTTAGAGACCGAGCTTTGTTTCATCATATCCATTGTGATCATTGTTGCTTTATCATATCAGGTGAGTTTTCATAGCCCCGTTTTAAATTGTTTATTGATTTCTAAACTCTCGGGGGAGAATACATTGCACCATTTTCATATGCGGACCAAAGTATACAAACTCATTAAATTGCTTAAGTTACATCATTGCCCAGATTAAAGTCCCCTTATAATATCATGAATCGTTAATTGTTAGTAAACGAGAGTGAGTGGATAGATCTATTGAGGGTGACTCCTCCGTTCGGGTTGGTAGCACCAACTGGTCAAACGAACGCATTTCATTTTTTTCATATTTGAGTGATTGGCAAACACTCGGTTGGGGCATATCATTCAGTCTAGCTTCAGGGTCATGAGCTTAGAGCTAATGTATCATTTTTATGTGGCATGGTTTTGTCATACACTTTATACTTGTGGTATCCGTACAATATTTCATTTACATAAACCTATGATCTCACCAACATTTTTGTTGACTATTTTTAGCAATGTATTTTCAGGTAATTAAGGTATCGCATGTTGGCTTGCATATGGACCTCATGGAGTCGCGGAGTCGACGCGTCTCACTTTATATTTTATGCACTTATCCATCGTTTGAATTGTATGAACTTATTTTCTGAAAAACTTGTTTCACCTTTTGGGACCTAACTTTATAACTCTGAATGTTTTTAAATAATCAAACGATGTATTTTCTAAACGACACTTTAGGTCGTTCAATATAACTACAACTTTGGTGCTATGACCAGTTGTGCCCCTAAATGACTTATTCCGTTGCAAGTCACGAAATTTGAGGGTGTGACAAAGCGTAATCCACAAGGGATTACTGAAGTGACCTGCTATCAGGGCTGTTTGATGTTGACCCTGGTAGGATTTCCATTCAATCACTGAGACTCATAATTTATGAATTCTCTCATGAATGTTCTCAGCAGATTGCTAAGATCTACGAAGGACACTCTAATAATTTACAACTGGTGTTCCTTTTGTTGAACAGCCAGTGTATGCTAAGTGTACCTAGGAGATCTTAGATGTATCTCATGGATCTAGACTCGATTCAGTGTTTATTTGTTTGGTTGTCGGAGGCATGGAGTAGAGTGCCTCCTTTTCAATATCAACTCTTCTCGTAGTGAGAGGTCGATAGATAATGAAGGGTTCTCCGCGTGAAATGAAACAAGTGTCTTTTGAGAGACACCTGAGTAGCTTGAAGGTTTAGTGCATTGCGTCACAGGGTCCATGACGACTTTTTTTTTTCAATACCAGTGTTACCGTAGTAATAACCAGTAGCATATGTATTGAACCCGGCATCTGCCCTAAGGTTGAACAAATGGAGGGCTATTTCTTTTCACCCTTTTCTTTACTTTTCTTTTTCATTCTTCAACCCCTTCTTTCTCCTTTCATTTCAGTTCTCCTTTTTTCCAATCATACCTAGGACTTTTCTAGTACTAAACTATTGGTATTGTCCTTAGGTAGATCCCTCCGGCTCTGGCGGATCATAGGACGGTTATTCCAAACCTTAGTTACCTTATATCACCATGACTATCCTATTGTTGCCATAAACCAAACCTTTTGAAAAATCTCTCAAAGTGCTTATGATTGTAAAAACATATTTTGTTAACACTTTGAGAGTTTTGTTATTTTCAGAAATACTCCCCCTTAACATGTGCTCATAAGTGGTTAAGATAAATTTGCACATGTCGGGTAGAGTTAGCACTTTTGAATTGATTGATTTTCAATGAACATGATCGTCGCGAGACACGTTTACATCACTAGTAGAACTAGCTTAAAATTATTACCCATCCAGATCACATTCAAGGAAAATCGCTCGAAATCGGTACATTCTACTCAGACATATCCTTTGCGAGACACGTTTACATCACCAGATAAACTGTCTTGAAATTATTACCCATCCAGGATATGTCTTTTTGATTACTGACTTTTGATGTCGTCAATTCGAGGGTTCAATTCTGAGTCTTGCTCACATGAGATTTCAACTTTTTTGTTATCATATTTTAATCATATCTTTATTCTCCCCCTAAAAAATAGCATACTTATGATGTTTTTGGTAAACTTTTGATAAAAATATGCCTTTTGAGTTTTGTGGGAAGAATTTCAAGAACTTTTGTTTGTGGAACAAAGATTATGTTTCAAAAACTCCCCCTTGACAAGGGAATACTTGTCCTTATGAGCAGAATTTTGAAAAACTTAGAAAATTTTTGGTTTAATTCTACTCATAAGTAAGAAGCTTTCGCTCCTTTGATCAGGATTGAGGCACTGAAGCATACCTCAGGGTCCTTTCTTTACAGGAACGGGTTGTGCACTGTGATGTGTGCACAAGCCATAATGATGATAAATGATGGAAAATGATGAAGTATGACAAATTATAACAAATTGTACCAATGATTACTGCTCAGGTCGACGAAAAGTGAGAATGTTAGGAACTCTGGCACGTCCTCCCATATAGCTTTCCAGTCGTCGCATTGTTATCCAAAACTTGAGCCTTTTGTCAATCCGATCAATGAACTTCACTGCTTTGCTTCGCATCATTCTTACTCCAACTGATATGCTTTAACCATCCCGTCTTCAACCCCTTTCTATGGTTTGCCAGAAACTTTTCAAGTTCAGATTTGACATGCAGAAGAGTTTCATCACTGAACTTGTTGATTTCTTGATACCCCATGAATCTCGTTGAGCTTCTATCCCTTACATACACCAACCCAAATGGTCTATCACCGAATGTGCATGGCATCTTTTCTGATATCCCCGGAGGTTGAATGTCTGGCCTGACTAGATTCAATTTCTTCTGATAGCTTTCTACCCCCAGTTGCACATCTTCTACTCTGGATCTGATGACTATATTACGAATGTACAGCAACACAGAGTTGACAATATAATACTGAAGACGTCCAGGAAGATGTTCGAGTTTTCCTTGGACTTTCAGAAGATACATGTCTTCAATATCGTTGATATGCAGGTAAGGATAGTCGGCTTCTTTGAAAGTGTATTCTTGATCATCTAGCCTCCTCACGGTGATCTTCTTCAGATAATTATAGCCAAACATAGATTCCGTTTCTGCACTTGTGATAGACAGGATTCTATTCTTTTGATACACTTCAGTCTTTGACGGAAAGGTGATCTTGTATTTGTAGAACCACTTCCTCAGGTTTGGCCAATGATAGATTCCCATAGCAGCTTCATCATCATATTCTTGAACTTCATTGATAAATAAATCTTCTACTGCATAAGATGTTGCTTGGTACTTGGTTAGGGAAGTTGCATACCGTTTTTCAGAGTTGGTGTTGCCATAGATCAGATAATCCAAGTCGTTGTTGAAGAAATACGCCTTGGGTATCTTTGGGTTGTGAGAATGGCCAACGAGGGGTAAAGGTTGGGAGTAGTCACGGAGTTGAAGTTGTTCTTTTGGATGTGAAGCCCTCGCATGATCCCAGTCAATGTTTTTAGAGAGAGCTCTTGCTACTTGTTCCAGGTTGTACTCAAACTCCAGCTCTGAAGTTGTGACTGTTGTAAATTCTGTGAAACCCTTTTTGCGAACTCTGATGATGTCTGGCAATCCCAACTTCTGGACTTTCATTGCCTTCTTTAATTGTTTCGTGAAGTCCACAACAGAGCCTTCAACAAGTGTTTCATTTTCAGCTTCAGGATATGCGTCCACCATTGTTTCAAACCAATCAAATCGTGGAGCATTAGGGTTTATCCATTCTGGTTGCGGTTTGGCTTGTCCATTGGTGGGTGGTGCAGTGACATTCTGAACTCTTGGAGGTGCAATAGGAAATTCTTCTTCAAAACTCATGTCATCATGCGCTTCAGTCTCATCGAATGCCCCTCCTGCAAGTGGAACGAACTTTTCTTGAGTTGATTGCTTGGTTTTTCCAGAAGAGTGTGCTGTAGTTGAAGGGCCGGTTGACTTGGAAGGTTTCCTTCTTTTCTTCCCTTCGTCTGTATCAGGATCATCCCGACGATGCTTGGTTGGCTGATCCTTCTTGCATGACTTTGCTTTCTTTTCAGCCTTCCTGATTGAGTTAAGCAATGCCTTTTTGAGTTCTTCCTCTTCAGGTTTATCGATGATGTCCGCAAGTAATTTTCCCTTGAGGTCTTCAGTAGATGGCCTAGGTGGCACTGTTTGGATTGTTATTGGTGTTGTCTGCATTAGGTTAGCCACAGTCTTTTCCAGATTTGTTTTGACATATTCTTTGAGAATTTCTGGGAGGGCCTCTTTAAGGTGTTTGCTGACCTCTTAGGGTACTTGTGAGCTGATTATTTGAGGAACAAGCGTCATGAGATATTCCCCTGCTTCCTTTTCCAGATTAAATGCTTTGAGATTGTCGATGTGAACTTTGTTCTAATCTTTGGTATGTGCTTATTCACATACCTTTTCTTGACCAAATTAAGACCAAAATGACCAAAAACTAACCAAAATGCCAAAGATATTTGTGTTTTTGTGTTCATGTTTATGCAGGCAACGGATACAAGAAAAAGGACAAAAATCAACAAAAATCCGAAAAACACGAGCACGAGATTTGGAAGAATATATTTAAAGAAGAGGCCGGGGAAGAAATCATAAAAGGAAAAGATATTTGAAGAAAAGCCCTTGGATCATAATCAAATTACAAGATCAGTCCCAGAAACAACTTTCAGCACTTGACAGATTTGTCCCTAGAAGTTAATCCTATTTCACCACAAATCCTAACCATTATCACTAAAAATAATAAACCCAACCCTTCCTTAACCCAACACATAGCCCACTCCCTTAAATAATCCTACCCAGCCCACTTAAATACTACTCTAACCCAAAACCCACAATCCATTAAATAGACCCGGGTCAAAACCCACCCAACCAGTCAACCTTTTTCATTAAACTATAAAAAAATAAAAACCGCCAAACCACTGTACATCTTCTCCATTTTTTTTACCCCGTACACTAAAATTCACCCACCTTGGACACCTGGGATCTTCTAGAACCACTGACATGTCAGAAATGGTGTCATAACTCATCCTATGTGGCAAATTGAAGCACTCTGATTGGCTGAGGTGATGTGGATGAGAGATCAAGGGCCAAGATGATAGAGGATGATGACATTCATTAATTGAAGGGCTGAGATTGATTCAAGGGAAACCCTAGGACTCCTCCTGAAGGCTATAAAAGGACCTCCTCACTCACAAAGAAGAACTGTTAGAATTTTTAGGGTTAGATATAGGTCGAATGTTAGGAGTAGCTTAATTTAGAATAGGAGTAGTAGCTTACTTTAGCTTATTTCCAGCTTTTTAAACTTTGTTTTAAAAGTATTGTAATCATGTTCAAGTTTTAATTCAGTGTGCTTCAAATTCAATTTCTAGCTTTTAGTTACTGATTCATCTGCTTATCTTGTGCTTAATCTGATTGTTTTCTACTTATTAGATCTTAAAATTGATATTTGAGGATAGTTTGTTAGTTGTTTTTCACTTATTTCTGATTTTTCCAAAAAGTCAAGGAAAGTCAAAACTAGCCACATTAGGACATAGCTTATTTCATAGCTTATTTTCATTTGCAAATCAGTCATTAGGGGTAAAATAAGCTATTTAATCATTAGTGGGTCAGGTTCATAGCATAATTGGGTCTTCTCTTTTGAAAATTGCAAAAACAGTTCCATAATGGGCTGTTTGGAACTAGCTAGGAAATGGGTCAAAACGGGTTAGTACTATTCATTTGCCATTTGTGTTAGTTCTAGCTAGCTTAAATTCACTTAGAAAAGCTGTTGATTACTTGTGATAAGTTGATTTGAGGGTTTGCTAGTATTTAAGTTGATTATGTAGGTTATAGACTAGAAACTGCTCATATAAGCTTGTAATAAGCCTGAGCTTATTTAGTCCTAACTTTTGGCATCTTTAGGTGAATTTCAGTAGTTAAAGTGAGAATATAGGAGTTGGTAGTTTTTCATTAAGTATTGAAAGCTTTAAGGTTCAATTACCCCATCTGCTACATCAGACCTCATCAGTCCCCCATATTGCCTAAGTAGCTTTTATTTTCCATTTTTAATTGCTTCAATTTAGGTCCATATAAGCTGAAATTTGGCACAGTAGAACTTTGGTAGCTTATTTAGTTGTTGCTATTTTTTAGAATTTTTAAGATAGCATATTGATTGCTTTTCCTAGGCTGCAAAACACCTCAGTTAGCCCACCTTTTCCTGCATCAGCCATTATTTCAGTTTATAGCTTATATTTTTCATTTTTAATTTGCTCATTACAACTCCACATAAGCTGAAACTTGGTAGATATAAACTTTGGTAGCTGAAACACTTGATGCATATTTTTTAGATTTTTTTTTTATTTAGCTTATTATAGCTTTTTCTAGCTCTTAAAAGCACCTCAGTAGCCTATTGTAGAACCTTGCACCTCAGTTTCCTATTAGCTTAATGAGATTTTTATATTGCTTATTTTCTTTTGGTATTGGCTTATTCCTAGATATGTGGATCATTTAGTTCATGCTTAGTCTAGTTTAGTCTTTTCTAGTTTTCATTTAGCTTATAGTAGCTTAATAGCTCATTTTCTTATTTGCACTATCTTGTTTTACTTCAATAGCCCACTGTTCTGTTTCCCCTCAGCTTATTTCTGTGCTTTTTGATAGCTTTTAAAAATAGTTTAAGTTTTAACAATTGCTTATTAGATAGTGCTTATTAAGTTTTTGAAGAAAAATCAATAAAAAAAAATAGTTTAGCAAAAGGCCAAGACTGGGATTTGAACCTTGGTCTCAGCCCTCGCATAGCCTCACCACATCACACACTACCAGAATGCCCTTGGGTCTTTTCTGGTAGGGTTGTGCACTTTTTATCTCTTATACTTCTTTTACCTTTTTAGCTTATTTAAACTGTTAAGCTCTCTACAGCTTATTTCAGATAGCTTTTCACTTAATTTTATTTTTCTTACATTTCCCTTATCATTAAGTAGTTTTTATATAAGTTTCAGATTTTTCTCAATAGTTTTAGTATTTTTAAACATTTAATTAGTTTAAATTAGTTTTTAAATCATAATAAATTAAATATTAATTAGAAAAATACAATTCTTTTTTCTAAAATTTTCTTTTATCATTTAGGATTTAGGAAAAATATAATTACATACCTAGGGTTGGTATTTGTTAGTTTTACTTTTATAGCTCGGGATTAGACCGGGTTTTGCGTATATTTAGGTTTCCCTTGCGTTTTTAGATACGTATGCCTTAGATTTACATTTCCCTTGCCTTATTAATCGTTTTTAGTTCATATTTCATTTTTTTAGTCTAAAAAAACAAAACCCCCCTCTTTCACTATTCACAACACGTTTTATGAACCCGAAATCACAATTCCATTCAATCTTCATCGGGACAACGAACCGGGGTTACAGATATTTCAAGTGAGTTAGTGATTTTTGAGTATCGATTCGTGTTTTGAAGACCCTTCCTCATGAAGTTATCGTTTTCATTTTGTAAATATTTTCTTATTATAAGAAAACCAAAAAGATTTCCTTTTCAAATTTATTTTCCATTTTTCTTTTGTGTTTTTCCATGTTTCTAAATTTAAAAATCCAAAAATAATCTTCTTAATACTCTTATTCGTTTAATTCTTATCTCCTTATCCCTCTTTACATTTAATTCTTCTTCTTTATGTCTTCATCTTACCATTATTCTTGTGAATGGTGTGGGGGTCCTCTTAATGGTGGGAATTGTCCTGGTTGTAGCATGGTGGAATCGGGAAACGGGTTTGTCTATGACCAAAATCCTTATTCTTACCATGAAACAACCGACTTTTTCTACCAGCCCCCACAACACTAGATGGAGACATACTCGTGTGAGTCTTGTGGAGGTAGTCCTCCCCCGGGTTTTGATTGTCAAACAGGGAATATGTTTGTCTATAAGCAAGTTTCATGTAATCAAAACTTCGGGTATTACCATTATCCATATAATTCACTGAATCAGTCACAACAAACGTATTGTTGTGAGTACTGTGGAGGTCCTCACTATAGCTCTGATTGTCAAATGAGGAACCCGTTTGTCTATGAGCATGGCCCTTGTAACAATTACGACTATTCTTATCATGACCAACCTCCACAGTACCAAATGATTCAAACACCATATCAAGAACTTTCTCAAGACATTCTTCATGTTCTAAATTTAATCGAAGAAATTAAGTATTCGATTAAAAAACTTCCCCAAGAAGATCCTCATCAGAAAACTTATGGAGAACTTCTAGCTGAAGAACAAGCAGCTAGAGTAAGTTCCAAATATCGTCAAACTTTCGTTTGCGATGACGATGATGAGGATTCTATGTGGGGAGTTTATGAGAGTTCGTCAGCTGCAACCACTCCCGTCCAGAAGAAGCACAAAGATAAAACTATGGGTGAATTGTTAGCAGAGGAGCAGATGCAACTTATTAGAGCTTTATATGTTGAACATAGGATTGACAACGATTATGACGAGGAGTGTGCCCCTGAAGATCTTCTAATTTCAGATAAACCTCCGAGTGGCCATCCCACTCCGTCTTCAGATCCTATCATTTCCGACTCTTCCCCTTCCCTCACTCCGATTGAGGGAAATGATCCTGCCTTGGAAGAGATCGATGCTTGTCTCAAAGATGATTCAATTTCACCAGAAATTGATGATTCTTATCTTGATCCGGAGGGAGATATTCTTTGTATTGAGAAATTATTGAACCAAGAACCATCTCTTTCTCTCCCTCCGAAGGAAGTTGAAATCAATCCATCGAAGAAATTTGATGACCTTGTTCCCGAAACATTCAAAACGACTATCACCAATCCTCTGGTTGATTTCGGATCTGACTTTACTTTCATTTCAGATAACCCAATCTTTGATAGTCAGATGGAGGAGAGTGATGAGTCTATGACGAAACCCGAGCTCACAGATTTACATCATATGATTGTTTCTCTTCATGAGGAGTTCTTCGGTGAAATCACTCGTATCATACCTCTTCCGTAGTATGATTACTTTCATTTTGAGGAAGATCATGACCCGGGGGGAGATGTACTCTATCCTAAGAGTTTGCTTATCAATGATATCATCCCGACCCTCCCTCCCGAGGATTTTGTTAATGAATCAAAGAGCTTTAATGATGAAGAATGGATTCTCATTCTGATAAAGATCTTTCTCCCTTTCTTCACCTATCCGGTGTCTTCTCTTTTCTTTCATTCCTTTGTGAGTGAAGACACCATCTTTGACCCCGGCATCTCTCATTCTTTTAAGCCGTGGGTATCTCATCGGAGTGGAACTTTCATATGTTTCAATGTTTTTCCAAAGCTCTTGAACGAAAGTTCGATTGAGATTATCTTTTCCACATGCTCCCCCAAGAACAAATAAATTTAGGGCGAGTCAAGCTATACGACTCGATAATAAACAAGCGCTTCGTGGGAGGCACCCCATGCTTATCCTTCTATCTTCTGTCTATTTTCTAATAAGTGACGTGAAGGGGTTCTCCTCTTCCATTTGTCGTGTTTCGTGGTTGTTGGTGATGTGTCCAGGATTTGCTCGAATAATGAAGACTCTCGTGCTCGTGGTTTTGCTTCTCTCCACTCGAGTTTCATCATTCGTTGCTCATCCGATATACTTAATCTTATCGTCTAACATTTATCTTTGGCTGTTGAATCTAACACACCTGCTAGATCTTTGAGCCTATGTGGATCGGTAGGATGCCTATGTAATCACAAGCACACTACAAGAGAATCTCTGAATAAGAACAAATAAGAAGAAGAATAACTAATAATTCTTGATCCTCTATGGATCTATTATTTCACTAATGAAGCTGTTTTTCTGTATGTTCGAGAGTTCCAATATCAGTGGGTGTATGTTTCTTATATACACAAGAAACCCTAATACAGCCTGTTACTAAGAAAACGTGTAAAGAGATAAACATGATCTCTTCTAAAAATAACAACTAAACATGACTAAACTTACGGGATAACAACTAACAAAACCCGCAGCAACAACTACTATCAGCAGAAACAAGATAGAACTATCAGCAGCAATGAGCTTCAGCAGGAACCACAGCTATCGGCAGGAACCAGCTTTACACTATCGGTAGCAACAAGAAATATCTTATTTCCAAAATTCCTAACAATCCTCCCCTAATTTTCTACTGAGGCAGAGTATGTTGCTGCTGCTAGTTGCTGTGGACAGGTCCTTTGGTTGCAAAATCAATTGTTAGACTATGGGTTCAACTTCATGAACACTAAAATTTTCATTGACAACCAAAGTACCATCTGTATTGTTAAAAATCCAGTGTTTCATCAAAGAACAAAGCACATAGAGATTAGGCATCATTTCATAAGGGATGCTTATGAGAAGCATCTCATTCAGGTGCTTAAGATCGACTTTGATGAGAATGTGGCTGACCTGTTGACTAAAGCATTTGATGGTCCAAGATTCAACTATCTGGTGGTTCATATTGGAATGCTCAATCCTTAGGTGATGAGATTAAGGGGAGGTTTAAGCCTAAGGGGAGGCTTCTTGTTGTTGTATATCTTTCTTTCTTATCTTTTCTTTCTTTTTCTTTTGGTTTGTTTCTTAGTTCTTTAGTTCAAAAAAAAAATAAAAAAAATTGTATATTTTGTGTGCTAATAAGTTGGTTTTGAGCAACACCTTGCAGGTACAGTGTTGGTGTTTACACCTACACAACAAATGGTAATCAACTCACCATGTCTTACAAAAAAGAAAGAGTTGACTCACCATGAGGGTACGGCTCTGGTGTGATAATCAAATCCGTTGATAGCTGTAATAGCTTGCTCAAAGCTATAGGGTACTTCAACTCACCCATGGTTCATTCCTGAGAGTTGATATAATTCTCAATTCACCATGGATGTAACCCTTTATGGGATCCAAAGAATTGGCTAGTCCACAAAATTATGGTTTGTGGTAAAGACATTTGGTATCCATATTTGGTATTCAATTCACCAAGGTTCAGTTGAATCGAAGAATTGGCTAGTCCTGAGCAAACGGCTACAGGTAAAGACAAATCAAATTCGTTTACAGTTGCTGGTTTACTCAAAATCAGATGGTTATCAATGTACCATGGTCTTCCACACCTAAACATTGGCTACTCCAGTAGTGATGGCTATTGGTAAAGAGACATCAAATCCATTAATTTTCAATGATTCACCTCTCACAGGTATTTACATACCTGGATGTGATGAGAATAGTCTGAAACTTAAGTGATTTGATGTACATATTGTCATAGTAGCAGTCAAGCTCCAGAATGACATGGTGACCAGCTTAAATTTTCTTTTGAAGATCATTTCCTATTGCTGCTGAACTATCAAAGTTGCTGCTGGAAGTTTCAAGTGTTGCTGCTGGTTACTTACTGATGCTGCTGCTGGTCTAATTCTCTCCCTATGAACTTCAAAGTACTTTTAGAGTAGAGTGAACACTTAGGGAATCTTGTCGGAAATAAGATATTTCCTCAAGATTAGGGGAGGATTGTTGGGAATTTTGGATATAAGATATTTCTTGTTGCTGCCGATAGTGAAAGTTGGTTAATGCCGATAGCTTTGGTTCCTGCTGAAGCTTATAGCTGCTGATAGTTATATCTTGTTTCTGCTAATAGTACTTGTTACTGCGGGTAGTGTTATTTGTTATCCCGTATATTTAGTATGTTTGTTAGAGTTATTTTTAGAAGAGATCATGTTTATCTCTTTACACGTTTTCTTGTATGACGGGTTAGGGTTAGGGTTTCTTATCATTATAAAAGAAACATCCCGTCTATGAGTTTTGGACATGTCTTTGACGACTTAAACAATCATCAATAATAACATCTTTTAGTTCATTATACGATCCATAGAGGATCATAGTCTTAGTTCTTTTCTTTTCTCATTCGTATTCAGAGATTCTCTTGTAGTGTGCTTGTGATTACATAGGCATCCTACCGATCCACATAGGCTCAAAGATCTAGCAGGTGTGTTAGATTCAACAAGAATTGTTGGGAATTTCGGAAATAAGATATTTCTTGTTGCTGCCGATAGTGAAAGTTGGTTCCTGCCGATAGCTTTGGTTCCTGCTGAAGCTCATTGCTGCTGATAGTTATATCTTGTTTCTGCTGATAGTAGTTGTTACTGCGGGTATTGTTAGTTGTTATCTCGTATGTTTAGTATGTTTGTTAGAGTTATTTTTAGAAGAGATCATGTTTATCTCTTTACACGTTTTCTTGTATGACGGGTTAGGGTTAGGGTTTCTTATCATTATAAAAGAAACAGCCCGTCTATGAGTTTTGGACATGTCTCATTCGTATTCAGAGATTCTCTTGTAGTGTGCTTGTGATTACATAGGCATCCTACCGATCCACATAGGCTCAAAGATCTAGCAGGTGTGTTAGATTCAACAAGTGGTATCAGAGCCTCGTGAGGATCTCTGATTAAGAAGCAAAAGTTCTCAAAACAATCTCTCTAAACCCTTTCACAATGGGCGACGAAAACCCTGAATTCACTGCCATTAACAATGAAGAACCTGAACCCACAAAAGTTCAACAACAAATTGTTACAACCACTGTGTCCAACAGTAATGCTAAGTTCCCATATCTTAAGAAGGAAGAGTATGAGGTCTGGGCTATGAAGATGGAGTACTGGATCTCCAACAGTGATCACCATCTTTGGAATATTATCCTCACTGGGAATAGCAAGAAGAGAATTGGAAGAGATAAGAATGGGGGTATCATGATTCTCCCTCCTACATCAGCTAAGGAGCAGCTGGCTGTGCAAAGGGAAACTAAAGCAAGAACTCTCTTGCTTCAGGCTCTCCCAGAGGATCACATGGGTGATTTTCATCACCTAGATGATGCTAGAGAAATCTGGCTTGCTATAAAAGCTAGATTCGGTGGGAATGAGGAGTCCAAAAAGATGAGGAAATCAATGCTTAAGCAGGGATTTCAGGAGTTTAAGATTTCTGAGGAAGAAGGTATTCACAAAGGGTATGATCGATTTCACAAGATCCTCAGCCAACTTAATCAGTTGCAGGCTCGACCAGACAATGAAGACTGCAACACAAAGTTTCTGAGGGCTTTACCTGAAAGCCAAAGGAGGATTGGACTACCTAAGCTTTGACGATCTGTACAACAAGCTCAAGACCCTAGAGATTGACATCAAAGGGGTTTCTACTTATTCATCTCATACACCTACTCATACTGCATTTGTTAGTGCTTCCAGTACTAACAAGGTCTCTCATGGTGATAGCCCAAACCCCTCATCTTCATCTGTTTCCTATTCTCCTGCAACACCATGATCTCTTCTAAAAATAACAACTAAACATGACTAAACTTACGGGATAACAACTAACAAAACCCGCAGCAACAACTACTATCAACAAAAACAAGATAGAACTATCAGCAGCAATGAGCTTCAGCAGGAACCACAGCTATCGGCAGGAACCAACTTTACACTATCGGCAGCAACAAGAAATATCTTATTTCCAAAATTCCTAACATTGGCATAATTAATAAACGACCCTAGATTTATGTAGGAAAACCCTTACCTTTAAGACATTGAGGACAATGTCTCGTTTTAGTCTTGGGGAGGGGGGGGTGATCTTTTGATTTGATTTTTGCCTTGCATTTTTGCCCGTTTACTCATGCAACCCCGTTTTTCCTAAAAAAAAAAAAAAAAAAAAAAAAATCCAAAACCGTTTTTCCTTTAAAAAAAAAAAAATTCCAAAAAAAATGAGAAAATTTAAAAATTTCTGCAAAAATATAATAAAAGTTTTGACACTTTGTTGACTTTCCGCTGGAGAGAGTAGGAATAAAATTCTGACTTGACCGGGCATGTTGAGCCCTAGCTTGTCTCCTTAACAAATAATGACCGAAAGCTTTGGCTTGAAGTTATTTGGATAAGCATCCGCGGATCTCATTATTTGTGATTTTAAATTTGCGGAGAACGAGAAATGATAGAGTTAATTTATGAGTTAGATGCTAAGCGTGGAGTAGTTGGATCTCTTTAGAGCTCATCGAAGTTATTTGTGGCTTTTTGCTCCCTCAAAATTGTTTCACCAAAAAATAGTACTCTAGGAATAATTAAAGGTGCACGGTTTTGACGAAACTTAGTTTTTTAGTTCTTGTCAAAAGGATCCTTGCTTATGAAAGTTAGGTACACATCAAGGTACTGCCAGTGTCGTGTGACATAAGCGGCCCATAAAGCGGCCCTTGGAACTCTAATTCGGAAATATGTGAGGTCTTGGTCTAACACCCTTGGAACCTCATTTCAGGAATGTATAGAGTCTTGGAATTCTCTGTAAAGTTCCGTTTAGTTTATGGTACACAGGATTTTGAGTGGTGGCAACATAAATAAATAAAAGTAAGTATAAATAAATAAATCGTCGCCTTAATTTTTGTGCTATAAGCTGCGGTTCGAGAACGGCCCTTGGATCCTTATTTCCAGAAGGCGTTTAGGTCTTGGCTACCCTCTTACACCGGCACTTGGACCCTTAATTTTGAAAGGCGTTAAGGTCTTGGAACTCTCCGTTGTAACGGCCCTTGGATCCTTTATTCCGAAAGGTGTAAGGTCTTGGAATTTCCCCGTAAAGCTCCGTTAGTTTATGGTGCACGACTTCAATAAAAAAAGAAAAAAAAAAAAGAAAAAGAAGACAAAAATAAAAAAATAGAATAAAAAGTTTGCAATAACGAATAAGCCCCATTTTAAATCTGGGATGTGAATGTCTCAAAATCGTGTTAAATTAGAGACCTTGATGTGAACCTCATTTTTGTGGGCAACGGTTCTCTAGAGAAGGATTAGAAACTACTTAGCGTCTAAACTTTGTGCCTTTACTGGACTAAAAATTATCGAAATGAGAAAATATGAAGAAATTCATTTCTTACCAAAAATAAAATAAATAAAGGAAAATAGGAATTTGGGAACAAGAAGTAACACACAATTAACTTCTATGGGTACGTAGTGTTGGCATCTAACTTGTAAATAGCTGTGATTTCGTTTTTAAGCTTAGTTTTGGGACTCGTGAAAAATCAAGGACGACGAATTTTATCCGTATGGTCACTTCTTTATGAGTCGTGTTTCCTACTCCGTGATCCTAAAAGTTATCGTGAGATAATGAAAGTCAACAAAACCATCACAAGAAAATGAGAAAAATATAAAAATAAAATAAAATGTGAATAAATGGAAAAGCGTGGAGTTTTTAAAACTTTGGATTTCATAATCTCTTTTGAAAATTTTGCTACTTCTCAAAGTTAGTAAAAAGTGATTGGAAATTTTCGGTTTCAAAAACGTGTTTTTATACATTGCGTGAGGACACGACAATATCTTCGTCTGGGGGATTTTGGTATGTGCTTATTAACATGCCTTTTCTTGACCAAATTAAGACCAAAACGACCAAAAACTAACCAAAATGCCAAAGATATTTGTGTTTTTGTGTTCATGTTTATGCAGGCAACGCATACAAGAAAAAGGACAAAAATCAACAAAAATCCAGAAAACATGAGCACGAGATTTGGAAGAATACATTTAAAGCCGAGGCCGGGGAAGAAATCATAAAAGGAAAAGATATTTGAAGAAAAGCTCTTGGATCATAATCAAATTACAAGATCAGTCCCTGAAAAAACATTCAGCACTTGACAGATTTGGTCCCTAGAAGTTAATCCTATTTCACCACAAATCCTAACCATTATCACTAAAAATAATAAACCCAACCCTTCCTTAACCCAACACATAGCCCACTCCCTTAAATAATCCTACCCAGCCCACTTAAATACTACTCTAACCCAAAACCCACAATCCATTAAATAGACCCGGGTCAAAACCCACCCAACCAGTCAACCTTTTTCATTAAACTATAAAAAAATAAAAACCGCCAAACCACTGTACATCTTCTTCATTTTTTTACCCCGTAAACTAAAATTCACCCACCTTGGACACCTAGGATCTTCTAGAACCACTGACATGTCAGAAATGGTGTCATAACTCATCCTATGTGGCAAATTGAAGCACTCTGATTGGCTGAGGTGATGTGGATGAGAGATCAAGGGCCAAGATGATAGAGGATGATGACATTCATTAATTGAAGGGCTGAGATTGATTCAAGGGAAACCCTAGGACTCTCTCCTGAAGGCTATAAAAGGACCTCCTCACTCACAAAGAAGAACTGTTAGAATTTTTAGGGTTAGATATAGGTCGAATGTTAGGAGTAGCTTAATTTAGAATAGGAGTAGTAGCTTACTTTAGCTTATTTCCAGCTTTTTAAACTTTGTTTTAAAAGTATTGTAATCATGTTCAAGTTTTAATTCAGTGTGCTTCAAATTCAATTTCTAGCTTTTAGTTACTGATTCATCTGCTTATCTTGTGCTTAATATGATTGTTTTCTACTTATTAGATCTTAAAATTGATATTTGAGGATAGTTTGTTAGTTGTTTTTCACTTATTTCTGATTTTTCCAAAAAGTCAAGGAAAGTCAAAACTAGCCACATTAGGACATAGCTTATTTCATAGCTTATTTTCATTTTAAAATCAGTCATTAGGGGTAAAATAAGCTATTTAATCATTAGTTGGTCAGGTTCATAGCTTAATTGGATCTTCTCTTTTGAAAATTGCAAAAAACAGTTCCATAATGAGCTGTTTGGAACAAGCTTGGAAATGGGTCAAAATGGGTTAGTACTATTCATTTTCCATTTGTGTTAGTTCTAACTAGCTTAAATTCACTTAGAAAAGCTGTTGATTACTTGTGATAAGCTGATTTGAGGGTTTGCTAGTATTTAAGTTGATTATTTAGGTTATAGACTAGAAACTGCTCATATAAGCTTGTAATAAGCCTGAGTTTATTTAGTCCTAACCTTTGGCATCTTTAGGTGAATTTCAGTAGTTAAAGTGAGAATATAGGAGTTGGTAGTGTTTCATTAAGTATTGAAAGCTTTAAGGTTCAATTACCCCATCCGGATTTACTTTATCCGTTTTAAAAGGATTTCATAAACAAAAGTATAAAGTTTTACATCCTTGAAAATAATGCAGAAGTAAGCTACATCAGACCTCATCACTCCCCCATATTGCCTAAGTAGCTTTTATTTTCCATTTTTAATTGCTTCAATTTAGGTCCATATAAGCTGAAATTTGGCACAGTAGAACTTTGGTAGCTTATTTAGTTGTTGCTATTTTTTAGAATTTTTAAGATAGCTTATTGGTTGCTTTTCCTAGGCTGCAAAACACCTCAGGTAGCCCACCTTTGCCTGCATCAGCCATTATTTCAGTTTATAGCTTATATTTTTCATTTTTAATTTGCTCATTACAACTCCACATAAGCTGAAACTTGGTAGATATGAACTTTGGTAGTTGAAACACTTGATGCATATTTTTTAGATTTTTTTTTATTTAGCTTATTATAGCTTTTTCTAGCTCTTAAAAGCACCTCAGTAGCCTATTGTAGAACCCTGCACCTCAGTTTCATATTAGCTTAATGAGATTTTTATATTGCTTATTTGCTTTTGGTATTGGCTTATTCTGAGATATGTGGATCATTTAGTTCATGCTTAGTCTAGTTTAGTCTTTTCTAGTTTTCATTTAGCTTATAGTAGCTTAATAGCTCATTTTCTTATTTGCTCTATCTTGTTTTACTTCAATAGCCCACTGTTCTGTTTCCCCTCAGCTTATTTCTGAGCTTTTTGATAGCTTTTTAAAATAGTTTAAGTTTTAACAATTCCTTATTAGATAGTGCTTATTAAGTTTTTGAAGAAAAATCAAAAAAATAAAATAATTTTTCAAAAAGCCAAGGCTGGGGTTCGAACCCTGGTCACCTAGCTCAACACACACTCCAATCATCAACTACCCTAGGGACTTTTATCAGTTATACTTTCTTTTGTTTTCTATTTAACCCTTATTTTTATTTTGTGCTTATTTTCCTTATTAGCTTATTACAGCTTATCTAAATAAGTTGTTGGCCCCATCTTATTTTTCCTAGGTTTAGATTATCAGTAAGTAGTTTTCTGGAATTTTTCAGATTTTTTCATTTTCTTTTAGTATTTTTAATTAATTTTTCTTTTATATTTAGTTTTCAATTCATATTAAATTAAATAAAAGTCAAAAAAATATAATTCTTTTCCTAAAATTTCTTTTATTAATTAGAACTTAGGAAAAATATAATTTCATACCTAGGGTTAGTATTCCTTAGATTTCACTTTTAAAGCTCGGGATTATCTCGAGCGTGTGCGTTTTTAGGTTTCCTTTTCGTTTATAGTTACGTTAGCTTTAGTTTATTATTTTCCTTGCTTATTAAATTGTTGTTAGTTTATGTTTGCTTATTTTAGTTTAAAAATCCATAATCTCACTTTTTATTCACCATTCACAACACGTTTCACGATCCCGAAATCACATATTCCATTCATCCTTCATCGGGACAACGAACCAGGGTTTTTACATACTTCCTAGTGTGTAATCTCTTCCTTTTCCTTGAATATAAATTGTTGTACAAATCAATCTTCCTTCTTTTCTACCTCAGTGAGCTGTTCTTTTAACGCTTTGTGCTCATTTTCTTCAGCTTGTTGATTTCTCAAAACCATCTTTTGAAGTGCAGATAGGTGTTCTTTGAGTTCATGTAGTTCACTTGTAGATTGACCCACTGATGACGGTTGTGGAGATGGTGGTATAGTGTTGTCACCTTTGTCATCTTGTTTTTCTTCCTCATTGCCTTCATTGTCATTGTTCTCGTCATCATCATCATTTTCACTTTCTTCATCTCCTTCTTCATCATCTTTTTCTAATTCAGATTCTTCAGATCCTGATCCAGATGGTGTATGAACTCTTTCATCTGACTCTTCTGATTCATCCTCAGATTCTTCAAGTGTAGCAGACTTTGTTGCCTCTGTCTCTTCTTCTGTCTGATCCAAGGGTTGTGAAGCCGATCCTTCACCTCTTTTCTTCCTTTCAGTCTTCTCTTGTTTAGCTAGATGTTTTTCTCTGCTAGCCTTCGTTGCTTTCACGAGTTGTTTTTTCTCTTCTTTTTCAGTCAATGGTGGTTTTATGGCTTTGAAGGATTGTTTCACTATCTTGAATGATTTTCCCTTTCCTTTGCCCAAACCTTTGTCTGATTCAACCATTGCTGACTTCATCTTTTCAAGGTCTTTCTTCTTCTTTACAATTCTGAAATCAACTTCTTCCTCTTCCTCACTGGATTTTTCTCTAAGTTTCAATTCTGTGGACTTTTCTCTGGTGATTAGTTTCTTTTTCTCAGGTTTTGAAGCTTTCTTTGTTCGGGAAGAAGCTGCTGGAACAGTTTTTGCTGTTGCTTTACCTTTTTCCTTGGTTGATTTTGTTTCCTTGACCATGATTCCCACTTTTCTGACCTTTTTCGCCTCATCGTACAATTGATACGCTTCAATCCCCATCACTGCATCTGTCAACATACTCGATGGGATTCTCACACCTTGTTTCTTGGTGTTTGTTTTCTGTATTTTAACCCTAGTGAACATTTGACCCATTTGTTTGGTGTGTGCTTTCTCATCTGTACGTCTATCGATTTCAGTGTGGTGTTGCATGAAGCGTGAAATTATGAGTTTGGTGAATCGGGGAAAGGGTACCTTGTAACCTTTCTTTTGTTGGAACTGTTGGGCTTGGAATATCATGTCTTTCCATATGAACTTGGCGAAGTATATGTGGTGTAAGGTGACGAAACCCCAGAAGAATTGTAACTGTGTCAAACCCGGGTGTTCAAGTCCAGTTGCTTTGCTAGTTATACAGTGAATGATGATGGTGTAAAGGGTCAACCACGGCTGAGGGATGTATTTCCTGTCCACTTTGGAGAGTGAAGTGAGCTCTTCATTCTCTTTATCATATCCGAGAAGTCTTAGTGTTTCAACCATGGTTTCAAAGGTTGGATCATCGTGAAATTTTCCCTTTGGACCTGAGGCTTCAGATGGAAGATCTAGAACGCTGCGAAGAGTATCAACCCTGAATTGAATTTCTGTTTTGTCAATAGTGACTGTAATGTATTCGTTGTCTTTTCCTATGGTCATAGAATGCCAAAACTGATTCATATACACTTCTGGGACGCTTGCTGTATTAGTCAAAACCGGAGTAATGAAATGTCTTCTAAGTATTTCCACAATAATTTCGCAAGAATGATGACATGGCAGTTTATCAAAGTCGACTCTTGAATTTGAATCACTGATTTTGCGCTCATCTCCTTCGGGAATCAATTCCTTTCGAGTCACAGATCCTTGAGACATGGTTAGCCTGTATACCACAATCACCAACAACAATACACAATAGATATCGTATATATGTGTTAGTGAATGATATTTGTTACATGAAGATCGCCTAACTTGTATGATGCATCACATAGATAGACTAAATCATGGAAACTTTCACATATCAGTCCAACAAACCATTCAACAAGCAATCCTTATTCTTTCAATCTTCTTTGCACTTTCCAAAGTTTTAGAAACTTTATAAGTTTTTAGAAACTTGGTAAGTTTGTAGAAACTTGGTAAGTTTGTAGAAACTCGACAAGTTTGTAGAAACTTGGCAAGTTTTCAGAAACTTGGAAAGTCATAGAAACTTGGTAAATCTTAGAAACTCGACAAGTCATAGAGACTCGACAGGTCAGAAACTTGACAAGTTAGAAACTCGACAAGTCATAGAAACTCGACAGGTCAGAAACTTGACAAGTTAGAAACTCGACAAGTTAGAAACTCGAAAAGTCCACAAACTTGACAAGTCCACAAACTCGACAAATCCACAAACTCGACAGGTCCACAAACTCGACAAGTCCACAAACTCAACAAGTCCACAAACTCGACAAGTCTGAGAAACTCGACAAGTCTGAGAAACTCGACAAGTCTGAGAAACTCGACAAGTCTGAGAAACTCGACAAGTCAGAGAAACTCGACAAGTCAGAGAATCTCGAAAATTCTGAGAAACTCGACAAGTCTGAGAAACTCGACAAGTTTGAGTAACTCGACAAGTCTCATGACTTTAGTTTCCTAACTCGGAAACAAAGTCGATAGATTCCAAAGTATCCAACAAAGTTGATAGAGTTTATTCATTTAGCACAAAGTCGATAGATCATTAGTTAAACCACAAAGTCGACAGATGAACACAAAGTCGATAGATAAAAACTTAAGCACAAAGTCGAGATCATTCATATTCATCAGTTTTCACGTAAACATGTTATGAATCACAAGCATTGTTCAACTTAATTCTAATCATGTTTACAACAGCAACAAACACTCAGGAGCACATTCATATCAATAGTTTGATCATCACAGTCAAAACAATCACAAGAATCATACAAACTTAGTCTAACCTTTTGATTCAAGACATGAAACGTTAAGCACATATTCCTGGACAATAACAAATCATATCCCACCATTCAAACAACAAAGCCCAACACTCTTTTATCTCAGCTCTCAAACGCGACTACCTTAAACCCTAGATCATTCGAACAGCCTTTCCAGGTGTTATAGAATCTAATTATACTAGCGCAAACCATTCAGAATCATGTTATGAACCTTTTGAACTAACTTAATTAGATTAAACAATACCACACAGAAAATGCCCAAATCGTTAGTATAAACCCTAAATCGCAAAAACTGAATTCTAGCAACAAAGATAATATGCTAATGATTATAGGGTATACATGATTAATTTAAGCACTTACAATTCAGTCTAATGAAGAATCAGAAAAAAATCTTGAATTCCTTGAGGGTTTTAGCGTATTGGCGGTTTTTTAGAGAGAGGGAAAAAACAAAATTTGTGAGTCTATGTGTTTGACTGAGTCAGCTTTTAGGATATATCAAATTAATTTTGCCCCTTTGACAGTTTCAGTCCTTTAACTATTATCAAATTCATTTCAAAGTCTTAAAATGACAACTCATGAAACTTTGACAATCTTAGCCCTTGAACTATTCTCCTAATTCATTCCAAGTCCTAAAGTGATTACTTTATCCAACTTGGAAAGTTCAGTCCTAGATGTTTAAAACGGTTAAGACCTTGATCCAATTTGTTGTATGTCATTTCTCCCCCTTGAACTAAGACCTATTTGTGACATTTTTTCAGACTAGAAGTCCAAGAGATCATAGAAATATTTTTCGATGAAGATTTTGATAATGATGAAGATTTGAGATGATAAATGTGAAAAAATTTCTCCCCCTCAGAGTATGTTCGTGATTTGAAATTAATAAAATTTGAAATGACAAGAACATATTTTGATTCGGATTCACTTTTGCACACTTAAAATGTTTATTTTTATTTTTATTTTATTTTTTTGAATTTTTTTTTTATACAAATGTTTTGAAAAAAAATTTGAAAATCTTTTTGTGTTTTTCAATAATTATTTACAAAGATAGTTTGGATGTTTGACTCATTTAATTTGTGTAAGAAAATTGTTTAAATCATCTGGAGTCAAACATCGCATACCAATCTGGTGAACTAGTTCCACAAATCTTGCATGAGGAAAGGCTTTGGTGAACAAATCTGCCAATTGATATTCTGTACCCACGAAATATAATTCAATCGTACCCATTTCCACGTGCTCTTTGATAAAGTGATACCGGAGTGCAATATGCTTCGATTTTGAATGTTGGACTATGTTGCATGAAATAGCGATGGCACTCTTGGAGTCGCAGTAGATCAGAATCTTGTTGAACACGTATCCGTAGTCCATCAGCTGAGATCGCATCCAGATGACTTGAGGGCAGCATGCGGACATGGCGACATATTCAGATTGGGTAGACGACAGTGACGTATAGTCCTGCTTCTTTGACTGCCAAGAGACAAGCTTATCACCCAAAAATTGTACTCCCCCATACGTACTTTTCCTTGTGTCTAAGCATCCTGCATGGTCAGCGTCTGAAAAAGCAACAAGTTCAAACCTAGAATCCTTCGGATACCAGATCCCCAAATGAATGGTTCCCTTTATGTATCTGATGAAGCGAAAAGTGTACCACTTTTAGGGGGTCATTTAAGCCCTAAATCATATTTATTTGATCAAATATTGCCCTAAATCGTTCCTTTTGTCATTTTAGGTACTTTGGAGAAGAAATCTGGAAAAGGAAGCATTTTGGACGTTTTTGGAGCATAAAAGTGAAGAAAACGACAAGGTCTCCAGAGCTGCTGGAAAAGTACACGTGACGGCGTCAAGGATTGCTCCTGACGGCGTCACGGCTTGGCAAAAGAGGTGGATATGACAAAATACACGTGACGCGCCAGAGAGTTTTGCAATGGAATTCTGACGGCGTCACCCTTTAAGGTGATCAAGGCCGTCACGGTTTAAGTTAAAGAGAGACGGCGTCAAGCACAATTTTGACGGCGTCAACCCTTGACGCGCCAGAGCGGATTTTGGAGGATTAAAGAGGGACGGCGTCAGGAAGACCATCCGGGAACCCTAGCCGCGGCGAGGTGAAGGCGTCACCTCCTACAACGTGACGCCGTCAGCCCCTAAACTCTATATATAGTTTTGCAATTTTTAGTCATTAGTGTGCAACTTTGTGAGTAGAAACCCTAAGACGAATTTTCTGCCATTTTTAAGGGTTTTATACCCTTGGATCTCCCATGTTTAATTGAAGATAAGTAATCAATTAATCATTCAATATGTCTATGTGTTGTTTGATTATATCTTGTTCTTGTCTTTTGATTAACATGCTAGGCTAGATTTATCTTGTGTTTGCTTAGATCTAATGAAACCTAACTATTGATTATTGGTTGTTGGTGTGTTATTAATTGTATTGGATGATTGTTTATCGATGTTAGGCTTAAGAAAACTGGCTAACCTCCTATACGGTAACTTGCTTGAACGTCTTAAGTAACATGAACCAATGCGTACTAAGGTTTTTATGGTTGTATTTAATGCATGAGCGAATTCTAGTGATCCCATGTTAGGAGCTTCTTAGCCGGCTCCACATAGGAGTGAAGTAGGAGCTTGTAGAGTTGGGGAAGTACGTACGCCACCCCACGATTGGTATTAAGGTATACACCCGTCATCCACGCAATTAATACACACTAATCAACCGGTAAAAGATAGTTAGGGAGTAAGGAAATCTAAGTAAACACATTTCTCTCCATATAAGTTCCACCACCTTTTCATTTTCAGTTATTTTATTTTATTTGCATTTGTAGTTATTTGGGTTAGTTGATTAGCAACTAATTCCGCCCACTCCTTCAAACCCGAGATTTTACTTGCTTTCATAAAATTATAAAAATACAAAAAGAATCTTTCCTCACCCTTAGACCTATTAGAGTAGTTTTTCAATCCTAACGACACTATTCCCCTAGAGAACGATCAATCCCCCAGTACTTGCCACTACACTATACTACATCGGTCAGGTACACTGCCTGGTGGGGATTGCAAGCCTCTTGAGATCCCTCGAGAGGTAAAACCTGTTGTAAGGTCGCAAAACCACGCATCAAGTTTTTGGCGCCGCTGCCGGGGAATAGTTATTGTTTAGGTTGAATTTTTATTGTATTAGGTCTACTTACTAGATTCCTTTCAAGTGATATTTTTATTTTTATTTTTCTAGGTTTTTCTTTAGTCTATCTTTTTTCTTCGTTTCTTTGTTCGTAACCATTACCATCTGACATCATGGAAGGTGGTAATATCCTCGATCCCAACAACCCACCACCACAACAACACCCGCCTCCTAGAGCCCGTACCTTAGGAGACTACTCCCGTCCTAGCCACCATGGCTATCGAAACACCATTGAGCTCACTCATGGAGCCAATGTCACTCCCTTGCGATCCGACACCATCCGGTTGGTGCAAAGCGGATGCGCATTCCATGGACTTCACTCCGAAGATCCTAATCAACATCTCAAGGACTTTCTCAAAATCGTTGATTCCATAGAACTTGATGTTGCCACTCGAGAGACGACCCGACTGCGTCTCTTTCAATTCTCTCTGCGGGACCAAGCTAGTCAATGGCTAGAGCATCTACCCGCAGGATCCATCAACTCTTGGGATGATCTCACCACTCGTTTCCTCACCCAGTTTTTCCCACCAGGAAGAACTACCAAGCTAAGGAATGATATCTTGATGTTCCAACAACGTCAAGGCGAAACCCTCTACGAGGCATGGACTCGATTCAAGGACTTACTCCGAAAAGTCCCTCACCATGGCATAGAACTTTGGCTCCAAGTCCAAATCTTCTATGACCATATCAATCTCTCCACGAGGTAAACCATTGACCAATCGGCCAGTGGTAAGCTACGTGATCTAAGTGCGGAACAATCATGGGCTCTCCTGGAAGATCTTGCTCTTTATGACAACGAAAGTTGGAGTGATCCCCATGATTCGAATAAAACGGTCAAGGCAATATCTCTGCCTTTGAACAATTGAAGCACTTCCGACCGTAGGATCATAGAACTTGAAGACCAAGTCAAGTTTCTTATGAAATCCTACGAGGCTCCTAAACCTTCAAGCCAAGTGAACAAAATCACTTCTTCGTGTAAATTATGTAGTGGTCCCCACGACACTCATGATTGCATGGAACTCCCCAAACAGGCTTTCAAAGAATTCGCATCCTCGCAAATCGATAAGGCGGGAGATAAGTGGCTCACCACTAATTATGGACCCAAGAATTCCGAAGATAGGTATGAGGCGTGGAAGAGTAAGCCAAATTTTAGTTGGAACCAAACTCGAAGCGTATCATTCAATGACTCTCCCCCACTCACCTGGTCTGAACATTATCCTCATCAGCATACGCATAAACAACAAAATCGCGAGGAATCACTGCAAAAAGTCATTCTCTCTCAAGAAACACAGCTCTCCAAACTTGAGAATCAATTCAGACAACAACAAGTTGATATGAACAACAAGGTTGATAACCTGTTAAAGGTTATCAATGATCGCATTTCTGGCAGGTCAACTTGTGAGTTGGCACGAGTTAATGAGATCAAATCTGTCACGGTGACTTACCAAACACCCCCTCCTGTAAAAATCATGCACCCTAGTAAACTCTTCAAACACATATCACAAAACGGAAAAGAAACTAGAGATACTCATACCCCTTCAAAAACACTCCACTTCGTGAACACCATTACAACAATACCTATTCCTAAACCCAATCTGGACCAACAATCAACCGAGAACGTGGACAATGAAATGGAGGGTGAAGTTCCCGAAAAGAACCCCGAGGCGCCCGGCGACTATCTAGACTCACCAAAGAACTTGAGTACAAGAGAGATGAGTGATGAGGAGGGCTCAGAAGAGAAATCCGAATTGCCTCATGGGTTCCCAGGACTGCTAGACCGCCCCCTGGTGGAGGAACTTAAGAGGGGCACAGCAAAGTTGCCTATGGGATTTGGAGAGAGAATAGAGGATGGCGCTCCCAGGGTCTTTAAGATATCTTGTACCACTAGGAAAAGGTTTATAAAAGATGCCTACATAAACCCCAACTCTTCTATGAATGCAATATCCCTTTCTCTATATAACGAAGCCTTCACCAAACAGGTCAAATATGAAGGGTTTAATATCATCGGGGTAATAAGAAGGGTACCAATTGTGATAGAAAATTTCCTCTTTCATATCGAGCTAACTGTATTTAATAACATGAACTCTATCATCAGCCCATCCTTAACTAGCCTTGTTCTAGGCAAACCATTCATAAAAGCAACGGGAGTGATACTCGATGAGGATGATAGTAGTGCATTATTTACCGATGGTGTCAGGAAAGTGATTTTTCGGGATGGCAGTGAAGAAGTGTATGAGTATCAACCATCAGCAATTTGCAACACATGGGGGCTACAAGGTAGAAGGCCTGGCCGAATTAAGCAACGTGATCCGAATAATCTCAAAATACCTTGCATGATTGGTCACAAGCATTTTTATAATGTTTACATTGACACATGTTTACCCAAAAATGTGATGTCTTTGTTTCATTATAACAACATTTGCAGATGGGGAATGATTCATAAAGGGAAGGATGACATTGGCATAGATGATGATGTACAGGTGTTTGTAGGAAATATGACATTCACTATGAGCTTCGCATTCCTCGATAATATCGAAAAGTACATCGATCCCAGGTTATCACAAGTTGTTTTTGGGGCACCTTTTTGCAAGGCCACAAGCTTGTTGTGGACGAGCTCAATGGGATCATGACTTTCACCGATGGGATTAGGGAAATCTCATACCAAACGCCTTACAAGATGAGAGAATTCAAGGAGATCAATTATGGAGGGCTCGATGGGTTAAGTTCCCAACTCGTGTTATGTGATGATGATGTGAGAAGAGGATGTAAGGACACTTTTGACCTGTCGAGTGGATTCTTCGAGCATGTTAAGGAGCTTAGTTCTAAATACCAAAACAATCCTTTTGATCTTGAGGACCCGAAATACCTTTACTATGAAAGTGATTCTGATAGAGAATCAAAGGGGAACCTAGAAACCGTGACCAATGATGGAATCACGTAATGTACGTGACTTTGAGTCTAGCTACAAGACTCGTTAATAAAGAAAAACGCTTCTTGGGAGGCAACCCAAGCTTTATTTTCTTTGTGTGTTTATTTATTTGTTTGTTTGATTTTATTTGATTCCGTATGTATGTTTAATTTTTATTATTATTGATTCATGTTCAAAAATAAATTGTGAAAATGCTTTATCTTGTTTTTAACTTCGTCTTAACTACATATAAAGGTATTTTGCAAAAGATAAGTGTAAGGGAAATCCAAATCGGTTTATTAGAACAAATGAACATGAATCGTAACAATAATAAATTAACATACATATTAGTAATTGTTTGAGTCAAATGCTTGTATCGAGTCATAATGATGTTTTGCAGGAATTCCAGGAAGTAAGGTATAGGTTTTTCCAGAAATTTTCCGGAAACTTAACATGAGAATTCTGTCAGATCATTTCTGACGGCGTCAGGTTTTAATTTTCTGAAATTTTTGAAAGTTTTGTTTTTCTACCGGAATCATAAAAAGTTTTTATTAAATCTATAACTTATAAACTCCAGGAATCTGCAAAATAATCATTCCACAAGCATTATATCCTTATATAGATTTATCCCGCCTTTGTTATGCAGGTTTTCGTGTTTGTTTTCTCAGGTTTAACAGGTTATTTTGGACAAGGAGATGCATGTGGAATCTAGCTTTTGGCGATGCATTAGTCTTGGAGCTTCTACTTTCTCTTGGAAGAAGATCTAACCATGTCACCTCTTTATCCACCGAGCGAATCAGGGGAGTATTTGATTTCATTCTTTTACCTTATTTACTTTTACATCTTGTTATTTGAACATTGGGGAAAATGTTCATCTTAAGTGTAAGGGGGGGGGGGGTAAAGTACGATACTTTAGAGAATGCTATTACGCTTGATTTTTGTTTGTTTAATGGTAGATGTGTAATAAAAACTGAGAGAAATACCTGTTAGGGCAATTTTAGTGCCAAATTTAAAAATTTTTACAACATATAGGAGTGAAACTTTGATCTTAATGAGCGTCTCATGGATAGGAAGTTATATGACTAGCAAAAAAACCACACCACTAAAAAATTTTCCACCCCCAAATATGTGAGGTTCGCCCCTAGAATTGGTAGGAAAAGCATTTATGCTATGATGTGTGTACCGGTAGCACTTAGATTCTAGAACCTGCGTTAGGACCATTCCGAGGCCACAAGTGAGACTACATTCGTGTAGTTAGATTTACTACATGATAAGAGGCATTAGGATTAACCCATTGTTTTACACCTATGTTTTTGTTATAATTACGTTGGCTACATTGGTCAAGTAATTCTCCCACACCCTTTGCGTTGTACTCATTTTTAGTACACGATACCCCTAGTACACCCCTGAGAGCCTATCTTTTCGTTTTGACCTTTAAGCATTTTACTTAAAGGAAGAATTTGTTTACACCCCACTTAAATGTACACCCAAATCGCCTTAGCCTACCTTGTATGCACTCATCTTTAGTGCATTATTGTGACAACATTTGTTTAAACCCCAAGTTAATTATCTAATTGATTACATGGTTGCTAAGTCGAGTCATATCCTTGTACATATTGTGTTGGGACGATTGGGACTCATGGGTAAAGTACTAGTGTAATGGAGTAATGGGGAAGAACAACATTATTACCCCCATATGTGCTAAATATTTTAAAAAAGTACTCCAAGTGTTTCGATTATCTTAATTCGAGTCATTAGAATAGTTAATTGTAAAGTTATGTAAAAGTTCAAGTGTAAGGGGAGAACCGAGGCCCCTATGATGTATTATTTTGGATGGTAGGGCAAGAGTGTATGAAAAAAAAAAAAAAAAAAATCGAAAAAATCAAGAAAAATACAAAAAAAATGAGAAAAAGAAAAGTAGAAAAAACATACGGACTACCATCCCGTTTCATTTTATGTTTATTTTATGTTTTTGTTATTTTGTTTTTAGCTTAAGTCGAGTCTAGTCTTGGCTTAGCAACGCCATATTGTACATGTAATTAACCAAGATCTTTAACTCGCCACTAGTAAAATATCCCTTATCCAACAAAACCGTGTTTATCATATCCCTACACCTAACGTTATAACCCGTTTAAAAGCCCTCTTTGATAGTTTATCTTAGGTGCTTACGCCTAGTGGAGGAGGTTTTTGATCCTTTCCCAAGCCTATGGTAATCTATTTGCTATGACAGGTAGTGAGAGATATTATCCATTTTCATTTATGAGATATACTTTTATGACACCTGAGAGATGTGAGTATCTAAACACTACTTGTGAGGTGCTAGTTTGTAATCTCCGTGCTTATTATGATTAAAGTGGAACGACTATTTGTTGTAATTACTTTTATATTAGCGTTAAATGACCCCTAACTTGTATTTTGATTAGAATAAAAGCGCATTTGCTTGAGGACAAGCAAATCTCAAGTGTAAGGGTATTTGATGAAGCGAAAAGTGTACCGCTTTTAGGGGGTCATTTAAGCCCTAAATCGTATTTATTTGATCAAATATTGCCCTAAATCGTTCCTTTTGTCATTTTAGGTACTTTGGAGAAGAAATCTGGAAAAGGAAGCATTTTGGACGTTTTTGGAGCATAAAAGTGAAGAAAACGACAAAGTCTCCAAAGCTACTGGAAAAGTACACGTGACGGCGTCAAGGATTGCTCCTGACGGCGTCACGGCTTGGCAAAAGAGGTGGATATGACAAAATACACGTGACGCGCCAGAGAGTTTTGCAATGGAATTCTGACGGCGTCACCCTTTAAGGTGATCAAGGCCGTCACGGTTTAAGTTAAAGAGAGACGGCGTCAAGCATAATTTTGACGGCGTCAACCCTTGACGCGCCAGAGCGGATTTTGGAGGATTAAAGAGGGACGACGTCAGGAAGACCATCCGGGAACCCTAGCCGCGGCGAGGTGACGGCGTCACCTCCTACAACGTGACGCCGTCAGCCCCTAAACTCTATATATAGTTTTGCAATTTTTAGTCATTAGTGTGCAACTTTGTGAGGAGAAACCCTAAGACGAATTTTCTGCCATTTTTAAGGGTTTTATACCCTTGGATCTCCCATGTTTAATTGAAGATAAGTAATCAATTAATCATTCAATATGTCTATGTGTTGTTTGATTATATCTTGTTCTTGTCTTTTGATTAACATGCTAGGCTAGATTTATCTTGTGTTTGCTTAGATCTAATGAAACCTAACTATTGATTATTGGTTGTTGGTGTGTTATTAATTGTATTGGATGATTGTTTATCGATGTTAGGCTTAAGAAAACTGGCTAACCTCCTATACGGTAACTTGCTTGAACTTCTTAAGAAACATGAACCAATGCGTACTAAGGTTTTTATGGTTGTATTTAATGCATGAGCGAATTCTAGTGATCCCATGTTAGGAGCTTCTTAGCCTTCTCGACATAGGAGTGAAGTAGGAGCTTGTAGAGTTGGGGAAGTACGTACGCCACCCCACGATTGGTATTAAGGAATACACCCGTTATCCACGCAATTAATACACACTAATCAACCGGTAAAAGATAGTCAGGGAGTAAGGAAATCTAAGTAAACACATTTCTCTCCATATAAGTTCCACCACCTTTTCATTTTCAGTTATTTTATTTTATTTGCATTTGTAGTTATTTGGGTTAGTTAATTAGCAACTAATTCCGCCCACTCCTTCAAACCTGAGATTTTACTTGCTTTCATAAAATTATAAAAATACAAAAAGAATCTTCCCTCACCCTTAGACCTATTAGAGTAGTTTTTCAATCCTAACGACACTATTCCCCTAGAGAATGATCAATCCCGCGGTACTTGCCACTACACTATACTACATCGGTCAGGTACACTGCCAGGTGGGGATTGCAAGCCTCTTGAGATCCCTCGAGAGGTAAAACCTGTTGTAAGGTCGCAAAACCACGCATCAGTATCGAAGGATCCTCTTAACAGCAGACAGATGACATTCAGTTGGTCTTGACTGATAACAGGAGCATAGATACGTGGCAAATACAACATCCGGTCGGCTAGCTATGAGATACATGAGAGACCCAATCATACTACGATATTTCATAGGATCAATGGGTGTGCCATGGATGTCATCATCTAGCTTCGGGGATGAGGAGCACATGGGGGTATTATAGGCATTACAACTGGTCATGCCATGTTTTTTCAAAAATCTTGTGCATATTTGGACTGACTTAAGAATATACCACAGGGTGATTGATGAACTTGCAGTCCTAAGAAGAACTTGAGTTCACCCATCATGGACATCTCAAAGTTTTGTTTCATGAGTTTTGCAAAAGTGTTTGAATATTTTTTAGGAGTTGAACCAAAAATGATGTCATCTACATAAATTTGAATAATGGGAATATCCTCCCGGTGTTTTTGTATAAACAAAGTTGGGTCAACTGATCCTTTAGTAAAGTGATTGGCTAGTAAGAATGTAGATAATTTGTCGTACCATGCCCTCAGGGCTTGCTTAAGGCCATAGAGGGCTTTCTTGAGCCTGTAGATGTGGTTCGGATGCTCTGGATCGACGAAGCCCTCTGGTTTTGTAACGTACACCTCTTCCCGGAGTTGTCAATTGAGAAATGCCGTCTTCACATCCATTTGACAAACCGTGATATTCTTGTGAGCAGCGTATGCCAGGAACATTCGAACGGCCTCAAGACGCGCCACTGGTGCAAAAGATTCTTCGAATTCGATTCCTTCCTTTTGACTGAATCCTTTAGCCACCTACCGGGAATTGTTACGAATAACCGTACCATCCGCATCTAACTTATTTTTCTAGATCCACTTCAGCCCAAAGACGTAAACCCCATCTGGTCTTTCTACCAATTCCCGAACTTCCAACCTCTTGAATTGATCCAATTTCTCTTGCATAGACTCAATCCAGTTGTCGTAGGTAAGGGCTTCTTTAATGTTTTTGGGTTCAGATTGACAAACGGTGAGTGCATAAATGCAAGTTTCACCGTCTGTATGGAGTCATTGTCATGTCATGACTGGGTTTTCTGGGTTGCCAATTACATTCAAAAGGGGGTGATCCTTTGTCCATTTGTGTGTTGATGGGTAGTGTTGATAAGTATGGTGCATATTTGACGGTTCCAAATTGCTCGTGGACGATTCTCCGATGTCTGGAATGGTGGGAACTGGAGCAAATGGATTGAAGAACGCATTTCCATCATAATCTGCTGGTGTGGGTACTTCAGAAGAATGTAGAGGGGGACCTTCAGCTGCAGGCACAGAAGTAGAAGCTGTTTGATCTACGGATGATGATGTTTCTGGTTGAGGTGCATCTTCAGCAACTATTGTGGTTGTAGTTACTGGTGTATCAGGTTCTTGATTATCGATGAGTGGTTGTGCAGCGGAACTTGTGGATACATCAGAAGCACGACTAACAATAGTATTATCAAACAGTGGAGCAAACAAGTCTTCTATGTCTTTGTGGTTTAGAGAGAAGGGTGCAGCTGAAGGATCAAGGAAGTTGAGATGGTTGGATTCGGGTCCTAAGCTATTTTGCTTAGAAGCCATATCGGTGAGCTCATCGAAATTAGCATGTATAGTCTCCTGAATTTCCCGGGTTCGACGGTTCCAAATTCTAAATCCCTTTGAATTTTCACAATATCTAGCAAAAATTCCTATGTCTGCTTTGGCTTTTAATTTCCCAAGATCATCACGATCATTCATTGGATAGCAGAGAGCTCCAAAGACATGAAAGTAATTAATGTTTGGTTTTCTGCGGTGAACAATCTCATATGGTGTCTTGGTGTGCCGTTTGGTGATCATGCATCTGTTTTGGGTGCAGCAGGCGGTTGAAACGACTTCTACCTAGAGATAATCCGGTAGTTGAGCATTGATCAACATCGTTCTTGCGGCTTCCACTAAAGTTCGGTTTCGTCTTTCGACCATGTCGTTCTGTTCGAGGCTGCGCGCAATTGATGTTTGATGTTCAATACCCACTTTCTCATAATACTCCCGAAGAGTCTGATTCTTGAATTCAGTTCCGTTGTCTGTTCGGATTTTTCTAACGGTGTTGCGTAGCTGAACTTCAATCTTTATGAGAAAGGTGATGATCATTGGAGGAGCTTGATCTTTTGTACGAAGAAAGTATACCCAATTCCATCTCGAGAAGTCATCAACAATTACCAGTATATACCTCTTCCCATTGATAATTTGAACAAGCATAGGGCCACAAAGATCCGTATGAAGAAGTTGAAGAACGTGATCAGTACTGTGCTCGGGTTTAGGAGGAAAGTGAGCACGAGTACTTTTTCCTTGTTCACACGCAGGGCACAGGTGATCTTTGGTGTATCTGAATTTTGGAAGATCATCGACCAACTTTTTACGAGCGAGCTCGATCATTGTTTTGAAGTTCAGGTGTGACATACATTTGTACCGTAGCCATGCCTTGGTGGGATGTGCCTTGGATAGTAAGCAGATCGGAGATGAAGCTGTCATGTCTGAGAAGGAAATAGTATAAAGACTGGTGCCGCGTTTCCCTTTCATAAGTTCATTCCCTTGAAGATCTCGAACAAAACAAGTTTTCTTCTGAAAAGCCACTTCTAAATCACCATCGCATAATTGCCTGACAGAGAACAGATTATGACCAAGGCCCTCGACATAGTAGACACGGCTAATTTCGATATTCCCGTTGACATAATCACTATAACCCATGATAGCCGCGAAATGATCATTCCCGAACCTAACAGTGCCTGTGAACTTCGCAACGAAGTTTACTAGAAGCTTTAAGTTGCCTGTCATGTGCCCGGAACACCCGCTATCAACAATCCAGGGGACGATTTGGATCACCTGCATCACAAGGGGTTGAAACAGATGGAAAGTTGGTAATGGTGGATCCCGTTGGGTTAGTAACAAAGTTCTTAAGCATCTTTGGTACCCAATTAAAACTAGGTTTATGCTATAACCAACGCTGCCACGTCCAACTAGATTCGGCCTTCTTCCTAGTGAATGCGCTTGGTGATCGGTTTGTCCTAGGTGCAGCTATGGTCTTGTTAACTTTGGTCTCAGAAACTACTTGTGGCGGTTTTCCTGAAATGGACTTAGCAGCGGTTATGGGCCTATAGGAAATGCCTGTATTACGTTTCTGTTTTCGTGACAAAAGGGTTTTAGCAATACATTTTTGATGATTACCAGATAATACACTAGCACGACAGAACACACAGTAAGCATCAACCACAACATCATTACAAACATTCAAAGATTCAGCATTCGTTACATCATTTTCAGAATTACACTTTGACAAATTGGATTCTAATCTAGACATAACATGCGTTTTATTTGACTGCCTATTGTGAACTTCTACTTCAGCTTCTTTAGGTGATCCATTCTTAGGTTTCCAGACCCTAAGCTTCTTGTTGGTCTTTGTGGTGGTCTTGGATCTTCTAACCTTAGAAGGGTTGCCTAATCCTGTGGAAGTTGAAGCTTGCACATTAGTGGTTATTGAAGATGCTGTCTTATGAGTCTCGTCTACTCTGTACATTCCTGGTGCAATCACATTATTTTGTACAACTTTCCCTTTGTCAAGTATTTTGAGTTTCTCTTTTATTTCAATGATGATGTGGTTTTGTTCTTGAATTTTTTATTCCAATTTTCTATTTAACCGAACAGTGTCATTTCTATTTTCACAAACTTCAGCAATATCTTTTTCATACAAAAAAATTTGATGTTTTAAAACATCAATTTTTTTTCAAGATTTTGAAGTTTTGAAACATGAACGTTTTGAGAAGATAAAGATTCTTTTTGGCTTTGTAGTGCTAACTCAAAGTTAATACTCTGAGCCTGACACCATTGCAAGTTTTGGTTAAGTTTGAAAATTTCTTTTGCACATTTGTTTTCCACATCATCATTGATTTGTCTAAGTCTCTCATTTTCTCTATGCAGATTATCAATCTCAATTCTCATTGTCTCAATTTCAACACAGTGATCATCAACAAGCAATTCATTGCATGACAAATAGATAGCATTCATAATCACTGATATGACATCAGAACTGAGAACATTCGTTAAGAGTCGATCTGAATCTTTTTCCAAAGCTTTCTTTTGACATTTTTGTTTTGATATTTTGTTATCTTTTGCTTTGAAAATGCTCATCATTGATGCGACTTCTAATTGAAGTTCATGTTCCCACTGTGTTGCACAAAGTCGCAGGTGTTTTACATATGGAAAAAATTGCTTTTGAAAAACTTCTCTCTTTTCTTTCTCATAAGGAGAGAGAAAAGTAGAGACTTTGATTTCAGAATTACTTTCAATTGCGTCTTCCAAAAGTTTGATGTCATCCATAAATGTATTAAAATATTTAAGAATGCGACATTGTTTTGGCATTTGTTCATTGACACCTGGATTTGGTAATGGACCATTGACTTGTGCTACAGTGGTTACTAGACCAACTTCAGATGAAGCATTTATTTCAGTTAAAGAACACGGTTGTTCAGATCTATCTTTTTGTGGTACAAAAGTTTCACTTATATGAGGTGCTTTCGAATAATCATATGGTTTGTTATAATGTACACAACTCAACTTAGATCGAATCTCGTCCTCGTGTTCCAGTTCCTCTTCAGTATTATACACAACCACACGTGTGAAAGTATCATCCAACAATAATTCGGCACTGTATAACTTTGGATTTTCCTTGAGTGCTTTGTTTAAAAAACATGGTTGATCATTTCCAATTGCAAAGCCATATCCTTGAGGATTCGGTTTGACAGTTAGTTTTTGAATAGTTGTTATAGATTCACCCGTTTTATAAACAACGTTCTGAAATTCTTGAAGTTTGCCTTCCAATGCCACAATTTCCTCAAGGTAAGAACTAACACGTTTCCTTGAAAGTTGTCTATGTTCAAAATATTTTTTTTGACAAGTTGACAATTCTTTTTTGGTTTTAGAAAGTTCAGAATGGAGAATGTCAACCTGTTTTTGAAAATCAAAATTTTCTTGTTCCTTTTGTGAAATTATTTCATTTTTGGAAACGGTCAAATCACGAACTTGATGTTCTAAATTTTGTACCTTCACGTATGACTCTTGGGATGCAGACTCAAAGCTTTTCTCACTTTTTTCTTTGTTTTCAAAATTTGAAAGTTGTTGCTTGTAGCACTCAAGATCCTTGGTTAACAATGCAATTTTGGGTTTTAAGTTTCTGTTAATATCATTGCATTTATCAATCTGAGATTTTTGTGCATTTAACTGTGTTTGGGTGGTCAACAATAAGGTCATAAGCTCTGGATCTGTAGCATGCATAAGATCATTTTGTTCAATGTGATCATGATTGTCATCATCAAAAGAATCATTAAATGAAACAACGGGGTTAATTTGATCATCATCAAATGTAACAATGGTGTTTATTTGATCATTGTCTTGAGATAATAATGATGAGTCATGTTGACCATTATTTTCTTGTGCAGATGAAGATGCAGATGGTGATGCAATTTCATGAATAAGACAGTCAGATTCAGATACCTGAGATAAGCCGTCGGTATCATAGACCGGGCATGTCTCACTCATATTCATCTCTTGCATGTTTGCCATCAACATTACAGCTGCATTTGCTTCAAGGTCATCCATTTCATCATCTGAGAATGCATTTGCCATAAAGTTGTGTTCTTTCTCGGTCAAAGTACCACCAGCTTTTTCATCTTTTAATGCCAGAAGAAGAGCCTCCTTATGATAAGCACAGCCCATTGTCCTTGGCTTTGGGCATGCATTTGCCATATGACCATTCCCACCACAATTATAGCATGTGATTGATGTATTTGCAATCCCTTTCCCTTTTTCTGCAATCTGAGTCCTCCTCTGCATATTACCCATGTTGTTTCTACCACTTCCTCCTGAACTGAACATTTGACAACTAGAATTCCCCATATAATTTCCTGGACGAAACCTTCCTGAAGCCCTGTTCTGAATTTCAACCCTTCCATCTTTAACCACTGCTTGATTCCATGTGTTTGATGAAGACCTTAAACGATTGTTGGACCTGTTTGAGAATTTGCTAAAGGCGCAAGCGATCAACGCAAATCCCTCGTTCAAAGAGTTAAAGGCATCATCTTCATCGTTGTCAACGTTGGAGTACATAATATAATCAGTGTTGTCGTATGGGACGAGTTGATTATCAGAGTATTGTGAAGGTGCTTCATATGGGACAAGTTGGTTTGAAGGTTGTGGTGCAAAACCCGAATGAGGTAGTGGTGGTAGAACATAATCCTGATTTGGTGAAAATCCCCCACGAGCTACTCGATCATACAACAATCCATAAGATACGGTGTGTAGATTCTTGGATTGTCAGACGAAAGTCACATATTTTTGCCAATCCGGTCCGAGACACCCCAGAAACTTAGAGTTCACAGCAATCTTTGGTAAAATGATGTTGTGACGATCCAGATCGTTGACAATGTTGGTGAAACGATGGTAGTATAATTCTAAAGACTCCCTAGCTTCAATAGTGAAATGTGTGTATTCCATATACAACTTTGATTCCAAGTCTTCCTGATTTAATTCAGTACCTTCCATAAGAAGGTGCACATGCTCCCATATATCCTTTGCTGTCTTTTGGGCATCGATGCTCCTGAAGATAGGATTTGGAATCCCTTGGAGGATGTAAGCCATAGCTAACTCATTAGCCTCTTATTGAAGAACTTCGTATGCGATGAGTTGAGCTAGAGGAATAGGGGTTTTTGTAGCTTCTCTTGGAGGAACATGATTTGGATCTACAGGAATGGTTGTAGTAGGAGCTGGATACGGCCCATCAATGATAACCTTCTTCAGATACTTCCCATGAGGTTTCTTCAGCTTGATAAATCGGAGAAAACAACTGGACCACTGCACATAATTCCCTGGTGTTAACATTGGTGGTGTGTCCAAAGACCCTGCTTCATGTCTCGACTGTTGACTGCTTATAGCTTCGCACAACTTGTTAAACCAGTATGGTTCTCTTGAAGGAGATTGGTAACTTTGCATTGGTTGTTGAGGGACTTGTTGCTGATGAGGAAATTGATGTTGATACATTAACATGTGTTGTTGTTGATATTGTGGTTGAGGATACTGTTGTGGATATGGTTGTTGTTGACGATACTGTTGTTGTTGATTATAAAAGTAGTTATGGGATGGTGGTTGGGACATCTTGATGTAACTTGTGGATGTAGGATCTTTAAAGGATAATAACGGTTGTTGTGGAAGATTAGTTGTTTGTACGTTGAAAAACTTGAAGAAACTCGGAGGATTTTACTCTAGAAACTCGGAGAATTCAAACTTGAAAACTCAGAGGATTTTAAACTAGAAAATCAAAAATTCTGTGAAACTCGACAACTCTGAACTTAGAAAGTTGAAAACTGCTTAAGAAAATCGACAACTTCTTAGAAACTCGACAGATTCAAGAAAGTCGACAGCCTTGAAGAAAGTTGGTAACTGCTTAAGAAAGTTGATAATCTTGAATAAATTCGATAATTCTGAGAAAGTCGATAATTCTGAGAAAGTCGATAACCTTTAGAAAGTCGATAACTGAGAAAGTCGATAACTAAGAAAGTCGATAACTGAGAAAATCGATAACTGGAGAAAGTCGATAACTAAGAAAGTCGATAACTAAGAAAGTCGATAACTATAGAAAGTCGATAACTATAGAAACTCAGTAATCTTGACAAAGTCGACAACTCTTCTAACTCGAAGAGAAAGTCGATAGATGCCAGAAACTCGATAAACTCCAGAAACTCGATATGTCCAGAAAGTCGATAAAATTGGTACGTGAACAGTATCCGTTTTCTAAATCTATCAAATTTCAAACCTAGATTACCCCTTGGCGATTGATACCACTTGATGTTACTCACTTTTATCACACAAGCTACCTAGATCTATTAATCCTAGAGAGAGAAAGTTAGAGAGAGAAAGAGAGTGGAAGATTATGTTAAGATAATAATGAAATGTTTAGCATTCAACCAACCAACCCTCTCCCTTGAATGGGAGGGGGTATTTATAGTTTTCTTACAAGGTTGGGCTTTTAGCCCTAATACACATATTAATTAAACTAACTAAAAACATAAATAAATAGACACAGCCCATGGGCCTTCTACACAGGCTGGGCCTTAAAACAAACGTAAAGGCCTAAGCAACCTATTACAGAAATGATCAATACTTGATAATAATAAAGTGTTCCCAACAGTATGAAACCTTGTCAACATATCTGTTGGACAATGGGTTTCACTGAGGAAAGATTGACAAGACCTTATTCATCAAAAGGCAAAAAGGTGATATTTTGTTGGTACAAGTTTATGTGGATGATATCGTCTTTGGTTGAACAAAGAAGGAGCCGTGCATTGCATTTGAGAAGTTGATGCATGATAAATTTCAGATGAGATCTATGGGAGAACTTCTTCTTGGTATTACAAGTGAAGCAGAAGAAGGATGGAATATTTGTTAGTCAAGATAATTATGTTGCTGAAATTTTGAAGAAGTTTGGATTTATAGAATTCAAGACTGCAAGCATACCAATGGAAACTGGAAAGCCTCTACTGAAAGATGAAGATGGTGAAGAAGTGGATGTTCATCTGTACAGGTCAATGATTGGTTCATTGAGGTACCTTACGTCTTCAAGACCTGATATTATGCTTTCAGTATGTACATTTGCTAGATATAAAGTCAATCCAAAAGCTTCACATCTTCATGTTTTGAAAAGGATTTTTAGGTACTTAAAAGGTAAAAAAAAATTGGGCTTCTGTTATCCAAAAGATTCTCCTTTTGATTTGATAACATACACTAATAGTGATTATGCTGGAGCTATCTTGGATAGAAAGTCTACAACAAGAGGTTGTCAATTCCTTGGGAGCACATTGATATCATGGCAGTGCAAGAAATAGACATTGGTTGCAAATTCCACAATAGAAGCTGAATATATGGCTGCTTCAAGTTGTTGGGGACAAGTGCTTTGGATTCAGAATCAACTACTTGATTATGGGTACAATTTTATGCATACCAAGATTTTTATTGACAATAATAGTACTATGTGCATAATTAAAAATCTTGATTTTCATTCAAAAACAAAGCATATAGAGATCAGACATCATTTTATTAGAGATTGCAATGAAAAGAAATTGATTCAAATGGTTAATATCCATACAGACAAGAATGTTTCAGATTTGCTTACAAAAGCTTTTGATGTAAGTAGATTTCAATATTTGATTGCTAGTATTGGAATGTTAAATCTTTAAATTTCTTGATCTCTTTATGTCTTAGTAGAGTTTTGTATGAATTAGTACTGTTATTCAAGTCATTAATTGTTTCTGCTGTTAAATATAATTAGTACTGTTGGTTATACTTAAATCTGCAAAGTTAATGCTGTTAGTTATACTTGATACTGTTAGGTATATTTAATAATGTGATCATTGTGAATTTGTTATGGCTTATGTTTTCTTGGTTTCTGGACTAACATTTTGCAAGAAAAGCAAAGAAGAGTGTTAGAATTGATGCTTGGAATGAAGGTTGAGTTAATGCTAGTGACCCAAAGTTAATACTGCTATGTAACAACCCCAAATTTAGATATGCAACGGAATAGAGATTTGGGGAGTTACTTATTATTTTCACAGTCCAAGTCATAGAAAACGAACTCTAAAATGAGACGTTTTTGAAAAACAACACCATTCGATAATATTAAAGAAAATTCAGAGTTTTGCAGCATAACATGGTCCCAATACATCAGTACATAACATAAATTGTTCAAAAGTTTATTAAATGGAATTATAGTAAGATAAGTCTTCATTTATGCAAAAGACTCGAAAATGCTTCCCCGATGCTATCGCCTTAAGGACCTGAGATAAAACATGCTAAAAAGTCAACACGAATGTTGAGTGAATCCATAGAGTTTAATTATAAGCAGTTGATCACAATAAATAATTTATAAAAGCGACTAAGCAACAAATGCAAAGTCTAGAAAAGTTATTATTGCACTAAGCTCGTGACCCCGAACAATAACTTTCTGGTGGGATATTCTAGCAGAATATAAATTTGCCCTTCGACATAGGTAATAGCCATACCTAATCAACAATACGAATTCAATATATGTGATAGCCAAACTAGCAAATTTCGGCATGAGGGCTGCCGTACCCAATAGATCTATTTACTGTATTCGCGTTCACTCACAAGTGATTAACAGTTCACGATAAGGAATGGACTTTCGGCTATGGGAAACTTAGGCATATTAATAACATGATAGCATACAGTTTCAAAGCATTGTGATCAGAAATATTTATAGAATGTATCTCCCCCACGGAGTTTGAAAAACAATTGAAGTAAAAATTGGGGCTATAAAATCACCAATAATGAAGTAGCAACGGAAATCGGAGATGTGTGCACGTCGAGAAAAACTGCAAAGATCACTAGTGACCTAAATAAAATATAACACGACTTAGGCTCGGGGATTAAGGTATAATACTTTATATTTATGATTTAACTCAGTACTTGTACTCCTAACATCATATTGTCATTTATTTAAAAGTCTTATAGAAAAACATGGGTCGAAAAGACGTTTAATAAAGCTTATATGGTTTATAAATGCAAAGCTGATGGAAATTTTATAAAATTGCCGCACTAATCGGGTCGCCATTTCCAAACCGTGAAGGCTAAAATTATGAATTTTATATGCTTAGAAAGGTATGACTCTGTACTATATGAAAATCAAGGCCTCACATAACTGAGAGCTCCAGAACAAGGGTGAAATTACCAATTTACCCCTGAGTCACTAAATAGTTATACTCAATATCCAATTAAGTTTAGTAAAAACGGTGTATCTTTTTATCTACAGGTCCTATGAGCATGATTCCAATTGGAGAAGTTTTATTTAAGTCTTGGCTACATTTCATTCAAAAGGACCACGTAGTGGAAATGCTTAAATCAAGGAGTTTTTGGCTTTAGAACACTGACATGTAACTTCTGGACAAGTTTTAGTTTTGATTTTCTCCTAAAATCATCGTAATGAATTTTGAGGTAAGGTTTTCATGAAAATGACCCTAAGATCTGAACCTATCACCCAGTATTTTTAGTTTTTCATAAAACCTTCTGAGGACAAAATAGTGGATAGATCTTGTACAATCAAATCTGAGACTGCCTAATAACTAATCCAAATTGTTACTTTTGTGCATTTATTACCTCCTATACACATGCATGCCTATGATCAATGATTACCAACATTAAATTTACTCATAAACCTCACAAGTTCAGAAGATGAGTGATTCTTTTAAAGTTTTATTTCAATTTATAATAACAAAGTATTCAAGAATATACTTAATAACTATTCAAAAATCCATAAAAATGCATCAACTCTTGCAATATAGTTACCAATTCACACTAACCATTTATCAAACAACCTATATCCTATAAAATCTTGACTCTAATCTTCTAAAATGACACATTCAATAGATGTTTGGGGCTGGAGATGGAATAAGTTAGGGAAACTTACTAGGATTTGGAGGTATGCAAGTAACACAAGATTTGATGCTTGAGAAATATATGAATGATGGATTTAGGGTAGGTGATGGTTTGGGGCTGAAGATGCACGACCTAACCACAAGGGAAGAGAGAAAAATGGAATTTTTTTGTTTTCTTTTAGTGAGATCTAAATGAAGTAAAGGTTAGATGATATAATGGTAAGTGCATGTGTTTTGATTGGCTATGGGGGGGGGGGGTATTGATGGGAGGCCGGCCTAAGGGATTTATGGGGAGGGTTTTCTTTTATTATTTTGTAAATATACCTTGAATACATCTTTTGTACAAGTATTATAAGTCACGGAGTGAGTTTGAAGGCCAATGGGGCTAAATCGGTAATGTTTTATCACTAGTTTATGGAAATAAATGTCATGAAGATACTATTTTTATAAAAATGTTAAATTTAACTTAAAATGACCTAATTTGATGTTTCATAAATTTCCCGAGCCTTTCGGAGTGTTATAATGTCTTTAAAGCTCAAACCGCGAGCCGAAAACGCGTAAAACGTAAAATGTGCACACTTCGCTTAGAAATGGAAAATTAATTTATTCCATACGAAAACAAGTGCGTGGGGGAAAATAAATCATATAAATGGGTAGACTGGGCATAGTCTAAGTCAAACTACGGATTTAAATGTACGTGTCACAACTTACACAGACAACTTTCCCGGTAAAAGTTAATTTAATTAAAATAGAAAAATTAAGTAATTAAAATTAGTAAAATTAGTGACCTGAAATGTCTCGGTTGTTACATCACCACACCGTTAAAAGGGAATCACGTCCTCGTGATTCAGTTTGTCTTATCAGCTTTCGGTGTGTCGGGAAAAAAAAGTGAGAGTACTCGCAGCGAATTGTTTCTAGGATAATTAGTGATGTAGTTTGATTTGTCGTCTCGAAATACGGTGTCTGATGAGGCTGGTTAGTTGTGTAATCTTAAGAAAATTCACAAATTGTTTTAAGGATATAAGTGAAAAGTTGTTTTTAATAAAAATTACCAGTGACTGCTCCCAACATAACATGATCCCTCCTGAATTAGACATATGTAATTAGGCTATGTATAATTGAGGACCGATAATGTAATGTTCGGCTTAGTCAAGCAGTTTTATGATCTTAAGTATTATAAAGCTCCCAACATAGCCTGATCCCTCCTAAATTAGACATAGGTAATTAGGCTATGTATAATTGAGGACCGATAATGTAATGTTCGGTTTAGTCAAGTAGTTAAAGTAATTTTATAAGATTACATCAAAATGGTTTATAAGAAAATGACAAAACAATATAAGGTGATAACAAGTTAGTTAAAATATGGAAGTCAGAACGGAAAGGAAAATACAATAGATAGAAGGTATCACAAAAGTTGTTAGAGAATAGAAAGTAGTCTTAAGTCGTAATAATCCCATAACTAGGAAATAAAGTACACAAAATACAACAAGTTCAAAAGCAAGTACTACTGTTAATCTCTAAACAGTATCAGTTCGTAGCATCGTTGTGGTTTCAGGGACATTGGTTCTTGTAGTGTCCTTGTTCTCCACATCCGTAGCACGTTACCATCGGTTGTGCGTTGTTGTCAGTAGTGGAACCCTTGTTGTTGCAGAATTTGGTCTGATAGCCTGTCTTGCCACACTCCCTACACTTGACGGTGCAGACACCGATATGGTGCAACTTACAGCGATGGTAGTAAGGGTGTGGTCTCCTATATTCTCGTCCTTCTGCTGGGGCAGCCACATAAGCCCTAGCGGCTTCATATCTTCGGTTTGCTTGTGTAACACCCCCTAAATTCGGATATCAACAGCGGAAGACTTAATTGGGTGTTACGTAGTGGATCGTAGTCATAACCATAGAAAACGACTTAAAAGAGACGTTTTAAGTTTATCATTCAAAATACAAGCATTTGAAATACAAAGAAGTTTCATAGTTAACACGTTTATTTAGACTTGAATGATAAAACATTTATTTAGAACCCATGCCGGGTTTAGTGCCCACTCCGTGCCTTGAGTTCCAGCTTTTAGTTACCTGAGATAACATGCTAAAAGTCAACAAAAGTTGAGTGATATTCATAGGTTTAAGTTTAATAGTTGAACACAAAGTATAAGTGTTAATTGCATCGAATTACAATTAAACGAGTTAAAATCAAGTTGTTATTGCATTAAGCTCATGACACGCAACGTTTAACAGGCATCAAAAATGATGTAAAGTATATAGGCGCTCGGGATAGGTATGTGCCAATAACCTATAAGTTTGTTTAAATAAAGTGCGCTTGGGTGGCTCATCCTAGCAGACCCAAACGGGGATTGTCAGTCCCAAATAGATCTATTCACAACTATTTACGTTCACTCGCAAGTGATTAAGGTTCATGATAGAGGGACTTCTGGAAATGGCTACTTAAGCAATAATAACATCAGTCATTACATACAAAAAGTTTGTGTTCATGTTTGTAGCATGTATCTCCCCACAAAAGGATTTAAAAGTTTAAGTGTGGGCTATGAACTCACCTTAGTAGTACAGTAGTGGTGGTAGTATCGTAACTCAAACGATGAAAGAAAACGGCTTCAACACACGACCTAAATAATATATGGCAGGTTTTAGTGGTTTGATAGTCCAAGTTTGGTTTATCGCGAATCATAACGTTTACGGTTTTATCGATTGATAATTAATTTGTAACATTAAAACATGCGTGTGCTCGTTCATTCGTTGAAGTATATAAGTTTGGCTAAAGAGATCGTTGTTTATAAATCAAAGTTGATTTATGATAAGTTATGTTATGCGTTAAATGTTAAGTGATTACGTATATATATATTTATAAGTTATATAACTATGTATATAATTATTAGAAATGTGATGTTAAATGTCGACTTGTGGGACTAAACATATTTGTTTCGGGTTTTGAGTTCGTAAAATATTATTACAAGTATAAAATCAGAAATAACCTTTGGGTCTTTACAAAGTTACACTTTATACCCTAATGGCATAATCTTTGCACCGTTAGTCCTCGGTTAAGTTTTATTACATTTTAAGTCTAAAACATTTAATATTTACATTTTATACCCAGAAGTTCTTAAATTTACAGTTTTCATCACAAGATATCAAAATGACAGTTTTTACTCCAAGTTTCCAAACATGACAGTTTTGATCCCTCGGTTAGCAAACTTTTGCAAAACAAGTCCAAACTTTATAAAAATCAAAGTTCACTATTTTTATTTCATAAATAAGTTTAAAACAGCTTATGCAACTTATGTGTACAGCTTATTTTTTCAAAAGCTTATTTTTCGAGCTTATGGGCTTTTAACGAGCCAAAATATATGGCCCATTATGGGTTTTCGATCCGTTAGGCGTAGGGGGGAATTGGGCCTGACTTTGGGCTTGTTTAAAGGTTACAATTTCATATCAAGTGACTTTATACAAATAGCTTATACGATAAGCTTAAAAATAGCTTAGTGGGCTTATAAGCCCATACGTTATTATTTAGTTTTTTTGAAAGATTGTTTCTCCATCGATTACTTTAGGTTTTAATAAGGCATTAGATGAGATTACTAGGTCGAACAAAATACATGACTCGTTAGTTTGGTGGCTCGACTATCAAGTCGAGCTATAAAATGTATGTGTTGTGTGTCGAGTTTGTGAAATACAAAGCCAAAGTTAACGTAACATAGCTCACTTTGAAAACAGTTGAAAGTCTCAAAATATTCTAAGTGTTTTATAAAATTCGAAAGTGCCCAAAGTAACTTAGAACGTGTGATTTTTAAGGTTTATACGATTATATAAGGTTCGAATAGTTGTTGTTCTCGATAACTAGCATAGCAAAGATATAGGATGTCGAGTAAAATATATGTGTCGTAAATTAAAATAACGAAATATTTGTCTAAAGTAAATTGTGTTCGCGATAGGAAATGAAATCACAAAAATATATAACAATGAGAAAAGTTCGAAGGGTGCTCACTTCACCTCAAAAGGTAGGGCGTATCACGATATCGAGACTGAGTTAGGCCAAGGAAAATGCGTAGCTCGATTCTTTAGACTTCGAATAATCAGGAACAAGGTTTGAATGCCTCTTGGTTCGACTCGAACACCATGAAAAATGATCAAAGCTAGGCGTGCTCAGGAACTAAAAAAGACTTAGTAATATTTTTGAGTTGGATATCTTTGTGTTGTTTGAATGCCGAGTGTTTGAGATTATTTTAAGGGTGAAACATTGAGTGTTATAGCGAGTGAAATGATGAAGCATGATGAGGGTGTAAGAGAGTAGCAGGGAGGGTCATTGATAATTAAATTTTGAGTGTGTAAGTAGGCTAAATGATGGTTGTTTTTGTTGTGTTAACCGGCGCTAAGGACCAAGGGGAAGGAGACAAATGAATTTTTAATGTGGAAACCGTAGAGGGGGGGGGGTGAATACGTTTCCATTTAAAAACTTAAAACATTTTGTATCAAACACCCAATCAAGTGTGACGTAATATGAAAAGTGTCAACAATGATCAGATATCATCTAGGCATGAATAAATTAAACTACAACACAAGCACAATCAACCATGACACATATAGAATCAACATAACATAAGCAACTAGCCACACAAGCATAAACGCAATGCAAATATAAATATAAAGCGATAAAGAATAAAATGAAAGTAAAGAGATAAGTAAGAAGGCGCAAACCGGACACGATGATTTATAGTGGTTCGGTCATGAAGCTCCTCTTCGCCCAACTCCACTCCCCGAGTACCCAACTCGAGAGTTACTTAACTAATCAACAAACTCCCTTTAGGCGGAGAAAACCGTACACGTCGCTTAACTTGTTTTCCGACACTAAGCTAGATGTCGAGTGCTAATCTTAGCTAGCACCAATCAACCACGATCTACCCGATCTACACCGTACACGTCGCTTATCCTATTTCCGACACTAAGCTAGATGTCGAGTGCTAATCTTAGCTAGCACCAATCTACCACGATCTGCCCGATCTACCCTTGATCCACATGATCAATCACACAAGCCTAATGGCTTCAAGAGATCTTCACTCTCTCTACAAGATCACACTTGATCTTGACTCACTCTCTCTCACAAAGGTAAAATGATCTTGATGTATGCTATGATACAATCAAGAGTGTAACAAATGTTACAAGACCTAACAACTATAACTCTTGTATCTTCTTGGATACCTTGAGTTCTTCTCTTGCAAATGAAGATGAATGATAACACTTTGTATCTACTTGGATACTTTGTATTCTTCTCTTGCTAATCAAGAGGGATGACAACACTTTGTATCTACTTGGATACTTTGTGTTCTTCTCTTGCTAATCAAGAGGAATGAAGAGGATCACTTGAGTGGATGATTGGATCACTCTTAAACAACCTAAGACTCTCCAAATGATCAAAGAAAGTTTTCTAAGTGAGGAGGGATTAGACCAGAGAAAAAGGACTGGAAAAAAAAAGTTGGAAGTGAGGAATGGTCCACTATTTATAGGCAAGGGAAAATCTGACCGTTACAGACCCATGGCTCCACTAAATACCCGACGACTCCACTAAATTTAGTGGAGCCGTCCATACTTAAAGGTGCCGTTGGACGCTCCCTTTTTTGTCTTTAGTGGGGAAGGTTTATTTGGGGAAGTTGGAGCTGTTTTGGGGGGAAAAATGGCTGTTGGGAATTTTCAAATTTATTTTTCAAAATAAAACATTTCTTTTTAATTCAAAAATAATTTGTAAAATATATTTTTGAAAAAATGTTTTGTCATATTAAAAATGTGAAGTTTAGAAAAATATAATCCTTTGATCATTTGTCAAGTAGTAGATTTGTTTGTCCATACCTTGAGTGATTTATGTCGGGATGGAAATCTACGACTTCGTTGAAGCATACTTGAGACGTCGGGAGGTGTTGATGTAAGTATGCATTGATGATTTATGTTTACAAGTAACTTGCACATTTTACGTTATGTATTACAAGTTACATGTTTGTCATCATTAAAACCGAAGAAACCGTTTAGTTTAAATATCGTAATATTTGCACTAACAATCTCCCCCTTTTTGATGATGACAAATATGTAAACCGTAACACATAGTAAAATGTAAAAAGTTACCTGTTTACACTCCCCTTCTCCCCCTTTTGTCGAATCAAAAAGGTAGTTGCCTTGAGCGCTCCCTACTCCCCCTTATTGAACTACATTCCTTTCTCCCCAGAAAGGCGAGTTTGCATCATCCCAGTGAAGTCTTCTATCACCACCATTAGAAGGACTCCATGCTATGTATTCAAATTCTCCTGAGCTCCCCCTAGCTCAATGCTCCCCTATGGTGAATTAATCCCCTCGTGTATTTACCTTAGTATCTAGCGGATCCATGGATCAAATTTATATGAAGACTTTTCCTACATCAAGGGTTAGCTTCGTGCAACATAATATATAACAGTAATAGGAGCATATAGGGATAGAATACACATAGCAAGACATGCAAGGGTTAAACTAAGTTACCACGTAAGTGTCACAACCCGACCAACAACCTAAGGTGTAATTGTTCAATTAATCACACTAATCAAGAACGAGATTCGTTCGTTGACTGACATACTAAATGACTTCTTCCAAGTTGTCATTGGGGAGGAAAATTCTAACAAACCTTTTGAACAACATAATCATCTACCTAAGATGATTGATGTTAAGTATAGTTTGTTGATAAGACATACCCTAAATGATTACTATTATGACAAGTCGTGTCATAAGTAGACTCGATAGAGGTTATAAAACAAGGGCAACTTGGGTTATGTGGTTGTAGGAGATAAATAATGGAATGACCCATTAGTGGTTGTGGTGATGGTGATTGTGATGAGGTTGATGTGTTGGTGCCAAGTCCAAAGAGGTTTGATGATGATAGGGTTAGTGTGATAGCTAAAGGTTGTGGTGGACTTGGTGTGGGAATCCTAAAGGTGGAGGATGATGATGATGTGAATGGAGATGTTGGTTTTGCCCTTTGAGGAAAGGTGGGAAAGGATGGTTTAGGTTAATATATCGTTTGCACTGACAATGAGATGCATGATATATTTCAAAAGGGAAAAAGAAAAGGTGCATGTGATCCTAACAGGATTGTTGGTGGATATCTCTAACGGGGTTAAGGTAATGAAGTTCTAGGTTTCTAGGTTGGATGATCCTAGTTGTGTGTTAGAGATAATTTGGTGCATGAAGGGTTTCGTGTGTTTGTGAGGATTGAAGGTTGTTGAGCTAACTGTCACTTATCCAAAGTGAGGAGTAGCTGTAAGGTTTGAGTGTAATGAGTTGAAGGTTATAAGGTTTGAGTGTGATGATCTATGGGTTGAAGGTACTTAGACTAACTATCACTGTCAAGAGTGAAGTGTAGCTAAAAGGTTTGAGTGGGATTGATATAGGGGTTAAAGGTTGTAAGGTTTGAGTGTGATGATGAATTGAAGGTTGTAAGGTTTGAGTGTGATGATCTATGGGTTAAGGTTCTTAGACTAACTATCACTGTCAAGAGTGAAGTGTAGCTAAAAGGTTTGAATGGGATTGATATAAGGGTAAAAGGTTTTGAAACTAAATATCACTGTCAAGAGTGAGGGAATCCTAGGGTGTATGTGAGTTTGCAATATTTTGCAGGTTTGAGGTTAGGGATGCAGGGATCTATAGGAAACAGTGAAAATTCGTCAAACATAGGCACGGTACCACTAAATACCACACGGTACCATTAAATTTAACGGTACCGTGGCCTATTTAACGGTACCATGACCTGGAAGTCACGAATTTTCCTATACAGCCTAGTTCTGGGCAGCTAAAGGGAAGTTTCCTAGGGAATAAGAATCACATTTGTGTGTTCTTGAGAGTGTTTGGTGAAAGGCTATAGGAGTGTGTTTTCGCTCCCCCTTAATCTATGACCATCCGGATAAGAGGTAAAAGATAAAAAGGAAGACATACGTTAATGAAAGCGATGAGCTTAGTAACGTTATGACAAGTGGTGGATAGCATGCGACAAACTTCACCTTTGAAGTCACGTAGCTCTTCTCAATCATTGTGAATATTCATCGAATATTCACATGATGAGGCATGTGATTACTTGGAGATATCCTAAGGGTTAAGAAGATAAAATCTTTAGGGTTGTGAGGTAGGTGATAAAGTCATAGGGTTATCTATGTTGATGAAGGAGGGTTATCTCAACGTATCCTAATGGTTCTTCGTTTGAAGTGTGTGGAAGATGTGTAGGATGCGGAAGCATTGGTAGTGTTTAGTACCATGCGGAAGTGTGAGGGAAAAGGCTAAGGAATCAGATGATAGATACAATCTATTCTGATAGAAGACAGTTTTAGGTTCAAGACTACATCGAGTGGGAAGCAAGATTTTTGACAAAGAAAATTCACATATGTTGTGATTTTTCTGGACTTTAGATTAAAAGAATTTATACCGAATAAATTCTTTTATGAATGAATCCAACGGGATTAGGTGAACGTTGATTGAGAACGAGAGATGACATTTAATTGCATTTCGCAAATTAAATATACTTTAAATATTTCGGATGAAATATTTAAGTTGTCATTTGAATTTAAGAGGATTTTACGAATAAGTCTCGCTGATTTAGTAAGACTTTTCGATACGAGGAGATAATTTATACCTAATAAATTCTTTGAACGGTACTGGACGAGAAGAGATGACTTTTATATTTCCGAGGAAATACATAGGTAGTCATTAGAGTGATGTGAAGAATGACTCAATATTTCCAGTAAAATATTTAAAGAGTCATGAGACGAGACACACGAGATGACTTCAATATTTCCAGTGAAATATTTAAATAGTCATAAGATTTATGGAATATGTTCCACCATTCCTAGACCTAGACGAAAATGGTAAGGGGATTCTCGGTTGAGAGGTTTGGTTGATTCATGGTTTCTGATGTGCTTCGTACGTGAGTGTTTCATGGGGTTTTGAAAGATGTAAAGCTAGGCCTATGGTGCTGATTTGCAGCAGGGTTTGGGATCTTAAGACGTGTATATTCACACGTGGATGAAAGGAACTACTAATCACTTATATAGTAACTAGTGAGTCCTTTGTCACCCGAGGGTTGATGTTAGCTTTTAGCTTTGGGATGAGTGTTTTAACATATGTTGTTAAAAGGCTTGAGTATGATGTTTCGGATATGACATTTAACAATTGCGATCGCAAGTTAAACTTACTCTAATATTTCGGATGAAATATTTAAGTTGTCAACCCTACTCCGAGTTCTACTAGGTTTGTATCTAACCTTCCCATGACAAACGGGTGTATTACTTGGAAGAAGGCGAAGTGATGACTGGGGAATTAGGACAACTTCGCGACTACTCTAACTTATGGGTTTTGACACTAGTGTATGACTCTATGACTTCTAAGGGTTCATAGTGATGGGCATACCTAATTCCTAATGTGTCAAAAGGACATAGTGTGGGTGCAAACATTACCAGAAAATCATGTAAAAGGCACATAAGAAATAAATGCAAACATCATGCAAAACATGATAATCATTTAGCATTTAAGATCGAGAAGACATTTAATAATATCTTACTACAACATGTTATCATTTTGAAACACGTATGTAGGATGCAAGCAATCTAGGTTTGCTAAGGAAGATCCTAGTTACTACTTGTTCAAAATGAAATCCTAACGGGAGATAAAGTTCACCGATGTAACCTATCTCTAGTCAAATGCAAAGTCTAGAAAAGTTATTATTGCACTAAGCTCGTGACCCCGAACATTAACGTTATGGTGGGATATTCTAGCAGAATATAAAGTTGCCCTTCGACATAGGTAATAGCCATACCTAATCAACAATACGAATACAATACATGTGATAGCCAAGCTAGAAAATTTCGGCATGAGGGCTGCCGTACCCAATAGATCTATTTACTGTATTCGCGTTCACTCGCAAGTGATTAACGGTTCACGATAACGAAGGGACTTTCGGCTATGGGAAACTTAGGCATATTAATAACATGATAGCTGATGAACCCAAATAAGTACATTTTATTACCATCGTTTATCCTATTTATTTGACTTGTTTTATTATATTATCTGTGAGAATTGATACGTTAATGTTTACTTTTGTAATTCTCAGGTAAAAACAAGTACTATGTGAAACTTGGCGATTTTGGACTAATTATGGAGCAAAACAAGCAAGAAGTTACGAGTCTACTGAAATGTACAAGATTAAGACCATTCTGCTCCAAATACGCCGCATCCTACTTATTATATACGGCGCATCACTATCAAGATTTCACAAGATATTATCCAAGACGGCAAAGGACATGCGCCGCATACAAGAATGGAGTTACGCTGCATCTTCTGGCGGTGCACGAATATTCCTGAATATATTAATCTTGGACCCCACGTGAAGTTAAGTCAATACGCCGCATCTACTTATTCAATGCGCCGCATCTAACCCTCAGATAGAAACTATAAATACCCCAAGGTCACACGAATTTCGAGAGCCTAGTTTGAGAAGAAGACCGAAGACCACAAAACCCTAAGGCCGAATTCAGACGAAGTAGCAGCACAAGACACACCTTGAACGAAGATACAAGAGCTGTAAGAAGGTCCTGCATGTATTCAATTCATTAAGTAGTTTTGTTTTATTGTATTAGTACACTTTAATTTATCAGGATTGATGGGCTTGTGTCATTGATTTAATCATGCACTTCAACTCCCCTTAAAATTGCTTTCCCATTAATTAAAGTTTATATGTTGATGTCTTTGGTGACTTTTATTAGTGCATTGATAACCTCTGTGTCTAGCTGAGCATTGATCGGGTCGCCATGCCTCTGTCCTCGCCTATTTATTTTATCGCCTATGCATTCTATCGTCTGTAGAAAAGTAGGAAGAAAGGGTAAGTAGGATAGACATAAGTAATCATTAAGGGTTTACTCGCCGATAAGATTAGAGCCAACGAGAAAGGGATTAATCTCGGTGCGTTGCATCGAACTATACACTTCATATAAAACTAGCAATAAAACAAGTGACAAGCTACTTAACTATCAGGACAGGTCTTCTTATTGTCTCAAGTATCTATCTGTGTACGTGTGTGCTAATCGCTGATTCGTGCCTATTAGTTTAGTTTATATTTAATCATAACCAAACCGTGCCAGTCTCTCAGGCTAAAACCCCCTTGCGTTAGATTAGGTTGTATAGCTAACTTAAGATATTAAAATACTGATTAGAATAACTAGATAATACGTTCCACTCTTAGTGATCGACACTCTACTTACCATTATATTCATACTGACCGGGTACACTGCTCGTTAAAGTGTGTGTCATTGATAAGTCGGCTAAATATAAATTTAAAACTTGAATACTGCTAAAACCACAACGACATACCATGGGTATAAATTAGAGCAACATAACCCACGCACATCAAGTTTTTTGGCGCTGCTGCCGGGGAGTGAATTGTTATTATCTGTTAATTTGATTAGTATTTTAATTAGGTTTTTAATTTTAATTCTAACTGCTAACTCTGTTGTATATTAGTTAATTTGCATTTCTTGTATTATTTGCATATTTTCTGTTTTTGTGTGTTTAATTTTTGTTTTTTTTTTTTGCTTGTTTTTTTTTTTGTTTTTTTTTTTTTTTTCTGTTTTTCTGCATACTGCTATCGTTGTACTGAGCTAATTCAAACGATACGGCGCATCTATTTTCATAGATACGGCGTATAGCGTTTAATTTTTATAAAATACAACGCGTTTAAAAAATTCGATACGACGCATCTTTCCCCAAGATACGGCGTATTCTGTTTTTAATAAGAAATTTTTCTAAACGATAACGCCATACGACGCATCTGTTTTAACAGATACGGCGTATCTATTATTTAAATTAAAAAACAGTTTTCGAATTATTAAACAGATACGACGCATCAATTTTTATCGATACGGCGCATCTACCGAATCAAAAATCTTGTATTTTGAAACGTAACGAAAATACGGCGCATTAACTTTTGTTAATACGACGCATTTAATTTTAATAAATATACGTTGATTTTTGATAATTAAAACTGATACGGCGCATTCTAAATTTATAAGCGGCGTATCTATTTTCTGAATAAAAGTCTGATTAAATTTTAACGATTATAAGATACGGCGTATCCAACTTTTTGGATACGGCGCATCGTCTGCAGATATCAGTAACTTTTATTTTTCGTATTCCGTTTTCGTTGTTGATTTTCTGATATATTACTTTCTTGAACATACCCTACTGATGCTTTTGTGATAGTTTCAGGAAGTGCATGACCAGGAGTTCTACTAAGAACTTGATTCAACCTTTCGAACACAAAAAGCTTTGATATCTCAAGTTCATTCGAGCTTGATTATTTTTCTGAAGAGAAAGAGGAAGAAGAAACAGAAACAATGGCGGAAAACACAGCTATGGAGGAATACATGAACAAAACCCGTGCTGATTACACTTCAGGAGTTGCTAGACCAAAGTTTGATGAAAAGTCAAAGTTTGAGTTGAAGGGTCAGTTTCTCAAGGAGCTAAGAGAAAATGCTTTCAGTGGATCGGAACATGAAGATGCTAATGAACATGTTGAAAAGGTCCTCGAGATTGCAGATTTGTTTACTACAGAAGGAGTCTCTGACGATCAACTTATGCTAAGAATCTTTCCAATTTCGCTTAAAGGAGCTGCTAATAAGTGGCTAAGGAATGAACCTGCTAGTTCAATCACAACATGGGAAGATTTGAAGAGCAAATTCCTGTAAAGATATTGTCCACCTGCTAAAACCGCTAAAAAGATGGAGGCTATCAACAGTTTCAAGCAAGAGCCTGATGAAACTCTTTATCAAGCTTGGGAGTGATTTAAAGACTTGTTGATGAAATGCCCTCAACATTATCTAAGTGAAATGCAGGAGATAATATTGTTTTATCAAGGATTGGACGTGCCTACTAGACAAATTTTGGATGCTAAGGGAGTTGTGCCTCAAATGAGTGCAGCCAATGCTAGGAAAGCTATCGAAGAAGCTGCTGATCATTCTCAAAAATGGCACGATGGAACCTCTACTAGATCTAAGAGCAGCACTAATTTTGACGGGTTTGCTGCTATTCAAGCTCAATTGGATAAAATTAGTAGAGAGATGAAGAAGCCTGATGAGAAAGTGTATGCTGCCCAAGTTGGATGTGAAAAATGCGAAGGAACTCACTACACTAAAGATTGCCCTAATAAGAATGAAAGTGAGACTTTTGAAGAAGCATACTATACACAATTTGGACAACCATTCCGACCTTCAGGAAGATTAGGGAAGCTACTCCGGGATACTATCAAAAGAACAACTTTAATCCCACTTATCAAGAAAGGAGGCAGACTTTAGATGACACTCTAAAGCAAATTATGACCGATGCTGCTAAAAGACATGAAGAGAACACTGCTATGATCAAGGAAATCCGAGCTTCAACGGATACTATTAAAAGAAATCAAGGAGCTTCGATCAAAGCATTGGAACAACAAATTGGACAAATGAGCAAAGTTCTTCAAGAAAGGGGATACGGAAGTTTACCTAGCTCAACTGAAACCAACCCAAGAGATCATGTCAAGGCCATAAGGACCACTGAGGAAGTCACGCCTAACATACCTAGAAGATTGATGAATGGTAATGATGCTGCAAAGCCCGAATTTTTCTTTAATTCTTCAATCAGTTTAAGGAGGCTACTCGAAGAAAAGACGAAGATTGAAGAAGAGATCAAGGCTACAATGAAAGAAGAGAGCTCTGCAACCGACTTACATGCCTTGCCTCATAAAGAAAAGGACCCAGGAAGTTTTACTTTACCTTGTTCAATTAATGATATATCTTTCAATAATGTGTTAGCTGACTTAGGAGCTAGCGTTAGTGTAATGCCCCTTAAGATATTCACTACCCTAGGACTAGGAAAATTAGCTCCAACTAAGTTGCTTATTGAATTGGCTGATAAAACGGTAAAACAACCTGAAGGGATTGCTAATAATGTGTTAGTTAAGATTGAGAAGTTTGTTTTCACTGTAGACTTTGTTATATTAGATATTCCCGAGGATGTTAAGATTCCTTTAATCCTTGGAAGACCTTTCTTGTCTACTGCCCATGCTAAGATTGATGTGTTTAAAAGAAAAATCTCATTAAGGGTAGGGAATAATAAACTAGTCTATAAGTGCCAAGATCCTGTTAAAAGCATAATTAGAGGCGTCTATGTGCTAGGATTAAGAGAACGTATGGACCTCGATCTTGAAGCTAGGCTTATGGGAGAAACATTGATTCAAAACAACTCAACTAATCCTGATCATGAGAACTTCGAGGAATTTATTGACCTTAATGTTCCTACCGAACTTAGACGTGATATTGTTAATGATTCTGATGACGAGTGGTATGATTGCATAGTGATTAACAAACGAAGGAGAGTAGTTGAGAATACAAATTTGAATAATGATGTGTTTATTGAACTACCACCCCACCTTGCATATTTATGCCTCTATAATAATAAGAATTTCCCGTCTATTATTTTGTCATCTCTGCCCGAAAGGGACAGAACTTTATTTATACAGATATTAAAGAAGAATGGCGTGGAAATTAAGGACGAGCAAGGAGTGTTCAATATTACTGAATTGGCGATGAGGGAGTGTGATGCCTCCGACTCCTTCAATGATCGGTATTAAAGAGCTGAACGTGAGTCTAACTTGAAGACTCTGGAATAAAGAAAAGTGCTGACCGGGAGACAACCCGGAAATTTTTTTACTATTCTGTTCTGTGTCGAGTCATTCAGGCCCGCAGAAGATACGGCGCTTCTCAATCCTAAGATGCGACGCTTCTCCTGCACTGGTCATATCTTATTTAATTTTCTGCATTTTTATTTTTGACTTTAAAACTTTCTGTTAGTTTATTTTAATGCGGCGCATCCCTGGTTAAGGATGCGAGGCATCTTCTATTCTGATTCGTATTTATTCCAGGCTCGATACGGCGTATCTTCTGCCATAAGATACGGCGTATCGACTGACCTGATGATTTTCAGTTTAATTTTTTAAGTTTTATTTTTACTAACTACTAATGTATTATGCAAGTTTGAACTTTCTTAACGTAGGTGTGTTAAAGTCTTGATGGTATTATAGATTCCTGCATTTCCTGTGGATACATCAATTATGAAGCTTAAACGTTCTCATCCACAAGAAAGATGATTTTTGCTCTTATACAAATAATGGAGGATCATACTGAGCAAATCTCAGGGGAGTTTTTCTGTTCTAATTCTTTTATTTTCCAGTTTTTAATCTTTTATACAAACAACGAGGACGTTGTTTAACTTAAGTGGGGGGATTGGAGAATTAGAACACTTACTTGTCCTAAACTTTTTCAAAATATGCTGAAAATGTGCTTAATGTATCAAAATTTAAAATTTTTAGCATGTTTTTGTTTAAGTCTAAATTACATAGCTGCACACATGACGTTATTTCAAAAATTGTGAACTTTTCAAAATTCACAAATCTATGAGTGTGCCGGTGACTTGTAAACTTTAGAACATGGCTTGTATACTATTCGAGACCACCATAATAAGTATTATTTACATAATTGGAATGACTTGTCTAAATTGGTAAATTTCTAGGATTACACCCAAATAGCCTTTATATGTTATGTGTTATTAGCTAACTACACTGGTTAGTTAACCCCCTGTATAAACATTTTGTTACTCTCACTTTTAGAGTAAGATACCCCTAGAAAAACACTCAGAGCCATTCCTTTCGTTTCTTACACCTTTGTTATAATGTTTCGTTACACCCTTACACCTTAGCCTACCCTGTAGATTAAAATCCGTGGTTGGTTAATTGCTTTAGGCAAAGTGTGTTTCCTTACATTACCTGTGTTCGCGTGCGTAATTCATTATCTATGGTTAGGTCGGGAAATTGCACAATGCAATTGGAGTGAAAGTAAATATTGTATATCTTTGAGTTTATTTTTCGTGTGTTTACTACTTTCACTATTACCGTTATTTCTGAAGTCATGAAAAGTATGGAAAAATTATCCAGAGTTATCGTTATAGTGATGTGGTGAAATTTTACACATCTATGTTTATGTTTCAAGTTAAAAAAAAAAAAAAAAAAAAAAAAAAAAAAAAGAAAAAAAAAATTGAAAAAATAGAAAAGAAAAAGAAAGAAAAAGTTGGATGTTTGTTTAAACAACTTATGTAAAGTTTTGTATTAGGTGGTCGATATCACCACTAGTTGTTGTATATTATATTTATGGATGGAATGGGAATTGGCCGTTATGGGAACGCCAACTAAGGTTATTCTTTGATTGAGATCTTGTTGAGTATAATTCGTGTCTACCTAAAGCGTGTGTTTCAAGTGTTAAAGCGTGAGTTATTCAATGATATGAGTCTTATTCATGGGATGGTTGGGATAGTGATTAACCACACTTAGGATTTTAATTTATCTGTTTTGTTTATTTTTCATTTTACACCAATTTGTATCCCAAATATTATCCATACCCTATATTATTCTTTATCCAAACCTTTGATTTATTGAGATTAGGGATTTGAGCAATCTTAAGTATCGTAGTCGTGGATTCGGCTATGTATTTATGATTTTGTCGCCCTTTTTGATATAATATTATTGGTAAAGATTACTTGGTCCTATCTTTAGCCTATTCGAGTTAAGGATTTGAGCAATTTCAAGTATCGTGTTCGTGGATTCGATCATGTATTTGTGATTTTGTCGCCTTTTCTGGAATTTGAGATCGATAGAGATTAAGAAGAATGATTAACCCTTAACCAACAAACCCTTTTTACCACTTTAGACTTGTTATTCCTTGGCTTTAGTGGGGGAGATGCGTAAACTTGCCAAGCTTATGATAGAATATTTGTCACCACTGGACAGTTAAACGATTATATTTGCTTTTATCAAAATATTTTATTTTATTTCTAACTCGTTAAGTGTTTGGTTGTGTGATTATGACAAAATGAATACATGCTTAAGTATAAAAATAAATCCTAATATCTTTTAGGATACATTTTCATAAGAATTATTCTAAGGTTTACTTGGGGACAAGTAAAGTTCAAGTGGGGGGATATTTGATGAACTCAAATAAGTACATTTTATTACCATCATTTATCCTATTTATTTGACTTGTTTTATTATATTATCTGTGAGAATTGATACGCTAATGTTTACTTTTGTAATTCTCAGGTAAAAACAAGTACTATGTGAAACTTGGCGATTTTGGACTAATTATGGAGAAAAACAAGCAAGAAGTTAAGAGTCTACTGAAATGTACAAGATTAAGACCATTCTGCTCCAGATACGCCGCATCCTACTTATTATATACGGTGCATCACTATCAAGATTTCACAAGATATTATCCAAGACGGCAAAGGACATGCGCCGCATACAAGAATGGAGTTACGCTGCATCTTCTGGCGGTGAACGAATATTCCTGAATATATTAATCTTGGACCCCACGCGAAGTTAAGTCAATGCGCCGCATCTACTTATTCAATGCGCCGCATCTAACCATCAGACAGAAACTATAAATACCCCAAGGTCACACGAATTTCGAGAGCCTAGTTTGAGAAGAAGACTGAAGACCACAAAACCCTAAGGCCGAATTCAGATGAAGTAGCAGCACAAGACACACCTTGAACGAAGACACAAGAGCTGTAAGAAGGTCCTGCATGTATTCAATTCATTAAGTAGTTTTGTTTTATTGTATTAGTACACTTTAATTTATCAGGATTGATGGGCTTGTGTCATTGATTTAATCATGCACTTCAACTCCCTTTAAAATTGCTTTCCCATTAATTAAAGTTTATATGTTGATGTCTTTGGTGACTTTTATTAGTGCATTGATAACCTCTGTGTCTAGCTGAGCATTGATCGGGTCGCCATGCCTCTGTCCTCGCCTATTTATTTTATCGCCTATGCATTCTATCGTCTGTAGAAAAGTAGGAAGAAAGGGTAAGTAGGATAGACATAAGTAATCATTAAGGGTTTACTCGCCGATAAGATTAGAGCCAAAGAGAAAGGAATTAATCTCGGTGCGTTGCATCGAACTATACACTTCATATAAAACTAGCAATAAAACAAGTGACAAGCTACTTAACTATCAGGACAGGTCTTCTTATTGTCTAAAGTATCTATCTGTGTACGTGTGTGCTAATCGCTGATTCGTGCCTATTAGTTTAGTTTATATTTAATCATAACCAAACCGTGCCAGTCTCTCAGGCTGAAACCCCCTTGCGTTAGATTAGGTTGTATAGCTAACTTAAGATATTAAAATACTGATTAGAATAACTAGATAATACGTTCCACTCTTAGTGATCGACACTCTACTTACCATTATATTCATACTGACCGGGTACACGGCTCGTTAAAGTGTGTGTTATTGATAAGTCGGCTAAATATAAATTTAAAACTTGAATACTGCTAAAACCACAACGACATACCGTGGGTATAAATTAGAGCAACACAACACACGCACATCAGTAGCATACAGTTTCAAAGCATTGTGATCAGAAATATTTATAGCATGTATCTCCACCACGGAGTTTGTAAAACAATTGAAGAAAAAATTGGGGCTATGAACTCACCAATAATGAAGTAGCAACGGAAATCGGAGAAGTGTGCACGTCGAGAAAAACCGCAAAGATCACAAGTGACCTAAATAAAATATAACACGACTTAGGCTCGAGGATTAAGGTAAAATACTATATATTTTTGATTTAACTCAATACTTGTACTCCTAACATCATATGGTCATTTATTTAAAAGACTTATAGCAAGACATAGGTCGAAAAGACGTTTAATAAAGCTTATATGGTTTATAAATGCAAAGCTGATGGAAATTTTATAAAATTGCCGCACTAATCGGGTCACCATTTCTAAACCGTGAAGGCTAAAATTATGAATTTTATATGCTTAGAAAGGTATTACTCTTTACTATATGAAAATCAAGGCCTCAGATAACTGAGAACTTCAAAATATGGGTGAAATTACCAATTTACCCCTGAGTCTCTAAATAGTTATACTCAGCATCCAATTAAGTTTATTAAAAAGGGTGTATCTTTTTATCTACAGGTCCTATGAGCATGATTCCAATTGGAGAAGTTTTATTTAAGTCTTGGCTACATTTAATTCAAAAGGACCACGTAGTGGAAATGCATAAATCTAGGAGGTTTTTGCCTTAGAACACTGACATGTAACTTCTGGACAAGTTTTAGTGTTAATTTTCTCCTAAAATCATCGTTATGAATTTTGTGGTAAGGTTTTCATGGAAATGACCCTAAGATCTGAGCCTATCACCCTGTATTTTTATTTTTTCATAAAACCTTCTAAGGACAAAATGGTGGACGGATCTTGTAGCATCAAATCTGAGACAGCCTAATAACTAATCCAAATTGTTACTTTTGTGCATTTATTACCTCCTATACACATGCATGCCTATGATCAATGATTACCAACATTAAATTTACTCATAAACCTCACAATTCTAGAAGATGAGTGATTCTTTTAAAGTTTTATTTCTGTTTATAATAACAAAGTATTCAAAAATATCCTCAATAACTATTCAAAAATCCATAAAAATCCATCAACTCTTGCAATATAGTTACCAATCCACACTAACCATTTATCAAACAACATATATCCTATAAAATCTTGACTCTAATCTTCTAAAATGACACATGCAATAGATGTTTGCCTATCCTAGAAAAATCTTTAATATAGGAAATGAGATGGAATAACTTAGGGAAACTTACTAGGATTAGAAGGTATGTAAGTAACACAAGATTTGATGCTTGAGAAATATATGAATGATGGATTTAGGGTAGGTGATGGTTTGGGGCTGGAGATGCACGACCTAACCACAAGGGAAGAGAGAAAAATGGAATTTTTTTGTTTTCTTTTAGTGAGATTTAAATGAAGTAAGGGTTAGATGATATAATGGTAAGTGCATGTGTTTTGATTGGCTATGGGAGGGGGGGGGTTGGTATAGATGGGAGGCCGGCCAAATGGCTATATGGGGAGGGTTTTATTTTATTATTTTGTAAATATACCTTGTATACATCTATTGTACAAGTATTACAAGTCACGGAGTGAGTTTGAAGGCCAATGGGGCTAAATCGGTAACGTTTTATGCCTAGTTTATGGAAATAAATGTCATGAAGATACTATTTTCATAAAAATGTTAAATTTAACTTAAAATGACCTAATTTGATGTTTCATAAATTTCCCGAGCCTTCCGGAGTGTTATAATGTCTTTAAAGCTCAAGCCGCGAGCCCAAAACGCGTAAAACGTAAAATGTGCACACTTCGCTTAGAAATGGAAAATTAGTTTATTCCATATGAAAACAAGTACGTGAGGGAAAATAAATCATATAAATGGGTAGACTGGGCATAGTCTAAGATAAACTACAGATTTAAATGTACGTGTCACAACGTACACAGACAACTTTCCCGGTAAAAGTTAATTTACTTAAAATTGAAAAATTAAGTAATTAGAATTAGTAAAATTAGTGACCTGAAATGTCTCGGTTTTTACATGCTAGGCATAACTTACTGTTGCCAGGGTTACTACTGCTGGCTTGTGCAAGGGAATGTTTCATAAATATAATCGATCAAGGGTTTAAAACCACCAATAATTCACTTAATCGATCTCATTCTTCACAAACACTCTCTAAACACAAACCCTAACTCAATTTTATCATCTAATCACAGAACCCATCAATCAACACAATGTCGAACCTTAAGTTTGCCGATTCACACAACATGGTCGCGTTTTTGTCTAAACCCACTAAAAGTGAAGGATTTGAACAAATAGTTTATTCTTTAAATGAAAACCCTATAAGGTATGTATTAACTGTTAATCCTACTATATACATTTTCCAAATTGAATAGTTTTGGTCTTCTACTGTGGCCAACACTATCAATGGGGAAGTACAAATACATGCTGTTGTAGATGGCCAGGATATCATCATCATTGAAACATCTGTTAGGAGAAATCTTTGATTATCAGATGATGAAGTTGTTAAATGTTTTCCGATTCTGCTATTTTTGAAAATTTTGCATTGATGGGGTATGAGACACCTTCTGATAAACTAACTTTTTATAAAGAATTTTTCTCCCCACAATGGAAATTCTTAATTCATACTATCTTACAATGTTTAAGTCCTAAAACAACTTCTTGGAATGAGTTTAGCAGCACTATGGCATCTCCTATTGTCCGCTTGGCTACAAATAGGAAGTTCAACTTTTCAAAATTGATTTTTGATAGTATGGTTAAGAACTTGGATAATTTGTCTAGAAAATTTTATATGTATCCAAGGTTTTTGCAAGTGTTTATGGACAAACAATTTACCGAGAAGGTAACTCATAAGAGATAACATATTGCTCCTTCTCATACAAAAAGTATTTTCAGTAATATGAAAAGAATTGGTAAAGGATTTTCTAGTACTGTAACACCTTTGTTTAAAACAATGGTCGTAGAAGGCCAACAATAAATGGGTGAAGGTTCACAAATCCCCACTGATACCCATCACACACCTACAATTTTACAACCATCCACATCACATCCTCAAAAGACCCAAAAACTTAGGAAGCCAAAAAGAAAGGGCATTGAGATACCTCAGTCTAGTGCACCTACAACCATTGTAGCAGATGAGGCTGTCCATAAGGAGGGGGTGACAATTTGGTGAGGGCTGCCACTACTTCTTATAGCTTAGATGCAGAGCAGGACAGTGGTATCAGCAATTAAACCCAATCTAAGGCAACATCTACTGAATCCAGTTTCGAAGGAACTAATACAAGTGATGGGCCCAGGCGCCAATTAACCGTGGCGGATGAAGATGCTCAAACAAGGTTTAAGGATGTGTCTAATAAATCCAATGATTCACCTCTCGGGAGAGGTAACACACTCCAAAGTGATGAGGATACAATTAAACTTAATGAATTGATGGAACTTTGTACCAACTTGCAAAAGGAGGTTTCTGACTTGAAGTAGACCACCTCTTCTCAACAAAAGGAGGTTTCTGACTACGTGGTTTATAAATGCAAAGCTGATGGAAATTTTATAAAATTGCCGTACTAATCGGGTCGCCATTTCTAAACCGTTAAGGCTAAAATTATGAATTTTATATGCTTAGAAAGGTATGACTCTGTACTATATGAAAATCAAGGCCTCACATAACTGAGAACTTCAGAATATGGGTGAAATTACCAATTTACCCCTGAGTCTCTAAATAGTTATACTCAGCATCCAATTAAGTTTAGTAAAAAGGGTGTATCTTTTTATCTATAGGTCCTATGAGCATGATTCCAACTGGAGAAGTTTTATTTAAGTCTTGGCTACATTTCATTCAAAAGGACCATGTAGTGGAAATGCTTAAATCTAGTAGTTTTTGGCCTTAGAACACTGACATGTAACTTCTGGACAAGTTTTAGTGTTGATTTTCTCCTAAAATCATCGTTATGAATTTTGAGGTAAGGTTTTCATAGAAATGACCCTAAGATCTGAGCCTATCACCCAGTATTTTTAGTTTTTAATAAAACCTTCTGAGGACAAAATGGGGGACGGATCTTTTAGCATCAAATCTGAGACAGCCTAATAACTAATCCAAATTGTTACTTTTGTGCATTTATTACCTCCTATACACATGCATGCCTATGATCAATGATTACCAACATTAAATTTACTCATAAATCTCACAAGTCCAGAAGATGAATGATTCTTTTAAAGTTTTATTTCAGTTTATAATAACAAAGTATTCAAAAATATCCTTAATAACTATTCAAAAATTCATAAAAATCCATCAACTCTTGCAATATAGTTACCAATCCACATTAACCATTTATCAAACAACCTATATCCTATAAAATCTTGACTCTAATCTTCTAAAATGACACATGCAATAGATGTTTGCTTATCCTAGAAAAATCTTTAATATAGGAAATGAGATGGAATAACTTAGGGAAACTTACTAGGATTAGGAGGTATGCAAGTAACACAAGATTTGATGCTTGAGAAATATATGAATGATGGATTTAGGGTAGATGATGGTTTGGGGCAGGAGATGCACGACCTAACCACAAGGGAAGAGAGAAAAATGGAATTTTTTTGTTTTCTTTTAGTGAGATCTAAATGAAGTAAAGGTTAGATGATATAATGGTAAGTGCATGTGTTTTGATTGGCTATGGGAGGGGGGGCTGGTATTGATGGGAGGCCGGCCTAAGGGCTTTATGGGGAGGGTTTTGTTTTATTATTTTGTAAATATACCTTGTATAAATCTTTTGTACAAGTATTATAAGTCACGGAGTGAGTTTGAAGGCCAATGGGGCGAAATCGGTAACGTTTTATGCCTAGTTTATGGAAATAAATGTCATGAAGATACTATTTTCATAAAAATGTTAAATTTAACTTAAAATGACCTAATTTGATGTTTCATAAATTTCCCGAGCCTTCCGGAGTGTTATAATGTCTTTAAAGCTCAAACCGCGAGCCGAAAACGCGTAAAACGTAAAATGTGCACACTTCGCTTAGAAATGGAAAATTAATTTATTCTATATGAAAACAAGTACGTGAGGGAAAATAAATCATATAAATGGGTAGACTGGGCATAGTCTAAGTTAAATTACATATTTAAATGTACGTGTCACAACGTACACAGACAACTTTCCCGGTAAAAGTTAATTTACTTAAAATAGAAAAATTAAGTAATTAGAATTAGTAAAATTAGTGACCTGAAATGTCTCGGTTGTTACATGCTAGGCATAACTTACTGCTGCCAAGGTTACTACTGCTTGCTTTTGCAGGGGACTGTTTCATAAATATAATCGATTAAGGGTTTAAAACCACCAATAATTCACTTAATCGATCTCATTCTTCACAAACACTCTCTAAACACAAACCCTAACTCAATTTTATCATCTAATCACAGAACCCATCAATGAACACAATGTCGAACCTTAAGTTTGCCGATTCACACAACATGGTCGCGTTTTTGTCTAAACCCACTGAAAGTGAAGGATTTGGACAAATAGTTTATTCTTTAAATGAAAACCCTTTAAGGTATGCATTAACTGTTAATCCTACTATATACGTTTTCCACATTGAATAGTTTTGGTCTTCTGCTGTGGCCAACACTATCAATGGGGAAGTACAAATACATGCTGTTGTAGATGGCCAGGATATCATCATCATTGAAACATCTGTTAGGAGAAATCTTCGATTATCAGATGATGAAGGTGTTAAATGTTTTCCGATTCTGCTATTTTTGAAAATTTTGCATTGATGGGGTATGAGACACCTTCTGATAAACTAACTTTTTATAAAGCATTTTTCTCCCCACAATGGAAATTCTTAATTCATACTATCTTACAATGTTTAAGTCCTAAAACAACTTCTTGGAATGAGTTTAGCAGCACTATGGCATCTCCTATTGTCTGCTTGGCTACAAACAGGAAGTTCAACTTTTCAAAATTGATTTTTGATAGTATGGTTAAGAACTTGGATAATTTGTCTAGAAAATTTTATATGTATCCAAGGTTTTTGCAAGTGTTTATGGACAAACAATTTACTGAGAAGGTAACTCATAAGAGATAACATATTGCACCTTCTCATACAAAAGTATTTTCAGTAATATGAAAAGAATTGGTAAAGGATTTTCTAGTACTGTAACACCTTTGTTTAAAACAATGGTCGTACAAGGCCAACAATAAATGGGTGAAGGTTCACAAATCCCCACTGATACCCATCACACACCTACAATTTTACAACCATCCACATCACATCCTCAAAAGACCCAAAAACTTAGGAAGCCAAAAAGAAAGGGTATTGAGATACCTCAGTCTAGTGCACCTACAACCATTCTAGCAGATGAGGCTGTCCATAAGGAGGGGGTGACAATTTGATGAGGGCTGCCACTACTGCTTATAGCTTAGATGCAGAGTAGGACAGTGGTATCAGCAATTAAACCCAATCTAAGGCAACATCTACTGAATCTAGTTCCCAAGGAACTGATACAAGAGATGGTCCTAGGCGCCAATTAACCATGGCGGATGAAGATGCTCATACTAGGTTTAAGGATGTGTCTAATAAATCCAATGATTCACCTCTCGGGAGAGGTAACACACTCCAAAGTGATGAGGATAGAATTAAACTTAATGAATTGATGGAACTTTGTACCAACTTGCAAAAGGAGGTTTCTGACTTGAAGTAGACCACCTCTTCTCAACAAACTGAAATTACAAGATTGAAGAAGAGGGAGAAGAAAATAGAAACGGGAAAGAAGAGGTAAGGAACTCAAAAGCTTAAAAGATTATATAAGATTGGTTCAACTGCAAGGGTGGAATCCTTAGATAATGAAGAAAGTTTGGGTGAGGATGTATCCAAACAGGGGAGGAGTGATACCAAGTGTAACACCCCAACCCGACATGGGTCAAAATGTCACATTATGGTGCCAATCAGAACATATAACATCAGCGAAACTCTTATAAATAAAAGATAACAAAGGTATTCTAAAAATAACAATGAAATACTAACTCAAAACATAATGAGTTCCAAATTTAAAATACAAGTCCGAACTAAATCTAACTGAAGGTTAATCCAAGTCTAATCCAGAAGCAAATGGTTAACTATCATCAGGGTGGTCCACTAAGAGCTCCTATGCACTCTTCACTCATATCCCAGCTTCTAACCTAAAACCTGTCGTAGGAAAAGAAATGCGGCTGAGCATAAAAAGCCCAGTGAACAGATATAACCAAAACGAATAATCGAAGCATAAATAAATATAAAGAAATGGAACCACAAGATCCTGCAGAACAAAATATCAAATGTCAAATGAATAAGCACTCAAGGATCAGCTGAACAAATATCATAAGTCAAATGAGATAATCAAGAGATAATAAGAAGTCAGATTGTCATAATAAATCAAGGAATCAAATAGGAATGGCCACGAGCGTGTCTAAACGAGATACTCGAATAGACCAAATTATCACATAATCCATCAAATCATATTGTACAAGGAGGGGAGACCTCTCAAGTACCAGAAGTGAGAGGGGTTCACGGCACCCACAAACCAATCACTAAGTAACATCATAATCACACCAATCACACTAAACCTATACCTAGGATGCATCCATACGCCCCCTGAAAAACAAATCATATATATACACCTGCTCATGGCAGGTATATACACATATCATAATGGCCAATGTGCACAAATATCATAACAGAACAGAAGGGGACGCCGTGGATTGATCATACCTCCACAGAAAGTGTCATGCCATTGGTGCCTCAATGACATAGCCATGGAACCTCCATGGCTAGTTAGCTCGAGCACTGAACAGAGCATATCCTATCAAAGCATATCCATAATCATATCATATCCAAACAAATCATATCAACATAACGGAATCATATCAGAGCGAATCATACCAAACATAATCATATCAAACTGATCATATCAAACAAATGAATCAAAGTCAAGGATCGAGAAGTCATGAGAAATCTCTACTGAAAAAGGATAGAATATATGTACCTTAGCAAGCAAATGAAATGGGAGAAAGGAAATGAACACAGAACAGGAAATCACTCCCTCTTCAGAGAATCTACACGATTTTAGGGTTTCCTTCTATTTTAAGTAAATTTAGGGTAAAACTCATAATTAGTCAAATTAGGGTTTCAAATGAATAAAAGTTAAGTTCAGGGTTTAATTACGTAAAATAGTTAAACATAGGGTTTTAAGTGTATTTATATCACATAACAACCAAATTAGGGTTTCTATGCATTTAATTTTGTTTAGGGCTTATAGTTACCAAATTAGGTTTATATTGCAATTCTGGACTTGTTTCTCACGATTTATTAGACCTGCCAAATAAGCTCCAAAAATTATGAAATAATTGTTTGTGATTCCCATATTAGTCTAGTATCTTCACAAATTTTTATAGATTTTATTATCAAGTACAAGTACTGTTTCAAAAAATCATCTTTCCAGACCTACCCAGAAAATTAACTGCACATACATACAGAAAGTTTGCGTTTCATTTACCCATTTAGACACTTCAAAAAAATCTACAAAAATTCAAAGAAGTCACACATATCTCAACGATCACCCTGGTTAAAGGAGAGCTCTTAACTCCTTATGGTTTGAAAAATAATTTCAAAAACATAGACTGATTTTCAGACTTAGATTCTCAGGTTTGACAACTTATGTTCCAAAAATCAAAAAGCTTACTTACCCACCTCTAATTGCTATGAATCTTACATTTCCAGAAAGTAGACAAGTAGTACTTATGTTTAGACTAAAAAATCACTTAAACACATGTTGGCATCTTCAGTTTGGACACTCATCAATCCAACCCAAATTCTGCACAAATTTCACGAGACACAAAAAGGACTAACGAGACCAAAACAAGACCAAAATGACCCAAGTATTAAACAAACCATTACCACGCCTCTTAGCCTTTTCAAAACAGTTTTTAATCATGTTTTAGACCTTATTTTACCACTCCATAACTGACGTACAACCACGCTATTTTACAGCCAACATAACGACACCAAAACATACAATAACGAGGCAAACAACACTACCCTCAACCATATTCAGATTCCAATACAAATACACATTCATATAGGTTTAAAATGATAGCAAATACACATGTTCCAACGAGTACTATACCCGCCATGACCCACACGTAACTCATACAAATTCACATAAACTATTAACCTAGGGTTTTCTAGTGTTCTAGGCCTCGTTAAATGGTCGTTCAAAGCAATTATTAGGGCGCATGTTATGTTGAGACTTAGGGTCGAAATGAGGGCTGTTACATGACACAAAAAATAGGTTCGTACCCGAGTCACACACCAAACATGATCTTTGCAAAAACACTTCACACTTAACCCAGGGTTTCTAGGTTTTAAGCCTTACTGATTGCTCGTTTCAACAGGTTATTAGGGCATGTTTAAGTTGAGTTGAGGGTCGACATATGGGATGTAAATGACGACACACAAACAACCACAACACGACACAAGGAGCCATATAGCATTTACGTCCCACACATGTGTATTACTCTTTCGTGTAGACTTTTATTAACGAAAAAAAAGCTAGGTTTTCATATCATACGTACGAGGAACATGATAGACGAACCAAGAAACATCAAGACGAATATAGGGGGGTTACCTCAGTCAAATATACAAAATGATACGGGAACAAGAAGAGTACACGATCAAACCAAGCCACACTCGACCAAACTCGTCTCCACTCCTGTCGTGCTTCTGATTATTTGAGAGAACCAAAGGATCGGTTTTGCAGCATTTGTTTATGTGTTTTTGTTTTCTGAGTTTAGTTCATGTGTGAGAAGTATACGTATGATGATATAACGAGATGGGAGGGTTTATCAAATGGAAGGTCATGTTATTGAGAGAAGATTGAGCGAAAAATTTATGGTGATTTTGATTGATAATTGCCAAAAATTAGGGGAAGGGAATTACGGATTTTTAACTAGTCAATCGTGTGATGTAAAAGAATTATTAGGAAAGTAATTTTCCTTCCCCTAATGAGCCAAGTGAAACTACAAAAACAACAAAAAAATCTTCGCAACAGGCACAAGGCAAAGGGAAAAGGAATATTATTAGAGCCTGTGAAAAAAAAGATCAACTCAAGCTTGATGAAGAAGAAGCCAGAAGATTACAAGGTGAGTATGATGAGGAAGACAGGATTGCTACTGAGAAAGCAAGAATTGCAGTAGAAAAAGATGAAGCCAACATTGCTTTGCTAAATACATGGGATGATATAGAGGCAAAGTATGATGCTGACTATTTATTAGCTTAAAGACTACAAGAAGAGGAAGGAGTAGAGTTCTCTGACAGAATCGTTGAGAACTCGAGATTTGTTAGATCTCATATAGGAATAACAATAGCAATGATAACAATATGCAATGGAATTAATCAAAGAACAATTGTTATTGTAACAAGGTTTTCTTCAACATCATCATCTGTAACAATTACAAACACAATTAGCCCCAATACTACTTGATCAATTATAGTAAGGTTACTCAACAATAACAGGGATCAAATGATCCTTGAGGCTAAAACAACACAAGCCCTAGGCGTTTACTTTAGAGGACTCACTCCTAGACACACACACACTTTTCTGGTGTTTTACATCTTGACACCCAGAAAACTATACGACCTATATCTCTTTATATAATAGAGATATTAGATTTACAAAGGATAAGTATTAGGAAATAAACATAACTTCCAAATTTTTACAATTATCTTTTAGGAAATCTTCTGTAATCTTCCATCTTTTAATGAATTCCTCCTTTGTCTTAAAGTCCTTCATCTTTCATATGTTTTGTCTTATCAACTCAAATATAATTTCCAACAATCTTCCCTTAGTTGATAATGACAAAACCTAAATAAGCACGAACTTCCGCTGAAGTTAATATGAAATTGAATGAAACAAACTCCCCCTTAAACCATGCTATACCACCAAGGATCTACAGGTTGCAAAACTTCTATGTACTTCTTCTTCCCCTTTTTGTCATAATCGACTTGGAGAAGCTAAGTATTCTGCAACTTTGATTTTGACAACCACTTACCAATATCACACTTCCAATCCATCCTTCCAATGTCTCGAATTACCCTCCATGAACAACACCAAAACGCTTACTAAAAATGAATTCAAGACAGTAGAAACTTAAACCAGCAGTAGTAATAATGACTAGCAGTTGCAAAAACCTTCACCTCGATGTAGCATATAAATGGTTAAACATTTTAACATTAAGCTTCCCTTGAAACCCATATGTTAACCATCTCTTGAATGTAGGCTCTATGTAATGATTACTGATGAAGAAAACTAACTATAACCAATTTGATGTAGAAGTAGAACAACCCAAACTTGTGTCTTATATCTTGTACTATATAGGTGACTTTGAACTCATACCAAGACCAAAGTATAAATAGACCACATCCAATTTACAAAAATCCTCATCATCTTTGAGACACTAAGTACAACAACGTAACTCCTTAAAGTGATAGCAAATGTGAGCATTGAGCACCATTAGTTTGTAGATCACACACCTTTGCTAGATTCGTCAAGTCTTCGTTATCTTTAAAAGATGTAAGAATCCTTTTAAGATATGATAAGAACACAAACCTGTGCAACTCTAATTCAACTCCAAATAGGTGATAAACAATCTTCTTCGTAACCAATTAAACCAATAAATATGAGCCTTTAATCTTTTAAGAAAAAATAAACCAAAACCAAAAATCTTCTTTTGTGTGTCGTCCGATATTACAAGACCATATACTGTCCAATATCTGATAAAGCTAGCAGTACAAACTTCTTTTATTGGACAAGGCTAGCAGTATTAATTCCATTATTCGCATATCAGTAGTAACAAACTGCTTCCAATGCTATCAGTACAGCAGTGTTAACTTAAAACAACGACCAAGCAACATTAATCATCCTTCGCAGTACAAAATACTACTAGCAGTACTAAAAATAGCTTAGCAGCACTAACTGAGAATGAACCAGTAGTATTAACTCATAGCGAGAGCAGTACTAACGATTCGTCTCAGCCGTATTAACAATCAAGTAGCAGCATTAAGTAAGAATTAGTACTATCGTTCAACTAGCAGTACTATCTTTCACACAAGCAGTAGTAACAGAGCAATAGCAGCATAAACTTAGGAGAAGTATTTACTTTCAATGGACAGCAGTAACTTACATGAAGAGATTTACTGGCAATGAATAACCAGTAACCTAGTAACCTTACTCCCAACATCAGTAACGTAGGATTTCATCAAATTCAGGAGTAGAGTTATTCACAGTAACCTCACTAAGCGTATTTCCATTATATGAATTAGGGTTTAACCTAACAACCTGCTTTCTCCATATAAATCTTCGAATCCTACAGCAGTAGCACGTAATACTTGCATTTAGCTTGATCCAGAAGACGCTCTTTAGTGACACTTTTTAGTGTCACTAACCTGTTGCTAATTTATCATCGAATTAGGGTTTTGAAACACCCTAATTTTACATTCATTCATTCCATTACCTACTGCTTCTTCTTTTCCCTGTCTCCAAAAATCAAACTCCTGTTTTTATCGAATTAGGGTTGCTGAAAAACCATAATATCACCAGATTCGACATGATAACCAAAACACAAAATTCGTACCTTCAATATCTTCATAAAATCGACATAGAAACACCTTGTAGATCCTAGATCACGAGCTACGAGGCTCCGATACCACCTGATAGAATCATTGAGAATTCGAGATTTGTTAGATCTCATCTAGGAATAACAATAACAATGATAAAAATATGCAACAGAATTAATCAAAGAACAATTGTTATTGTAACAAGGTTTTCTTCATCATCATCATCTATAACAATTAAAAACACAATTTGCCCCAATACTACTTGATCAATTGTAGTACAGTTACTTAACAATAACAGGGATCAAACGATCCTTGAGGCTAAAACAACACAAACCCTAGGCATCTACTTTAGAGGACTCACGCTTAGACACACACACACACACACTTTTCAGGTGTTTTACATGTTGACACCCATAAAACTATACGACCTATATCTCTTTATATAATAGAGATATTAGGTTTACAATGGATAAGTATTAGGAAATAAACATATCTTCCTAATTTTTACAATTATCTTCTAGGAAATTGTAAAACCCTAAAATCTAAAATGTGCAAAAAGACCAAAATGCCCCTACAACTTTGAAAATTAAATAAAGGCTTATATAACTTACAATTTAATTATAAAAATTATGAAAATGAACCAAGTATGACATGAAATAATTAGAGAGCATCATAAAATATTTGTGCAAGCTATCAAAATCATTATAACACATAAACAAGTCCAATTTAGCCAAAAATAATTAAGTGTACATTTACTTTGTTTAAAAATTAATTAAATGTATTTAAATTACAAAGTAAAATAGGAAATAATTCAAAATAAATGTGATTGATTTGGTACATCAATTGACCGATTTTCTTGTGCCATATCCTCCAAAATCTCGGCTATTTACCATTTTATTTGAACCAATCCCCTCAAACCCTAATTCACAATTGCCGACTAAAGCAAAACACACACAAAAATACATTTCTCTCCCATACGAATTTCTGGACCATCTTGGTTAATTTTCCTGTGTTCTACATCATCACAAGAAGCTAAGAAAAATACCTTTCGAATTGTTTGTGGCCTGGTTCGATCGTGGTCGAGTTTTCCTTATAGCGTGAACAAAACTAAGGTAAATTCGTGTATTATTAATCCGACCTCTATAAAATTCGTTTCTCATTTTTTTCAAGATCCTTACATCATATATGTTCTATGAAAAATGATTACAAGGTTTGTAGATCGTTCGTGAGCTTGTGGTGAATTATTGTGTGTCGCGTATAGATCCAAGAAGAGGAAATTCGTGCTAGCCATTCGACACGTTCTAAATTCGGTTTGCTATTTTTCCTGAGTCCTTTATGATCTAAGAACATCAAATAAAATGATAAGAACATACCATGCATGATCCACGAATTATTTGTGAATTAAATCTTAAAATCGCATATAAAACCTAAATAATTATATCCGAATTTTTGAGGCTTCATATTTATTTTATTTAGACTCTATATGATCATATTAATCTGGTAAAAATGATATTTCGAATTTTCCAGGCCTAATCTAATTGTTGTCGAATTTTGGGTGTAACCGGATTAAAGAAAAATAAAGAAGAAAAAGAAATAAAATATGGTACGAATTAGGGTTTGGATTTTAGGGTTTGTTCTTGTGAAATTAATGATGTCTAATGATGATATAATGATTTAGTAATGATTGGTATTTTTAGGGTTAGGGTTTTGTTAATAAAAGTGTTATACGATTTGAATTAAAATGTTTTGGATGTGTTTTGTAACTTTTGAAACTTAAGGGTTATTTTTAGAACTTTATTTGGGCTGTGTACTATTCGAATAAAATGTAACTTGAGGGTGTCAAGTGTAATTTTTGTAATTAAAAGGATTAAAATGCTTTATATGATAAAATGTAAATCGATTAGTGAATAAATTAAATAGAGGGACTAAATATGTAATTTCTGGAAACTTAGGGTTGATTTGAGTAATAAATTATATTCAAGGGGTTATGTGTCATTTTGGTAATTTAATGGCTTAATATGTAATTGTTGATAATTAAAGATTGAAAATGTAAATTAAGGGCTAAATATGTAACTTTGATAACTTGAGGGACTTGATGTGTAAATTATGAATACTTAAGGGTATATTCGTATAACATAATGAAATAAGTGTCCATTGTGTAACTTTGATAAATTAAGGGCTTAATGTGTAATTATGGATACCATAAGGTTTAAAATGTAACTTATGTAATTATAAGGGTATAAAGTGTAAACTATGAAACCTAAGGGACTAAATGAGTAATTCTGGATAACTTAAGATTTGAATAAGTTAATTATGATATATTTTACTTTAAACCTCCATCTTTGGTATATTTGCATTTCAAACCCTAGAATATGAGAAATTGTTATATTTAATCCTAAACTTTTGTGACTTGTTAAAATCCACTCTAAAACCATAATATGATTCAATAATGAAATAACTTAAATGAGAATATGGAAATCTTACTAATTATGGAAACTTTCTAAATAAGGAAACTTTCTAAAAATAGAAACTTACTAAAAATGGAAAGTACTTAAAATGGAAAGGTTTGTAATTCTTTGCTACCCCTCTAGGTGTGAAGAAGGAGAGGACCTGACTGTGATCCATCTTGTTCATTTTGGTTTGTGCTTTGCTTTGGAATAAGGTACAGATATTCTGCCCTTTTTAATAAGGTGCCTTCGACCTCTTGATTTCTGATTCGAACCTATGATATGAACCTTTGGCATTTGAACCTTTGACATATGAACCTTTGATATGAACTTTGAGATTCGGACTATGACTATATGAACCTTTGCTTTGATATGAACCTTTGACCTTTGACCCCAGTTTGATACCCGAGCCAAATATGTTTCCTAGCCATGAAGGTAACATGGCCATGTCATTGATGCACCAGTGGCATGACTCTAGTGTACTCGAGTGATGTTGTACACCGTCCCCATTTTGATTTGATATGAGCTCACTATGATTTGTTATGGCCAATATGATTTGTTTGGGGGGCGTATGGATGCATCCTAGATTTGATTTGTATATGATTTGATATATTTGTATTTGGTGACTGATGATGGGTGCAATCCACGTCTTTCACAAGATTTGGGAGCTGATCACTCCAATTTGATACATGAGGACACCCCTCATATTATCTGGTTACTATAGAGGTATCCCCTCTGGACTACTACAGAATTTGGATATTTGATTTGTTTGGGCTCGTGGTGGATTACTGTCCTAAAACTTTACTCTCGTACCTTACCTATATCTCATTCATTATGCTATATTTGTTCATTTCCGTTTGCTTTTGTTTCCGTTTATTATATATCTGTTCACTGGGCTTTTTAAGCTCAGCCGCATTTCCTTTTCCATGCGGCAGGTATCTAAGCTAGGAGCTTTTGGATTATGCTTTGGATGGAATGAGAGTTAGATGGAGCTTTAACCTTAGATGACCACCTTTATCTTATGACTTTGTTTTGGACATGGATTTCCTTTGTATTCATATTTTGGATGTTTCTTTATCTTTCGAACTTATGTCTTATTCAAGTCGTGTTGACTTGACTTTTCCTTATATCTTTATTTAAGACTTCCGCTGTGCTTTTATGTATGCTTTGATTTGTCACCATAATGTGATGCTTCTACCCTTTTCGGGTTGGGGTGTTACAATTATGGTATCAGAGCCTAGGCTGCGACCTGTAGTACATAAGTCATGGCCTGTGAGTCTATTGGACCCTAGGATTTGACCCTTAAGGCTTAAGTTTTGACTGGTGAGGTTTTGGGTAGACATTAGAATTCTGTTCCGTCTTTCCTTTCGTGCTTATTTTCCTACCTTACTAATCGTTTTCGAAATCATTCAGATGGTGAATACACGACATCAGGAATATAATGGAGGGACCCCTGATTTTCAGGCTATGATAGCCGCTGCTGTGGCTGCTGCTATTCCTCAAGTGGTGACTCAGGTCACCAATAATATCAGGAACGGGGCAAGTTCTTCTGGTGGTGGCGGTGGCGATGCTCCACCCGCTACTCCACCAGTTGGTATCCATGTTTGGATTGAGAGGTTTAACAAGCTCAAACCCCTCTCTTTTCGGTCAGCTGCCGTTCCCACTGAGGCAGAAGACTGGATTATCCACATGGAGAAGATGTTTAAAGTTTTGGGTTGTCCAGATGAGTTTAAGACGAGATTGGCTGCATTTAAGTTTGAGGGCGATGCACAGAGCTGGTGGACAGCTTATGCTCAGTCTCAGGAGCAGGGTTTTGAGGAGACTTGTACTTGGGAGGATTTTATGGGTATCTTTTATAAACAGTACATTCCAGTGGCTGAACAGCAGCGATATGAGCGGGAGTATGGGAACATCCGTCAGGGGGACCGGGAGACGACTGGGGAATTTATGCAGCGGTTTATGAGGCTGGCCAGTTTTGTCGGGCCAGAGATTACGGGAGATGCTTACCGTCAGGCTAAGACATTTAAGTGGGCGTTAAAGAAATGGATATTGGACCGTATCGTGAATACGCATTATGATGATGTGGCTGCGGTTGCGAACGACGCTCGCAACATTGAGATGTTGCATAGTGATGGTAGTGGTTTTAATAAGCGTGATAGGGATGGTAACCGGGTGCATTCCAGGGGACAGAGTCAGCAGGGACAGGGTCAGGATCAGAGAGGTCGACAGGACCATAGGTACGATCAGCATGGTCGCCAGGACCGGGATTACAGTCAGAGGCGACAGGATTCTCGGGGTTACGATCGGCAGGTTTCTGGGAGGAGTGGGTACAACAAAAACCCACGTCAGTATCGTGATCAGACTATTCGGAGTGCTCAGTCGGGTTATCAGTCAGGTTCTTCTGGGCAGAGGAGGACTAGTGAAGTATTACCTCCTCCGCCTCTTTGCTCCACGTGTGGAAAGCCCCATCCGGGGGCATGTCACAGGGTTACGGGTGGTTGTTTCACATGCGGGTCTCTTTCTCATAAGGTGAAGGACTGCCCACAGGGAAGGCAGGTTGTTCCATCAGGTTCGGGTAGGCCAGCTCCTACTACTGGTCGGGTTTATTCTCTCACACGTGATCAGGCGGCAGGCACGTCAGGTACCATTACCGGTCATCTTTATATTGGAGATCGTATTGTTTTTGCTTTATTTGACACCGGTGCTACACATTCTATAATATCTAATACGCTTGCCAAGAAAATAAAAGTAACCCCAACACCATTGAATAATCTTATATCTATCTCTACTCCTATGAAAACTCAAGTCACTATCGATTGTGAATATGTGAATTGCCCGCTAAGGTTTGACGATTGTGTTCGTCCGGCTAATCTGCTTCCCCTCGATATGATTGATTTTGATATAATTTTGGGTATGGACTGGTTGTCTTCTCATAAGGCCACCATCGACTGTCATGCCAGAAGTGTAAGTTTTGGCGATGTCCATCATCCGGACTTTGTTTATCACGGTTCTCAGCCTTTGAAATCTGTTAAACTTATTTCTGCTATGAAAGCGCGGACCCTAATCTCTCATGGTTGCCATGGGTTTTTGGCCTCTGTTAAAGATACGTCTTCTCAGGGACCTGATGTTAGTAGTGTTCCCATTGTTCGGGAGTTCGCTGATGTCTTTCCCGAAGAACTTCCTGGTCTTCCTCCCACCAGAGAAGTTGAATTCAGTATTGATCTAGTTCCCGGTGCTGAGCCTATCTCTAAGGCTCCGTACCGAATGGCTCCCGTTGAACTCAAAGAATTGAAAGTACAGTTAGAGGAGTTATTGGAGAACGGTTTTATTCGTCCTAGTGTTTCTCCCTGCGGCGCTCTTGTGCTATTTGTGAAAAAGAAGGATGGTAGTATGCGCCTTTGTATTGATTACCGGGAGCTCAACCGCATTACTATCCGTAACCGCTATCCCCTTCCGCGCATCGACGATTTGTTTGACCAGTTGCAAGGGGCAAAGCATTTCTCTAAGATTGATTTGAGATCGGGTTACCATCAGCTTCGTGTGAGGGATCAAGATATTCCTAAGACTGCCTTTCGAACCCGCTATGGTCATTACGAATTCCTGGTTATGCCTTTCGGCTTGACCAATGCTCCGGCCGTTTTTATGGACCTTATGAATCGGGTGTTCCATGAGTTTCTCGATAAATTTGTCATTGTCTTCATCGATGATATTCTTGTCTATTCGAATTCTAAGGAGGAGCACGAACAGCATCTTCGGACTGTGTTGGAGATTCTTAGACAGAAGAAGTTGTACGCGAAGTTTTCTAAGTGTGAATTCTGGTTGAGTCAGGTCGCTTTTCTAGGTCACATTGTTTCTGCGGAGGGTATCACCATGGACCCAGGGAAAGTCGAGGCTATCACTAAATGGCCTAGACCTACAAATGTGACTGAGGTGAGAAGTTTTCTGGGACTCGCTGGTTATTATCGTCGTTTCATTGAGGGTTTCTCGCGGCTGGCCTTGCCATTGACACAGTTGATGAGAAAAGGGGAAAAGTTTGTATGGACTGAGGAGAGGGAGAACAGTTTCGAAGAGCTGAAGCAGAGATTAGTGTCTGCACCTATTTTGACTCTTCCATCTGGTTCAGGTGGTTTCCAGATCTATAGTGATGCGTCTAAAAAGGGTTTGGGTTGCGTTCTAATGCAACACGGGAAAGTCATCGCCTATGCTTCGAGGCAACTGAAGCCATATGAAGGGAATTATCCGACACACGATTTGGAATTGGCTGCAGTGGTTTTCGCTCTTAAAATATGGCGGCATTACTTATACGGCGAGTCATGTGACATTTTCACCGACCACAAAAGCCTTAAATATATTTTCACGCAGAAGGAGCTGAATATGAGACAGAGGAGGTGGTAAGAGCTCCTGATGAAGCGAAAAGTGTACCACTTTTAAGGGGTTATTTAAGCCCTAAATCGTATTTATTTGATCAAATATTACCCTAAATCATTCCTTTTGTCATTTTAGGTACTTTTGAGAAGAAATCTGGAAAAGGAAGCATTTTGGACGTTTTTGGAGCATAAAAGTGAAGAAAACGACAAAGTCTCAAAATCGGCTAAAAGTTACCTTAGACGGCGTCAGAAATTACCCTGGACGGCGTCATGGCTTGGCAAGAAAAAGGTGGATATGAAAATTACTCATGATAAGCCAGTGAAATTTGCATGGGAATTCTGACGGCGTCACCTTTTAATCTGATCAAGGTCGTCACGGCTTAATTTAAAGAGGGACGGCGTCACGCCTAATTCCGACGGCGTCAAGCCTTGATAAGCCAGAGCGGATTTTGGAAAGCTAAAGAGGGACGGCGTCAAGAAGGCCATCCGGGAACCCTAAAAGCGGCGAGGTGACGGCGTCACACTCCATAACGTGACGCCGTCAGATCTGAAAGTCTATATATAGTTTTGCAATTTTTTGTCATTAGTGTGGAACTTATTGGGGAACTTTGTGTGTGAAAACCCTAAGACGATTTTAGCAGCTTTTTTTCAAGGCTTTTTGCCTTGAGATCTTCCATGTTACATTGAAGATAAGTTATCAATTAATCATTCAATATGTCTATGTGTTGTTTGATTCTATCTTGTTCTTGTCTTTTGTTTAACATGTTAGGCTAGATTTATCTTGTGTTTGCTTAGATCTAATGAAACCTAGCTATTGATTATTGGTTATTAGTGTGTTATTAGTTGTATTGGATGATTGTTCATCTATGTTAGGCTTAAGAAAACTGGCTAACTTCCTATTCGGTAACTTGCTTGAACGTCTTAAGAAACATGAACCAATGCGTACTAAAGGTTTTTATGGTTGTATTTAATGCACAAGCGAATTCTAGTGATCCCATGTTAGGAGCTTCCTAGCCGGCTCGACATAGGAGTGAAGTAGGAGCTTGTAGAGTTGGGGAAGTACGTACGCCACCCCACGATTGGTATTAAGGAATACACCCGTCATCCACGCAATTAATACACACTAATCAACCGGTAAAAGATAGTTAGGGAGTAAGGAAATCTAAGTAAACACATTTCTCTCTACATAAGTTCTACCACCTTTTCATTTTCTGTTATTTTATTTTATTTGCATTCGTAGTAATTTGGGTTTGTTGACTAGCAACTAATTCCGCCCACTCTTTCAAACCCGAGATTTTACTTGCTTTCATAAAAATATAAAAACATAAAAAGAATCTTCTCTCACCCTTAGACCTATTAAAGTAGTTTTTCATACCTAACGAACACTATTCCCTGTGGAGAACGATCAATCCCCCGTACTTACCACTACACTATACTACATCGGTCAGGTACACTGCCTGGTGGGGTTGTAAGCCTCTTGAGATCCCTCGAGAGGTAAAACCTGTTGTAAGGTTGCAAAACCACTCATCAAGTTTTTGGCGCCGCTGCCGGGGAATAGTTATTGTTTAGGTTGAATTTTTATTTTATAGGTCTACTCACTAGATTCCTTTCTAGTGAGATTTTTATTTTATTTTTCTAGGTTTTCTTTAGTCTATCTATTTTCTTCGTTTCTTTGTTCGTAACCATTACCATCCGACATCATGGAAGGTGGTAATATCCTCAACCCACCACAACAACCACCACCTCCTAGAGCCCGTACTTTAGGAGAGTACTCCCGTCCTAGCCACCATGGCTATCGAAACACCATTGAGCTCACTCAAGGAGCCAATGTCACACCCTTGCGATCCGACACCATCCGGTTGGTGCAAAGCGGATGCGCATTCCATGGACTTCGTTCTGAAGATCCTAATCAACATCTCAAGGACTTTCTCAAAATCGTTGATTCTATAGACCTTGATGTTGCCACTCGAGAGACGACCCGACTACATCTCTTTCAATTCTCTTTGCGGGACCAAGCTAGTCAATGGCTAGAGCGTCAACCCGCAGGATCCATCACCTCTTGGGATGATCTCACCACTCGTTTCCTTGCTCAGTTTTTCCCACCGGGAAGAACTACCAAGCTAAGGAATGATATCTTGATGTTCCAACATCGTCAAGGCGAAACCCTCTACGAGGCATGGACTCGATTCAAGGACTTACTCCAAAAAGTCCCTCACCATGGCATAGAACATTGGCTCCAAGTCCAAATCTTCTATGACCATATCAATCTCTCCACAAGGAAAATCATTGACCAATCGGCCGGTGGTAAGCTACGTGATCTAAGTGCGGAACAATCATGGGCTCTCCTAGAAGATCTTGCTCTTTATGACAACGAAAGTTGGAGTGACCCCCGTGATTTGAATACAACGGTCAAGGCAATATCTTTGCCTTCGAACAATTCAAGCACTTCCGACCGTAGGATCATAGAACTTGAAGACCAAGTCAAGTTTCTCATGAAATCCTACGAGGCTCCTAAACCTTCAAGCCAAGTGAACAAAATCACTTCTTCATGTGAATTATGTAGTGGTCCCCACGACACTCGTGATTGCATGGAACTCCCCGAACAAGCTTTTGTGGACTACGCATCCTCGCGTACCGACGGAGCGGGAGACAAGTGGTACACTTTCAAACCCGAGCCAAACCACTACGGTGATTCATACAACCCCTCATGGAAAAATCAACCAAACCTTAGGTGGAAGCAAACCCAAAACGCACAACAAACCAATTCTTCCAACCCACCTAATCGTTTCCAATCAAGCGGTTCCAACTCGAACCGTACTTTCAACAACAATCCTTCCGGCAATGGTAGTACCAATAACTTTGAAGGATTGATGTCCCAATTTATAGCATCTCAAGAAGCTCGTTTAGCCAAGTTTGAATCCGAATTCAATCAACAACAAACGGAGATGACCAATAAAATTGACAACTTGTTAAAAGCCCTCAATAACCAAGTGTTATCACCTCCACATAAGGACGCTAGGAACACAAATAGCGGACCCCAAGTAAAAGACCCCTCTTCATCCAAACACGTCCACTTCGTCAATGTTGTCACTATCAAACCAATTGATAGGAATGAGGATAATAGTGAACCTGAGGATGAGGTTAAGAAAGTCGAGGTTGATAAAGAAGTTAGGAAAAGTGAGATTGAAGAAGTAGATGATGATGAGGACCACTTCAATAGGCTACCCACTAAGGAAGAGCGCGCATATCATACAGACTTATTCGATGACCCCGAGACACCATACTTCCTAGGTAGACCAATTATAAAAATAGGCGACCCTTCTAATCTAAACATACCATGCAACATCGGACATTTACATGTGTGGAAAGCCTACATCGACCTTAGATCACCCATAAACATCATGACTAGAGCCCACTACAACTTGATAATGAAAAATCAACTTGGGTATAGGATGTTCCCTGACAAGGGTTGGATGAGTAACTTCACGGGAAGAGTTAAGGGATTACCGGTTTATGTAGGAAACTTCACCTATGTCACCGACTTTGTAATTGTTGAAGATATCCGCCCAATAGTCGATGCATCCTTAACTCAAGTGGTTTTTGGAAAACCATTTGTTGAGGTCTCTAGAATGACTTATGAACCTTCTTTAGGGATAGTTAGATTTAAGGATGAGACCGATGAGGTAAACTACCAAATACCATATAAGATAGAACAATTCCAACACTTGTCAAATGTTGAGAAGGAGCTTAAGCAAGCGGTCTACTATAGGAATGATGAGGATAGAAATAAAGGAGTAGACTATGTTATGGAAAGGATATCCGGTTTCTACAAGGATTGTTTGAAATTAGGACCGGAATATAAAACCGGGAATGAAAATGGCCTAGGAACCGCGACCAATGATGGAATCACGTAATGTACGTGACTTTGAGTCTAGCTACAAGACTCGTTAATAAAGAAAAGCGCTTCTTGGGAGGCAACCCAAGTTTTATTTGCTTTGTGTGTTTACTTATTTGTTTGTTTGTTTTTATTTATTTCCGTATGTGTGTTTAATTTTTATTATTATTGATTCATGTTAAAAACTAAGTTGTGAAAATGCTTTATTTTGTTTTTAACTTCGTCTTAATTACATATAAAGGTATTTTGCAAAAGTTAAGTGTAAGGGAAATCCAAATCGGTTTATTAGAACACAAATGAACATGAATCGTAATAATAATAAATTAACATACATATTAGTATTTGTTTGAGTCAAATGCTTGTATCGAGTCATAATGATGTTTTGCAGGAATCCCAGGAAGTAAGGTATAGGTTTTTCCAAAAATTTTCCGGAAACGTAACATGAGAATTCTGTCAGATCATTTCTGACGGCGTCAGGTTTAATTTTCTGGAAATTTTTGAAAGTTTTGTTTTCATAAAAAGTTTTTATTAAATCTATAACTTATAATCTCTAGGAATCTGCAAAATTATCATTCCACAAGCATTATATCCTTATATATAGAGTTTATCCCGCCGATGTTATGCAGGTTTTCGTGTTTGTTTTCTCAGGTTTAACAGGTTATTTTGGACAAGGAAATGTTTGTTGGATCAAGCTTATGGCGATGCATTAGTCATGGAGCTTCAACATTACTTTGGAAGAAGATTTAACCATGTTATTTCATTATCCACCGAGCGAATCAGGGGAGTATTTGATTTCATTCTTTTACTTTTTTACTTTTACATTTGATATTTGAACATTGGGGACAATGTTCATCTTAAGTGTAAGGGGGGGTAAAAGTACGATTAGAGAATGCTATTGCACTTGATTTTTGTTTGTTTTATAGTAGATGTGTAATAAAACTGAGATAAATACCTGTTAGGGCAATTTTAGTGCCAAATTTAAAATTTTTTACAACACTTAGGAGTGAAACTTTGGTCTTAATGGGCGTCTCACGGATAGGAGTTATATGACTAGCACAAAAACCGTACCACTAAAAAATTTTCCACCCCCAAATATGTGAGGTTCGCCCCTAGAATTGGTAGGAAAAGCATTTTGCTATGATGTGTGTACCGGTAGCACTTAGATTCTAGAACTTGCGTTAGGACCATTCCAAGGCCACAAGTGAGACTACATTCGTGTAGTTAGATTTACTACATGATAAGAGGCATTAGGATTAACCCATTGTTTTACACCTGTGTTTTTGTTATAATTACATTGGCTACATTGGTCAAGTAATTCTCCCACACCCTTTGCGTTGTACTCATTTTTAGTACACGATACCCCTAGTACACCCCTCAGAGCCTATCTTTTCGTTTCGACCTTTAAGCATTTTACTTAAAGGAAGAATTTTTTACACCCCACTAAAATGTACACCCAAATCGCCTTAGCCTACCTTGTATGCACTCATCTTTAGTGCATTATTGTGACAACATTTGTTTAAACCCAAGTTAATTATCTAATTGATTACATGGTTGCTAAGTCGAGTCATATCCTAGTACATATTGTTTTGGGACGATTGGGACTCATGGGTAAAGTACTAGTGTAATGGAGTAATAGGGAAGAACATCATTTATTACCCCCATATGTGCTAAATATTTTAAAAAGTACTCCAAGTTTTTCAATTTTCTTAATTCGAGTCATTAGAATAGTTATTTGTAAAGTTATGTAAAAATTCAAGTGTAAGGGGAATGCAACGCCCCTATGATGTATTATTTTGGATGGTAGGGCAAAAGTGTATGCAAAAAAAAAAAATCGAAAAAATCAAGAAAAATACAAAAAAAATAGAAAAAAAACATACGGACTACCATCCCGTTTCATTTTATGTTTTTTGTTATTTTATTTTTTTTTTAGCTTAAGATTGAGTCGAGTCTTGGCTTAGCAACATTGTATAGTACATGTAATTAATCAAGATCTTTAACTCGCCACCAGTAAAATATCCTTTATCCAACAAAACCGTGTTTTCCTTTTCCCTATACCTAACGTTATAACCCATGTAAAAGCCCTCTTTGATAGTTTATCTTAGGTGCTTACGCCTAGTGGAGGAGGTTTTCGATCCTTTCCCAAGCCTATGGTAATCTATTTGCTATGACAGGTAGTGAGAGATATTATCCGTTTTCATTTATGAGATTTATTTTTATGACACTTGAGAGATGTGAGTATCTAAACACTACTTGTGAGGTGCTAGTTTGTAATCTCCGTGCTTATTATGATTAAAGTGGAACGAATATTTGTTGTAATTACTTTTATGTTAGCATTATATGACCCCTAACTTGTATTTTGATTAGAATAAAAGCGCATTTGCTTGAGGACAAGCAAATCTCAAGTGTAAGGGTATTTGATGAAGCGAAAAGTGTACCGCTTTTAAGGGGTCATTTAAGCCCTAAATCGTATTTATTTGATCAAATATTGCCCTAAATCGTTCCTTTTGTCATTTTAGGTAATTTTGAGAAGAAATCTGGAAAAGGAAGCATTTTGGACGTTTTTGGAGCATAAAAGTGAAGAAAACGACAAAGTCTCAAATCGGCTAAAAGTTACCTTAGACGGCGTCAGAAATTACCCTGGACGGCGTCATGGCTTGGCAAGAAAAAGGTGGATATGAAAATTACTCATGATAAGCCAGTGAAATTTGCATGGGAATTCTGACGGCGTCACCCTTTAATCTGATCAAGGTCGTCACGGCTTAATTTAAAGAGGGACGGCGTCACGCCTAATTCCGACGGCGTCAAGCCTTGATAAGCCAGAGCGGATTTTGGAAAGCTAAATAGGGACGGCGTCAAGAAGGCCATCCGGGAACCCTAAAAGCGGCGAGGTGACGGCGTCACACTCCATAACGTGACGCCGTCAGATCTGAAAGTCTATATATAGTTTTGCAATTTTTTGTCATTAGTGTGGAACTTATTGGGGAACTTTGTGTGTGAAAACCCTAAGACGATTTTGGCACCTTTTTTTCAAGGCTTTTTGCCTTGAGATCTTCCATGTTACATTGAAGATAAGTTATCAATTAATCATTCAATATGTCTATGTGTTGTTTGATTCTATCTTGTTCTTGTCTTTTGTTTAACATGTTAGGCTAGATTTATCTTGTGTTTGCTTAGATCTAATGAAACCTAGCTATTGATTATTGGTTATTAGTGTGTTATTATTTGTATTGGATGATTGTTCATCTATGTTAGGCTTAAGAAAACTGGCTAACTTCCTATTCGGTAACTTGCTTGAACGTCTTAAGAAACATGAACCAATGCGTACTAAAGGTTTTTATGGTTGTATTTAATGCACAAGCGAATTCTAGTGATCCCATGTTAGGAGCTTCCTAGCCGGCTCGACATAGGAGTGAAGTAGGAGCTTGTAGAGTTGGGGAAGTACGTACGCCACCCCACGATTGGTATTAAGGAATACACCCGTCATCCACGCAATTAATACACACTAATCAACCGGTAAAAGATAGTTAGGGAGTAAGGAAATCTAAGTAAACACATTTCTCTCTACATAAGTTCTACCACCTTTTCATTTTCTGTTATTTTATTTTATTTGCATTCGTAGTAATTTGGGTTAGTTGACTAGCAACTAATTCCGCCCACTCTTTCAAACCCGAGATTTTACTTGCTTTCATAAAAATATAAAAACATAAAAAGAATCTTCTCTCACCCTTAGACCTATTAAAGTAGTTTTTCATACCTAACGAACACTATTCCCTGTGGAGAACGATCAATCCCCCGTACTTACCCACTATACTACATCGGTCAGGTACACTGCCTGGTGGGGTTGTAAGCCTCTTGAGATCCCTCGAGAGGTAAAACCTGTTGTAAGGTTGCAAAACCACGCATCAGCTCCTGAAGGATTACGACACCCACATCCAGTATTATCCCGGCAAGGAAAATGTTGTTGCCGACGCTCTTAGCCGGAAGTCGGGCATGGTTTCTAGTCTGAAATTTGAGCCTCGGATTCTAAACGACTTAGAGATTCTTGATGTTGAGCTTTGTGTTCGGGGTTGTGACGGTTATTGGGCGAGTCTCAAGGTTGAGTCAAATCTCATCCTGCGGATCAAAGAAGCCCAGAAAGATGACGGGGAACTTTGGGCTATTATGCAGAACGTAGAAGATGGGAAGCAATCTGAGTTTCGGGTCGATGAGTTCGGTGTGGTATGGTTCGAAGATCGTCTTTGTGTTCCTAACGATCCTGATTTGCGAGAAGCTGTTTTGTCAGAGGCACATAGTTCTCCCTTTACTATACATCCGGGTTCCACTAAGATGTACCGAGACCTTAAGCAGCATTTCTGGTGGAACGGTATGAAACATGATGTGGCTTCTTATGTGGCTAAGTGCTTGACTTGCCAGCAAGTCAAGTTAGAGCATCAGAGAGCTAGTGGTTTGCTGCAGCCGCTAGATATTCCGACCTGGAAGTGGGAGGAAATTTCTATGGATTTCGTATCGGGTTTGCCACTTACCAGAAAGAAACATGATGCGATTTGGGTGGTCGTCGATCGACTAACCAAGTCGGCTCATTTTCTACCGATTCGTATGGATTATCGGGTTCCTAGATTGGCGGAGATTTTTGAGCAGGAAATCGTTAGACTTCACGGTATGCCTACGGCTATTATTTCGGATAGGGATCCACGGTTTACTTCACGGTTTTGGAAGGGGCTACATAAGGCTTGGGGTGCACGACTCAAGTTCAGTACGGCTTTCCACCCTCAGACAGATGGTCAGTCAGAGCGGACCATCCAGACATTGGAGGACATGCTGAGGGCATGTGCGTTAGAGTGGACGGGTAATTGGGACGAGTATCTTTGTTTGGTAGAGTTCGCTTATAACAACAGCTGGCATGCTAGTATTCGGATGGCTCCTTTCGAGATGTTGTATGGACGGAAATGTAGAGCACCCGTTTGTTGGAACGAGGTGGGAGAGCGTGCTATTGAGGGTCCGGAGTTGGTTCAGATCACGAATGAGAAGGTAGATGTTGCTAGGGAGAAGTTGAAAGAAGCTCGGGCTCGTCAGAAAAGTTATGCGGATAAGCACCGTCGTGATTTGGAGTTTCAGGTTGGCGATCGGGTTTTCCTTAAGGTTTCACCGTTTCGAGGAGTTAAACGCTTTGGAATCAAGGGCAAGCTGAGTCCTCGATTCATCGGACCATTCGAGATCCTGGAACGTATTGGGATGGTTTCCTACCGTTTAGCTTTACCTCCCCAGCTTTCGCATGTGCATGATGTATTCCATGTATCTCTTCTACGGGGATACAACTATCATCCTCTTCATGTGGTATCTTACCCTTTTGATCAGATTCAGCCCGATATGTCTTTGTCTGAAGAGCCGGAAGCGGTTCTGGATCGCCAAGAGCGAGTTATGAGACGTAAAGTCATTCCGTTCGTTAAGATTCTTTGGCGGAACCACCCAGAGCGGGAAGCTACCTGGGAGACCGAGGAGTCTATTCGAGCTAGTTATCCTCATTTTGTATTATGATCTGGTATGTCTCTGTTTTGTTTCCGTTCCATTTCATTTCTACTTCTTTGCAAATTTCGAGGACGAAATTTTTCGTTTAGAGGGGAAGAGTTGTAAAACCCTAAAATCTAAAATGTGCAAAAAGACCAAAATGCCCCTACAACTTTGAAAATTAAATAAAGGCTTATATAACTTACAATTTAATTATAAAAATTATGAAAATGAACCAAGTATGACATGAAATAATTAGAGAGCATCATAAAATATTTGTGCAAGCTATCAAAATCATTATAACACATAAACAAGTCCAATTTAGCCAAAAATAATTAAGTGTACATTTACTTTGTTTAAAAATTAATTAAATGTATTTAAATTACAAAGTAAAATAGGAAATAATTCAAAATAAATGTGATTGATTTGGTACATCAATTGACCGATTTTCTTGTGCCATATCCTCCAAAATCTCGGCTATTTAACATTTTATTTGAACCAATCCCCTCAAACCCTAATTCACAATTGCCGACTAAAGCAAAACACACACAAAAATACATTTCTCTCCCATACGAATTTCTGGACTATCTTGGTTAATTTTCCTGTGTTCTACATCATCACAAGAAGCTAAGAAAAATACCTTTCAAATTGTTTGTGGCCTGGTTCGATCGTGGTCGAGTTTTCCTTATAGCGTGAACAAAACTAAGGTAAATTCGTGTATTATTAATCCGGCCTCTATAAAATTCGTTTCTCATTTTTTTCAAGATCCTTACATCATATATGTTCTATGAAAAATGATTACAAGGTTTGTAGATCGTTCGTAAGCTTGTGGTGAATTATTGTGTGTCGCGTATAGATCCAAGAAGAGGAAATTCGTGCTAGCCATTCGACACGTTCTAAATTCGGTTTGCTATTTTTCCTGAGTCCTTTATGATCTAAGAACATCAAATAAAATGATAAGAACATACCATGCATGATCCACGAATTATTTGTGAATTAAATCTTAAAATCGCATATAAAACCTAAATAATTATATCCGAATTTTTGAGGCTTCATATTTATTTTATTTAGACTCTATATGATCATATTAATCTGGTAAAAATGATATTTCGAATTGTCCAGGCCTAATCTAATTGTTGTCGAATTTTGGGTGTAACCGGATTAAAGAAAAATAAAGAAGAAAAAGAAATAAAATATGGTACGAATTAGGGTTTGGATTTTAGGGTTTGTTCTTGTGAAATTAATGATGTCTAATGATGATATAATGATGTAGTAATGATTGGTATTTTTAGGGTTAGGGTTTTGTTAATAAAAGTGTTATACGATTTGAATTAAAATGTTTTGGATGTGTTTTGTAACTTTTGAAACTTAAGGGTTATTTTTAGAACTTTATTTGGGCTGTGTACTATTCGAATAAAATGTAACTTAAGGGTGTCAAGTGTAATTTTTGTAATTAAAAGGATTAAAATGCTTTATATGATAAAATGTAAATCGATTAGTGAATAAATTAAATAGAGGGACTAAATATGTAATTTCTAGAAACTTAGGGTTGATTTGAGTAATAAATTATATTCAAGGGGTTATGTGTCATTTTGGTAATTTAATGGCTTAATATGTAATTGTTGATAATTAAAGATTGAAAATGTAAATTAAGGGCTAAATATGTAACTTTGATAACTTGAGGGACTTGATGTGTAAATTGTGAATACTTAAGGGAATATTCGTATAACATAATGAAATAAGTGTCCATTGTGTAACTTTGATAAATTAAGGGCTTAATGTGTAATTATGGATACCATAAGGTTTAAAATGTAACTTATGTAATTATAAGGGTATAAAGTGTAAACTATGAAACCTAAGGGACTAAATGAGTAATTCTGGATAACTTAAGATTTGAATAAGTTAATTATGATATATTTTACTTTAAACCTCCATCTTTGGTATATTTGCATTTCAAACCCTAGAATATGAGAAATTGTTATATTTAACCCTAAACTTTTGTGACTTGTTAAAATCCACTCTAAAACCATAATATGATTCAATAATGACATAACTTAAATGAGAATATGGAAATCTTACTAATTATGGAAACTTTCTAAAAAAGGAAACTTTCTAAAAATAGAAACTTACTAAAAATGGAAAGTACTTAAAATGGAAAGGTTTGTAATTCTTTGCTACCCCTCTAGGTGTGAAGAAGGAGAGGACCTGACTGTGATCCATCTTGTTCATTTTGGTTTGTGCTTTGCTTTGGAATAAGGTACAGATATTCTGCCCTTTTTAATAAGGTGCCTTCGACCTCTTGATTTCTGATTCGAACCTATGATATGAACCTTTGGCATTTGAACCTTTGACATATGAACCTTTGATATGAACTTTGAGATTCGGACTATGACTATATGAACCTTTGCTTTGATATGAACCTTTGACCTTTGACCCCAGTTTGATACCCGAGCCAAATATGTTTCCTAGCCATGAAGGTAACATGGCCATGTCATTGATGCACCAGTGGCATGACTCTAGTGTACTCGAGTGATGTTGTACACAGTCCCCATTTTGATTTGATATGAGCTCACTATGATTTGTTATGGCCAATATGATTTGTTTGGGGGGCGTATGGATGCATCCTAGATTTGATTTGTATATGATTTGATATATTTGTATTTGGTGACTGATGATGGATGCAATCCACGTCTTTCACAAGATTTGGGAGCTGATCACTCCAATTTGATACATGAGGACACCCCTCATATTATCTGGTTACTATAGAGGTATCCCCTCTGGACTTCTACAGAATTTGGATATTTGATTTGTTTGGGCTCGTGGTGGATTACTGTCCTAAAACTTTACTCTCGTACCTTGCCTATATCTCATTCATTAAGCTATATTTGTTCATTTCCTTTTGCTTTTGTTTCCGTTTATTATATATCTGTTCACTGGGCTTTTTAAGCTCAGCCGCATTTCCTTTTCCATGCGGCAGGTATCTAAGCTAGGAGCTTTTGGATTATGCTTTGGATGGGATGAGAGTTAGATGGAGCTTTTACCTTAGATGACCACCTTTATCGTATGACTTTGTTTTGGACATGGATTTCCTTTGTATTCATATTTTGGATGTTTCTTTATCTTTCGAACTTATGTCTTATTCAAGTCGTGTTGACTTGACTTTTCCTTACATCTTTATTTAAGACTTCCGCTGTGCTTTTGTTGGAGTATGCTCTTGTCATAATGACTAATTATATGGCTTGACATATGTGAGCCTATGGGGTCACACACATATACACTGAGGTGCCATTTTATATATCGTGATTATCGTATTTACGATATATAAATAACCGTAAGTAACCAGGAACTGCTATTGGGCCTCTAATGAATAAGTAATGGACTTATTTTATTGGACTTAGAAACAAAATGGGAAACCCATTTTGAGCCCTCTTATGGCCGGCCCATGGAGAGTATTAAGGAGGAGATTTGGTCTTTGATTTTGTAGATAATTATCTCTTAATTATCTAATAATATTGATGATATATTAACAAATAAAAAATGGCTCCTTTCTCTTCTCCTTTTTTGGATCTCACGACAACAAAGTGAAAACCACCTAGGGTTTTCATTTTAATCTTTTCTTCTTTGCATCTTGCATATTTAAAGAAGACTAGAAGGGTTACGGTGGTTACGGGACTAGCATCCATTGGCATACGGTGAAGTGTAGTGTGGACATATCATAGAGGTGATCTCTTTTGGTCACTTGTGGTTCTTATTCCATTCGACCTATTGGAATTGGTGGTGACTCCCGGATCACGCTACAAAGGTATAAATTATGTGTTTATTTATTTGATTGATCATGTGGCACTATGGATCCTTGTATGGTGATGTTCTTCCGCTGCGTTTTATATTAATTAATTGTTAATTCATGTTTACATCACCTATAGTGGTATCACGAGCCATCATATGTTGTCATATGATCATCTTGTATGCGTAAAAATGGCTAAAAACATGTTTTTTCAATGGATTTAAAAGTGGGATTTTAAAACAGCCCATAGGGCTTATATATTATGAATATGTCAAATTTAATAAGGTCTTAAGATCTAGACTTTTTGATCCTATGGCCATTTGTTATGCATACGTTGTTTGTTTACTTGATCGGTACCCGTAAAATGGCCTAAAAACGCGTTTTTTGGAAGATTTTTAACCCGATTTCAAATCAGCCCATGAGGCTTATTTTTCTGTGGTAAAATGGTGTTAAGAAGGTCCTAACATCAGTGGGGTTTGAGTCTTTGGCCATTTGTCACGCGTACCATTCGGGGTTTTAATTCTTGTTAATTATTTCTTCGATTCGTTGGCTAACAATTTATTTCTTGTTATTTATTTTGTTATCCATGGCAAATACATGCATGTTTGTCCATGGAGTTAGCCAACACCATGCAATAATCTTTATTTGAATGTATTATTATGTGTTCATATGCAAAGCCGATGAAAACCTAGACCACTTGTGCGTTGTGATTGTGATTGTTGGTTGCATTTTTTGTTTTGGGGTTTTGCCATTGTTTCGGCACTTTTGTAATGTATTTCAATTTTGGTTTTGCCAATTTTTGGGCATTTTACAATAGATACAAAGTAGATTAGTTGTATTTCACTTTATATGTATTGTAAACAAGAGCTTGGAAGCAAATGGCGAAAGATTGAAGAGTTGTAGACTGAAAGTTGCTGCTGGACACCTGTTGGGAAAACGTGATTACCTGCTGATTGGTAATGTATTTTTTTCTAAAATTTTTGGTGCAGGTCCACAAGACATAGGGCTACAACTTTGTCAACTGGGCTGAATCATGAGGAGGTGATCTTCCTGGGCATTTGGGCCTTGCAAAACAGAAAAACTGGGCTGACAGAAACTGAAGTTCATGTGCATTATGGGCTTTTTAACTTGCTCATGATTGTCTTGGAGCAAGTGGGAGCCCTGCATGTGGTTGTGATATATGTCCCTAGTTGACTCTTGGTTCTTGTGATGGCTCACAAGACAAAGCATAGGATTTTCATCGGTTGAGGCTTTGCATATTGTGGTTGAATGTTTGGTTGGTTGTTTTTATGTATGTTGTGACTACATGTAAAACGAAAAATGTTTTCTAAAAAACTTGAAACTAAACATAAACCATTTTGAACTAAGTCTTATGATTTAGTTTAACTAAGTTTAAATATGATTTGAAACTTAAAAATCATTGTTTTCAAAATAACACTTAAACTAGTTAAGATTGTTTATTTATTGATTTATTGTATTGTCCATACTTAATAATCCACTTAGGATATATATTAGTCTTGAAAATGGACAACTTGACACACATAAATTAAAACAATGATTAGACTTAAGTTAAGAAAAGTTTTTTAACTTGTGATACGAAGAATGAATGCATGCTTCTTTCGTACACGTTTTTGATCCACATCAAAACTATTTACCCGTCAAAATTTAAGTCACGCCGTCCAATTATGAGAACACTTGCAATTACCTTTTAGCATCTGGTCAGACCTAGGCTGAATTGTAACCCAAGGTGACTATTCTCCATGGTCAGACCAAGGATTATTCTCACAGTTTTCAAATTGGATGACTTAATCAAGTAGTGTGGTCAGACCCTTACCCGAGGCAAAGATGGGACTAAACATGCCTACATGACACTAGTTGTTTGACACTAGATGACATGAGTCCCATAAGGATCTAAGAGTTGTACATGTAATACAATTGGTGATCGTCGCCTACCTATTGAATCCACCATTTCTAGTAGATCAACTGCATTAATGGTCGAACCTCAATGAGGATCTTAGCCTTTTCGTAAATTAATTGTTTTAAATTATAAACATGGGGTAGTTAATTTATAAAAGGATAATTATCGAAAATACTAAAATTGAACTTTGTAAATTCAATTAATGCAACGCATACCGTAAACAAGAGTTTGTTCTTTTCTTGTTAAAAGGACGAACTAAGTCGATCTTTCCTTGTAAGAAAGAAACTTATTCCTATCCTTTTTCTTTATGAGGAAAAGCCATAATAGGAATATTTGAATTTTCCTAATTCTAATCAAACTCAAGGAAAACCTACTCTAGAAATCGTGATGTCTTGTAAAAGTCAAAACGGTTAAGTATGGTTACACATCTTATTCCTTCAACGTTGTTTTATAACCCTTGTTTTGGTTTTGAAACATTGAAGAAATATAAGATATTTGGACAACCAAGAACACGTGCACTTGGCTTGACCTCTTTGGTCAGACCTTAGGGCCATTTCAACCCATGGCGAATTTTGCTCATTGGTCAGACCTTTGGCGATATTTGCATGTTCTTGCTTGGTCGGCTTATTTCGTACTAGCTACCATACTAAAATGAGTTCAAATAATTAGAAGACGGAAATATCAATAAACAGCAAAGTGGTAAAGGCAATTACTAGCATGATTACCTAGCAGGTTGTCTTAACCCAATAAATCTACTGTGGTACTACATACCCTTGTGGTATAGTAGACCAAGTGTCGAGGAAATGCATGCCTATTTTCAAGTTAAAATAGCAATGATGGCTAGCCCATCATCTATATGTTAGAACTTGATGCACTTCCTTGAATACCTAAGTACATGTTTACTAGTCAAAGTGACTCACATTAGCAATAATGTGTAGATATTCAATGAAAGAAGGAAAGTATCTAATCGCCGCTCACTCTCCACTGGTGACAAAACACATTGTAATGTTGTCTAATCTAGTGGGAGCTACGTGATTATATTACTGGTGACGTAACACATGTAATGTTGTCTAAACCAGTGGGAGCTGTAAGCTTTATTACTTGCAAGTTGCCCATCTTATTTCCAGATTGTCTTGAAATAATACATTACTTTCCACGTGTTAAGCATCATAGTTTATATAAGAACCATTGCATATGTTTTATATGATAACTTGTCGCGTTCCTGATGTTGCTTCCTGAAATGTTATGTATAAAATTGTTATGCATGATTCATTATTCAAACGTTAAAGTTCTACATATCTATATTTTGATTTTGACTAAAAATCAAATGTTATCTTAAACATTGTCATATTGGTCATACAAACACACGAGCGTAGTGGTGCTTGTATACTATGATGATGTTGTGCCATGCACAAGTGGGAGAAATCTTAATGTGTGCTAGGTACAACATATAACAATATGACTAATAGTTTTTCTTGACTGAAAGGTAAGAAACTAAGATTCTACTAGGACTTCTACACATAAAATGTAGGTTGCCCTAATTAGAACAAATATCAAGATAACATGAAAAGCTACTTCAACATATTCACTGAATTGTTTAGTAAATATGATTATGTTTTCTTGTAAAGTCATAATCATGAAGTATGAAATTAACTTGAAATTACTATTGAGGCCTAGTGTCGGTGCTCGTAATTACTTTAGTTGAATATGTTTAGGTCTCTTGTAAAGACACAAACATCAATCCCGTTAATTGTTGAAAGACTTGTAACGTAAAGTAAAACGTTGATTTGTTATGTCTTCTAGTTAAGACATGTACACTTACGACGTATAATAAATGTTTATGTTTTCAAGTCAAAACATGCACATGAAGTAAAGTATGCAGTAGGCTAAAATTACTATTGATGTCATCTGGTTTGACTTGGTTGGCAGATATGTAAGCCAAAAGGTATAAGTTCATCTAATGAGTTGTGTGATAGTCTCACAACATCAGTCCTCATGGAATACCACGACCTTATGGTATGTCCATCGTGGAAAATCAAACACTATTGATATTGTTTGATCTTTGATGACTTAAACTGTTTTACCTCCAAATCTGTCAAGGTTAGAAATTGGGTGTGCCATGTGTACACTCAATATGGTTCCAACCCAGAAGGAATTCAAGACACCATTGTATTATGGCATGGGATGAATCTCATTATGTCTTAATTGAAGTTCTGAATTTGTTAACTACCTAAGAGTAAGTAATTAACAAACTAGAGTCAAGAACTAACGATGCATTCTGGATGTCCCACTTGAAAACAATTTATTGTTTCTCATGATGCTGAGTATCTAGAGATTAGTCTCTACATACAAAAGCAAGTGGGAGCACCATTAGATCTTGAAGTTATTCAAGAGCAACCTTCTGAGTACACTTGCTAATGTCATACTAAGGTTGAACATTCATATGTTAAACCATAGATTGATATCTCTCATTCATAAATCCGCAAGGATTCCTTTTGCACCTGAATGATACAGATTTTATATCAATGCTAAGGGACAAAAGTTAGAGGATCATAGTGAGCCTGCTAACTACTGAGATGCATTATCAGATATTGTATCTGATGAGTAGCTCAAAACTATGAATGTTAAGATGCAGTCCTAGAAAGACAATCACTCATGGAGTTTGATTGGTCTCTTACCAATCAGTTAGACTGTGAGGTCAAGAATGAGTTTCTTGAAGAGAAAACTCAAAAGGACAAACTTGTACACGCATTTAATGCACGCGTAGTAAAAAGAGTTTACTCATACTCAGAATTTGACTATGATTAAATCTTCCTATCTACAAACATTAAATGTATAAAGATTAATTGTCATACTTGTTTTCATGTAAATGAAATATGACAATCGGATATCAAAACACTTTTCTTGTTGATTACCTTTGCGAGGACGATGAGTAATCAAAAGGGTTTATGAATCCATATAATCTTTATTATGTATACAAGATAAAATAATCCATGTGTGGATTAGATCATGCATCTAGGAGCAAAGATCTTGAGTTAATTATAAAATCATTAATTTGATTTTGATTAATAAGATTACTACTAAGTACACTAAGAGCAAGTTGGAGCACTGTATTTATTTTCTTAAATCTCATATGTCATTAACATATTAGAAACAATATTCCATCTAAGCTAGATTTTAATCCTTAGCTTGGAATGAAGTTTCTCTTGAGGGATTTATAAAATAAAACATATAACCTTGTTATGTATATGTTTATTAGAATAAACATAAGCGGTTATTAAGTCTAAACATAATATGACACGTTATTGAGGAGAGTCTCAATGATCAATCTTACTTGATGAGATTGAACACATGATTGGAAATCTTAAGTTTGACTGAAGGATTCATCATGTAAGTCATATTAAGTATTGGACTATATATTTATCATTTGCATGAAGCAAGATGAGTTGATAACAACCAATATCTAAGTGAAAGTCGTTAGATAATTGTTAAACGAACATTATATTGGACCTACATAGGACCAAAGATATGTTCAAACATTTACGGATATATGAGGAACTCTGTTTTGTTTGCATATGCTGATGTTTATTTAACTGAGATGATACTCAACCCCAGTCATGGTAGGATGTCATCATGAATGATGAAATTGCAGACTAGATGTGCTCGACTGAGAGCATTAATGCGTTATACATTAAAAGAATAAGAATACTTTATACTTTGAGAAACTATTCAGATGACTATCTAAAGTAGGTGTTTTGCTGGCTTCAAACACCCTATGGAATGTATTGTTGCGATTCTCGTCTTGTACTTGAATGTGCACATACAAAGGACAATCATCATTCAAACCTTTCATGAGTTTTGAAACAAGTATTCTCAAAGTTTACTCAGATGACTACTTGTTGACTTGTACAACATGATTCGATCATGGTGGGAACATCGGATCCCGACCTATGAGTAGTCTTATGCATATCTGTTTTTAGTATTTGGATAATGGAACTGTAAGCAGTCGTATTATACAATGAATTGATATAACTGGTATGATCGTCTTCATTTATACTACTGTGTTCTATATTTGCATGTTTAATCCATGAATAATTTATTTATTCTAAAATTATCCATTGTCGGTTGACGATACGGGAGTATCATCAAATTAAGGCAAATGTGAGCGTGTTGGTGACTTATTTGCCACACTCACATGTTGTTCATTGGGATGAACATTGGATTGACCCAACCTACGAGTATTCACTACATGGATCGTCGTCAATAGTGAATCTCGCAAGAGGTTATGTCTCTTATCCTCAGACTTGAGATGCAAGCAGGTCTTGCACGTGTGGAATTTCATTCCTTGATATGGTTAAATGCTATCCTGAATAAGGTAGTTATAAAAGCCATTATCAGGAGTGATATGAAGCATGTGAATGACACGTGTAGTCAAAATGGGATTTGTTCCTCCACTTGTTTTAGAGTTAGATACTATTGGGCCCCTCGATGAATTGAACAGATGTTTGTATGGCCGTACCCAACTGGGATTAAGATGAATCTTAAATCCACTTGGTAATCTTGTTCAATATCCATATCGAGAAACATAATAGTTGAACTATTAGAATGACATTTGATCCATGTCTAATGTTCAACATGGTATCTGTAACAAAAGGATAGATGACATATAAACCATCTTATATGAGACGTTTAAGAAACTAACCTCACATATTTCTAGGGGCATTGGCGTGTTGCTAGACGCTAACCATTGCTTGTATAATTACTTGATTATTATGACGTCGCAAGTGGGAGCTGTTGGAGTATGCTCTTGTCATAATGACTAATTATATGGCTAGACATATGTGAGCCTATGGGGTCACACACATATACACTGAGGTGCCATTTTATATATCGTGATTATCGTATTTACGATATATAAATAACCGTAAGTAACCAGGAACTGCTATTGGGCCTCTAATGAATAAGTAATGGACTTATTTTATTGGACTTAGAAACAAAATGGGAAACCCATTTTGAGCCCTCTTATGGCCGGCCCATGGAGAGTATTAAGGAGGAGATTTGGTCTTTGATTTTGTAGATAATTATCTCTTAATTATCTAATAATATTGATGATATATTAACAAATAAAAAAGGGCTCCTTTCTCTTCTCCTTTTTTGGATCTCACGGCAACAAAGTGAAAACCACCTAGGGTTTTCATTTTAATCTTTTCTTCTTTGCATCTTGCATATTTAAAGAAGACTAGAAGGGTTACGGTGGTTACGGGACTAGAATCCATTGGCATACGGTGAAGTGTAGTGTGGACATATCATAGAGGTGATCTCTTTTGGTCACTTGTGGTTCTTATTCCATTCGACCTATTGGAATTGGTGGTGACTCCCGGATCACTCTACAAAGGTATAAATTATGTGTTTATTTATTTGATTGATCATATGGCACTATGGATCCTTGTATGGTGATGTTCTTCCGCTGCGTTTTATATTAATTAATTGTTAGTTCATGTTTACATCACCTATAGCTTTTATGTATGCTTTGATTTGTCACTATAATGTGATGCTTCTACCCTTTTCGGGTTGGGGTGTTACAGAAATCTTCTGTAGTCTTCCATCTTTTGAAGAATTCATCCTTTGTCTTAAAGTCCTTCATCTTTCATATGTTTTGTCTTATCAACTCAAATATAATTACCAACATTGTCTGAAGAAGAAAAGGAAAAATTGTTTATGGAGTTCTTAGAGACAAGAAGAAGACACTTTGCAGCAAAAAGAGTAGAAGCAAAGAGAAACAAACCACCAACTAAAGCACAACAAAGAAAGATCATGAGTCAATACCTCAAAAACATGGAAGGATGTAAGCTCAATCAATTGGCACTGAAAAGTTTTGAGAGGATCCAAGAAATGTTTGAAAATGCAAAGAAAATGGTAAACACTTTATTGTCAAGATACAAGTTGGTGTGAGGTAGTAAGAGAGTAGGGACAGAGTTGGAGCAAGAGAGCAGTAAGAAGCAGAAGGTAGAAGATGACAAAGATACATCTGATCTTAAATAGTTTATGGTTGTTATTTTTGATGATGAAGAACCAGGATTTGATGTTGTACCTTTGGCTACTAAGCCTCCAGAGATTGTTGACTGGAAGATCTATACAGAGGGAAAGAAAATGTATTGGGTGATAATCAGGGCTGATGGAAAAGAACAAGTGCTTACAAGATTCAGTCAAATGCTTAAGAGTTTTGACAGAGAGGTCTTGGAAACTCTGTAGGCATCGGTTAAAGCCAAGTATGGGTCAACAAGGCCATTGAAAGTACCAGCTTTAGATTATGATTATGTGTTGTGGGGAGATCTGAAAACAATATTTGAACCTCATGTAGAAGATGAAGTATGTAGGAAACAACATGTGTATAAAGTATTGCACAAGATGCTGTTTGACTCCTATGGAGTTCATGAATTAATGACGCAATCCATGCATATCTACATGTTGGTGGAGAAGAAGTATCCCCTCACTAAGACTACACTCTCAATGATGCTGGAGAATAAGCTTGAACTGGAATATGACAGTGAAATGTCTTATAAGCTTTTTTGGTTTATCATACAACAGATCAACATGAAGTGAAGTGTTTGGAAGCATCCTCCTGGTGATTACGAAGCTTTGAATGAAGAAACTTGATGATTTTGGAGAAAAATATCAAGTTTATGGGAGGATTGTTGGGATTAAAAGCCTTTTTGTTGGGATTCTTGTTACTTCAGCTCTATGGATTTAAAAATGCTCTTGAACTTCAATGAAGAATTTTCTAAGGGTTTTACAACTGCCGGTGTAAAAGTTACAACTGCTAATACAAGTTAGTGCTGCTGAAGAACTACATTGAATATACACTAAGTGGTTAATGTTGCTAGTACAAAATTACTGCTGCTAGTGGAAAGTTAAGACTATTGAAGAAAGTTAATGTTGCTGCTTCAAAGTTAGTACTGTTAGGCAAAAGTTAAGACTGTTAGGCTATTAGTTAATGTTGTTTATGTTTTAAGATAACTTTTGCGTGAAGATATGTATTAGATAAGTATAGAAAAGATTTGTTACACTTAGGAAATTATTGTAAGCCGACTAGAACTCCTTGGTGTATAAAATGAGATCATAGGGCATAGAGTTTGATACGTGAGATACAGAAAGTCGATTAGCTCAAGGTTTTGTAACCCTAATACTGTTAGAGTATTCGTATTATTCATTAATAATATTGAGGCATGTTTGTTTGATTCATTATGTTACTGTTACATTAAAGAATTCTTCTTAAGATTAAAGATTAGATTCCACATAATCTTTAATACATTCATAAACAGTTTCTATTCTAGCTGTGTTAGATTTATCTATATATAACTAAAACTTATACAAGCTAAGGAATTCGATCAAGTGCTCAACTGGGATCAACACAAAGGCTACATCATCACAAGCCTGACTATGTGTAACACCCCCAAAATCTGATTTAGTGGAAGCATACATGTTTGGGTGCTACTAAATTGGTATCACAACACAAAGTAAAAAGAACGGTTTTAGCTCAACCTTCTAAATTAGATTTCAAATTCAAAAGTGATTTGTTTACAATATTTCAAAAATGGTGCGGAAATATAAGCCCATAAAAGATTTCAAGTGTTCCCAAATATATCAGAGTCTTCTATGACCATGTCATGCCATGCCATGCCGAAAGCCTTCACAACTAGATTATCGCCTTAAACCTGAAAATACATGCTAAAAAGGGTCAACACTAGGTTGGTGAGTTTATAGATTTATGATAGAACAGTAAAGTTAATATGAATTTGATTATGGTACACAAAATGTCATGATCATAAAGTTTAGTATTAATGTTTGGTTAATCGGTACGCCCGTAATGACCAGTACGCCTGGTAATGAAACCGTTACGCCCGGCAATGTAACTGGTATGCCCGGTGCTGCTCAGTACACCTGGTCTATGAACATGTCATGTATACATATAATTCATTCCAGTAAGCCACCCTTATATATGTCTAACCAGTACCACTATTCTATGTATATGCCATGTATCCAAAGAATGCATCCAAGTAAACAGTCTAGCATATAACACCAATCATATTTCAAGTCAAACAATCAATTCTAGATTGCATATCAATTAAACAGTCATTGAATTTAGTTAAAAACAAGCATGAATTCTCCCCAAAATAGTTACTAAACAAGTAAATGGAGGGGCCATGAACTCACCTTAATAATAGATGTAATGGATGAAAGGGTGTGCGGCACCAACACGCAACCTAGATTTATAAGTCATGTTTTAGTTTCATGTACTAAATTAAGTTTTTACAGAATTTAATTCAGATGTTTTTAAAGTGTATATGTTGTTGTCACTTATGTGGCAGCAAGTGAGGTTACGAATGAATTCCCTAAGAAATGGTAAGGTTTAGCTCTACGAATGACTTATATGTACGGTAATGAGGAAACGAGGATATTATAGGAACTTGAGTGACGGAATTTGGAAAGAAATGAAATGAACGATTTAAAGCATGAATAGATAAAATCGAGATGTGAAATATATATATTAAGGTTGTGTAATTTAGTTTTTATATCCAGTTATATAGATTTTGAAATAAAATTAAGTGTAAGTGACGTTTATTAAAAGTTTAAGTGTTTTGAGAAAAATAGTATTGTATAGTTGGTTTGATAGAAATTTGGTTTATATTGTTTAAAAATAAACTTGGTTTATCTAGTTATTAATGATTAGTTATGACTCGTATTTATAAATTATAAGTTTAGAAAACATTTATCTTGTTGAAATAGTTTAATTATGGTTTATGTTAATATTCAATTTTATAGTTTTTAGTAACGACATGATTATCGGTCGATCAAATAAATGTCAAATTTTATATTTATCTATGTGTTTTACTTTGTACTTAGTAAAAAACACGGTTTGGTCACTATCTTGGTCAAGTTTTATATTTTAGCGACATGTGTGCGTATACAGAATTTTGTATTCTTTTATGCGAATTTTTAGGTTTTATATAAGTGTAAGACGCTGTTTAAATGACAATTACAAGTTAAAGGTCCAATTATTTAATCGACGAATATTGAATTGTGTCTCACAGGTTTTATATACGTTAGCTTCAATACAAAGTTTATGTTCGGTTTTTAATAAAGTTTTGGTTTCCGGCTATCACATATGTATATACAATCATAGTTTTACACATTTTAATATGTTGTTGGGCTGCGGCCCAACTGAATCGAATGGAGGGGGGTGAAGTCTCGGTATTGGGCTGGACTGAGGAGGCTTACCACCAACAGCCGTATGGGCCTCTTGGGCTCAAGTTAGCTGAAACTAACTCACTTCGCAAGTACACATGGGCTGGACCAAGAAGGTTTCGATTGGGCTTGTACATGGGCCCTAAGTGGGTCGATTTAGTTTAGCCTGGAAATACAAATCACCCACTTATACATCCGAAGGGACTTTGTGAGTTTTTTGGGAAGCTTAGGCCAACATTTCGACATTAAGGGACTTAGAAAACTCATGACTTGGCTCACTTTGGGTTGATTACTACTCAACTCCAAAATATAGGAGTCTCGGTGTTAAGAGTGACTTTGGTTTTGGCATAATTCTTCTCGTGTCGACAGGGAAAGGAACCATTTCGAATGTGAGGATAATCCTTCTGACAAAGAGCACTCTTGTGCCTTATGTGTCCTAGCCCTAAGCCAAACATCAAAAGGGACCTTCTCTTCAAGTTTGACAGTATTGTGGGTTCGAGTTACGCAAGGAAAGTTCTACCCCAATTGGGGTTAAATCTTGGGTCAAAACGGGGTGAATTTTAGACTCGAACCAAGGGTAATTCCCTCAATCCTTGTCTCTCGTTTTGGGTTCTAAACTATGTTATACTGCGAGGGTTGATGAGTGGGTCTTCTTTCCCTCTAGTTGAGGTTTAACCCGCGGCCAGCTCACCACCATGGTGGTTGCCCTGGGTAGATTTAATTTGGCACAACCTTTGACCAGAACCTCCCCTATGAAGGTGGTTTTCCCAGCCTAAGACCACCATCCAAACACCTTGTTTAATCCTTACAATGTTTCGGATGAGAGGTTGAACTCAGGAGATTCGAACAAGACTTAAATCCAAAAACCCAGCTATCGCAATTCGAACCACAACCACCTCACTTTCTTGTTCTTCCTTGAGTGTTCTTGATCTCAGAAACTTTGAGTATGATTGTTGAGGTGTGATTCGAATATCTCTGGGATCGTGGTTTAAAAAGAAGAAAATGGAGAGTAACTCCATAACCACTTTCGGATCTGGGATTAGCAAAGCTTCTATTCGAGTGTTATTTCCTCCTCTTATGTAGTCTTCCTAGGTTTGACTTGAGGAAACTGAGGCCTGTGAAAATGATGGGGATTGTTTAGATCAAAGGAAGAGGATGACAGAGATGGTGGATGGTGATGGATCGTATCTTATTTTTGGGGAAGGAGGGAGGCGAACAAAAGAAAACCTAGGGGAAAGAAGAAGATAGTATTTTTTTTGATAAATGTGTGACTGGAGTTTTATTTTAATGTATATACGGGTTGATTTTATTTAGGAATGGGTAAATTATACCAGCGTCTCGCTGAACTGAGTTGAAATCGTGTCCTTCCCGGAACCGATATAGATATGGAAGAATGGGTTTTTAGAGACGATTTATAATACCTGAATGATTTTAGAGTTTTATGAATTTAAAATAGAATTTTAAAGTTGTTACTATTGTGATATCGGTATGCATGTGGTTTCGTTTTGAGTAAAAATGAGATAACCTCCCGTTTTTACTACATTATAGATTGGTAAAATGTGAGATGGGAAAATTTCACTGTTCTTGTTGAGATTTATTAATTTTGGTGGGTTACTGTGTAATAAAATGTGCTGGTTTGTTTCCCAAAATAGTTATGTATGCCCGATTTTTTTACTAGTCCGGTAATATTTACTATTTAAATATTTGTAGAAATTACCGTTTGTAACATCCTTCCCGCCTTAGAAGAAAACCGTCCTCGGTTTTCACTTAGAGGTATTGATGGAGTTTGGGAAAATTTGAGAGTATTAACGCTTGATTTTGCTTTCACATTCTTATGTGAATCCGAGACCTTTTTGAGAGACGGTTGAATTTTGATAGTCGAGATGGGTATTGTTAGTTCTAAAGCTCAAAGATTCTCAAGGTAACTATTCCTATCATGGCATGATCCTCCCTGAATTAACATAGGTGATCAGGCTATGTTTAATTGAAGACTTATAATGCTATGCTTGGTTTAGTCGAAATGGTATTGGGTTTCTATAAGTTTTGGATCACAATAAGTTTTTAAAGTTGCACCATCTCGTATATGACGAAGGTATAATAGTTGACGTACAATTTCAAATGTGATTGATAATGGAAAGGAGTTGTCATAACATCTTGATATAAGATAAAGAATTCGTCACATGGAGGTTTATACGAAGCAACAATACAAAAGATCTTTAACAAAGTACAAATACTCGAGGGAATACGATCTAAGAGAATCTAGGTGTAGGTCTTTTTATGCGAAGTAGGGAACTCTCTCCTTAAGCATTGTCCTGATCCTTGGAAGCATTTTGTTATCACGTATCCTGTTTCCTCGAGCTTCTCTCCTCTTCTATCTGCGTATGCTTTCAGTTCTCCTTATAGTCCCGCAGCTCCGGCATTTACTCCTGAAGTGCTGATGCGTGGTTTTGCAACCTTACAACAGGTTTTACCTCTCGAGGGATCTCAAGAGGCTTACAACCCCACCAGGCAGTGTACCTGACCGATGTAGTATAGTGTAGTGGTAAGTACGGGGGATTGATCGTTCTCCACAGGGAATAGTGTCGTTAGGATTGAAAAACTACTTTAATAGGTCTAAGGGTGAGGGAAGATTCTTTTTGTATTTTTATAATTTTTTTATGAAAGCAAGTAAAATCTCGGGTTTGAAAGAGTGGGCGGAATTAGTTGCTAGTCAACTAACCCAAATTACTACAAATGCAAATAAAATAAAATAACTGAAAATGAAAAGGTTGTGAAACTTATGTGGAGAGAAATGTGTTTACTTAGATTTCCTTACTCCCTAACTATCTTTTACCGGTTGATTAGTGTGTATTAATTGCGTGGATGACGGGTGTATTCCTTAATACCAATCGTGGGGTGGCGTACGTACTTCCCCAACTCTACAAGCTCCTACTTCACTCCTATGTCGAGCCGACTAGGAAGCTCCTAACATGGGATCACTAGAATTCGCTCGTGCATTAAATACAACCATAAAAACCTAGTACGCATTGGCTCATGTTTGTTAAGACGTTCAAGCAAGTTACCGTATAGGAAGTTAGCCAGTTTTCTTAAGCCTAACATCGATAAACAATCATCCAATACAATCAATAACACACTAATAACCGATAATCAATAGTTAGGTTTCATTAGATCTAAGCAAACACAAGATAAATCTAGCCTAGCATGTTAATCAAAAGACAAGAACAAGATATAATCAAACAACACATAGACATATTGATTGATTAAACAATTACTTATCTTCAATTAAACATGGGAGATCCAAGGGTATGAAAACCCTTAAAAATGGCAGAAATTCGTCTTAGGGTTTCTCCTCACAAAGTTGCACACTCATGACAAAAAATTGCAAAACTATATATAGAGTTTAAGGGCTGACGGCGTCACGTTGTAGATCTTGACGCCGTCACCTCGCCGTGTCTAGGGTTCCCGGATGGCCTTCTTGACGCCGTCCCTCTTTAGTGCTCCAAAATCCGCTCTGGCTTATCAAGGCTTGACGCCGTCAGAAATGGGCTTGACGCCGTCTCGCTTTAAGTTAAACCGTGATGGCCTTGATCACTTCAAAGGGTGACGCCGTCAGACTTATCATTGCAAAATTCTCTGGCTTATCATTTGTATTTTTCATATCCACCTTTTTTGCCAAGCCATGACGCCGTCAAGAGCAATACTTGACGCCGTCAAAGGTACTTTTCCAGCCGATTTTGAGACTTTGTCGTTTTCTTCACTTTTATGCTCCAAAAACGTCCAAAATGCTTACTTTTCCAGATTTCTTCTCCAAAGTACCTAAAATGACAAAAGGAACGATTTAGGGCAATATTTGATCAAATAAATACGATTTAGGGCTTAAATGACCCCCTAAAAGCGGTACACTTTTCGCTTCATCAAATACCCTTACACTTGAGATTTGCTTGTCCTCAAGCAAATGCGCTTTTATTCTAATCAAAATACAAGTTAGGGGTCATTTAATGCTAATATAAAAGTAATTACAACAAATAGTCGTTCCACTTTAATCATAATAAGCACGGAGATTACAAACTAGCACCTCACAAGTAGTTTTTAGATACTCACATCTCTCAGGTATCATCAAAATAAATCTCATAAATGAAAACGGATAATATCTCTCACTACCTGTCATAGCAAATAGATTACCATAGGCTTGGGAAAGGATCGAAAAACTTCTCCACTAGGCGTAAGCACCTAAGATAAACTATCAAAGAGGGCTTTTACATGGGTTATAACGTGAGGTGTAGGGATATGATAAACACGGATTGGTTGGATAAGGGATATTTTACTGGTGGCGAGTTAAAGATCTTGATTAATTACATGTACAATATGGCGTTGCTAAGCCAAGACTAGACTCGACTTAAGCTAAAAAAAAAATAACAAAAAACATAAAACAAACATAAAATGAAACGGGATGGTAGTCCGTATGTTTTTTTCTACTTTTCTTTTTCTCATTTTTTTTTTTTTTTCTTGAATTTTTTTTTTTTTTTTTTTTTTTTTTTTTTTCACATACACTGTTGCCCTACCATCCAAAAATAATACATCATAGGGGCGTTGCATCCCCCTTACACTTGAACTTTTACGTAACTTTACAATTAACTATTCTAATGACTCGAATTAAGATAATCGAAACACTTGGAGTACTTTTAAAATATTAAGCACATATGGGGGTAATAATGTTCTTCTTCCCCATTACTCCATTACACTAGTACTTTACCCATGAGTCCCAATCGTCCCAAAACAATATGTACAAGGATATGACTCGACTTAGCAACCATGTAATCAATTAGATAGTTAACTTGGGGTTTAAACAAATGTTGTCACAATAATGCACTAAAAATGAGTGCATACAAGGTAGGCTAAGGCGATTTGGGTGTACATTTAAGTGGGGTGTAAACAAATTCTTCCTTTAAGTAAAATGCTTAAAGTTAGAAACGAAAAGATAGGCTCTGAGGGGTGTACTAGGGGTATCGTGTACTAAAAATGAGTACAACGCAAAGGGTGTGGGAGAATTACTTAACCAATGTAGCCAATGTAATTATAACAAAAACACAGGTGTAAAACAATGGGTTAATCCTAATGCCTCTTATCATGTAGTAAATCTAACAACACGAATGTAGTCTCACTTGTGGCCTCGGAATGGTCCTAACGCAAGTTCTAGAATCTAAGTGCTACCGGTACACACATCATAGCATAAATGCTTTTCCTACCAATTCTAGGGGCGAACCTCACATATTTGGGGGTGGAAAATTTTTTAGTGGTACGGTTTTTGTGCTAGTCATATAACTCCTATCCATGAGACGCTCATTAAGATCAAAGTTTCACTCCTATATGTTGTAAAAAAATTTAAATTTGGCACTAAAATTGCCCTAACAGGTATTTCTCTCAGTTTTATTACACATCTACCATCAAACAAACAAAAAATCAAGTGCAATTGTATTCTCTAAAGTATCGTATTTTTACCCCCCCCCCCCTTACACTTAAGATGAACATTGTCCCCAATGTTCAAATAACAAGATGTAAAAGTAAATAAGGTAAACGAATGAAATCAAATACTCCCCTGATTCGCTCGGTGGATAATGTGGTAACATGGTTAGATCTTCTTCCAAGAGAATGTAGAAGCTCCAAGACTAAAGCATCGCCATAAGCTTGATTCCACATACATTTCCTTGTCCAAAATAACCTGTTAAACCTGAGAAAACAAACACGAAAACCTGCATAACATCGGCGGGATAAATTCTATATATAAGGATATAATGCTTGTGGAATGATTATTTTGCAGATTCCTGGAATTTATAAGTTAGAGATTTAATAAAAACTTTTTATGAAAACAAAACTTTCAAAAATTTTAGAAAATTAACACCTGACGCCGTCAGGTTGTAAATCCTGACGTCGTCAGAAATGATCTGACAGATTTTGCATGTTAAGTTTCTGAAAAATTTCTGGAAAAACCTATACCTTACTTCCTGGAAATCCTGCAAAATATCATTATGACTCGATACAAGCATTTGACTCAAACAAATACTAATATGTATGTTAATTTATTATTATTACGATTCATGTTCATTTGTTCTAATAAACCGATTTGGATTTCCCTTACACTTAACTTTTGCAAAATACCTTTATATGTAGTTAAGACGAAGTTAAAAACAAGATAAAGCATTTTCACAATTTATTTTTGAACATGAATCAATAATAATAAAAATTAAACACACATACGAAAACAAATAAAATCAAACAAACAAATAAATAAACACACAAAAAGCAAATAAAGCTTGGGTTGCCTCCCAAGAAGCGCTTTTCTTTATTAACGAGTCTTGTAGCTAGACTCAAAGTCACGTACATTACGTGATTCCATCATTGGTCACGGTTCCTAGGCCATTCTCATTTCCGGTTTTATATTCCGATCCTAATTTCAAACAATCCTTGTAGAAACCGGATATCCTTTCCATAACATAGTCTACTCCTTTATTTCTATCCTCATCATTCCTATAGTAGACCGCTTGCTTAAGCTCCTTCTCAACATTTGACAAGTGTTGGAATTGCTCTATCTTATATGGCATTTGGTAGTTTACCTCATCGGTCTCATCCTTTAATCTAACTATCCCTAAGGACGGTTCATAAGTCATTCTAGAGACCTCAACAAATGGTTTTCCAAAAACTACTTGAGTTAAGGATGCATCGACTATTGGGCGGATATCTTCTACAATTACAAAGTCGGTGGCATAGGTGAAGTTTCCTACATAAACCGGTAATCCCTTAACTCTTCTCGTGAAGTTACTCATCCAACCCTTGTCAGGGAACATCCTATACCCAAGTTGCTTTTTCATTATCAAGTTGTAGTGGGCTCTAGTCATGATGTTTATGGGCGATCTAAGGTCGATGTAAGCTTTCCACACATGCAAATTTCCGATGTTGCATGGTATGTTGAGATTAGAAGGATCGCCTATTTTTATAATTGGTCTACCTAGGAAGTATGGTGTCTCGGGGTCATCGAATAAGTCTGTATGATATGCGCGCTCTTCCTTAGTGGGTAGCCTATTGAAGTGGTCCTCATCATCATCTACTTCTTTAATCTCACTTTTCCTAACTTCTTTATCAACCTCGACTTTCTTAACCTCATCCACAGGTTCACTATTATCCTCATTTCTATCAATTGGTTTGATAGTGACAATGTTGACGAAGTGGACGTGTTTGGATGAAGAGGGGTCTTTTACTTGTGGTCCGCTATTTGTGTTCCTAGCGTCCTTATGTGGAGGTGATAGCACTTGGTTATTGAGGGCTTTCAATAAGTTGTCAATTTTATTGGTCATCTCCGTTTGTTGTTGATTGAATTCGGATTCAAACTTGGCCAAACGAGCTTCTTGAGATGCCATAAATTGGGACATTAATCCTTCAAAGTTATTGGTACTACCATAATTGTTGGAAGGATTGTTATTGAAAGTACGGTTCGAGTTGGAACCGCTTGATTGGAAACGATTAGGTGGGTTTGAAGAATTGGTTTGTTGTGCGTTTTGGTTTTGTTTCCACCTAAGGTTTGGGTGATTTTTCCATGAGGGGTTGTATGAATCACCGTAGGGGTTTGGTTTGGGTTTGAAAGTGTACCACTTGTCTCCCGCTCCGTCGGTACGCGAGGATGCGTAGTCCGCAAAAGCTTGTTCGGGGAGTTCCATGCAATCACGAGTGTCATGGGGACCACTACATATTTCACATGAAGAAGTGATTTTGTTCACTTAGCTTGAAGGTTTAGGAGCCTCGTAGGATTTCATAAGAAACTTGACTTGGTCTTCAAGTTCTATGATCCTACGGTCGGAAGTGCTTGAATTGTTCGAAGGCAAAGATATTGCCTTGACCGTTTTATTCAAATCACGGGGATCATTCCAACTTTCGTTGTCATAAAGAGCAAGATCTTCTAGGAGAGCCCATGATTGTTCCGCACTTAGATCACGTAGCTTACCACCGGCCGATTGGTCAATGGTTTGCCTCGTGGAGAGATTGATATGGTCATAGAAGATTTGGACTTGGAGCCAAAGTTCTATGCCATGGTGAGGGACTTTTTGGAATAAGTCCTTGAATCGAGTCCATGCCTCGTAGAGGGTTTCGCCTTGACATTGTTGGAACATCAAGATATCATTCCTTAGCTTGGTAGTTCTTCCTGGTGGGAAAAACTGAGCAAGGAAACGAGTGGTGAGATCATCCCAAGAGGTAATGGATCCTGCGGGTAGACGCTCTAGCCATTGACTAGCTTGGTCCCGCAGAGAGAATTGAAAGAGACGTAGTCGGGTCGTCTCTCGAGTGGCAACATCAAGGTCTATGGAATCTAAAATTTTGAGAAAGTCCTTGAGATGTTGATTAGGATCTTCAGAACAAAGTCCATGGAATGCGCATCCGCTTTGCACCAACCGGATGGTGTCGGATCGCAAGGGAGTGACATTGGCTCCTTGAGTGAGCTCAATGGTGTTTCGATAGCCATGGTGGCTAGGACGGGAGTAGTCTCCTAAGGTATGGGCTCTAGGAGGTTGTGGTGGTTGTTGTGGTGGTGGGTTGTTGGGATCAAGGATATTACCACCTTCCATGATGTCGGATGGTAATGGTTACGAACAAAGAAACGAAGAAAAAAGATAGACTAAAGAAAACCTAGAAAAAAAATAAAATAAAAATCTCACTAGAAAGGAATCTAGTGAGTAGACCTAATAAAATAAAAATTCAACCTAAACAATAACTATTCCCTGACAACGGCGCCAAAAACTTGATGCGTGGTTTTGCGACCTTACAACAGGTTTTACCTCTCGAGGGATCTCAAGAGGCTTACAACCCCACTAGGCAGTGTACCTGACCGATGTAGTATAGTGTAGTGGTAAGTACGGGGGATTGATCGTTCTCCACAGGGAATAGTGTTGTTAGGATTGAAAAAACTACTTTAATAGGTCTAAGGGTGAGGGAAGATTCTTTTTGTATTTTTATAATTTTTTATGAAAGCAAGTAAAATCTCGGGTTTGAAAGAGTGGGCGGAATTAGTTGCTAGTCAACTAACCCAAATTACTACAAATGCAAATAAAATAAAATAACTGAAAATGAAAAGGTTGTGAAACTTATGTGGAGAGAAATGTGTTTACTTAGATTTCCTTACTCCCTAACTATCTTTTACCGGTTGATTAGTGTGTATTAATTGCGTAGATGACGGGTGTATTCCTTAATACCAATCGTGGGGTGGCGTACGTACTACCCCAACTCTACAAGCTCCTACTTCACTCCTATGTCGAGCCGACTAGGAAGCTCCTAACATGGGATCACTAGAATTCGCTCGTGCATTAAATACAACCATAAAAACCTAGTACGCATTGGTTCATGTTTCTTAAGACGTTCAAGCAAGTTACCGTATAGGAAGTTAGCCAGTTTTCTTAAGCCTAACATCGATAAACAATCATCCAATACAATCAATAACACACTAATAACCGATAATCAATAGTTAGGTTTGATTAGATCTAAGCAAACACAAGATAAATCTAGCCTAGCATGTTAATCAAAAGACAAGAACAAGATATAATCAAACAACACATAGACATATTGATTGATTAAACAATTACTTATCTTCAATTAAACATGGGAGATCCAAGGGTATGAAAACCCTTAAAAATGGCAGAAATTCATCTTAGGGTTTCTCCTCACAAAGTTGCACACTCATGAAAAAAAATTGCAAAACTATATATAGAGTTTAAGGGCTGACGGCGTCACGTTGTAGATCTTGACGCCGTCACCTCGCCGTGTCTAGGGTTCCCGGATGGCCTTCTTGACGCCGTCCCTCTTTAGTGCTCCAAAATCCGCTCTGGCTTATCAAGGCTTGACGCCGTCAGAAATGGGCTTGACGCCGTCTCGCTTTAAGTTAAACCGTGATGGCCTTGATCACTTCAAAGGGTGACGCCGTCAGACTTATCATTGCAAAATTCTCTTGCTTATCATGTGTATTTTTCATATCCACCTTTTTTGCCAAGCCATTACGCCGTCAAGAGCAATACTTGACGCCGTCAAAGGTACTTTTCTAGCCGATTTTGAGACTTTGTCGTTTTCTTCACTTTTATGCTCCGAAAACATCCAAAATGCTTCCTTTTCCAGATTTCTTCTCCAAAGTACCTAAAATGACAAAAGGAACAATTTAGGGCAATATTTGATCAAATAAATACGATTTAGGGCTTAAATGACCCCCTAAAAGTGGTACACTTTTTGCTTCATCAAGTGCCCTATCACTCCACACTCATAGCAGGTTATTGTGACGTTCGGGTCCATCACAAGGGTGCGAGCCTTGCAATCCCTAGCTTTGTGTCTGATCTTTTGGCAGTTCCCACACTGAGCGGGGCAAGGTCCGTTGTGGTGGAATCGGCACTTGTTGCACTTGGGTAAATTTCCAGCATAACCCTTCTTCTCTCCGGACCCAGCAGTATAGACCTTGGTGATCCCTTGTCGCTTGTTCTGGCTGTTGTTGTCTCTAGAGTGATCATCCCATTTCCTTTTGTTATCTACCACCTTCTCGGCGGTATCCTTAATTACTTGATCCATTAGCTTGTTGGCCACTTCCATAGTCTCATGGAGGTCAGCAGCCTTGAAGGTAGTGACATTACCCTTGATGGATGGGGATAATCCGCTAATGTATCTCTCCAGTAAACGTGCTTCAGTTTGGACCATCTCGGGGCTCAGTAAGGCCAATTCTTGAAAGCGTTGGTTATATGTAGCAATGTTGGTGCACTGCACCTTGAGGTTCCAAAACTCCACCTCCAACATTTTAATTTCGTTGCGGGGCAGTACTTTTTGAGCACCATTTCCTTGAAATTTTCCCATGGCATTGCGTATGCAGCATCAATGCCTGCAGACTTTAGATAGTTGTTCCACCAGGTTAGAGCGGCATCCATGAAGGTGAACGATGCATACTTAACTCTGTCTTTATCCGCACATCTGCATATTTGAAACACAGTCTCCAGCCTTTCCATCCATCTGATCAAGAAAACAGCTCCCTTGGTTCCTCCAAAGCCTCCAGTAATGGTCTTTCAGAACTCCTGGCAGGTGCAGCCGCGGTTGTTTTCGTTTGTAGGTCTTGAGGTTCCGACATCCGTAGTCGAGTTGTTTGCATTCGCTGCAGCCAGTGCTGCCGCCACATGGTTAACCAATTGATCCAGCATGGCTTTATTCAAAATAAGCGGGTTCGTTCCATCCCCAGTTGGAAGTGTTGTAGCAGCAAGTCGTCCACGTGTGGTCCTAATTATCCTTCTTGTAGGAGCCATTTATCTATATCATAAAAGGTAATGGCGAATAAGGTTTCAAATAAAAAGAACGGCATCGCACGAGAGTATAATCATCACGGGTAGAATACGTGAACAAAATTGAGAAGAGACATAATTGAATAGATTATCATAGTCGTCACGTGGTTGCAGAGGATAGGTCTTCTTTCCAAACGACGTGTCTTTTCAAAATAGCGGAGGAAGAGTGAGACCTAATAGTGACGCGTCTCGAAGATACATGTTTTAAGGTGATAGGTTGAGGTTGCGACCAAATGAATTGGTGGATTTGTAGATGATGGTGAATTTGGTGTTTCAAAGGAATTGGGTGAGCGTTCGAACTCGGAGTCGGGTAGTGAAATTGTGACGGGGATGGTAAGTTGTGACAAGTACGGTATGTATATATAAGTAGAAATACTTTTAGTATATAAATCATCAAGCAGTAGAACATATCATAAAGTAAAACCGTAATTAAGGAAACAGGCTTGGCAGGCAGCCATGTGGCGGTCATAGGGTTTTGTTTTTGTAAAAGTAGTTATAGTCTAGGTTTGAAAAATACCTAGTTCTCTAAAACCTAGGCTCTGATGCCAATCTGTAACACCCCCAAAATCTGACTTAGCGGAAGCATACATGTTTGGGTGCTACTAAATTGGTATCACAACACAAAGTATAAAGAACGGTTTTAACTCAACCGTCTAAATTAGATTTCATATTCAAAAGTGATTTGTTTACAATATTTCAAAAATGGTGAAATATAAGCCTATAAAAGATTTCAAGTGGTCCCAAATATATCAGAGTCTTCTATGTCCATGTCATGCCATGCCATGCCGAAAGCCTTCACAACTAGATTATCGCCTTAAACCTGAAAATACATGCTAAAAAGGGTCAACACTAGGTTGGTGAGTTCATATATTTATGATAAAATAGTAAAGATAATATGAATTTGATTATGTTACACAAAATGTCATGATCATAAAGTTTAGTATTAATGTTTGGTTAATCGGTACGCCCACAATGACCAGTACGCCAGTAAGCCACCCTTATATATGTCTGACCAGTACCCCTGGTCTTTGTATATGCCATGTATCCAAATAATGCATCCAAGTAAATAGTCTAGCATATAACACCAATCACATTTCAAGTAAAACAATCAATTCTAGATTGCATATTCCAATTAAACAGTCATTGAGTTTAGTTAAAAACAAGCATGTATTCTACCCCAAAATAGTTATAAAACAAGTAAAGGTAGGGGCCATGAACTCACCTTAATAATGGATGTAATGGATGAAAGGGTGTACGGCACCAACACGCAACCTAGATTTATAAGTCATGTTTTAGTTTCATGTATTAATTAAGTTTTTACAGAATTTAATTCAAATGTTTTTAAAGTGTTTATCTTGTTGTCACTTGTGTGGCAGCAAGTGAGGTTATGAATGAATTCCCTAAGAAATGGTAAGGTTTAGCTCTACGAATGACTTGTATGTACGGTAATGAGGAAACGAGGATATTGTAGGAACTTGAGTGACGGAATTTGGAAAGAAATGAAATGAACGATTTAAAGCACGAATAGATAAAATCGAGATGTGATATAGATATATATATATATTAAGGCTGTGTAGTTTAGTTGTTATATCTAGTTATATAGATTTTGAAATAAAACTAAGTGTAAGTGACGTTTATTAAAAGTTTAAGTGTTTTGAGAAAAATTTTATTATATAGTTGGTTTAATAGAAATTTGGTTTATTTCGTTTAAAAATGAACTAGGTTTATCTAGTTATTAATGATTAGTTATGACTCGTATTTATAAATTATAAGTTTAGAAAACTTTTGATCTCGTTAAAATTGTTTAAGTAAGGTTTATGTTAATATTCCATTTTCTAGTTTTTAGTAACGACATGATTATCGGTCGATTAAATAAATGTCAAATTTTATAGTTATCTATGTGTTTTACTTTGTACTTAGTAAAAAACTCAGTTTGGTCACTATCTTGGTCAAGTTTTATATTTTACCGACATGTGTGTGTATATAAAATTTTGTATTCTTTTATGCCAATTTTTATGTTTTATATAAGTGTAAGACGATATTTAAGTGACAATTACAAGTTAAAGGTCCAATTATTTAATCGACGAATATTGAATTGTGTCTCACAGGTTTTATATACGTTAGCTTCAATACAAAGTTTAAGTTCGGTTTTTAATAAAGTTTTGGTTTGCGGCTATTACATATGTATATACAATCACAGTTTTACACATTTTAATATGTTGTTGGGCTGTAGCCCAACTGAATCTAATGGAGGGGGGAAGTCTCGGTGTTGGGCTGGACTGAGGAGGGTTACCACCAACAACCGTATGGGCCTGTTGGGCTCAAGTTAGCTGAAACTAACTCACTTTGCAAGTACACATGGGCTAGACCAAGAAGGTTTCGATTGGGCTTGCACATGGGCCCTAAGTGGGTCGATTTAGTTTAGCCTAGAAATACAACTCACCCACTTATACATCCCAAGGGACTTTGTAAGTTTTCTGGGAAGCTTAGGCCAACATTTCGACATCAAAGGACTTAGAAAACTCATGACTTGGCTCACTTTGGGTCGAGTACTACTCAACTCCAAAATATAAGAGTCTCGGTGTTAAGAGTGGCTTTGGTTTTGGCATAATCCTTCTCGTTTCGATAGGGAAAGGAACCATTTCGAATGTGAGGATAATCCTTGTCACAAAGAGCACTCTTGTGCCTTATATGTCGTAGCCCTAAGCCAAACATTAAAAGGGACCATCTATTCAAGTTTGACAGTCTTGTGGGTTCGAGTTGCGCAAGGAAAGTTCTACCCCAATTGGGGTTAAAACTTGGGTCAAAACGGGGTGCATTTTAGACTCGAACCAAGGGTAATTCCCTCAATCCTTGTCTCTCGTTTTGGGTTCTAAACTATGTTATACCACAAGGGTTGAGGAGTGGGTCTTCTTTACCTCTAGTTGAGGTCTAACCCGTGGCTAGCTCACCACCATGGTGGCTGCCCTGGGTGGATTAATTTGGCACAACCTTTGACCAGAACCTCCCCTATGAGGGTGGTTTTCCCAGCCTAAGACCACCATCCAAACACCTTGTTTGGGTGGTTCTATTCGACAAAGGTGACCAAGGTTTACAACCGCAACAAGGTCACTAAACCAAAAGGGTGAGTCATTTCAAATGGTTTTAGTACACAATACCTCATCAACAATTATACACTTGGCTTAATTCGACATGAATTTCCTAAGGGCCCATTTGGTTTCTACGAACTAAGGATGAAATTTCAACAACCCTAATCAATGATTTCTAGATTTATCGATCCTATGCCACACGAAACAACAACAACAACATCTAAAATTTGACAATAACAATAATTAATTTCTTGACATCCTTTATTAGTAATCGAACCAACAATATCCTACAACTGAAATATTTTCTTATTCAATCTATAATTAACCAAATTAATCTAAAATGACATGAATAGATTAAAAAGATTTTCTAATACAAGTTATTTACAATGATTCGAACGAGAGGATGAACTTAGGAGATTCGAACAAGACTTAAATCCAAAAACCCAGTTATCCCAATTTAAACCACAACCAACTCACATTCTTGTTCTTCCTTAACTGTTCTTGATCTCAGAAACTTTGAGTATGAATGTTGAGGTGTGATTCGAATATCTCTGGGATAGTGGTTTAAAAAGAAGAAAATGGAGAGTAACTCAATAACCACTTTCGGATCGGGGAGAAGCAAAGCTTCTATTCGAGTGTTATTTCCTCCTTTTATGTAGTCTTCCTAGGTTTGACTTGAGGAAACCGAGGCCTGTGAAAATGATGGGGATTGTTTAGATTAAAGGAAGAGGATGACAGAGATGGTGGATGGTGATGGATCGTATCATATTTTTGGGGAAGGAGGGAGGCGAACAAAAGAAAACCTAGGGGAAAGAAGAAGACAGTATTTTTTTTTGATAAATGTGTGACTGGAGTTTTATTTTAATGTATATACGGGTTGATTTTATTTAGGAATGGGTAAATTATACCCGCGTCTCGCTGAACTGAGTTGAACTCGAGTCCTTCCCGGAACCGATATAGATATGGAAGAATGGGTTTTTAGAGACGATTTATAATACTTGAATGATTTTATAGTTTTATGAATTTAATATAATTCCTGAATTTTAAAGTTGTTACTGGTGTGATATCGGTATGCGTATGGTTTCGTTTTGAGTAAAAATGAGATAACCTCCCATTTTTAATAAATTATAGATTGGTAAAATGTGAGATGGGAAAATTTCACTGTTCTTGGTAAGATTAATTAATTTTGGTGGGTTACTCTGTACTAAAATGTGCGGGTTTGTTTCCCAAAATAGTTATGTTTGCCTGATTTTTTTACTAGTCCGGTAATATTTACTATTTAAATATTTGTGGAAATTACCGTTTGTCACACTATGGCATCGTCGATTCTTTCATTTGAACTTCAGAACTATAAACGACCTTGCTCAAAACAACCTAGTCAGAGGATGACCAAAACTATCATTCAAGAATGATCATCTTTGTTCAACGTGTGAATTAAGGAAGATGACACATGCAACACTCAAATCCAAATCCGAACCTAATTCCGTTGCTCCATTGCATTTATTGCATATGGATATGTGTGGCCCAATACACGTTGTCTGCAAAAATGGAGAGAAATATATTTTGGTTATTGTCTAAAGCCGAAACTCCAAATGTAATCATCAAGTTCATCAAAAGTGCACAAGTTGGTCTACTAGCTCAAGTCCGATACGTAAGAACAGACAATGGAACGGAGTTCATGAATCAGATGCTTCAGAATTTCATTGATTCACTTGGCATTACTCATGAGAGATCTGTGGCTTACACTCCTCAACAAAATGGTGTAGTCAAACGATAAAATCATACATTAGTTGAAGCTGCAAGAACAATGCTAACCTCCGCAAATCTTCCCTTAAATTTATGGTCTGAAGCAGTGTCCACCGCTTGTTTCACACAAAGCCGATCTATCAATAATAAACGATTCAACAAAACTCCATATCACATCCTTCACAAACGCAAACCCGATGTAAAATACTTACGCACTTTTGGTTGTCGGTGCGACCCTCTTAATGATCGAGAAGACCTTGGTAAGTTAAAAGAAAAAGGGGATGTAGGAATTTTCCTTGGTTATTCTCCACAATCAAGTGCGCACCGTATCTACAATCGGAGAAAAAAGTTGATACAAGAGACAATCCATGATCACTTAGACGAAGTAGAAGAAATGACTTTTGATCAATTCAGTTCAGAACCCGTGCAAAAGACTATGACTTCTGAACAAAATGGTTTAGGACTCGTACCAAAACCAATATCATTAACACATAAACCTAAACCTATTCAAAAGGAAGCGTTAGTTGGATTGTTTGAGAACTTCTATGATGAATCATGTGGAGGAAATAAGATGAAGGTGTCTAAAATATCCGCTACAACTCTGATTATCGAAGTTAATCCTCAAGAAGACATACCATCTCCCGTATCTGGTTCATCAACAACTACTTATGAAGATGTTGATCCAGTACCAGATACCCCTCCAATCATAGAGATTCAACAAGAACTTTCACCAAACAATACCACTCCAACCTCCAAAAGTAAATGTTGATGATCAAATAACTACCAATGCAACATCAGAAGAGGAACCGTTCATAAACCCATTCGCGACTCCCGAAGCTGAGGTCGATAGACCTTCTGAGATGCGATTTGTATCCTTTAAAAATGCAACCGCTTTACCAACCAAATCCGCATAGAAGAAGATGGACTCACGATCAACCTCTACAACAAATAATTGGAAATCCTTCTCAACCAGTTCAAACAAGAAGTTCTACAGCAGATTACTGTTTCTACAATTCATTCCAAAGTAGAGTTGAACCTGCGAACGTCAAAGCAACACTTGCAGATCCCGACTGGATTGTCACAATGCAAGAAGAAATAAACCAATTCAAACGCTACAGCGTCTGATGAAGGGTTCCACGTCCTCTAGGAAAACTCATAATTGCATTGAAATGGATTCTAAAGAACAAGCTTGATAAAGACGGTGACGTAATCAGAAACAAAGGTCGCCTTGTTGCCAAAGGTTACAATCAAGAAGAAGGAATCAACTTAGATGAATCATTTGCACCAGTTGCTAGGATCGAAGCAATACGCTTATTCTTGGCTTATGCAGCTCATAAATCTTTCACCGTCTACTAAATGAATGTGAAAATGGCCTTTTTGTATGGGGAGTTAGAGGAAGAGGTGTATGTGAGTCAACCAGAAGGCTTCGTTGATGCAGACCATCCGGATGATGTCTATATCCATGATAAAGCCATCTACAGACTCAAGCAAGCACCACTTGCATGGTACAAAGTGTTGTCAGAATATCTGCTAAAACACAAATTGGTCAAAGGTTCAATCGATCCAACTTTATTTATTAGAAGAAAAGGTGACGACATCATGCTAGTCCAAATTTATGTCGATGATATCATTTTTGGATCGATGAATCCTAAATATTGCAAAAACTTTGAAAATATCATGCGACAGAAATTTGAAATGAGCATGATGGGAGAGTTAAAATTCTTTTTGGGTCTACAAATAAACCAAACTCCTCGTGGTATCTTTATTCATCAAAACAAATACACGATGAAAATTTTGAAAAAGTTTGGAATGGATAAATCTGACTCTATAAGTACACCTATGCAACACAAGCCTAAACTAGATGAAGATAGAGGTGGTAAACCAGTTGATGCTACAAAATACTGTAATATTATTGTTTCACTCATGTATCTTACAGCTAGTCACCTTATATTCATTTTGCTGCCTACATATGCGCCCGTTACCAATCAAGGCCAACGGAAAAGCACCTTACTGCTGTAAAACGGATCTTTCGGTACCTGAAAGGGACAATTCACACGGGCCTTGTGTATCCAAAAGATACCGGTTTTGAACTAATTGCCTATTTAGATGCAGATTATCCAGGTTGCCAAATTGACTGCAAAAGTATTTCAGGATTTGCTCAATCTTGGGGGAGAAGTTAATCAGCTGGTCTTCAAAGAAGCAGAATCACACTACCTTATCCACTACAGAAGCTGAATACATATCCCTCTCCAGATGCTGTGCACAAGTGCTATGGATGAAAACATAACCGACGAACTATGGCTTCTTTTACGACAAAATCCCAATTTATTGTGATTTGCAAAGTGCCATTTCCATCTCTTGTAATACGGTACAGCACTCACGGACAAAGCACATAGCAGTCAGATACCATTTCATCAAGGAACATGTAGAAAAACGGACTGTGGATTGTATTTCATGAAAACTGATTAACAAATTGCCGACTTCTTCACAAAAGATTTGCCACCGAAAAGATTTGAATACTTATGACAACGTCTAGGAATGGCAAGCATTCGTGATAAAAATGACAATGATGATCCAAAGGTCAAAGAAGTCACCAAAGTAACAGATATCACAAGTACAACTGGTAAAACAATCGGGTAATTATTAACTCATAATGGCTATTGATTAAATCACAGATCAACACCCGTTTTTAAAGAAAGGACCATGAACGTACGCTTCAGTGCGTCAATCCTTCTGAAAAGAAGAGAAGTCTTCTTATTTATCGTGAGCAAAATTTATACAAGATTTTACAAAAAGCTTTTTAAAAAACCTTTTTCTAAAACTTTTAGCTCAAGTAAGAATAAAAATTTCAAAAACAATGCTACCCACCTCAATAATAGATTTAAAAAAACAGCTTAAAATATTAAGCTATTTTTTAGGGGAAGAAATTGAGAAGTTTGTTTTTGAAATCAAAGAATAAGTTGTTTTAAAGTTGTTGGAAAATAAAACAAAAATGTTGCCGCAAAGTTAAAATGAAAAATGTTGTTAAAAAGTTGGGAAAATACCATCACTTCAAGGGGGAGTGATAAATTTTATTTAAGCATTTTTGATATAACACAAAAGTTCATTTATTTGAACTAAAATGTTTTCAAAAAATTGTTAAAAATAAAATGCTAACAAAAAGGACTTTGTGTGAAAAGAGAGCTTGTTGATCCCAGTTGAACACTTGATCGAATTCCTTAGCTTGTTTAAGGTTTAGCTATGCTAGATAAATCTAACACAACTAGAATAGAAACTGTGTTTGAGTATACCAAATACTATGCGGAATCTAATCTTTGATATTAAGAAGAACTTTCAATGTAACAGTAAACACAAAGATCAAAATAGTTTAACAAACAAATCAGCCTCAATATTATTAAAGAATAATACGAATACTCTTCCTAGTATTAGGGTTACAAAACCCTGAAGCTATAAACTTATAAAGAATCGCGTATTTAACTCTATGCCCTTGGACCTCCTTTTATAGACCAAGGAGTCCTAGTCGGCTTACAATTCTAAGGAAAGTATATCAAATCGTTTCTATACTTATCTAATACGTAACTTGAAGCACACGGCTTACCATATCACATAAACATCTAACAGTCTTAACTTTGACTGAGCAGTACTAACTTTAACTCTAGCAGCATTAACTTTGTCAGCAGTTGTAACTCTGAACTAGCAGCAGTAACTTTGTTCTTGCAGCACTAACTACTTAGTGTATTTCCTTGAAGTTTCTTGGTAGCAGTAACTTTGTAGAAGCAGTAGTAAGTTAAACTAGCAGTCTTAACTTTTGTATTGGCAGCAATAAAACACTTAGCATATTTTTCATTGATTTTCAAGAGCAGTCTTAAATCCATAGAGCAACACTAATAGAAACAATATTAAGTAAGCTTTTAATCCCAACAATCCTCCCCTAAACTTGATATTTTCTCCCAAAATCATCATGTTTCTTCAATCAAAGCTTCATAATCACCAGGAGGATGCTTCCAAACACTTTACTTCTTCAATTTTTGTTGTACAATAACCTAAATAAGCTCCAAAGACATCTGACTGTCATATTTAACTTCCAGCTTATTCTCCAACATCTGATGAAGTGTAGAAAAGGAAAAAGGATACTTTTTCTCCACCAACATGTAGATAACTGTAGATCACTGAGGATGCTTCCAAACACTTTACTTCTTCATTTTCTGTTGTACAATAAACCAAATAAGCTCCAAAGACATCTGACTGTCATATTCTACTTCCAGCTTATTCTCCAACATCTGATGAAGTGTAGAAAAGGAAAAAGGATACTTTTTCTCCACCAACATGTTGATCACTGAAGATTGCAACATCAATTCATGAACTCCACAAGAATCATAAAGCTTCCAGTGTAGTACTTTGTATCCATGCTGATTCTTCCATACTGCATCTTCCACATGAGGTTTAAACATTGTCTTCGGATCTCCCCACAAGACATAATCATAATCAGAAGCTGGCACCTTTAATGGCCTTGATGTCTTATACTTTGCATTAACAAGTTCTGATAGAGTATCTAAGTCTTCTATCTCAAAACTTTTAAGCATTTGATCGAACCTATTAAACATTTTTTCTTTTCCATCAGCCCTGATTATCACCAGTGTATCTTCTTTTCTTTTAAGTAGATTTTCCAACCAACAATGCCTAGAGGCTTAGCAGCCAAAGGTACAACATCTATAGGTACTTTTTCATCATCTGAAACAACTATCATGAACTGTTTAAGAACAGCTATATCTTTGTCACCACTATCATCCACTTTCGGCTCTTCATCCACCTTCTGCTTTTTACTGCTCTCTTGCTACAACTCTGTTCGTGCCCTCTTTGCACTGCTTCCCACCAACTCTGTTTCCATATCCATAAATGTGTTAACCCTTTTAAATACTTTATGAAACACATCTTGGACCTTTTCAAATCTCATATTTTCAATTGTTAGGCTTCCATCCATCCATGTTTCTCAGATAGGTACAAATTATGCATCTTTTGTAGAGCCTTAGTTGGTGGTTTGTTCCTCTTTTCTTCAACTCTCTTTACTGCAAAGAATTTCTTTCTTGTCTCTAAAAACTCCATGAATAATTTAGCCTTTTCTTCCATGGATAATTCTTCTTGCTCTTCCTGCAGCATTCTTTGAGCTAACAGATGATCAGCCTCACATTTTGCTTGCACATCATCCCATGTATTCAAAAGTGCAATGTTGGCTTCTTCTCCAAGTCTAGCTTTTTCTTTCAACACTTTGTCTTCCTTATCAAACTCTTCTTGTAAATTTTTAGCAGCTTCTTCAGCAGCTTTAAGTTGATCATTCTTAGACAGAGGTTCTACCAAAATTTCTTTCCCTTTACCTTGAGGTTTTTGTTGAACTTATGTTGTTGTAGATTTAGTTGGTTCTTTGATTACCACCCCTTTCACCTTGGGTCTTGTGCTCTTTAATTCTTTAAGTGCTTGGGTTGTTGTGATTTCATCAGCATTTGTTGCATCTGTGGTAGCAGTAGTAACTTCTTCATCAACACTAACTTCAACACTCGCAGTATTAACTTTATCACTAACAGCTTTAACCTGAGCAACTTTAACATCAGTCTCAGCAGCATTAACCAACTCATCTTCAATCACATTTTCATCATTATTAACTTCTTCAACAACAGTTTCTTCAACATTTAACCATTCATTACCAACAGCAAATATCTGCTCATCCTCCCCTTCAGCCATGTCCTCATTCCACCCCTGTTTGGATGCATCCTCACCCAAACTTTCAGCATCATCTGAGGACTCCACCCTGGAGGTACTACCAACCTTGTACAACCTTTTTAGCTTATGTGTTCTTGACCTGTTCTACCTTTCAAGCTTAGTAACCCTCTTCTTAAAAAATGTGATCTCCTTCTACTGAAAGGATGTAACTGTCTTCAGATCAAGAACCTCATTTTGTAGTGTGGTACATGTTTCCATCAATTCCTTTAGTTTCAGTCTATCCTCATCACTTCGGAGTGTGTTACCTCTCCCGAGAGGTGAATCATTAGATTGATTAGGTAAAGCCTCAAACCTAGTTTGAGCATCCGTACCCCCCATGGTGTCTGGGACCACTACCTGAACAAGTTCCTGAGGAACTTGATTCATTAAATGTTTCCTTGGATCGGGTCTTACTTATGTTACCACTGTCTTGCTCTGTTTCTAAGCTAGCAGCAGTAGTGGTAGCCTTTACCAAACTATCATCCCTCTCCTAATAGACAGCCTCATCTGCCACCATACTAGGAGCACTAGACTTAGGTATCTCAGTACACTTTCTTTTTGGTTTCCTAGGTTTTTGGGTCTTTTTGGGTTGAGAGGATGATGGTTTTAAAATTGTGGGTGTGTGTTAGGTTTCAGTGGGGATTTTTAAACCTTCACCCTGATTTTGTTGTTGGTTCTGCACTAGCATTGTTTGAAACAATGGTGTGACAGTACCTGAAAAACCTTTACCAATTCTTTTTATGTTACTGAAAATCTTTTTGGTGTGAAAAGGTGCAAGATAAACTCTCTTATGAGTTACCTTCTCAGAAAATTGTTTATCCATAAACACTTGCAAAAACCTTAGATAGATATAAAATTTTCCTTGCAGATTATCCAAGTTCTTAACAATACTATCAAAAATTAATTTTGAAAAATAAAACTTTTGGTCTCTAGCCAAGCAGATTATGGCAGATGCCATATTGCTGCTAAACTCATTCCAACCAGTTGTTTTAGTACTTAGACATTGTAAAACAGTATGGATAAGAAATTTCCATTGATGAAAGACATTCAACACCTTCTTAATCTGCTAATCGAAGAGATCTTCTAACAGATATTTCAGTAATAATTATCTTCATGCCATCTACTAGGGCATGTTTCTGTACTTCCTCATTGATTGTTTTGACCTTAGCAGTAGACCAAAACTGTTCAATGTAATAAATATATATGGTAGGATTCACAGTTAATGCATACCTTATAGGTTGTGCATTTAAGAAATCAACAATTTTTGCAAATCCTTCACTTTCAGTGGGTTTTCGTAAAAACGCAATCATGTTATGCGTATCAGCAAATTGAAGGTTTGACACTGTGATAATTGCTAGGTTTTTGCAATTAGATGATAAAAGTGAGTTAGGGTTTGTGTTTAGAGAGTATTATGTGCAAATGAAATTGATTATGTGAATTATTAGTGAATTTAAACCCTTAATCAAAAAATTTAAGAAACAGTCCCTTGAATAAACCAGCAGTAGTAACCTCAGCAGCACTAAGTTATGCCTAGCAGCACTAACTTATGCCTAATAGCATTAACTCTAAGGCACCAGCACTAACTCCAATTCCACACCAATCTAAAACTTTTCTTTCTGCCAAATGTTAGTCCAAAAACCAAGCAAACACAAGCAATAACAATATTCACAATAATCACAACATGATTAGACTTAACAGTTTTAAGTATAACCAATAGCATTAACTTAGCAGTTTTAAGTATAACTATCAGTACTAATTATACTTAACAGTAGAAACATTTAATGACTTGAATAACAATACTAATTTACACAAAACTCTACAAAAGCATAAAGAGATCAAGAACTTTAAAGATTTAACATTCCAATACTAGCAATCAAATATTGAAATCTACTTACATCAAAATCTTTTGTAAGCAAATCTACAACATTCTTGTCAGTATGGATTTTAATCGTTTGAATCAATTTCTTTTCATTGCAATCTCTGATAAAATGATGTCTGATCTCTTTATGCTTTGTTTTTGAATGAAAAACAGGATTTTTAATTATGCACATAGTACTGTTATTGTCAATAAAAATCTTGGTATGCATAAAATTGTACCCATAATCAAGTAGTTGATTCTGAATCCAAAGCACTTGTACACAGCAACTCGAAGCAGCCACATATTCAGCTTCTGTTATGGAATTTGCAGCCACATTCTGTTTCTTGCAATGCCATGATATCAATCTACACCCATAAAATTGACAACCTCCTATTGTAGACTTCCTATCCAAGCTTGGTCCAGCATAATCACTATCAGTGTATGCTACCAAATCAAAAGGAGAATCTTTTAAATACCAAAGGCCCAATTTTAGTTGACCTTTTAAGCACTTAAAAATCCTTTTCACAGCATGAAGATGTGAAACTTTTGGATTGACTTGGTATCTAGCACATGGACACACTGCAAACATAATATCTGGTCTTGAAGATGTAAGATACATCAATGAAGCAATCATTTACCTATACAAGTGAACATCTACTTCTTCACCATTTTCATCTTTGAGCAGAGGCTTTCCAGTTTCCATTGGTGTACTTGTAGTCTTGACATCTGTATACCCAAACTTCTTTAAAATTTCAGCAACATACTTATCTTGACTAATAAATATGCCATCCATCTTCTGCTTCACTTGTAATCCCAAGAAGAATGTAAGTTCTCCCATAGAACTCATCTTAAATTTCTCATGCATCAACTTCTCAAATTTAATGCCTAACTCCTTCTTTATTGAACCAAAGATGATATCATCCACATATACTTGAACCAACAAAATATCACTTTTGTCCCTTTTGATGAACAAAGTCTTGCCAATCTTTCCTCTGTGAAACCCATTGTCCAACAGATATGTTGACAAGGTTTCATACCATGCTCTAAGAGCTTGATGTAGCCCATATAGTGCTTTTTCAACCTTGTATACTCTATCAGGAAAGTCTGAATCTTCTAACCATGGTGGTTGACAAACATACAACTCTTTTTCAATCTTCCCATAAAGAAAATCACTCTTGACATGCATCTGATACATCACAAAATATTTAAAGGAAGCAAAAGCTAAGAATAGCCTAATTGCTTCAATTCTTGCAACAGGGGAAAAGACTTCATAATAGTCAATCACTTCTTCTTGTGTGTACCCTTGAGCTACTAATTTTGCTTTATTTCTTATCACAATTCCTCTTTCATCCTCCTTCTTCCTGAAACCCCATTTAGTGCCTATAGCCCTTTTTCCATTTGGTAACTCCACCAAAGTCCAAACTTCTTGTAACTTAAACTGTAGAAGCTCTTCCTACATAGCCTCTATCCATCTTGGATCATTCAATGCTTGAATCACCCTACTTGTGATAAGAAACAAGCAAACAAACAGTTTTGAAGATCTTGATGACTGTGTCTTTGTTTAAGAGTTCTAACAAACAGCCCATGTTCCTTCAAATTATTTGTCATCGCTCTTGTTTGTGTAGCTGATTGCACATCTCCAATTACTTGTTCAAGAGGATGATATTTGTGAATTCTTGTAGTTGGAGTGGGACTGACTTGAATTGTTGTATCCAAATTGTTCATGCCAGCCACTACAGCATCATCTTCATCAGTACTTGAGTAGTCAACTGAGCCAATATCTTCCAAAGGAGGCACTTCTGGATCAAATGGAAGTTCAATGCTGATGTTTGGATCAATAACATTAACTTTTATGCCAACAGCATTAACAGTTGAACTACCTATATTAACACTGTTAGTGTTGTTTCCATCACTAGCAGTATTAACATCATAAGTGCTGTTAACTTTATCTTCCTTCTTTTTATCATCACATTCACTCTCTGATCTTGGATCTTCATTAACCTTCTTTTAATCATCACTTGAATCTTCATTCTAGCTTGAAGGTTTGACATCATCTTCTTGAGAACTCTTTGGATCTTGGGAAAATGGTGGATCAGCAGTCCATAATGGCAGCAAAATGTAATCTTTTGCAGGCTCTGTCTACTTTCTAGCTTGACCTGCATTATCACTTGCTTTTGTACCTGCAAAACCATTAGACTGTGTACATGCAATAATTGGCTCATAATTCATTGTTCTTGTTAGTGCATCAATATCAAATAGCCAATCTGGTCCACTACCTACAACATTAGGTGTACTCTCACTAAACCAATATGCAAGTTTTCTTCCACTATCATTGTCCTACAATTGAATACTCTAAAGGCTTTACTATTCAGAGAGTATCCAACAAAGAAACCTTCATCAGCCTTACCATCAAATTTGCCTAAGTGATCTATGGTCTTGAGAATGGTAACAGGACACCCAAATGGTCTCGTAAAACTTAAATTTGGTATTCTACCATGAAAATGTTCATATGGGGTCTTGTTATGAGGCTTAACAACTATCACTCTATTCTGCACATAGCAAGCACTACTAACTGCTTCTACCCAAAAAGTAGTTCGCAACTTAGAATCAGCTAGGATAGTCCTAGCAGCCTCAATTAATGTCCTATTTCTCTTCTCAGCTACACCATTTTGTTGAGGAGTTCTAGCTACATTATATTGTCTCAAAATACCCTTCATCACAAAACTGATTCATCTCTCTATTCTTGAACTCAATCCCATTGTCACATCTAATCACCTTAGCCTTATGATCCACTAGATTTTCTATCCTAGTTATAAAAGACTTAAGAATGCCAATAGTCTCATCCTTAGTAGCTAGAAAGAAAACCCATTTAAACCTACTAAAATCATCTGTGACAAGTAGGCAATACATTTTCTTCATAAGACTTTTTACAAATGTTGGACCAAACAAATCCATATGCAACATATGTAAACGCTGACTGATTGAGTTCACTGTTTTGGACTTACAAGAGGCTATGCTTCTTTCCCTTTTGACAAGCAACACATGTCTGATCATTTTAAAAAAGTTTGGAAGGTAAACCTCTTACAAGATTTCCATTAACCAATTTATTCATAGTTTTAAAATTTAAGTGACCTAGCCTTCTATGGCAAAGTTTAGATTCATCAGATGTGGCTTTTGTAAATAGACAAGTTAAACCTCCTATAGGAACTATGTTCTCTAAATTAACACTGTATATATTATCCTTTCTAGGAACTTTAAGCAAAACTTGACTTTCATCAATTAACTTAAAGTTTGGAAATAAAACAATACATTCAGTGTCATTAAAAAGAACACTATTCTTTTTGTCACACATTTTTGAGACACATAAGAGATTAAACTTTAACTCTTTAAGATAGGACATGTTACTTCCAAATACACATTCTCAAAATCTAGTTTACGAGTTTTAATGGTACCTTTTCCTGTGATTTTCCCTCCTTTGGGGTTACTTCCAAAAGCAACATATCCTCCATCAATTTCTTCATAGTCTGTAAGATAGGACATGTTCCCTGTCATGTGCCTTGAGCATCCATTATCAATCACTCCTTGATCCTGTAAATCCATATGTGGATTGCCCTGCACATTAGGTAAGAAAATCAGTTTCTTTTGGGGACCCAAGCCATCACTGACTTGGATATGCCTTGTGCATCAATATAATCAAACTTTTTAAGGGTGATTGATTCACTTTCATGTTTGGAAACATGGTCTAAAACTTAATCTTTGGTTTCCAAACCCAACAAGCTGAGGCCTTAACAGCATGAACATTGTTTCCCTTAACAGCATTAATTACTGCTTTTAGCCTAGCAGTAATAACTACTTATTTTGGCTTAATAGTATTAAATGTTGTGTTCTTTTGAATGGGTCTCTTAACAGTTGAATGTGTTGTTTTTGAAAGATGTGACATTGATTTAGCAGCATTTACTATTGTTTTTGTGTGAGCAGAATTAACTTGTCTAGCAGTATTAACCAATACTGCTGGTTTTGAAAAGTTTTGTCTAGCAGTATTAATTGATACTAAGCCAGACTTCATTAGTACTGCTCTTGGAACCATGTTCCTATTAGAAAAGGGGTGAGTCTTTTGAGCAAAATTCTAGTGATTCACCCTTTGAGCATTGTTCCAAATAGGTTTTACCATCCTTTGATTTTTAAACTGTTTTTTATGGTAATGACAATCAACCTGCAAATGATCAAAACTACCATACACATAACAAGACTTATTAAACATCTCAAAATTACTTCCTAATCTTTGAGACATCATGTTATTCCAGTTTCTTTGATTACCTTTAGACCTGTGAGTGTTCTGCCTAGGTTGCTCAACACGATTAACAATTTTCCTTGTAGTTTTAGGTTTGACAAACTCTTTCTTAACATTACTAGGCCTAACTATTTTATTTTCAACCTTAGGTTGAGACACATCCTGTTCCTCATCATCTGACTCCTAGTATTCTATAATTGGGGCATCATCATACTTCCTAACAACCTGAGGCTCTTCTACACTAGACTTAACTCTATTCTTCTCAACTACATACTCATTAGTGAACTCATCTAGACCAGTAAAAGACAAATCAGGTGTTGGAGGCACAAATTTTCCAATGATAGGAGGGGTAACTTCATTATAGCCTACACCTTTCTTAAAGTTGTCAACAATCTGACATTCTATGAGCTTGTTCACACTTTCAGATGCATGTTCAAACCTAGTTACATTAAGTTGAATGCTTTCTTTCTCCTTTTGAACTACATCCTTTTCCTTTTTAGTTGTTTCAAGCATCTTCCTAAGTTCTTTAATTGTTTCTTATCCTACATAGATTTCACCTTTTAAGATATTAATCTTTTCTATGTAATCAGACTCATTCTTCTTATAAAATTTAAGTCTTTCTTCTACTAATTCTAAACATGTTTTATAACCTAGAACCCATAACTCAGATTTCTTTAAATCTTCTAATAGTTTATTATTTTGAGCATTAAGAGTTTCAACAGTTTCTAAGCAGGATTTAGAACAAACAGAATCATTAGATACCACTGAGTCAGAACTTGAAGATGAAGTTGAGTAAGCCATGAGTGCATAGTTAGGTCCTTCATGTGCCTGATCACTCCAGTAATAACCACCAAGACCATCACATGACACCAAGGTTGTTAAAGTAGTTTCCACAGGCATACTCCTTCTTGAGCTTTCCTTGTTCCTGTTGTCATGGTTCCTTGGAACTCTGCACTCTCTAGCAAAATGTCCCTTCCTGTGGCAGTTGTAACACTCCACCTTGGACTTATCAAAACCAATGCACTCATTGCTATTGAAAGTTAGCTTCCTTCCAGTATTCTTCAAGAACCTTCTTGCCCTCATAGTCAACATAGCCATCTGCCATCTCAAATCCATCTCTTCAATGTCATCTGGATGAATTTGTTGTAAGTCCTCATGTACAAGTTGAGTACTATTAGGTTGACTAGCCAGGAATCCATAAATAACAACATCACTCAAGTTATCAATGTTTGTAGAATTAGCAGCATTAACTTGAGTACTAGCAGTAGAAACTCCATGAGCAGTATTAACTCCTCCTTCAATACTGCTAGTGTTGTTATTAGAAGAGGACACAAAAGTCATGTTCTGTGTGCTTAAACTTGAGCTAGACATCCCTTTGACTTGTGGTTCATACGCCTTGAGATTGTTGTAGAGATCATCCATGCTCATTGTATCCAGATCATCCTTATTCCTCCATACAACAAAATGTGTGTTCCATTCTGTTGACAAACTGCTCACACGTTTTTAGTTAACATCTTCTTGGGAAAGCTTTACACCCAAAAGCTCCAATTGACTCACAAGCTTTTGAAGCCTGTCAAAGGTTTGATCATGCATCTATGAGCTTGGAGCAGAAAAGTTTTCATACTGCTATTTAAGAGATTCTTCTTTGTCTTGTTAGTAACATCATTCCCACTGAATCTCTTCTCTATAGCTTCCAGCAATGACTTTGCATCTTTAATAGAGTTAACCTTTAACTGATGTTCATTAGGAATGGCCATCATTAAAGTACTTATGGCTGTCATCTCAAGTCGTTTCTGAGCCTTGTCTTTAGCAGATGTAATAGGCACCACTGTCACAACACCTTCTTCAGATCTTGTTGTTTTTGGCAAGGTGTTACCATTCTTTATAACTTCCCATAGTAAATAGTCGATCATCTAGATATAATGTTCAATTCTCATTCTCCATATCTCAAACACATTAGGTTTGAGCATAGGAACCTTGGATGCAGCCACCATGTGTGCAGAATCTTGATCCATGTCTTCTAACAAAATCTTGTGTGTTAAAACATATTCTTCTTGATCACAGCTTCTAGATCATAAGCTCTAATACCACTTGTTGATCCCAGTTGAACACTTGATCTAATTCCTTAGCTTGTATAAGGTTTAGCTATGCTAGATAAATTTAACACAACTAGAATAGAAACTATGTTTGAGTATGCCAAATACTATGCAGAATCTAGTCTTTGATATTAAGAAGAACTTTCAATGTAACAGTAAACACAAAGATCAAAACAGTTTAACAAACAAATCAGCCTCAATATTATTAAAGAATAATATGAATACTCTTCCTAGGACCTCCTTTTATAGACCAAAGAGTCCTAGTCGGCTTACAATTCTAAAGAAATTATATCAAATCGTTTCTATACTTATCTAATACATAAATTGAAGCACACGACTTACCATATCACATAAACATCCAACAGTCTTAACTTTGACTGAGCAGTACTAACTTTAACTCTAGCATCATTAACTTTGTCAGTAGTTGTAACTCTGAACTAGCAGCAGTAACTTTGTTCTGGCAGCACTAACTACTTAGTGTATTTCCTTGAAGTTTCTTGGCAGCAGTAACTTTGTAGAAGTAGTAGTAAGTTACACTAGCAGTCTTAACTTTTGTATTGGCAGCAGTAAAACACTTAGCATATTTTTCATTGATCTTCAAGAGCAGTCTTAAATCCATAGAGCAGTACTAATACAAACAGTATTAAGTAAGCTTTTAATCCAAACAGAGCTAAATCCAAGGGGGGGTTTTGCTAAAAAATTAAAAATGCTTTGAACGCTCCCCCAGTCCAAAACTCTCGCCGACCGGGGTCCAAATAAAAAAGGTTAAAAAGTCAAAAAGGGTTATTAACCCACCTAGTGACTACGAGAGAAAAACACACAAACCCTTATTTGCTATCACAAACTCTCTCTCTCTCTCCTTTGCACCCAAAAACTCGCATCGCAAAACTCTCGCTTAAATAGTGATTTCTTGAATCTCAAGTGTTTTTCGTGCAAAAAGTAAGCAAACAAATTTCTTTAACTAATGGTTTTACATCTTTATTATGAATTTCAGTATTTGGTTTGCATTACATTGATCAAAATTGTTTAGTTAAGGTTGCGTATTCATACAACACTTAGATCACTATTGAGTTTGCGATTCAGAGTGTTTTGGTTAAATTCTTGTGGTTAAATGACTGAGATAAGATGTTTGGACCATGATTATGAAAGAAAATGAGAACTTAAACGGCTTGATTTGGGGTAAAATGGATCAATTTTGGGTCGAAGATGAACATTTAGTGTTGCGACACCAATAATGGTGGAATGCGAGACTTTAGGATAGAGCAAAAAAACTGATTTCAATAGCAATTTAAAAGGGCGTGCGAGACTTTGGTTGCGATAGCAGTTTTACACTTAGTGTCACAACTGGTGCCTTGCGATAGCACTTTTCCTAAATGTGTTGCGATATCTTGCTATCACAACTTTTCTTCGCGACAACTCATTACTAAACTTGTTGCGATAGCAATTTACTATCACAACATTGGTTTGTGATACCTGTTTTATCTTGTCTGCGATAGTTGACTATGTTTGACCATGTTTGTGATACCAAACCTTGCGATAGCAAATTTTGCGAAACTTTGTTTCCCACCTTTTCTAAACGTTACTCTGCCCAAAAATTTTAAAAATCTTTTCAAAACTGTAGGGTATTCACAATGCAAGAAACACTTGTTTGAGGCCTAGTTATGGATCGAATAGAAAGAAACTAGAGAGAGAGAGAGAGATGGGAACTTCTAGTGAGAGAAACACTATGTGTATTAGCTTGAAAATAATGAGAGTTCCAACCCTTCCCTTGCCAGGGAAGGGGTATTTATACATACTACTTAATATGCCCTTAGTGGGCTGTGGAGAGAGCTGACAGAGGGTAAAGACCCGACCCACTCCACAATACTAATTAATAACTAATCTACTAATAATATTACTGATAATCCTACGAGCTATGATGAGCTAATAAGTAGTCGGGGTGACCGAGTCTTCAGCTGAATATTCATATTCCTAACAATCTCCCCCTAAGGGAGGTCACCCCAGAAGTAATGTTCTGAATTTCAGCACTTCTTCCTTGGATCTTGACATCATAGCTCGCAACCATTGATTCTTCAATATCATAGATCGTTGTGCAAACATCCGTGATCTTCAGATGACTTCTCTTTTGACTTGGATGAACTTTGAGTAATCTTTGAAAGTATCATCCCACTTGAGTTTCCAAGTCATCTTTCAGTAGTAGGTCTCCATGTGATGACATATACTAAGAGCCGACATGCTCACTCTATTCAGGGTCATGATCTTCAGCATCAGAGTTAGCAGAAGCTGTGTTGAAGGTCTATTGGTTGATCATGACTACTTTGATGATGATCTAGTAGAGTGAACATGTGGTGATGGATTGGCATCTTTTCTGCAATCAGCTACAACAGCAACCAGCTACAGCATTCCACTGCTACAACCACCAGAAATTCCTGCATACGACAGTTAGCAATAAATCGACCGGTACTTATAAGTTTGGACTTCGAGAAAGTCAACAGCATAGTGTGAAAACTCTCTCTAATTCTTACCAAGACCGTTCCTAATCGAAAACCCACAGAGGGCCTTTTAAGATTTTACCGTAGTAAATCAACGATTAGGTGAGTCGCTGGAGATCACTCCACGACTGTAGACCGTTTGAAACCGCCGTGATCACTAAGTGTAATCCACAGGGAATTACCGAAGTGACCTGCTTTCAAGGTTGTTTGATGTTGACCCTGGTAGGAATTTCCATTCAATCATTGAGAATTACATTTGTAAATTCTCTCATAAATGTTCTGGCAGATTGCTAAGATCTACGTTGGACTCATGAGTTTACAACTGGTGTCCTTAATGTTGAACCACTAGTGTAGAAATAATTCGTGTCCCTATGAGATCTTATTATGCATCTCATGGCTCTAGACTCGATAGTGCATTTTTATTTAGTGAGCGGAGGCTGGAGAGAACTGCCACCTTTTCAATATCATCTAACTCGGAGTGAGAGAGGTGTTAGAAATGTATTGAACTCCGTGGCAATTGAAACAAGAATCCTTTGAGGGACCTTGAGTGGCTAGGGAGGGTTGTGCAGCGTATTACTGGGTCCATGATACTTTGTCTTCAATGCCAGCAATCAACTAAGTGATTCTGACAGCATATGTATTGACCCGGTTTCTGCCTAAGTTGTAAGGAGGGCTATTTCTTTTCACCCTTTATCTTTACAATTCTTTTTCATTCTTCAACCCCTTCAGTGCTTACCGAGACTTCATAACTAACACCTTGTTGGGTTCATTCCAGTGTTAGCTCCTTCTCAGTTGGCACTCTTCCCTTATACACATTTCTCCTTTTTAATCATACCTAAGGACTTCTACACTAACTAGTGGATTGTCCCTGGGTAGATCCCTCCGGCTCTGGTGGGATCGTGGGAACTTGAACCTAACCTAACCATCCTTATAACTCCATGCATTAATTAAAATGGCCGGTCTTTAGTATTCATCCATGATAGCTAAACCAAATCTTTGAAAAATCTCTCAAAGTGTTTATGATTCTGAAACACATTTTTGCAAACACTTGAGAGTTTTATATTTTTCAAATGCTCCCCCTCAACATGTGCTCGAGTGATAATTTTATAAATTTACACATGTTAGGTAGAGCTTGCACCTTTTGAATTGATCCACTTTCAGTGAACATGACCGATTCGAGACACGCTTACATCACTAGATAGACTAGCTTGAAATTATTACCCGGCCTGGTCAAGTCCACAGAAAGTTTCTCGAAATGGTACTCTCTACTCAGATACATCTTTTTCGAGACACGCTTACATCACTGGTTAGACCAGCTTGAAATTATTACCCGGCCAAGACGTATCCTTTTGATTGATGACAATTCAATTTTCGTCAATTCATTGGTAAATTCTGAGTCATGGTCACATGAGATGCCAAATCCTTTGCTCCCCCTCAATAAGTGCATTGACGTACAACTGAGCACTTATGGGAGAGTTTCCTTCCTCATCCAAAACATTTTGCTCCCCCTCAATATGTGCCTTGATATACAAAATGGTTTAGCACATACGGGAGAGCTTACATTAACTTCCAAATCATCACATTTTATCAGAATTTCATATTTAAATCACATTCTCTCCCCCGATCAAAAATTTCAAACCATTTGAGATTTGTGATCCCAAGTGATTTAAATAAGTTTAGAAAATTTGGGAGAAGATGTGGTCAGGTTTAAATGTATTCTGATTTCGGAGCATACTATGCTCCCCGTGCAACAACGAGAAAGTGTCACTGCTGATGTTGCACAAATTTGGCAAGGTGTCGGAAATTTGAACAAATATGCTCCCCCTCAATTAATGACCCGTTTTCCATTAAAAGAGCTGTAGTCATTCAATTGAGCGACGGGTATTTGTGAAAATTTGATTCAATTTACCACCTTGTTTAACATCAAGACTCTCTTGAAGAATCAAACAAAATAAAGAGTCTGATGTAAAGAAGACTTCTCTTCTTATACACGAAATGACGCACTGAAACGTAAATCAAGTCGGTGAAACATGGATATGAAGTAATCCATGCCCAGGTGAACATCACCCAGTTGGAGGAACAGCCGTCTTTTTGGCGACGTGCTTTCCCCAGAGTGTATCGCGGGTTGCGGTATGAAGTAACTGCAAGCCATTTAGACATGTTTTAACTGATTAGTATAACTTCTGCTCGAGCTTCATTTAAGGATCCGTGTCATTGTTGAATGACATTTCTAGATCCGTAAATGTTATCGATAAACAGAAGACATTCCTAGGTAGGACTATTTTTGGTATTTTCTGATTTTTTGATTTTTATGGTTTTTATAGGTTTTATATTTTTGTATTTTCTTTTTGATTTAAGATATATACAACTATGTACAAGGATATAAGAAGACAATCCTTTACTCCTCCTTTTCTTCCAGAAGACACTTGAGGGTTTCAGGTGTCATGCTCTTCATGCCAAGGCACGGGAGAATAAACTGAAACCTTTCTCTTGGGAGGGCCTTGGTGAAGATGTCAGCTAACTGAAACTCTGTCCTCACGAAGTATAGTTCCACAATTCCTTTTTCCACCTGTTCCCTAATGAAGTGATGCCTGATGTCGATGTGTTTTGACCTGGAGTGCTGAACATTGTTACAACAAAGAGCAATGGCGCTTTTGTTGTCACAATATAGGGGAATTTTGTTGTATGAGAATCCATAGTCCGAAAGTTGTGATCGCATCCAAAGGATTTGTGCACAGCAAGCAGACATGGCAATGTACTCAGCTTTAGTAGATGATATGGAAGTACTCATCTGCTTCTTAGAAGACCAACTAACCAACTTTTCCCCTAAAAACTGAGCTCCTCCTGACGTACTGCGACGAGTGTCTTGACATCCCGCATGATCAGCATCCGCGTAAGCCGTTAGCTCCATTGCAGTGTCCTTAGGATACCAGAGACCCATATGAACAGTGCCTTGAAGATATCAGAAGATCCTTTTCACTGCTTCAACATGCTTCTTGGTTGGTCTAGATTGATACCGAGCACACATACACACAGCAAACAGAAGATCTGGTCTGCCTGCCGTGATGTACATCAAAGATCCAATCATGCTTCGATACTTTGTTATATCCACTGGAATCCCTGAAGGATCTTCATCCAGCTTCGTTCTATCAACCATGGGAGTGTCAACAGGTTCACTTGAATAGAATCCAAACTTTTTCAATATCTCGTTGGCGTATTTGGATTGGTTAATGAATATGCCTCCGGGACTTTGAGAAACTTGTAATCCTAAGAAGAATGACATTTGTCCCATCATGGACATTTGGAACTTGGAATTCATCTCCTTTGAAAAACTATCACATTCACTAGGATCTGTTGAAGCAAAGATGATATCATCTACATAGATCTGAACTAGTAGTAGATGGTTTCTTGACTTCCTGGTGAATAGTGTGGGATCAACAACACCTTTGGAGAATCCATTCACTAGGAGGAACTTGGACAATGTATCATACCATGCCCTTGGCGCCTGTTTTAACCCATAAAGAGCCTTCTTCAAGCGGTAAACATGAGTAAGATGTTCAGCATCCACGAATCCTTCGGGTTGACTCACATAAACTTCTTCCTTTAAGTCACCATTCAAGAATGCCGTTTTGACATCCATCTGGTAGACTATCATATTTCGACTAGCAGCATTTGCCAGGAAGATTCTTATAGCTTCAATTCTAGCAACCGGAGCAAACGATTCTTCAAAATCAATGCCCTCTTCTTGTCTGAACCCTTTAGCAACTAGCCTTGCCTTGTTCTTTAACACATCACCATACTCATCAAGCTTCACTTTGAAGATCCACTTTAAAGCAATGATCATTGCAAGCTCTGGAGGAGGCACTAATTCCCATACTTCAAGTCGATCAAATTCATGGATTTCATCCTTCATAGCCTGGAACCAGCAATCTTTAGTCATTGCTTCTTTGGCATCTTTTGGTTCGACTTTGGACAGTACAGAATTGAAAAAGCACCATAGTGCATCAGTGGCTAGTTAATTACGTGTGGATACTGGACGTGAAGGATTGCCTATGATGTTGTCGATTGGATGATCACTGGTCCATTTTCTGAGATGGTCGTGAGGTTGAGGGTTATGAACAGACGTAGCAGTGCTGTGTTCTAGTATTACTGATGGATGTTCAGGAGCAAATAAGTTTTCAAAAGGAACATCATCAACAGGAGCAAAAGGGTTAACTTCCAAAGAATGATTATCTGAAGATAATTGTATTACTGGAGAAGATTGAGCATTTGATGACGAAGGCGATTAACTGGCAGCTGGAGCATTGAGACTGACTGATACTGAAGTTGTTGGGCCTTCTGAACCTTGTGGGGCTTGAACCTCAGCCATAGGAAGTACAGCAGGTTCACTTGGGATGGTTCCATTCGTTGGCTCAAAGTATTCATCAAACATCGGATCAAATAACTTCTTCAACTCCTCGCATGTAGGTGGCACATAAGAATCTGTAGTCGTGGAATTCTGTACAAGTCCTGAAATAATGGGTCCAGGTGACAAAAGGTTAAGATCGGGTCCAGAACTAATTAGTCCTGAAGCAGGTTGCTCACTCAGCTCATCGAACGTAACATGAATGGTTTCCATGATTTTACGGGTTCTCTTATTGTAGATTCGATACCCTTTACTGTCTGGTGCGTATCCAACAAAAATACCTACATCTGCTTTAGCTCTTAACTTTCCCAAGTCTTGACTATCGTTAGTTGGATAGCAAAGTGCACCAAACACACGGAGAAAGGAAAGATCTGGTTTCCTGTTATGAATTAACTCGAAGGGAGTCTTCTCATGAACAGGATGAATTAGGGATCGGTTTTGAGTGTAACATGCTGTTGCAATAGCCTCTGCCCAGAGAAACATCGTTGCCTTTGAAAATATAAGCATAGTTCTTGCAGCTTCCACCAGGGTACGGTTCCTTCGTTCAACCACTCCGTTCTGTTGAGGAGTGCGAGGGATACTTCTCTGATGCGTGATGCCAATACTTTCATAGAAATTACGGAGTTGTTGGTTAACAAACTCAGTACCATTATCAGTGCGGATGATTCTGACAGTTTTATCGAGCCTTACTTGCAGCTGTTTTATCAGTTTAATGATAACCTCTGGAGTTTCGTCCTTGGTTCTCAAAAAATTTACCCATGTGAACCGAGAATAATCGTCTACTATCACCAGAACGTACTTCTTTCCATTTATGGTTTGTATTCTCATTGGACCGCACAAGTCCATGTGGAGGGTATGAAGAACTTCCAAGTTGGTGTTAATGGTTTTAGGCTTGTGGGTTTGTTTCTTGCTTTTACCCAGTTGACATGCAGAGCAGAGATGATCTTTCTCATATTTCAGTCTGGGCATCCCTCTAACAAGATCTTTACGGGAAAGATTATTTATGGTACCGAAGTTCAAGTGGTTCAAACGACGATGCCACAGCCATGATTTTGTTTTAGAGGCTTTAGAAAGCAAGCATATGGGAGAGGACTTCAACATTTCTTCAATCGATATGGTGTATAGATTGGTGCCCCGACTGCCCTTGAGGAGATCCATACCATCTAATTCTCTGACGAAACATGTATGTTTTCTAAAAGCCACTTCCAGATCTGAATCACAAAATTGACCCACAGAAAACAGATTGTGCCCTAGTCCTTCCACATAATATACCCTTGAGATTACACTTTCACCAAACACATAATCTCCATAACCCATAATAGCACCAAAGTGGTCGTTCCCAAATCTAACTGTCCTGATAAACTTTTTCACAAAGTTCTTGAGCCGCGAGCGATCCCCAGTCATATGTTTTGAGCAGCCTGAGTCCAAATACCACAGGACGATTTGTACGACCTGCATTTGAAACCAGACAACAATGGATAACTGAAAAATGTGGATCCCCAAGTGCAATTGGGGTCCGCTTGGTCAGCACACACATATTCTGGAACCACAGATTTCACAGATGCTACTGTCTTCACTGAGGAGACAGAACTAGAGGCAGGACAAGACCTAGATGGAAGGCATTGTGACACTAAAGACAGGATTCTACCAGTTGGTCTCCATTCCTTATTCTTCACAATTTTATGCTTATTCATTTTAGGTAATGAGCACTGTTTTCCTAAATTGAATTTCCTTCCAGTGGGTCTCCATTTCTTAACTTTCACAATTTTATGCTTATTCATTTTAGGTAACGTGCACTGTTTTCCTAAATTGAATTTCCTTCCAGTGGGTCTCCATTGATAGCCTACGCTAGCAAATGTTTTTCCTGTTGCTTTCCAAACTTTCTTGCATGCTTTAGTTATCCTAACATTCTTAACATGGGGTGAAGCAGAAGACATCAAGAAAGACACAACACATTCATCATGATTAGCAGAAATTAAACACTTGTCGCATGTTTTACAGATAGCATTAGAATTCGAATTAATTATAGTACTTTTGATACTAGAATCAACACGATTCATTCTATTCATTGCAAACTTATTATTCCTAGGTTGGGCTTCTACTTTCTTCAAGTGATCATTCATAGCTGGCGTAGTCCTATCCTTTCTTGCATTTCCTCTAGACCTTGACCCGCTAGCTTGGGTGTCACTTTTTACTCCTGTAGAAGCATTGAAGGGAACATTAGTGTGTTTTTCTGTCACATGCCTTCCTGATAATGATGTGTTGGGTTCTGATGTTTTAAGTGGAAGATCAAATGCTACATGCTTGTTCTTAACAGTGGATGATGACGCAACAAGTCTATCTCTATGGCTGTTAAACTTAGGAACTGAGCCTATGGCATATTCTAAGTTTTCCTGAATCCTCTTCGTGAGATTACAAGCATAAACAACAGCCCTATCAAGTGGCTTATCAGTTCTATCCTCTTCAACTACCTCACGAAGTGTGTCAAGGCCCTCTCTAAGATGATCGAGATATGTTTGATGGGCAAGGCTGTTATTTCTAAGGTTAAGTGGAATACGCCCAACATCAACATCATACTTTTTACAAGTAGTAACCCTTGGTGCATCACAATTACAAGTGGTGCATGGCATTTTACCTTTCACCCGAGCCTTAAGATTCTCAATTTCATTTGTCAAAGAGGTTATTTGATCATTGTGATTGCTTCTTGTAACTTTAATGGAATCATATAACTCTTTGACATGTTGTTTGACCTTTGAATTTTCTCCTCGATAACACTCATTTTCATAATGTAACTTATTTATGGTGTTTTGATATTGAAAATTCTGAGAATCTGAAGGCGAAGGTTTATTGGTGCCATACACTTCATACTTGTTGGATTTCAATTGGGCAATTTGGGCCCTCAGCAGTCGAATCGTGTTCGTATGAGCTTGAATTGTCTCATCTCATTTGCTTAATTCAAAATAAGTATCAAATTCAGGAGCATCCAAGGATGTCTTTTCATTTGATATTTTATGTTTTTCATTTAAATGTTGATGTTTCAATTGCAAATTAAGATATTCAACTTCTAATTTTGAAAAACCTTTAACCATATTATCATGGTCATCATTTTGAATTTTTTCAAGCAATTTTAAATTCTCCCCCTCAAGCTCAACAACACGATTCTGGGTGACATTTAACGCAATAGCATACTCATTAAATTGACAAGCAGACAATGCAGAATCAGTGACAGTGTAAAATACATCTTGTGCAATACATTTAGCAATCAAGTTGTCGTTAGTAATGAGTATGTTTTTTCTTTCAATCTCTCGACTCTTAAGTTCTATTGCATATTCATTCACCTCATTTTCCATGTCTTTAAACACTACTTCCATTTCTTTTATTTCGGCTTTAAGGGCAGTTTGCAACCCTTCAAAGTGTTCTTTAAGTAGTTTAAAGAATGGCATGACCTCAGTTAAGTAACACCTTTTTGCATGTTCAAAACACCTTTCCCCCTCAGTAATACCGGAGGGTGTGATTCTCTTCTTGCATGTTTTATCGAAATCAGCAAACAGTTTCCAAAGCACATATAAGCTAAGAAAGGTTTTGCATTCAGTGGGAAGAGACAAAGGCACCAAATTCCTAGGTGTATTGGGAGGATACACCGTTATGGAAGCAACTTTTCTAATGAGGGGGGTGTTGGCCTTAAGTTTTTCTACCTTAAGTTTTTCATTATATTGTTTCTAGAATATCTGTTCAGGTGTTAACTTCTTTTGAGGAGCAAACACAGTCAAACGATTTTCCTCACTATAGTCATGGGGTTTGATTATTATTCGTCTGGCTATGCACTCGGGATCCCTCATTTTCTCATTCATTCTAACCCTTGTTCTCTCACTTAACTCATCCTCTTCTTCTGTGTAGATATGCTCAGGCGGGTCATGATTAGGCATAAACATCACATTAGAATCATTTAATGTAGGTTGGGCTATCTTAGCAATTTCATGAATAGCTAATTTAGATTTACCTACATTGCTTTCACTATGTTTGTCACTTAACTTTCTGTGCTTATACATCATTTGGGCAGTTTTTCTGGTTTGGTCTTGTGTGTACAACTTATCTTCAAGCTTATTTTTTAATGTCTTGAGTCTAGAGAAATCATTTAAAAGTGTTGTTTCTTTTTGTTTGAATTCTAGCTTAAGTGTAGTTACACACTTTTGTGCTTCCTGTTTCTGTTTGACAGACTGTTCTAGCTGACTTTTCAAAGAACTCAACTCTAATTTTAATGTTTCTTCTCTTACTCTAGACTCTTTAATAAGTGTACTCATTTGACCTTCTAATTTCTGCTCACGTTCATTAAGCTCAAACATAGCACGCTGTTCATACATAGCCACTTGTTCTTTATAAATGTTAAGTCTAGTGATCAAGTCATCATCAGGAACAGGCAATTTGTTCTCATGGCACTCACATGCATTATCTGAATTACACGCATTATCTAAGGCACCTACATTACTTACAACACAAACATCATTATTTACAAAAGATTCACCATTTGGTACATCAGGCGAGTTGTTGTGATTCAAATACTGTTCATATGAAATAATATTGCTATTTTCCATGTCAACATTACTTGTGTCAGAAACATCTGCCTGATGTACTTCTTTGGGATTTTTTGTCCCTCGACTATATTATATGTGTCATAAATTTTTAGTACCTCAGATATCACGGATGCATTAGAAGGACCAGCTTGACGGGGAGATGAGACCAAGGAAGACAAGTTAGCCATGAAGATTGTTTGAGCCGTAGGTTCATCATCTACATCCGAGTCAAATGCATCACAGTCATCTGCCTTGAAAATGTTAGGATCATTAAGTGCTAGATCCTGAACTGGTTGCTCATCCACATCTTCATCAAAAGTATTTCCCCCATCTCCTGCCAAGAACAATAACTCTTCCTCATCCAATACAGCTCCATTCTATTGAGCTTGCATTAACAGCATCTTGTCTTTGAAGTAATCTGAGTTCTGAGGACGTTTAGGTTGATTGCAGTTTCTAGCAATGTGTCCAAGCCCCCCACAATTATAACACTTTATCTGTTTCCCTTGACCCTGATTTGCATTCCCTGCTCTATTCTGCACATAACCTCGACCCATGTTTCTTCCAGCTCTCCCTTGCACATTCTGAACCACAATTTTCCCATCCTCCACCATTGCTAGATTGCGTGGGTTGGATGAATTCCTTAACTGATTGTTGGTCTGAGGGAGTGATGCTTGAAACTGTTGAACCAGTAATGATACTTGATTGGTGAGGTTGTCAATCATTTTGTCGGTCTGAGTGTAGCCTGAGTCAAGTTGAGAACTCATAGCAGGTACTTGTGAGTGAAGTTGATGATAGCTTGGGTTGGATGATGGTTGGATTGTTGGTTGAACATTTGTCATGAACGCCAGTGGATCATTTGTAGTTGAAGGATTTAACTTTTCTCTCAGCACCCGATCGTAGACAGCATGCTTCTCATGTTGTTGCAGATATGCATACAGCTGTTCATAGTTGGTATCCCTTAAACCTTTGTTGAGTTTGACAGCAGTAACAAATCTGTCCCATTCAGGAGTCATGTTGTTCACAAACTTTGAGTTTAGTTAGATATTGGGCATAGTCATTCTGATCATCCTCATATCATTCACCAACTTATGAAATCTCACATAGTAGTCTGTGATATTCTCTACTGGGTTCATTTTGAAATGCTCGAACTCATCATACAGCTGTGACTCACGATCTTCCTTTGTGAGTTCTGACCCTGCCAACAACATTTTAACGTTGTCCCACACAGCTTTGGCTTCAGTGTTGAAATTGATGAGCTTGTATACATCCTTTGGAAGACCTTGAATGACTATGTTTGAAGCTCTAATGTCAGCATCATACCTCTTCTTTTCTTCTTCATTAAGATCATTGTAGTTTCTAGGTCTGTCGATGCCCCAAGTTACAGTCCCATCTTCACCAGTTGTAACAACATCTCTGGTGGTACCCATCTGATATGGTCCATCATCAATTGACTTAAGAACGTTAACTCCATTATCTTTTCCCAAGCAGTACAGTCTTATCCGTTGTGCCCAAGACTCATAATCCGTCCTATCTAGCATAGGTGGACGAGTGTCAGATCCTGCTGCTTGAATATCTTCTGATGATGTGTTTGATGTGGTAGCCATAGTAACTACGGGATTTTACAGATCTTGTGATTTAACCGAGAAATCGAATCTTTTGCGGGAATTTCTAAAATCACCAAGACACAAACCGCATAGACAAATAGCACCCTTGAGGATACAAACCGCCTAGACAAACCGAGTAGACACAAACCGCATGCACGGCTTAGAGACAAACCGTAGAGACACAAACCGCATGCACGTTTCAGAGACAAACCGCGTAGACACAAACCGCATACACACCTCAGAGACAAACCGAGTTCACGCTGCAGAGACAAATCGCGTAGACACAAACCGCATACACACCTCAGAGACAAACCGCGTAGACATAAACCGCATACACACCTCAGAGACAAACCGCGTAGACACAAACCGAGTTCACGCTGTAGAGACAAACCGCGTAGACACAAACCGCATACACACCTCAGAGACAAACCGCGTAGACACAAACCGAGTTCACGCTGCAGAGACAAACCGCGTAGACACAAACCGAGTTCACAAACCGAGTTCACGCTGCAGAGACAAACCGCGTAGATACAAACCGCGTACGCGCCTTAGAGACAAACCGCGTAGACACAAACTGCCAAACACGTCGCTTTCAATGCTTTTTGTCCTTTTGCCTAAACTAGTAATAAGACAAACCGCGTTATCGAAGTGACACAAACCGCGTTCAAGAGCTTGTCTAGAGCACACAAACCGCAGCCAAGAACACTTGGATAAACACTCTCGAATCACCCAAAAACACCACACAAATCTTAAATCTGTGAATTCAAGCACCAAATACTACTCTTATACTGTTCCTACTCTAGAAAGTACAAGGTATAACAACTTCTAATCACTAAACAAGGCACAAAATGAAATTTATGTAACTTATCAATTAGAACTAAAAAGCCTCAAAAACTAGACAAATCCGTGAATACCAACTCTCATGGACCTAACCATGGCTCTTGATACCAATTGTAGGGTATTCACAATGCAAGAAACACTTGTTTGAGGCCTAGTTATGGATCGAATAGAAAGAAACTAGAGAGAGAGAGATGGGAACTTCTAGTGAGAGAAACACTATGTGTATTAGCTTGAAAATAATGAGAGTTCCAACCCTTCCCTTGCCAGGGAAGGGGTATTTATACATACTACTTATTATGCCCCTAGTGGGCTGTGGAGAGAGCTGACAAAGGGTAAAGACCCGACCCACTACACAATACTAATTAATAACTAATCTACTAATAATATTACTGATAATCCTACGAGCTATGATGAGCTAATAAGTACTCGGGGTGACCGAGTCTTCAGCTGAATATTCATATTCCTAACAAAAACTTTTATAAGTTTTATACTTGTATAAAGTTTAACAAACATTTTAACAAAATTTTACAAAGTTACATTTGTGATCAAACATTCTTTTCTAAAATAGTCATATCTTGTTCGAAACATCAAATTTTTTTGAAAATAACTTTTCAAAAACTAACAAGTTCAACAATGACCCAATTTTTTTTTTAACACAAATGTGTTTCTCAATTTTTTAAATTCATTTCAAAGAGGATCAAATATTTTATATAAAGAAGAATTTTAAATATTGAGACATAAAATTGCATATGTTTAGTTTAGTAATAATTAGACTAGGATTGTATCCCGATATTGCCTTAAAGCAGTTCGTGGTGCATATGTTTAATTAGAAAATTAGACTTCTCTATTATTGCATTTTTATGAACACTTTGTGAATGACATTTTACCATGTCTATATGAATGAATGATTTTGACGGATAAAATTCAAATTCTTTCTTGGTTGCTAAAGCTATGAATTTCAAACTTACGAATCAATTCATGCAATCTTGAAAAGTTTTCACTAAAATTTGTTTATAAAAGGTTTTTAGACAACTTGATACGGTCTTAACTAAGAATATCTCATCTTCAAGGTGGTTATTAGGGCTAGCTGTCATGTAAAAACTGATAATGCATCCCTTTAGCTACACAACGTAATAGAGTATTCAAGGTTTTGATACGTTTTGGGAAATCTCACTCTTATGCAACAAAAGCTCTTTTGAGACGACTTGTATTTGACTTAACCTAAAACTTCTCATCTTCAAGATAGTTATTAGGAATAGTTATCACCTAAAAGCTGATAATGGAATCCTTTAACTAGGCAACGTAATAGAGAGTTCAAAGTTTAGTTATTTATCAAGAAATCTCACGCTCATGCAATTAAATTATCTTTGTAAAGTTTTTTTTAACCAAGTTATCTAGTATATACTAGATTAATTAAGTTTGAAACAAATGTTAATACTTTTTCCCAAAACTTCAAAAAGGTTAGATGAGCGCATATTTTCAAGCATGAGCAATATAAAACAACGTTCAATATAAACCTCATAAATATTTTGAAAAAGTATCACAACACAAACTTTTAGTGAGGAAAAACAAAAATAGACGAAGAGAATTAAATCGCACGTGAAAAGAAAATAGCATGCACTTATGCTATAAAAGCAAGAAAGCATAAGAAAAGAAAAAGAAAAGAAATATGCTCGTAAAAGAAATACCAGAGCATACAAAAACAGACAGAGTGAAATAAATGAATTTAAATTTATCCATATACTTACAATCTTTATATCATTTTAGATTTATATTCACAAAAATGGCTCAAGAGCAAGTACAAGAACAACCACAAAACATTCAAGAGGAAGTTCAAGCTGTGCATGTACCGATAAATGAAGAACTTGTTCCTGAATCAGACTTCCTCAGAATTGGTGATTGCAATCATCGATTCATTATCACCTCATTTGAATGTGATCAAAACATTATCCCTGAAATTTTCCAACATCACCCCATATATCCCGCACTCTCATCATCAGACTCCACCACTCCCATGATATACTTACAACAATTCTGGCGTAATGTTGTGCTCCTGGAAGATGTCAAACCTGATACACTTCAAAGTACCATAGAGTCACAATAGATTAACTTAACGTCAGAAGATCTACGAACAACACTTAATCTTCCTGCTGCAAATCATGGAAATTATGAAGATTTCGAAGAAGCTCCCAATGTAGATCAGCTCAAAGAATTCTTCATTAAGCTAGGATATGATAAAGATGCTGAAGGTGCTAACAACTTTAAAAAATTATCAGCATTCAAACGGAAGTATCTACCCGCGAGATGGGCTACGCTCTTCTCAATTCTGAACCGTTGCACAACGGGTAAGGAAACAGGGGTGGATAGAGGCACTACAACACTGTACCAAGTAATGTATTGTATAGCGAAGAAACATCACTTCAACTATGCTAGTTGATCTGAACGGATGTCGTATATCATGTAAAGAAATCATTGAAGAAGAAGAATGCGTACATTCCTTTTGTCAGATATATTAAGTTGATGATTGCCCAAGTCATGAGGCAACATCCGAACATCTCAAGAAGACAAGAAGATCCAACAGCAAAAGAACCATACATTTAAAGCACAGGTGGTGTCTCCATTGTTACTAACAATGAACCCATGCCGATAATACAAAGCTTGTTGGAACTTGCTGACAAGGAATCTGTCGCATACAAGGAGTATATGGAGTTAGTTAACGCTCCTATGCGAAGCTCAAAACCGAGCGGACCTACCCCGGGAGCGCATAGGGTCAAAGTAGAGTCTAGCGCCAAAGTAGGAAACCCTAGGATGCGCAAGAATACAATGGCAAGAAAACGCACTAAGCCGTGGAGTAAGCTTAGACAGTTACAAGACGAAGATGATGAAGATAAGGAAACACTCATTGAGCCACAAACTGATGAGTCTAGGAAAAAAAACGTAGGCGAAGATGATGTGGGGGAGGATAAGGAGAAACGTGAACCTTCTAAGGAGGATAAGGATAGTGAGGAGCCTAGGTTTAGTGATACTCGTCATGATGAAAATGATGGAGATGATAAGGGGGACGGAGATGACACACATAGAATGGAGCCAAGGATGCAGACGAAGATTGACAACAGTAGGTCTAGGTCCACTGAGCAACACCAACTTAATCATCCCACTACCACCCAAGGAATCCCGACAATAACATCATCAACATCAACAACAACAACAACAACTACTACTACTACTACAACAGCAACACCACACACAATACCCACAACAACAACCCCATTCACAACTAACACATCACAATAACCATCATCAACAACAACAAATTTAAAAAATATCCCGACAACATCAACATCTACTCTCTTTTAGAGAATACGAGTTGAACCAGTTCCATTTGTAACAACCACACACTTCAATGAAGTTATGGGGAAGCTAAGAGCTGACATGGAACAAGATTCACAGCTCAATGACCACGTAAATCTCAAGCTGGATCATCGTCATCCACAAAAACTCTATCATTGGAACGTCTCTCAAAAATCATGTTAGATAAGTTTTTGAATGATGATTCACTACAATAAGCTCACCCCAACATATATAATGGATTAGTGGAACCCGAAGTTGAACCACCAACAACAACTGATGCTGACAATCAACTTTAAGACCTCGAGAAGGAAATCAAGAAAAACAATTATGAGGCAATCAAGTTAATCAAGAAATTGTCAACAAGGGTAGTCGCGTTGAAAAGCCAATGTAGTCCACAATCACGAAAGCGCGGTCAAGTTGATCCCGATCAGGATGATCCTGAGGGGGAGAAAAGCGCTAAAAGACCAAGACCACAACAACCACAACCTTCTTAACACACAAACAAGCTTCACCTCAACAACAACAACAACAAAACAAATCCAGTTCACAACAATAAACAGACGAAGATGACAATGTGAACATGGACGATGAAGCCGTTGGGGTTGAAACTCACAAGGAAGGTGTAGATGTTGATGAAGACTTTTGGACCGATATGACATATCGGGAAGGAGATATACCTCCAGAGCTCGGAGGATTTGATGTTTCGGACATAGATGATGATGATGTGTTTGATGACGTGTTGAAGGATCCATTACATACGGATGAACAAACAGAAGATCCTACAACAACAAGTCTTGATAGGCTATTCTCTAATCTGCATGAAAGATTTGGATTGAACATCGGGTAAGATGATCCATTGGAATAAAGAGTAGAAGGTATCTATGATTCAGTAATCTACAAGTTTTAAAGTGACAGAGATCTAAATACAAGACTTATCGATCAAGAGATATTTAAAGCTCTTGGTGCTTTTACTTCTTCAACACTTGAAAGAGAAGTTACTGGAAAGAGAAGATGAGAACGCTCTCCACTTTGGAAACAAATCCCTAGACTTCCAAGATCTGACACCGCACCTCAAGTTCCATACATCAACGACGATCTTAAGTACATGCTTAAGGGTCCAGACAAATACCAACCATCAACCAAGGAAGTAGCGACATATGAGGAAATTCGATAACCATTTCTGGAAGAAGGTAGATTTGCTGATATCTTACTCGAAGCACAGAATCCTCAGATACATTGAAGTTAACTCATAGTATCAATCTTCTCACGGATCGGTTGAATATCACGTTGTCAGAATAGATAATCAACACTACCACTTCACTGAAGTTGACTACATCAACCTTCATCCTCATGATCTTGAAGATATCCTAAAGAGAAGAAGAGACTGCTTCAACAAGAAAGCCATTGATCAAGACGTGATTGAATCAGTATTGATCTTCATAAGGGCTTATGTTATAGTAGCTCACATCGAAGACTTCTAGATGGGGATTGAAAGCTATTAGAGGAAGATCAACCTGACTCCTCCGATGTTAGCTTGCATTGGTATTAAGAAAGTCAAGAGCTGGACATGCTTCACAAGACCCGCCCTTGGACTATGTCTGGTGTATGTGACCGAAAACAAGCAAAAGAGATTGTTCAGAGTCATTGAAGTAGCTAAGTTTTCTTCTGATACACTGCTACAGATCCTAAAGAAACTTGAGCGGATAAAGAGGAAGGTGGAGAAACTGCAGATCGAGATGACTGCAGGCAATCATCATATGCTGACAAGGGTTGTGAATGTGATAAAATAAAGGCTGATGCTTCGAGCATCATGGAGACGAAGGAACAAAGAATCGGATGTCGAAGTTGGCCTGACAAGAAGCCCATAAATAGAATACCCAAATGATCTACCCTTAGGGGGAGATTGTTGGAACACAAAAAGTGTAAATCATTAATGCATGGACTTCTATTTATCTTTTGTATTAGTATAGGGTATGTTGTGTAACATTCTGTGGCTTGCGACAGCATTACACTATCGCAACACTTGTATAGTTGCGATAGTATGCTTGACTAATGTATGGGTATAAATACCCCCTACCTCATGGGTTATGAGGGGTGTGTTCTTTCTTCTATCAATACGAGACTTTATTTATTTCCCTCGTTTCTCTCTCTAAACTAAAGTTTCCACACCCGCTTTATCTCACTAAGATTATTAGAGTAGACATGATATTATTGGAACAACAACACATAAATATGACGTACACCATACTAAAAGAACTAATTGAGTAAAGTTCTTTATTAAAACATATGATACGAAGATGTATGCATGCTTCTTCGTACATATTTGATTACACGTCAAATTAAATTTACCCTTTGGAAATTTAGTTTATGCCATCCAATTATAGGAACACTTGCAGTTACCATTTACGTTACGTGAAACGTAGCTAGATTGTAATCCCAAGGTAAATCTCCACTTGTCGTGAGACGGTAATGGAATAAATTTACAGTTTTTTAAATTGGACAACTTAATTGAGTTACATGGTGTGATCCCTTAACCCAAGGCATTAGATGGGATGAAACATGCTTACATGACACTATGCAATTGTCCCTAGTGCCATTAGTAAGTCCCATAATGATCCATGAATTGCACAGGATTTGCAATAATTGTTCGACACTTACCTTATTGAGTACTGTCATTACTAGCAGATCAATTGATGTAATGGTACTATGTCAATTAGGATCCTATCCTTTAAGAAAATTATATGGTTTATATGAATATTAAACAATTGGTATTTAATTTTCGTTTGGGATTTAATTATCGAAAATACTAAAATTGAATTTTGTAAATTCATTTAATTGTATTAATGCAACATTAAACCGTAAACGTGGTTTAGTCTTTTATAGGTAAATTGATCCACACCCTGTAAGGGTTTTTGTATTGGAATCAACTTTACTGAAAAGATAAACCGAGTCTCCTTTCCATATAAGAAAGAGAGAGACTCATTCCTATTCTTTTTTGTATTCGAGAAAGTTAAAATGGGAATATTAGAATTGTCCTAATTCTAATATAACTCATAGCAAACATTAAAATAGTTAAGTGGTTTGCACATTTTATTTTTCATAGAGATTTCCTCACCCTTATTCGGTGTTGAATTATTTTGAAACAAATAAGACATTTGGTTTACTGGAGAATATGTTACTATAGTTAATCTTCCTATTTTCAACCAAAATGCTGAATTTGTATGTCCTACATGTTAGAAATGCATCTTTCAAGCTAATCATGATGTCTGTGTTTCAAAATATCTTGAAGAAGTGAATTCACGTGCAACGGCACAATCGTCTAAGACAAGTAAACCAAACAAACCCGTTGAACCAAAAGACAAGATTCAGAAACCTAAGAAGTGGATCAATATAGGACATAGGTTTTCTCAACCAAGTGATGCTCCCACATCTCATTCTGCTGCACCTAAAAAGAAAACATCTCCTAGGTCTAACCTTAGATGGGTACCCACGGGTAGAATTTTCAAAGTGATTGGTCTTAGGTGGATTACTACAGGAAACATTTTAGACATTAGCACCAAAACATATGTGAACTCTACAACATCTATCCCTAAGGCGATAAAGAGAACCATCGAAATCGTGTGTTCAGGTGTCAAGAAGGTAATTGACACTACAACTTTATGCTTCTAACATTTGGAACCCAGTAACACTTGGGGGTCCATGTTCTCTATTTCGTCTTCTCCTACTTTCTTTATAGATAACACCATCACTTGATCACAACAACAACAAAGAACAAAGATGTAAAGTTTTTGAAGACGTCTAAAGCCATAAAAGTCAATGTCAAAGAAGCAATGAAGACGTCAAGCAACCTATGATGACCAACCCTTAGGGGGAGATTGTTAGGAATACGTTTTATTATTATCAAGTGTCGGTCATTAGTTTTGTAATAGGTTGCTATATTATTTAGTCTCATATGTTTGCCTATTTAGACATAAGTCCATGGGCCTTGTGTTTAAGCCCATTCGTATGAAATGAAGGATACTAAGGGTGTTGCCCTAGTCCTTCTCTATATATGTCACTTGTAAGACAACATTATATGTTTTGGTAATTTTCATTACCTATACTAAACCTTTGTTCATCTATTTCTCATATTGAAGTAATCATCCATCTATCATCTCTATCTCATTTCTATACTTGTGTGTTCACGTTATGGTCACACAACAAGTGCTATCAATCACTAGAAGAAGGTTTGAAGTGTTTTGTGTTGATTTTTGAACCAAAAAGTTTACTTTTAAATTTATATAATCGTTATTTTAGTGTTTGATTTTTTATATGTTTATTTCTTGGGTTTTAGCACTCTTTTGATTACAAAATAGTGTTACAAACTTTTTTATAACAAGAAAGTTTCAAATGTTTTGGCTACAAGTAAAGTTTTTTGATTCGTACCTTTATGTTCTACCAAATTTCGAAATCACAAAAACTTTGTTAAAAACATTAAAGCTTGCAACTTTCGTTTAGATTTAGTGTTTTTAAGGTTAGTTGTATAAGAATCTTCGATTTAATATCAGTTTTTAGTGTGCTTTAATCATTTTTGAAAAACTGTCAAAGTTTCGAAATCGCAATACCCTAAAGTTTCTAAATACTTGTTAAACCCTAAAGTTTTGAGATCACTACACAAGCATCGTCTTAAGGATATTTGGTTTACTCAGTGTTTATCTTTCTTGTATAAGTTAGAAAACACTTCGATACTTGGGAATTTCTGTAATTTGTATAGATTAGACAGTTTGTGAAAGTTTCAAAATATTAAAGTTTCTAAATAACTTTAAGTTTCGAAGTCATCAAAGTTTCGAAATCAGGAGTTAACCAAACTTTCGAAATCAGGAGTTCATCAAAGTTTCAAAATCAGGAGTTAACCGAAGTTTTGAAATCAGTAGTTCGTCAAAGTTTTAAGATAAGCACTTCTTCAAAGTTTCGAAATAGGTCAACATTACAACTCACTTCATAACCATCTACAAAATCCATCATCTACACAAGTGTAAAAATGTCTCAACCACCATACTTCAACTATTTTCATCAACAACAGCAGTATCCTCAACAACAGTTGTATCCTCAACAACAACTATTCATGCATAACGTCAATTCTTTCCACAGCAACAATTCCCTCAACAACAACCAGACCCTATACCACAACAACCAATGCAATCATTCACTATTCCTACAAAACAACAACATTGGTTTGATCAAATGTGTGAAGCTATCAATAGCGAACAATCGTGACATGAAGTTGGATCACTTGACACACCTCCAATGCTCACTCTTGGAAATTATGTTCAATGGGCAAGTCGATTCTTAAGGTTCATTGAACTCAAGAAACCAAATGGAAAATATATGAAAAAAGTTATTCTGGAAGGTCCTTTCCAAATGCCAACTACAACGGTTCCAGGAGATGCAACAGATATTCCTCCAAGACGTGACACTATCATCACTATTCCCGAGAATCAACTTACTATAGAGCAAATACTTCATCGTGAAGCAAATGAACTTGCAATGTCATATATTCTTCAGGGAATACCTAATCTGATTTTCCGAAGCATTGATACTCAGAAAACTACTAAGGACATGTGGGAACACGTTCATCTCTTAATGGAAGGCACTGAACTGAACCAAGAAGACATGGAATCCAAACTTTACCTCGAATAAACCATGTTCATGATTGAACCAGGGGAGTCACTAGAGTCTTATTACCATCGGTTCACAAACATCATCAACGATTTGGACAGACACAACATTGTTTTACCAAAGATAGCCATCAACACTAAGTTTATCAGTTATCTTGGTCCAGATTGGCAAAAATATATCACCTTTGTTCGCCAAGCCAAAAATCTTCACAATGCATCATATGGTTTGTTGTATGACTATTTGAAGAACCATCAATCTGAAGTTAACAAAGATCGAGCTCTTCGTGGCAATTATTCACCTTCTACAGCTCCAAATTCATGGCACTGACAGCTCAATCTTACTTTGCTCCATCTCCATAGTCAAACCATGCTTATGTCCAACAACAACATCACTTTACTTACCCTCAACAAACCCCATCAACCCAACTTATTCCATATGAGTCAACACAACAAACAACTGACAATCAACTTGTCCCCTATGACAACACTGACACCATGTTCTACACCAATACAAAACAATGACGAAGACGATGCATTCAACTCTTTGAATGAAGGATTTGCACTCATTGCTTGTGCTTTCAGCAAATTTTTTAACAAATCCAACAATCGTCTCCGCACTTCATCTAACACATGGAATCAAGCTGTTGTACAAGATGGACGGGTTGAAATACAGAATCTTAACTATGGAAGAACGGACTCAGGAGGTTATATGGGAAATTTAGGAAATGGAAAACAGTTTAATGCAACTGGTGGAAATGGGAACAATGCATGTGCTCCTCAGAGAAGGGTTGAAGTTGTTGAAACTAGGTATACAGAGACTGGGAATACTATAGTTAAGTGCTATAACTGCAATGGGAAAGGTCATCTGGCTAAAGCATGTCCCAAACCTAGAGTAAGAGGCAGTGAGTTTCTTAAATAGGTACTACTTCTTGCACTAAAGGATGAATCAGAGGGCACTCTCACAGACAAAGAAAATAGCTTCATGGAAAATGCATACTCAAATGATGACACGGAAGATTTGAAAGCAAATTCAACTGTGATACTAATGGCAAATACGCAGGAACTTCACATGAGTGAAACAGGCCCACTGTATGACACTGATGGTCTATCTCAGGTACCTAATCCAACCACATGTCTGGTACATGAAATTGCATCACCATCTGCTTCTGAATCAGATGAGGAACAAGTTGTTCAACATGACTCATTGTTATCTATTCCACTAGATGAACAAATGAACACCGTTGTTACATTTGATGATGATGATCAAATTAACCCCGTTGTTACATTTGATGATCCAGTTGAAGAAGATACCAATGATCGACTTGAACAAAATGAACATTCACTCGGTCTAGATCCAGAACTCACGACCTTACTTTTGACCACCCAATCCCAAGTTATAAAATGTAATGAAATCAACAGTACATTAAAAGTAAAAGTTGCATCATTAACTGCGAATATTGAGTGCTTTAAAAAACAATTCACAAATTTTGAAACAAAAGAAAAACGAGAACAAATTTTTGAAGTTGCATTTCAAAAATCTTATGTAAAAGAACAAGAGCTACAACATCAAATTCGAAAATTAACTGTCTCCAACAATAACTTGATTTCCAAGTTGGAACAAGAAAAATTTGTGAACAAACAACAAGTTGAACATCTCAATTTAGAAATTTTAAAAACAAAAAATGAGATGTCTACCTGTCAAGCTAGTTTTTCTGAATACAAACAAACGTCAAAGAAACGAACTAATTCTTACCTTGATGAAATTTTCGAATTGGAAAGCAAACTAAAAGAATTTCAAAACGTTGTTGATGAAGCGAAAATTGTACCGCTTTTAGGGGGTCATTTAAGCCCTAAATCGTATTTATTTGATAAAATATTGCCCTAAATCGTTCCTTTTGTCATTTTAGGTACTTTGGAGAAGAAATCTGGAAAAGGAAGCATTTTGGACGTTTTTGGAGCATAAAAGGAAGAAAGTGACAAAGTCTCCAAAGCTGCTGGAAAAGTACACTTGACGGCGTCAAGTATTGCTCTTGACGGCGTCAAGTATTGCTCTTGACGGCGTCACGGCTTGGCAAAAGAGGTGGATTTGAAAAATACACATGATAAGCCAGGGAGTTTTACAAAGGAAGTCTGACGGCATCACCCTTTGAAGTGATCAAGTTCGTCCCGGTTCAAGCTAAAGAGTGACGGCGTCAAGCTTTATTCTGACGGCGTCAAGCCTTGATAAGCCAGGGAGGATTTTGGAGGACTAAAGAGGGACGGCGTCAGGAAGACCATCCGGGAACCCTAGACACGGCGAGGTGACGGCGTCAAGATCTACAACGTGACGCCGTCAGCCCTTAAACTCTATATATAGTTTTGCAATTTTTAGTCATTAGTGTGCAACTTTGTGAGGAGAAACCCTAAGACGAATTTCTGCCATTTTTAAGGGTTTTCATACCCTTGGATCTCCCATGTTTAATTGAAGATAAGTTATCATTTAATCATTCAATATGTCTATGTGTTGTTTGATTATATCTTGTTCTTGTCTTTTAATTAACATACTAGGCTAGATTTATCTTGTGTTTGCTTAGATCTAATGAAACCTAACTATTGATTATCGGTTATTAGTGTGTTATTAATTGTATTGGATGATTGTTTATCGATGTTAGGCTTAAGAAAACTGGCTAACTTCCTATACGGTAACTTGCTTGAACGTCTTAAGAAACATGAACCAATGCGTACTAGGTTTATATGGTTGTATTTAATGCATGAGCGAATTCTAGTGATCCCATGTTAGGAGCTTCCTAGCCGGCTCGACATAGGAGTGAAGTAGGAGCTTGTAGAGTTGGGGAAGTACGTACGCCACCCCACGATTGGTATTAAGGAATACACCCGTCATCCACGCACTTAATACACGCTAATCAACCGATAAAAGATAGTTAGGGAGTAAGGAAATCTAAGTAAACACATTTCTCCCCATATAAGTTTCACAACCTTTTCATTTTCAGTTATTTTATTTTATTTGCATTAGTAGTTATTTGGGTTAGTTGACTAGCAACTAATTCCGCCCACTCTTTCAAACCCGAGATTTTACTTGCTTTCATAAAAATTATAAAAATACAAAAAGAATCTTCCCTCACCCTTAGACCTATTAGAGTAGTTTTTTCAATCCTAACGACACTATTCCCCTAGAGAACGATCAATCCCCCGGTACTTGCCACTTCACTATACTACATCGGTCAGGTACACTGCCTGGTGGGGATTGCAAGCCTCTTGAGATCCCTCGAGAGGTAAAACCTGTTGTAAGGTCGCAAAACCACGCATCAAGTTTTTGGCGCCGCTGCCGGGGAATAGTTATTGTTTAGGTTGAATTTTTATTTTATTAGGTCTACTCATTAGATTCCTTTCTAGTGAGATTTTTAATTTATTTTTCTAGATTTTCTTTAGTCTATCTTTTTTCTTCGTTTCTTTGTTCGTAACCATTACCATCCGACATCATGGAAGGTGGTAATATCCTTGATCCCAACAACCCACCACCACAACAACACCCACCTCCTAGAGCCCGTACCTTAGGAGACTACTCCCGTCCTAGCCACCATGGCTATCGAAACACCATTGAGCTCACTCAAGGAGCCAATGTCACTCCCTTGCGATCCGACACCATCCGGTTGGTGCAAAGCGGATGCGCATTCCATGGACTTCGTTCCGAAGATCCTAACCAACATCTCAAGGACTTTCTTAAAATCGTTGATTCCATAGACCTTGATGTTGCCACTCGAGAGACGACCCGACTGCGTCTCTTTCAATTCTCTCTGCGGGACCAAGCTAGTCAATGGCTAGAGCATCTACCCGCAGGATCCATCACCTCTTGGGATGATCTCACCACTCGTTTCCTTGCTCAGTTTTTCCCACCAGGAAGAACTACCAAGCTAAGGAATGATATCTTGATGTTCCAACAATGTCAAGGCGAAACCCTCTACGAGGCATGGACTCGATTCAAGGACTTACTCCAAAAAGTCCCTCACCATGGCATAGAACTTTGGCTCCAAGTCCAAATCTTCTATGACCATATCAATCTCTCCACGAGGCAAACCATTGACCAATCGGCCGGTGGTAAGCTACGTGATCTAAGTGCGGAACAATCATGGGCTCTCCTAGAAGATCTTGCTCTTTATGACAACGAAAGTTGGAGTGATCCCCGTGATTTGAATAAAACGGTCAAGGCAATATCTTTGCCTTCGAACAATTCAAGCACTTCCGACCGTAGGATCATAGAACTTGAAGACCAAGTCAAGTTTCTTATGAAATCCTACGAGGCTCCTAAACCTTCAAGCCAAGTGAACAAAATCACTTCTTCATGTGAATTATGTAGTGGTCCCCACGACACTCGTGATTGCATGGAACTCCCGAACAAGCTTTTGCGGACTACGCATCCTCGCGTACCGACGGAGCGGGAGACAAGTGGTACACTTTCAAACCCGAGCCAAACCCCTACGGTGATTCATACAACCCCTCATGGAAAAATCACCCAAACCTTAGGTGGAAACAAAACCAAAACGCACAACAAACCAATTCTTCCAACCCACCTAATCGTTTCCAATCAAGCGGTTCCAACTCGAACCATACTTTCAATAACAATCCTTCCAACAATTATGGTAGTACCAATAACTTTGAAGGATTGATGTCCCAATTTATGGCATCTCAAGAAGCTCGTTTAGCCAAGTTTGAATCCGAATTCAATCAACAACAAACGGAGATGACCAATAAAATTGACACCTTATTGAAAGCCCTCAATAACCAAGTGCTATCACCTCCACATAAGGACGCTAGGAACACAAATAGCGGACCCCAAGTAAAAGACCCCTCTTCATCCAAACACGTCCACTTCGTCAACATTGTCACTATCAAACCAATTGATAGGAATGAGGATAATAGTGAACCTGAGGATGAGGTTAAGAAAGTCGAGGTTGATAAAGAAGTTAGGAAAAGTGAGATTGAAGAAGTAGATGATGATGTGGACCACTTCAATAGGCTACCCACTAAGGAAGAGCGCGCATATCATACAGACTTATTCGATGACCCCGAGACACCATACTTCCTAGGTAGACCAATTATAAAAATAGGCGATCCTTCTAACCTCAACATACCATGCAACATCGGACATTTGCATGTGTGGAAAGCTTACATCGACCTTAGATCGCCCATAAACATCATGACTAGAGCCCATTACAACTTAATAGTGAAAAATCAACTTGGGTATAGGATGTTCCCTGATAAGGGTTGGATGAGTAACTTCACGGGAAGAGTTAAGGGATTACCGGTTTATGTAGGAAACTTCACCTATGTCACTGACTTTGTAATTGTAGAAGATATCCGCCCAATAGTCGATGCATCCTTAACTCAAGTAGTTTTTGGAAAACCATTTGTTGAGGTCTCTAGAATGACTTATGAACCTTCCTTAGGGATAGTTAGATTTAAGGATGAGACCGATGAGGTAAACTACCAAATGCCATATAAGATAGAGCAATTCCAACACTTGTCAAATGTTGAGAAGGAGCTTAAGCAAGCGGTCTACTATAGGAATGATGAGGATAGAAATAAAGGAGTAGACTATGTTATGGAAAGGATATCCGGTTTCTACAAGGATTGTTTGAAATTAGGACCGGAATATAAAACCGGAAAAGAGAATGGTCTAGGAACCGTGGCCAATGATGGAGTCACGTAATGTACGGGGACTTTGAGTCTAGCTACAAGACTCGTTAATAAAGAAAAGCGCTTCTTGGGAGGCAACCCAAGCTTTATTTGCTTTGTGTGTTTATTTATTTGTTTGTTTGATTTTATTTGCTTCCGTATGTATGTTTAATTTTTATTATTATTGATTCATGTTCAAAACTAAATTGTGAAAAAGCTTTATCTTGTTTTTAACTTCGTCTTAACTACATATAAAGGTATTTTGCAAAAGATAAGTGTAAGGGAAATCCAAATAGGTTTATTAGAACAAATGAACATGAATCGTAATAATAATAAATTAACATACATATTAGTAATTGTTTGAGTCAAATGCTTGTATCGAGTCATAATGATGTTTTGCAGGATTTCCAGGAAGTAAGGTATAGGTTTTTCCAGAAATTTTCCGGAAACTTAACATGAGAATTCTGTCAGATCATTTCTGACGGCGTCAGGCATTACAACCTGACGGCGTCAGGTTTTAATTTTTTGAAATTTTTGAAAGTTTTGTTTTCATAAAAAGTTTTTATTAAATCTCTAACTTATAAACTCCAGGAATCTGCAAAATTATCATTCCACAAGCATTATATCCTTATATAGAATTTATCCCGCCGATGTTATGCAGGTTTTTGTGTTTGTTTTCTCAGGTTTAACAGGTTATTTTGGACAAGGAGATGTATGTGGAATCAAGCTTATGGCGATGCATTAGTCTTGGAGCTTCTACTTTCTCTTGGAAGAAGATCTAACCATGTCACCTCTTTATCCACCAAACGAATCAGGGGAGTATTTGATTTCATTCTTTTACCTTATTTACTTTTACATCTTGTTATTTGAACATTGGGGACAATGTTCATCTTAAGTGTAAGGGGGGGGTAAAATACGATACTTTAGAGAATACAAGTGCACTTGATTTTTGTTTGTTTAATGGTAGATGTGTAATAAAACTGAGAGAAATACCTGTTAAGGCAATTTTAGTGCCAAATTTAAAATTTTTTACAACATTTAGGAGTGAAACTTTGATCTTAATGAGCGTCTCACGGATAGGAGTTATATGACTAACACAAAACCGTACCACTAAAAAAATTTCCACCCCCAAATATGTGAGGTTCGCCCCTAGAATTGGTAGGAAAAGCATTTATGCTATGATGTGTGTACCGGTAGCACTTAGATTCTAGAACTTACGTTAGGACCATTCCGAGGCCACAAGTGAGACTACATTCGTGCAGTTAGATTTACTACATGATAAGAGGCATTAGGATTAACCCATTGTTTTACACATGTGTTTTTGTTATAATTACATTGGCTACATTGGTCGAGTAATTCTCCCACACCCTTTGCGTTGTACTCATTTTTAGTACACGATACCCCTAGTACACCCCTCAGAGCCTATCTTTTCATTTCGAACTTTAAGCATTTTACTTAAAGGAAGAATTTGTTACACCCCACTTAAATGTACACCCAAATCGCCTTAGCCTACCTTGTATGCACTCATTTTTAGTGCATTATTGTGACAACATTTGTTTAAACCCCAAGTTAATTATCTAATTGATTACATGGTTGCTAAGTCGAGTCATATCCTTTTACATATTGTTTTGGGACGATTGGGACTCATAGGTAAAGTACTAGTGTAATGGAGTAATGGGGAAGAACAACATTATTACCCCTATATGTGCTAAATATTTTAAAAGTACTCCAAGTTTTTCGATTATCTTAATTCGAGTCATTAGAATAGTTATTTGTAAAGTTATGTAAAAGTTCAAGTGTAAGGGGATGCAACGCCCCTATGATGTATTATTTTGGATGGCAGGGCAAGAGTGTATGAAAAAAAAAAAAAAAAAAAAAAAAAAAAAAAAATTCAAGAAAAATACAAAAAAAATGAGAAAAAGAAAAGTAGAAAAAACATACGGACTACCATCCCGTTTCATTTTATGTTTATTTTATGTTTTTGTTATTTTGTTTTTAGCTTAAGTCGAGTCTAGTCTTGGCTTAGCAACGCCATATTGTACATGTAATTAATCAAGATCTATAACTCGCCACCAGTAAAATATCCCTTATCCAACAAATCCGTGTTTATCATATCCCTACACCTTACGTTATAACCCATTTAAAAGCCCTCTTTGATAGTTTATCTTAGGTGCTTACGCCTAGTGGAGGAGGTTTTTGATCCTTTCTCAAGCCTATGGTAATCTATTTGCTATGACAGGTAGTGAGAGATATTATCCGTTTTCATTTATGAGATATACTTTTATGACACCTGAGAGATGTGAGTATCTAAACACTACTTGTGAGGTGCTAGTTTGTAATCTCCGTGCTTATTATGATTAAAGTGGAACGACTATTTGTTGTAATTACTTTTATATTAGCGTTAAATGACCCCTAACTTGTATTTTGATTAGAATAAAAGCGCATTTGCTTGAGGACAAGCAAATCTCAAGTGCAAGGGTATTTGATGAAGCGAAAAGTGTACCGCTTTTAGGGGGTCATTTAAGCCCTAAATCGTATTTATTTGATCAAATATTGCCCTAAATCGTTCCTTTTGTCATTTTAGGTACTTTGGAGAAGAAATCTGGAAAAGGAAGCATTTTGGACGTTTTTGGAGCATAAAAGTGAAGAAAACGACAAAGTCTCCAAAGCTGCTGGAAAAGTACACTTGACGGCGTCAAGTATTGCTCTTGACGGCGTCAAGTATTGCTCTTGACGGCGTCACGGCTTGGCAAAAGAGGTGGATATGAAAAATACACATGATAAGCCAGGGAGTTTTACAAAGGAAGTCTGACGGCGTCACCCTTTGAAGTGATCAAGGTCGTCACGGTTCAAGCTAAAGAGAGACGGCGTCAAGCTTTATTCTGACGGCGTCAAGCCTTGATAAGCCAGGGAGGATTTTGGAGGACTAAAGAGGGACGGCGTCAGGAAGACCATCCGGGAACCCTAGACACGGCGAGGTGACGGCGTCAAGATCTACAACGTGACGCCGTCAGCCCTTAAACTCTATATATAGTTTTGCAATTTTTAGTCATTAGTGTGCAACTTTGTGAGGAGAAACCCTAAGACGAATTTCTGCCATTTTTAAGGGTTTTCATACCCTTGGATCTCCCATGTTTAATTGAAGATAAGTTATCATTTAATCATTCAATATGTCTATGTGTTGTTTGATTATATCTTGTTCTTGTCTTTTAATTAACATGCTAGGCTAGATTTATCTTGTGTTTGCTTAGATCTAATGAAACCTAACTATTGATTATCGGTTATTAGTGTGTTATTAATTGTATTGGATGATTGTTTATCGATGTTAGGCTTAAGAAAACTGGCTAACTTCCTATACGGTAACTTGCTTGAACGTCTTAAGAAACATGAACTAATGCGTACTAGGTTTATATGGTTGTATTTAATGCATGAGCGAATTCTAGTGATCCCATGTTAGGAGCTTCCTAGCCGGCTCGACATAGGTGTGAAGTAGGAGCTTGTAGAGTTGGGGAAGTACGTACGCCACCCCACGATTGGTATTAAGGAATACACCCGTCATCCACGCAATTAATACACGCTAATCAACCGGTAAAAGATAGTTAGGGAGTAAGGAAATCTAAGTAAACACATTTCTCCCCATATAAGTTTCACAACCTTTTCATTTTCAGTTATTTTATTTTATTTGCATTAGTAGTTATTTGGGTTAGTTGACTAGCAACTAATTCCGCCCACTCTTTCAAACCCGAGATTTTACTTGCTTTCATAAAAATTATAAAAATACAAAAAGAATCTTCCCTCACCCTTAGACCTATTAGAGTAGTTTTTTCAATCCTAACGACACTATTCCCCTAGAGAACGATCAATCCCCCGGTACTTGCCACTTCACTATACTACATCGGTCAGGTACACTGCCTGGTGGGGATTGCAAGCCTCTTGAGATCCCTCGAGAGGTAAAACCTGTTGTAAGGTCACAAAACCACGCATCAGTTGTTTACAAAACGGGTAAGTCTATCACTACAATACAAAATTTCACTTTCAAACCAAATCCCAAAGGTTTTAGTTTTGCTCTTGGTGATGATAAACCACGTTTTCTACACGCAGCACTCAAAGAAAATACAAAGTTGTATAGTGCAGAACAATTACTTGATGATTTAATTATGCGTGTTGTTTTATATTGTAAAACCCGAAAATCTAAAACGTGCAAAAATTACCAAAATGCCCCTGAAACTTTAAAATTTAATTAAAGCTTAATTAAAGTTCCGAATCGATCCCAAACTTTTGGAAACGAGCAAGATATGATACAAAATAATTTTGACGACTTCGATTAATATTTATACAAGTTGTGAAATGACCAAAATACCCTTGTGTGTACCAAAAATTTAAATACACAATTATTATTAATTAAAAAGCATTTAAATTACAATTAAATTAGGAAAATACACAAAATAAAGGGTAAATTAATTTGGGCCTTATGAAGGCCGGTTATTTAGCCTAACCCTCCCCCAAAATACTCGGTCTAACCAAGTTATACCAAATCCCTAATTTATTTCACCTCTAAACCCTAAAAAAACTAAAGTGCCGCCACATCCAAAAATCCCTCACACCTCAATCCGATTTTTCTGCATCAAGGAGATAATTTTCTGGAGTTCTTCATAGTGCCAAGAAGGTGGGAAAAATAGCTACAAGGTCCTAGGGTCGATCGTTTGGCTGTGGTGAATTGTTTGGGTCGAAAGATTGAAACCGAGCAACAATAATCCATAGCGTGTAATCCTTTGATCTATAAACTTCCTGGTAATTTTCTAGCACTCCTTTAATCACATATATCATGGGAAAAATATTGAAATCGAACCATGCTTCATGTATTGATCGAATGAAAAATAAATAGCTTAAAACCCTAATTTTGAATAATCGAACCTAATAAATCTATGCGATTTTTATGAGGTGTTTACTCATTTTTCCTGGGTTCTATAGGCTTCGTATAACATGAGAAAAATGGTGTCTTGATTTTTTTGAGTCGAAATCGTGATTTATGAATTTATGTTAAAGTCGGGTTTATGAAATAAAAAGGAAAAGTTTGGGAAAAATCATAAGTCCGATCGATCTAGGGTTTTCAAGGGATGAAATCTGGAAATAATAGTGTTATAATGATGGTAAAATTATTGGATAATGATTGGGATTATTAGGGTTTGATTTTGTTAAGTTTTTATGCATAACGATTTGGAAATAATAAGTTAAGGGGGTGTTTTGTAATTATTAAAACTTGTGGGATATTTTTGTAATATTTTATGGACCTGGGAGAATGTGTAAAAATTATAACATGAGGGTTTTATATGTAAATTAGGCAAGAAAAGGATTTAATTTGTAATATTAATGTCGAATTAAAAATAAATAAAAATGAGGGACTAAATATGTAATTTCTGGAAACTTGGTGCTGTTTTGAGTAATAAATTATATTCAGGGGGTTATGTGTAATTTTGGTAATTTAATGGCTTAATATGTAATTGTTAATAATTAAAGGTTGAAATTGTAAATTAAGGGACTAAATATGTAACTTTGATAACTAGAGGGACTTGATGTGTAAATTGTGAATGTTTAAGGGTGTGTTCGTATAACATGTTAAAATAAGTGTTCATTGTGTAAAATTGAGAAATTAAGGGCTTAATATGTAATTGTGGTTAATTATGTAAATAGATTTGTAATGTAATAAAGTACAAGGGCTAAATATGTAATTTACCGAAACTTCGAGGGCTGTTTATAACATAATTATATTGAAGGGTATTTTCTATAATTAGAAGAAGTAAAAGGGCTTGAGGTGTAACGTAACTATGATGAGGATTAAATTGTAAATTAAATAAGTTTAAGGTTTAAATTGTAATAAATAAAGTAAAGGGGTGTAAGTCGTAAATTATGAAACGTGAAGGCTAAAAGTGTAATTCTGGAAAATAAAGTATTCGAATGGTAAATTACGAGATTTCTATTTTAAACCTTGAACTTTGGTAAAGTTACGTTTATAACCCTGAACTATGAAAAGCTTGTCATAATTAACCCTAAACTTCTGTAACTTGTTAAAATGCATGTAACTTCCATAATAAGCTAATTAAAGACTTGAATTAAATTATATCACTTAAATCTTGCTAAATGTGGTAACTTGCTAATTTTGGAAACCTGCTTAAAATGGAAAGTTACTTAAAATGGAAAGGCAGATAATTAAGAATGATTTGTAATCCCCTTCTACTCCTTTAGGTGTGAAGAAGGAGAGACTTTGAGCTGTTCCCATATCCTGTGTTTGTTTCTATTTGTGCTTTCGTCATAATGTACAGATATTCTGCCCTTCTTAATAAGGTGCCTTCGACCTCTTGAATTCTGATTTGAACCTATGATATGACCCTTTGGCATTTGAACCTTTGACATATGAACCTTTGATATGAACTTTGAGATTCGGACTATGACTATATGAACCTTTGCTTTGATATGAACCTTTGACCTTTGACCCCAGTTTGATACCCGAGCCAAATATGTTTCCTAGCCATGAAGGTAACATGGCCATGTCATTGATGCACCAGTGGCATGACTCTAGTGTACTCGAGTGATGTTGTACACCGTCCCCATTATGATATGATATGAGCTCACTATGATATGATTTGATATGGCCAATATGATTTGTTTGGGGGGCGTATGGATGCATCCTAGATTTGTTCTGTATATGATGTGATATGATATGATTTGATTTGGTGACTGATGATGGGTGCAATCCACGTCTTTCACAAAATTTGGGAGCTAGCTACTCCATTTGAAGAATGAGGACACCCCTCATATTATCTGATTATCTGAGAGGCCTCCCCTCTATATGATTTGAAGATTATGGTTACGACATGATATGATTTGATTTGTTTGGGCTCGTGGTGGATTACTGTCCTAAACCTTACTCTTTATTTCCTTTTCCTATATCTCATTTATTATGATATGTCTGTTCATTTCCATTTGCTTTTGTTTCCGTTTATTATATATCTGTTCACTGGGCTTTTTAAGCTCAGCCGCATTTCTTTTCCTGCGGCAGGTTTTAGTAGGAAGCCAGGAGCTTGGGTTTGCTTTGGGATGAGAGATTAGCTTTTGAAGACGATACCTTAGTTTTAGTATTCATTTATGTATGACTACGTAGATTTGGTATATTTTCCTTTGTAATATTGTAAACCATTTGTATTATGTAAGTTGTATGTTATGCTTACCTTTGATATGTCACCATTTTCGTGACACTTGTTAGGACCCCTAAGTTTCCACTGTAGGCGCTCGTAGGATAACCTTTGCGAAGTTGCGTAGAATTTTCCCATAGGAATATAAGTCATAACCGGTGAGGAATGGGTAGTCTAGGACATCCATGTGAGTAGTAATTGCTTCCGCATCACTCTGAATCTTGCCTTTGCCTTTAGTCATGCCTTATAAGAACGTTTGTCGCAGAAGACGAGGAAGTCTTACCTTCCGTCATTTGAATGATGAACGTTGTATGTTAACCAACTTTTCCTTTAGAAGGATTTGATGTTGATATTTGTCTAGTACGGAATTGTTATCTAAGCATGCTGATGCTAATAACTGATATTCCATGCATCTCAACTCTGACAGTTAAACGATGTTCGTATTACTATCGGTGCACACCCTACCATTCCTATGTTATAAGCTAAACAAGATTTCAATCCCTTGAACTGTTCATGATTCTAAATTTGATATATTTGACCTTGATATATTCAAATACTCTCCCATCCTACACTTTGATGAATCATGTACCTAAATTTGATATGTAAACTATCCGTATGATTTGACAACCACATTCGCTTTGAGAATCCGTTTCCCTTTGGATGTATTTGACTTTGAGGTCTCTTGATGATGGATTGATGGTTTTTGAAATGCGACCCTTAACAATCTGCTTCACCATATTTTACTATGATATTCTCAATCATTTGAATCTGTTAAGATTATTGTTGCTATGAAGCACATACTCCGATCTCTTTGATTCCCAATTTTCTCCTAACGCCTGTTAGTATCCACTCTTAGAAAGCTCCGGCATTTGAAAGTTTGTTGTACGAATTTCTGGTGCTTCTGATGAACCTTTGAGATCCGTTTGGGAAGTAAAGTTTGCATTGAACTAATCTAAATTGGCGAAACCACGATACTGAAGAAGTTAAGAGATTGTAGGAACTGATGGGATATGAGTTTGTTCACTTCAGTGATCTCTTGAATGCTCCTGTTGGGTTATGAGGAAGAAAGAGAGGAGTGTGCGGCGGCACACCGACCATCGTGAATGTAACCGTAATCATTATTCCATTTCCGCGTATCAATATTTGATTTGTTCTATTTTGAAACTTCGTAGCAGACGACCTCATTTGAGTTTGAAAGACGGAAGAAGCAACCACAAGAACATCTGAGAAGGAAGTTGACTAGTGAGATTAAATTCCGCGAAGCATTACAATTTGATTGTGAAGAGAAAGATTTGTGATATGAAGTTTCTCCCTAAGAAGATGTCCTGAAGTTGCTTTAGTACCCGTGTGACCACTGTGAGTTTTGAATGATGTCAATTGTATTGACTAGAAGATTCATGTTTTCGCAAGTATTCGGACAATTGTCATAGTATGACAGTATGTTTGTGCTCAGAGACGAACGAGGAACACGTTGACCATTTTTAGTATGAAGTGAACCGACCCTTTGTTCTAGAAGAATAGATTCACTTGATGATCAGAGATTGTAGCAAACAACACCACCAGGTATCCGATGACTAAAGAGCTTCCACAAAAAGGACCAGGTCTGAAGACCATTGTCAGAGTTAGAAACCTTGTAGAAGATGTGCAAAAGAGGTTCGTGACAGGCATTACCAAGAGAGAAACATGAGAGGAGAAGACAGACTGAGATGAGACTCGATTATACCTCAAGCAGCACGTGGAGATTTCAGTTGGGCATCAAGACGACCAGACCGTAGAAGATGAGCTTTCAGCACATAAAACCAGGAAGTCCACAGCAGTTTGAGTTGGTGAATTTTGAATCATGTTAGAAGACCTGTAGGAGGCACGCAACCTTGTTTCTCTAGTCATTTTAGTTGTACTAAGATGAATTGAGAGCTGAAGCAGACTCGCCAATGGAGGAATGCACGGTGATCACGTAAGAGATTCATGCTACCACACCGAAGTGTCAAGAAGAAGTGTCGAAGACTTGAGGAACCAGACTCAAGTTTATGATTTCCTTTTCACCCTATGATCGTATGATTAGACAAGAGAGCGGCTACTTGGAATTTGAAAGGATTCGAGATCATGAAATTGAAGGGATGAAATTTTGTAGTAAACGTTTGGATTCGGAAGATTGATTTTTGTCAAAGATGAAGATATTGAAGACGTAATTCATTTCCTCTTAGACCACTCAAGTTTCCGTTACCTTTCGATAAGATCTTGAATGAGCCTTTTCCCTATTAGAAATTCCGTTCGATGTCCATTATGCATGTGTTGGACATTGGTTCGTTATGAGAAGGATGATGAATTGGGGAAGACCTAACGTCTCGACGACGAGTTTCATTTTGAGGTGCACGCATTTCGTTACGCTATTTGTACGTTCAAATTCCTCCGATTTAGAATCCGTAGTGATGTTTGTTTTGGACCAACCTTAGGAGGTAGAAAGACTGATAGGTGGTTAAGATAAGTAGTTCTGTTCGCAACTTGAGATAAAGTATGACCATCATGATGGTATACTCATATGATGCTGGTATTATGACGGTTCGCGAACGTGATAATACTTACCTCATATGACGTACCCTCATTGTGTTCATAGGATATTTCGAGGAGTACTTTAGAAACCTTAGAATTTTGATTAGAGATGTGAGAAATTTCGCATTTGTAAGATTTAGGTTCGTTCCACCTATACGCTTAATATGTTTCGCCGTTATGCGATTTGATACGTTTGGATTCTCGGTACGCGGTTGTTGACCTTTGTAATTCCGATAAGAATCTTAAGTTCTGCTATAAGTTCTTCCATTTGATATCACCTACAATTTATTTTCTGTACGATCTCATCTGATTTGTCTAATCGAATGCTATGGACGGCATATCCGTCGCAATCTTTCGTATCCTTGTATCTCTTCTGAGAGAATATGATAACCATTCGTCATGTTTGAATATGATCCTTGCAATCTGAATTCCGTATGATATGTCATTTCTGGGAACTGAAGTTACTTTTGGATCGGCAATGAAGAGTCATGAGAAACAAGTCTTTTTACATTCCGTACGCTGTCCGTTGTGTCTTCTGTTTCATTTCATCTCCGTTCGCAAAGATTCTTTGAAACAACCACCCAGAGCGGGAAGCTACCTGGGAAACCGAGGAATCAATACGAGCTAGTTATCCACATTCTGATCTAGTACGTCCCTATTTTGTTTTCGATCCTTTCACTTCTGATTCTTTGCAAATTTCGAGGATGAAATTTTTCTGTTAGAGGGGAAGAGTTGTAAAACCCGAAAATCTAAAACGTGCAAAAATTACCAAAATGCCCCTGAAACTTTAAAATTTAATTAAAGCTTAATTAAAGTTCCGAATCGATCCCAAACTTCTGGAAACGAGCAAGATATGATACAAAATAATTTTGACGACTTCGATTAATATTTATACAAGTTGTGAAATGACCAAAATACCCTTGTGTGTACCAAAAATTTAAATACACAATTATTATTAATTAAAAAGCATTTAAATTACAATTAAATTAGGAAAATACACAAAATAAAGGGTAAATTAATTTGGGCCTTGTGAAGGCCAGTTATTTGGCCTAACCCTCCCCCAAAATACTCGGTCTAACCAAGTTATACCAAATCCCTAATTTATTTCACCTCTAAACCCTAAAAAAACTAAAGTGCCGCCACATCCAAAAATCCCTCACACCTCAATCCGATTTTTCTGCATCAAGGAGATAATTTTATAGAGTTCTTCATAGTGCCAAGAAGGTGGGAAAAATAGCTACAAGGTCCTAGGGTCGATCGTTTGGCTGTGGTGAATTGTTTGGGTCGAAAGATTGAAACCGAGCAACAATAATCCATAGCGTGTAATCCTTTGATCTATAAACTTCCTGGTAATTTTCTAGCACTCCTTTAATCACATATATCATGGGAAAAATATTGAAATCGAACCATGCTTCATGTATTGATCGAATGAAAAATAAATAGCTTAAAACCCTAATTTTGAATAATCGAACCTAATAAATCTATGCGATTTTTCTGAGGTGTTTACTCATTTTTCCTGGGTTCTATAGGCTTCTTATAACATGAGAAAAATGGTGTCTTGATTTTTTTGAGTCGAAATCGTGATTTATGAATTTATGTTAAAATCGGGTTTATGAAATAAAAAGGAAAAGTTTGGGAAAAATCATAAGTCCGATCGATCTAGGGTTTTCAAGGGATGAAATCTGGAAATAATAGTGTTATAATGATGGTAAAATTATTGGATAATGATTGGGATTATTAGGGTTTGATTTTGTTAAGTTTTTATGCATAACGATTTGGAAATAATAAGTTAAGGGGGTGTTTTGTAATTATTAAAACTTGTGGGATATTTTTGTAATATTTTATGGACCTGGGAGAATGTGTAAAAATTATAACATGAGGGTCTTATATGTAAATTAGGCAAGAAAAGGATTTAATTTGTAATATTAATGTCGAATTAAAAATAAATAAAAATGAGGGACTAAATATGTAATTTCTGGAAACTTGGTGCTGTTTTGAGTAATAAATTATATTCAGGGGGTTATGTGTAATTTTGGTAATTTAATGGCTTAATATGTAATTGTTAATAATTAAAGGTTGAAATTGTAAATTAAGGGACTAAATATGTAACTTTGATAACTAGAGGGACTTGATGTGTAAATTGTGAATGTTTAAGGGTGTGTTCATATAACATGTTAAAATAAGTGTTCATTGTGTAAAATTGAGAAATTAAGGGCTTAATATGTAATTGTGGTTAATTATGTAAATAGATTTGTAATGTAATAAAGTACAAGGGCTAAATATGTAATTTACCGAAACTTCGAGGGCTGTTTATAACATAATTATATTGAAGGGTATTTTCTGTAATTAGAAGAAGTAAAAGGGCTTGAGGTGTAACGTAACTATGATGAGGATTAAATTGTAAATTAAATAAGTTTAAGGTTTAAATTGTAATAAATAAAGTAAAGGGGTGTAAGTCGTAAATTATGAAACGTGAAGGCTAAAAGTGTAATTCTGGAAAATAAAGTATTCGAATGGTAAATTATGAGATTTCTATTTTAAACCTTGAACTTTGGTAAAGTTACGTTTATAACCCTGAACTATGAAAAGCTTGTCATAATTAACCCTGAACTTCTGTAACTTGTTAAAATGAATGTAACTTCCATAATAAGCTAATTAAAGACTTGAATTAAATTATATCACTTAAATCTTGCTAAATGTGGTAACTTGCTAATTTTGGAAACCTGCTTAAAATGGAAAGTTACTTAAAATGGAAAGGCAGATAATTAAGAATGATTTGTAATCCCCTTCTACTCCTTTAGGTGTGAAGAAGGAGAGACTTTGAGCTGTTCCCATATCCTGTGTTTGTTTCTATTTGTGCTTTCGTCATAAGGTACAGATATTCTGCCCTTCTTAATAAGGTGCCTTCGACCTCTTGATTTCTGATTTGAACCTATGATATGAACCTTTGGCATTTGAACCTTTGACATATGAACCTTTGATATGAACTTTGAGATTCGGACTATGACTATATGAACCTTTGCTTTGATATGAACCTTTGACCTTTGACCCCAGTTTGATACCCGAGCCAAATATGTTTCCTAGCCATGAAGGTAACATGGCCATGTCATTGATGCACCAGTGGCATGACTCTAGTGTACTCGAGTGATGTTGTACACCGTCCCCATTATGATATGATATGAGCTCACTATGATATGATTTGATATGGCCAATATGATTTGTTTGGGGGGCGTATGGATGCATCCTAGATTTGTTCTGTATATGATGTGATATGATATGATTTGATTTGGTGACTGATGATGGGTGCAATCCACGTCTTTCACAAAATTTGGGAGCTAGCTACTCCATTTGAAGAATGAGGACACCCCTCATATTATCTGATTATCTGAGAGGCCTCCCCTCTATATGATTTGAAGATTATGGTTACGACATGATATGATTTGATTTGTTTGGGCTCGTGGTGGATTACTGTCCTAAACCTTACTCTTTATTTCCTTTTCCTATATCTCATTTATTATGATATGTCTGTTCATTTCCATTTGCTTTTGTTTCCATTTATTATATATCTGTTCACTGGGCTTTTTAAGCTCAGCCGCATTTCTTTTCCTGCGGCAGGTTTTATTAGGAAGCCAGGAGCTTGGGTTTGCTTTGGGATGAGAGATTAGCTTTTGAAGACGATACCTTAGTTTTAGTATTCATTTATGTATGACTACGTAGATTTGGTATATTTTCCTTTGTAATATTGTAAACCATTTGTATTATGTAAGTCGTATGTTATGCTTGCCTTTGATATGTCACCATTTTCGTGACACTTCTACCCTTGCCGGGTTGGGGTGTTACATATATAATTGTGAGGAAGAACAGGAACAGGAAAAAGAGAGTCGAACAAAAAAGAGCAACGTTAAACCATTTGATTATTCAAAATTGTCTCATGTTTTTGACACCTTCATTCCTCAAAAGGATAAAACAGAACAACCATGGTATGTAATGAAACTTCATGAATCATCTTCTGATGTTGGTCCTATTAAACCAGTGGCACAAATAAATGGACCTTTACCAACCTCTGGTGAAAATGCACCATTGCCTAAACGATGTCTTGTACTCAGGTATTTTGATACGTATATAGAAGACATCAAATTTTTAGAACAAGCAATTGAACGTAACACAGAAATAAAAGTTTCCACTTTTCAATCTGCTTACGAAAAAGAAAAGAGGGAAATTTTTCAAACATAATTTTTACCACACGTTCAACATTTGCGTCTTTGTGCTACACACTGGGAACGGGAACTCCAAAAGGAAGTAACATCCATGATGAACATTTTTAACGAAACTGAATATTCGATTTCAAAACAAAAACGTAGAAACAAAGTTTTAGAAAATGATGCGGATCGACTCTTGGAAGATGTTCTAAGTTCTGATATTATTTCTGTGATTACGAATTCTATTTATGAATCTTGCAATTCTATGCTTGTTGATGATCACACTGCTGACACTGAAACATTGAGACACGAAATTGTGACTTTAAAACGAGAAAATGAGAGAATCATGAAACACAGTGATGATGTGCAACGTAAACTTTCAAATGAAATTTTACAACTTAATCAGAAGCTTCAATGGTGTCAAACTTAGAGTCTTGATTTTGAATTAAAATTGCAAAGACAAAATGAAACGATGTCCTCTCAAAACAGTCACGCATCCAAAGTCGAAAATCTTGATGAAGAAAATGCTTTTTTAAAAGGTCAAAATTTCAAATATGAAAAGGAAATCGAGAATTTAAAAAATGAGTATAAAACAATTTATGAATCTTTGAAAAAGACTCGGTTTCAACTTTTGAGTGAAAATGCAGACTGTAGAAAAAACCGTGAAGACACTGTTCGATTTAATAAAGAACTTGAGTGTCAAATACAAGAAAAGAAACACATCATCATTGAGTTAAAAGAGAAAATTCAGTTACTTGAAAAAGGAAAGTTTGTTAACACAAATGTGATTGCACCCGAAATGTACAAAATGGACACAACAACTAGGCAATCCACCCAGACTACTAATTTGAATCCTTCAACTTCTACAGGAATAGTCCCCACTACTAGCGTTAGCAGATCAAAGCGTAAGAGTAACAAATGGAAGAATAGGATCTTGCAACGTTGAAGCGGAAAACTAGAAGCCCCAGAAGTAGAAGATCAATTTAGGAATTTGAATAAAACTCATGTTGCATCTGATTTAGATTCTAATTTGGCAAATTGTAATCGTAGTATCAGTGTAACGAATGATGAACCTTTCAATGTTTTGAATGTTAATGCATTTTGTGTGTTTTGTCGTAAGAGTGTATTATCCGGTAATCATACTATATGTGTTGCAAACTCACTTTTATCTCGTATGAAGAAACATTCTAAGTATGCGCTAGGAAAACCGCCAAGTGTAGTTTCTAAAAATGCCTTAGACACACCCATAGTTGCGAATACAATTCCTAAGACAATCCCATCACCTAGCGAATTCACTAAGAAGAAAGCTAAAACTAGTTGGACATGGCAACGTTGGTTACAAAGGAAACCTAGTTTTACATGGCTACCTAAAGTTATTAATATCTGTGTTTCTAACCCAACATAACCCACAACTTCTTTGGGTTCCACCGATACCATCACTCCATCTTCGTCATCTTCATGTGATGCAGGTGATCCAAATTATTCTATGGATTGTTGATAGCGGCTGTACCCATCATATGACAGGCAATCTAAAACTGTTAGTAAACTTTGTTGCAAAGTTCATCATCACTGTCAGATTCGGGAATGATGACTTCGCTGATATCATGGGCTTTGGAGATTATGTCAATGGCAACATCGAAATTAGTCGTGTCTATTATGTCGAAGGCCTTGGTCAAAACCTTTTCTCAGTCGGTGAATTCTATGATGGGGATTTGGAAGTAGCATTTCGGGAGAAAACTTGTTTCATTCGTGACTTACAAGGAAATGATCTTATGTCGGGCACTCGTGGAACAAGTCTTTACACTATTTCAATGACTGATATGATTGCTTCTTCTCCTATATGTCTACTCTCCAAAGCACATTCGACAAAATCATGGTTATGGCACAAACGTCTTTCTCATCTAAACTTCAAAACCATGACTGAACTTGCATGTCACAAACTAGTCGATGGTCTTCCAAGGTTTTGATATTCAAAAGATCATTTATGTCCAACTTGTGAACAAGGAAAAAGTACTCGTGCACATTTCCCTTCCAAAACAGATCACAGTACGAATCGCGTTCTTCAACTACTTTATATGGATTTGTGTGGCCCTATGCGTGTTCAAACTATCAACGGTAAACGCTACATTCTAGTAATTGTTGATGACTACTCTGGATGGACTTGGGTCTATTTTATCCATAGCAAAGATCAAGTTCCTTCAATGATCATCACACTTCTCACAAAAGTTCAGGTTCAGCTTCGTAATACAGTCAAAAAATTTAGAACAGACAATGGAACAGAATTCAAGAATCAGACTCTTCGATCTTATTTTGTGAAAGTGGGAATTGAACACCAAACATCCAATGCAAGAAGTCCAGAGCAGAATGGGGTTGTCGAAAGACGCAACAGAACGTTAGTGGAAGCTGCAAGAACGATGCTAATAAATGCTCAATTACCAGATTACTTATGGGCAGAAGCTGTATCAACTGCATGTTATACCCAAAACCGTTGTACGATCACCCAACGCCATCACAAAACCCCTTATGAAATTGTTCACAACCGCAAACCGAATATAAAACACTTTCATGTATTTGGTGCTCTGTGCTACCCAAATAATGATCGTGATGATTTTAGTAAGCTTAAACCAAAGGCCGACTGACCGGATCTACACACACTCCTTGTGTTAGATGAATACTTTGAATGATGTCTAGTCTAGCACGCGGAATTTACTAGCTAGCACTTAGAAGATTTGTTTGTTTGTGTTTTGTATTAACGAATCAATAAACAATGAACAATGAACACAATATACTTCAACTTCAATGATTCAATATTATTAATGAATAATACGAGTGATCTCTTATCATTAGGGTTTACAACCTTGAATCTTAACAAAACAATACGCACACATTCATACCAAAACTTTAACCTAGGCTATCCTTTTATAGACTAAGGATTCCTGTACAAGATAACTATCAACCTAATCGTATAAGATATACACAATATCTTTTCTATAATTATCTTACACAAAACATAAACCGTACTAACTTCTTCATACAAACAGTACTAACTGCTTATGTCTTCAAAACTCTTCAGCAGTACTAACTTTCATCTTCAACCGTACTAACTGCTATAGCTTAATTTCCTAACAATCCTCCCCTAAACTTATGATTTCTATCCAAATCACTAAGTTTCTTCTAATTAAGCTTCTTCTTCTTAATGTGGAAAATTCTTTCAAACATCTATCACATCAGTCACTTTAGTCTTTGACTTTTCTTTGCTCTGCAAGGTTGAAAATCTTTGTAACTAACAAGTCTGCCCTCTCAGAGTCTTCTTCAACCTTGAGTCTTCCTTGTACCATAGCCATTAACACAAATGATCTGAGTGGATAATTCTTTTCCACTAACATATAGATTTCTATCCCATCTGGAGTAGAAAATCTATGTACTCCACACGATTCAAACAAATACCAATACACATCTTTAACTTGTGCTTCAAATCTCCACATTGACTCTCCACTATCAGGTTCATAGATTCTCTTCAACTGAACCCATAATTCTTTGTCTTTGTCTTCAATATGATCTTTATCTCTGAATCTCTTTTTACTAAGCTCCATAGTTGATTAAGATCTTCTCTGTCAAATCCTCTGAGTAAATCTTCAAACAACTTGTACCTTTCAGAAATATCACCAAATCTAACTATCTTCCATCCTTTCATTCTTAGCATTTGTCCATCCAGTAAAGTCACTCATCTTGTAATTAGCTTGATTCTTCAAATAGTGCTTCATGAAATTGAGTTTTTCCTTCCTGGTAGGCAACTTTGTCTTGTAACCTGACTTTTGCCTTTCTCTGATTCTGTGCATTAAGTCACTCCAAGTAGCTTCTCTATTTGTCTTCAAGATAAATTCTTTGAGCTCCTCTGACTTTTCTTCTTCATTTAACTCTTGATCATTAAGAATCATCACAGCATGAGCTTTTATAATACAATCAGAATCCAACAAGTATTGAAGTTGCTCATTGAACTCTTCTTGATTAAAATCTTCAGTTCTTGTTCTATCCATGAAACCATCTATGTTCTTTTCATCATCAACAACCATTTTCCTTGCTAATTCCTCATCTTGAGCTATCTGAGCTTTCTTAGCTTCTTCATCAGCCAAATATTTTTCTATCATTTTCCTTGCAACATCTGCATCATGATCTATCTGAGCTTGAGTTTTTGGTTTTAATATCTTGAGCCTTTCAAGTTCTTGAGCTGCTTCCTCTTCTTCTTGTGTCATAGCTCTTTTACCTTTGTCAGCTCTTTTTCTTTCATAAACTAGCTTAGCTGAAGTATCACCAGTTGGAACTGCTTGATGCTCTGTCTCAGCAGTTGGAACTGCTTCAACAGTCTGAACTTTTTGTGCTTCTTGGGTATCAGTCTGAACTGCTTCATGTTGTTCTTCTTCTTCCATATCTACATTACCAGAACCTATATCAAATCTTTCTTCTTCCTCTTCATTATGCCTCCCCTGAGAACTTGATCCATCCTTGTCTTTACCAAATTTCCTCCCCTGTTTGGAAGAATTTCCACCATCAGCATTATCTGAATCATCTGAGTCATCACTAGAAGAATCATCATCCAATACCATTCTTGCCTTTTTCTGCTTGAGTTGATCTTTCAGCTTTTTCACCTTTAAAGATAACCTGTTAAAAATTTTAGCAGAATTCTCCTTGTGGGCTTTGAGCTCTTCCTTGGTGCTTGCAAGATCTGTCTCCAAACTTTCAACTTTGGCAACTAGCTTGGTACATAATTCCATCAATGCATTTTGGTTAGAACTACCCTCATCACTTCTAGCTGTGTGACCTGCTAGGAGACGTGAATCATGGGGAAAGGATCTAGGAATCACAGTGGGTGTTTCCCTTCTCCTGTAAGTGATGTGTAATTGAGATGGTTGGGTTCTTTCAAGTACTTGAGTGGATGTGTAATGGGGATCAGTTGGGACTGCTGACCCTTCACCCAACTCAGTTTGAAGCATTTGAGGAAACAATGGAACTGGTTCCCCTTGAAAAAGCCTACTAGCCATAGCCATATTTTGAAAAACTTTTGATTGAAGGCTAGGAGTAGCAAAAAATTTCTGTTGGTTTTGTAAGCAGGTAAGTCTTTTTATTCAAAAGTGTTTGAACAAACCTGGGATACATTAGAAACTTTGTTTTGCTGTTTACATTAGATGCCATACCCTCAAAAATAAATTTTGAAAAGTTAAAAACCTTGTTTGTAGACAAACAAATGAGAGCAATAGCAATATTGCTACTGAACTGCTCCTAAGCAGTCTTTTTAGGACTTAAACAATGTAAAAGGGTATGTATCAAAAATCTCCATTGAGGTGAGAAACATCCTTTTTGAAAAGTTAATTTATGTTCAGATGTATCATACCCCATTTTGGTAAGTTCTTCCCATATTTCAGTGTTGTGCATAGTGTTAATACCATCTGAGTCATTTAATTTAAGATGTCTCCTAAGTATAGACTCGGTAACAACAAAAGATACACCATCCACTTCAGAATGAATTTCTAATTCTCCATCTTCACTAGTCAAGACAGTAGCATTCTGCCAGAACTGTGTGATGTGAGAGACATAAAGAGTAGGAGAAATAGTTAGAACATACCTTATGTGAGAATGGTTGAGAAAGTCCACAATATCATAAAATTTTGGTCCATCTCCTTCCTCTGTTTTCTCCAGAAACGCAACCTGATTATGACGCTTAACAAATTCCAATCCAGCCATTTTTAGTGATGAAAAATGAAAGATTATAGCAATAAGATGATCGTTTAAATTGGAATTGAGGTTTTATGTAGTCTATTGGGGTTTATAGGTACTGTTTAGGGTTTTGCGAAATAAGTGTATGAGATAAATTATCTTTAGAAATAGAATAAATGAATTTATGGTAAAAATATAATTATCTTCTAGAAAAATCCCTATAAATACCTTAAGAATAACGGTTTTACCCCAACGGCTATAAAATTAATTACTGACAGATTTTTACAATGGCTAGTTGAGCCGTACTAACTTTGTACTAACCGTACCAACTGTTGGAAAATTTTTGTTGAGCCGTATGAACTTATTGAAAAGGATTTTTAAAATACCATGGCTCAAACATAGTTTTTAGCAAACTATCAGCTATCAACGGATTTGATATGTCTTTACCAATAGCCGTTTGCTTTAGACTAGCCAACTCTTCACACTTAGATATGGTGAGCTGATAACCATATGATTGGCTCTGAACAGTCAACTTAAATCAACCACGGATGTGGTCAAACAAAGTCAAACCAATTTAGAACACAATGCAATTAACCAAGGAGTATAGTTTTATCCCCGGGTCGTTTAAGTCCCAGCGAGGTGTGATATCCTGAATACAACGAATATGTGAACTGGTGATGTTGAACGGGAAAAAGGATAAAGGTGTTGATTACACTAAGGATATGAAAAGAATAGCTCAAATGAGCTATGAAAACAAGCACGAGAAAGCAAAATACCTAGAAACGTTTAAAACTAAAAACGCGTACGTTAAATAAAAATTACGTACGAACTAAAAACGAGCCGTATATATATATACTTTTTATTATTCCATTTTACTTTATTTTGATAAAGTACTTAATTATAAGCACTTTTTATAAAAGACAATATTTTTGAAAACTTGAAATAAGCACTTAAAAAAGCAGATTAAAGCAGCCGCTTACGAAAACGGGCTAAAAAATAAAATTTTATAAAATCTAATCTTACAAGTGCAAAATTATTTTTCTTAAATCCTAAATAATAAAAGAAAATTTTAGAAAAAAGATTTATATTTTTCTGACTTTTATATTTTTTATTATGAATTAAATACTATTAAAACTAATTAAAAGGATTAAAAATAGTAAATGACTTGGGAAAAATCTGAAAAATTCAAGGTAAATACTATATGATAGCAGAATACTAGGAAAAATATAAAAAATTAGATAAGCCCAATAATAAGCTGAATGGGCTAATAAGCAGTTTGAAAATAAGCACAAAAATAAGCAAATAAGCACTAGAATACACCAAAAGCTTAGGTATAGTGTAATAGGCCTAAACAAACCTAATTCAACTCAAAAAACTAAAATATGCCCAGGCCGTCAGCCATTTCGAGTAATGAGAAGTTTGAATAAAAGAAGCCTAATGTACCTACTTCTAGCTTAATTTTAAGCACTGTAATAAGCTGTTTTTTGGAAAGTGAAGGGGGCAAAATCAAGCTTATACTACTGGCTTTCCAAATCACCAAAAATTTCCAAAATTAAACATCATTTGCTATCCTAATTTGACCCTAGATCAGCAGCTCAAAACTGGGTTTGAACCTGAACTTTTGACTTTTTATATTATACCACTACTTGGACTAATGTGAGATTCTAATGGTTACTACTGATTAATTATGTTATGTTAAGGTGCTTTAAGACTAATTTAAGCTATTCCAACAACTTGTACACTAATATGAAGATTATGAGCTTATAAATCCTAAACAGTTAACTGATATAGAGATTAAAAAGAAAAATTGACTTTTTATACTATGACTACTGGTTTTAATGACTTAAATATCCTACTTAAACCTAATGAAGCATGTATCAGTAACAAACAACCACTAGAAACCACTGGGTCATACTAAACACCCTTAATCCAAACAGTCCCTTATCTACTTGATTTTAAGGTTTTCAAAGCCTAAGGTTGATTAAGATCATAAAATTAATTTAGAAGGATATATTATGATATACTAAACACATAAACACCAGATAAACACAAGATTGAGCATATCTAAAGTAAAATACCAAAAATTGCAAATATACTCACAACTGATTTCAGGGCTGTGTAACAAGAAACCAAAGTACCACAACCAACCTAATACCTCCCCTGAGGTCCTAATACCAAGGGCAATCCATTATATACCCTGCTCCATGCATCATCTTCATCTCTACTGATTCAGAATTTTCATTTTTCACTACTTTTCTTGAACTTCTGATTTTTGATTAGAACTGAGAATAAAACTATGAAAGCTTTGAAAAAGCTTTTTAAGTACACTGCTGAGCTTAAAGAAACTAATAACAACAATAATTGACAATAATAAAGCAGAATTTCAATTTCTACTTAAAATTACAAATTTCGAAATTACTAATGAGACTTGGAATTTTTATTAAAGAACCTTCAAATTACACTACTGAGTTTGATTACAAGCTTTGAAAAGTAAATTTAACAACTACTTATTACTAGTACAATTATTCGACTTAATAAAATTTTATTTTTACTTAATTATTCTACTCTTGGTCTTCTCTGAATCTTCTCCTCTTTTATATTGATGAAAATTGTTCCTTGTCGACCTCTTAGTGATTCCCACTTCATCTGAGCCCTTGATTCAATCAAATTCATCATTATCGACCACTTGGACTTTTTGGCGGGAAATATCAAATGAGCAGGTTATATGTATTAATTGGGTTTGTTTGGTTATAGAGGTGGAAGGGTGATGTGGGGAGACAGAGTGAGGGAGTTGGTGAAGAGGTGGAAGGCCAGGTGGTGGTGAAAACCACCTGGTTTTGTGACTCAGTGAGGTGGGAGAGGAAGAGGTATAAAGGGTGGTGTTTGACCGAATTGTTTGACCCGGTTTTTTATATATTAAGGGGTGGGCTGGTTATGGATTGGGCCAAGAATAAAAAAGGTGTGGGTTGGGTTTTTTTATATAAAGGGGGTCCGGTTTGGTTTAAGCTTTAGATAATCACAAGGACCAAATTTGTAAAGTGCTGAAAGTTGAGGGGTTAAATGTGGAAATGTTCCAAAGTTATCATAAGGGCCTTCCTTGCCAAGTTTAATTTACCAAAGGACCAAAAATGTTAATTTTCCAATTTAAAATGTCCAGGGTAAATTCTGTCAATCATTGAAATTTTTAGGGACTAAAGTTGCCGTTTTGCAAAACTGAACTTTATAAGGCTAATTTTGACAACTTGAAAATCCTTGAGGGCCTTTTATGAAAAATTTCCATGTTTTGAATAACTAGGGACTAGATTTGACAATTTATGAATAAAACACAGTCTAAATATTTTTCTGCCTTTTTGAGACTTTTGAAAGTGTTTTTGACTGTTTATGTGGGTTTAAACAAGGTAAATATATGTGTATTTAGACACATATCAAATCCCCCACACTAAACTATTGCTAGTCCCTAGCAATATTTTTGAAAATTTAATGGATTTTATCTCTTTACCAAAAGCCATTACTTCTGGAGTAGCCAAATGTTTCAGTTCAAGTAAGAACTTTGGTACAATGATAACCAAATGATTTTGAGCAAATCATCAGCTGTCAACGGTTTTGATTTGTCTTTACCAGAAGCCGTTTGCTTCTGGACTAGCCAACTCTTAGATAAAATAATTATTATCTTTGGTGAGCTGATTACCAATTATGGTTTTTCCACTGCCTTTACCACAAGCCATAACCTTGCGGGCTAGCCAACTCTTCACTTATAAGGATATGGTGAGTTGAATACCATACAATTTTGGGCAAATTGCAAGCCATAAACGGATTTGATATATCTTTACCTGCAGCCGTTTGCTCAGGATTAGCCAGTCCTTATGTGGGTTAGACATGGTGGACTGATAACCATTTGTTGTGTTAGTGCAAAGCACTACCACCAAATGAAAAAAAATTTAAAATTTTTGGCCAAAACGGGAAAACTAGGAATAGGGCACAAAATGTGATCAAATTCGCCAGAATTCCCCCCCACACTTAGAATTGAATATTGCCCTCAATATTCAAAGTACCGGCTATTATGCCGACACTTAGAACATTGCAAGGGAATACTAATGGCCAAGCGTGGGAGCACAACAAAATATATTTATTATTATTTTGAACATATATAAAATTTTGAACATATATACAACAGTGTGGGCAACACCCCCACACTAGGGTGTTAGAAAAGAGAAAGAAGTTAGAGACATGGGTGAAAACCCATGTTGTTGGCTAAGGTTTTTGTTCACCGAGTCACTAGCTTGACTCGACCCCGCATTCATTGGTTCTTGGGGAAGCAAGTGGAAGAAACCATCTCCATCGGACTTTCATTCAATGTGTTTGGATGAACATTTGAATTTCTTGAAAGTTCCACTCCGATGAGATATACACAGATCCGGCTCACAAATGATAAATGAAAATGCCTGGATCAAAGATAGTGTCTTCATTCCCGAAGGAGTGAAGAACAGGAGAAGTCACCGTGTAGGTGAAGAAAAGAAAGAAAGTCATGATAAAAATCATGACTAACTCATCATCATCAGAAGGAGAATTCATGATTTCAGTATCATGAATCTCATCATTTAAGCTCATTTGATCAAGACATATTCTGGTCGGAGGGATGGAATTTTGATATTAATCAAATTCTCAGTGTTGACAACATCTCCCTCCGGAACATAAAGATAATCTTTGTCAAGATCAAAGTAGAAGTTATCATACTCCGGCGGAGATATGATATGAGTGAGTTCAAAGGAGAACTCCTCGTAAAGAGAATCATTCACGTGATGTAAATCTGTGAACCCTTGTTCTATTATGGAATCATCACCTACCTCGTTCTGAATATCAAAGAGTGGATTTTCAGAAATTAAAGTGAATTCAGATTCGAATTCAAACAGAGGATTGGTGAAAGACATTTTGAATGCTTCGGGAACAAGATGATCAATATTCTCTTTTGGACTGACGAGCTCAGAAGGTAGTTCCTCCACATAACTGATGTCTCCACAAGATAAAGAACTTTCATCAGAATGTGAATCACTAAGCTCGGGGTTGGGATAAGAATTGAGTGATGGATCATGATATAAAAGACTTTCGATTTCTTCCAGATTGGATTCGAAATCAAAGAGATCATCATCACTTCCTGATGGAAGTGGATCAATGTGAGTAAGTTCATCAGTAAACTCCTCAAGAAGAGGGTCAGCATCAGAATGGGGCAGTGATGCCTCAACATACTCAACTTCTCCATAAGATGTATATTCATCGTTAGAATCGGAGAAAGTCTCAAAATGATCTTTTGAACACTCAAAAGGGGAAGGGATATCACACACATGATCAAGAATTCCCTGTGACTCACTTGGGATTGGGACAAGGTCCTCAACACTAGACTTTATTACTTTGTCCGATTCCTTTTCAGGAACAGTGTCAAGATGCTCGTCCCCCATAATAAGAGAATTAGTGGGAACTTCGGATGTGATAACAGCAGATTGAGAGAGTTGACAAAGACTAGCACACATGGATTTTATATTTTTCATATGTTCTTCTGCTAGTAATTCTTGCATACTCTTATCATCCTGTGATTTTTGGACTGGTGGGATTTCAACTGATGTACTCGATGAATCCTTGTGATATTCCTTCATTTGAATAGAATCTTCATCATCGCTGTCATCAGGAATGAAACGGAATTGAGAGCTCGATCTGGCTGCTTTTTCTTTTGCAATTGATTCCCTAACAGGTTTTTCAAAGGCATCATGGGAATCTATTTTAGCAACCTGCTCTTCAGTCAATAATTCCGCCATGGATTTCTCATGTGAATTTAGAATTAATGAAAATTGCGGGGGTGGGGATTTGTCAAAACCAGAAGGTTGACATTGATAATCATGATGAGGACCCCCACAATATACACAAGAAAAACTGGAAGCATTCTGAAATGTTTTTTTATTAAACTCCTCAGCTCTTTTCACTAACTCTAGAAGCTCTAGATAAGTGTCTTGCTGGGTTTGCTGAGGAGTTTGAGTTATTTGGCACTGTGGAGGTTGGTCGTGATATGGATCGTCGTAATTGTTACAAGGAAATGGATTCCCTGTTTGACAATCAGAGCTAAAATGTGGACCTCCACAGTACTCACAAGAAAAGTTCGGTGTATTTTGATACGATGCATCATTGAGATTTGGACAATATGATACTTGCTCGTATGAATGTGATGGGTAATTGGAGAAATTTGAAGGGTCGTTGAATGAGTTCGGATCAGGATCATAAGAAAATGACTTCCTCGAACCACAAAACAAACAACTTCCGTCTCGAATATCATTACCACATTGTTCACATGTACACCAACGACATGGTAAACCAAAAAGCGACTCACCACAACCGACACAAGGAATAAAATCCGGAGGTGGGACAAGTGGAGTGCTCTGAGAGCTAGGAATTTCCACCACTTCCGTTATGGACTCTGGTTTTTGTTTTTGAATAATGTGAAGATTGGGCAAGTCGTTCTTTTTAGTCACTGTTCTAAGTTCTGTACGTTTGCTTGACAAACTGTTAACCGTAAACCCTGAAAGGTTAGGATCGATTCTTGATGTTTTGTCATTAATAGCACGTATCTCGGGCTGTAGAGGGTAGTAGGAAGGACTTTGAGAATCCTTGAGAGACTCTTTAGTGGATAATTCACACCAATAACAAGATCCACGATCCTTTGGTGCATGCTTTCCACACCGCTCACACGCACACTTAGAACAACGATGGCTGTCAATCAACGGGCTTTTACAATCAAAACATTTGTACCCGAGAGACGCCATAGAAGAAAGGTATAAGAAGTTTAGAATCAAATGGATAGAGGGTAAAGGGATAAAGAATCAAAAAGGGTGAGAGGGTAAAGATGAATATTTTTGGGATTTTTGTGTTCGTTGAAAACTTGAATAAAAATGTTTTTGGCAATCGTTTAGTCAAACGAATTAACTTCACGATAATTTTGGTTTTTATATGAAAATAAGGAAATATGAACAAAGATGGTAAATATACAATGGGTGTATATTCAACAATCACTGATGCTTCAAATTCGTTGAACGCAGCACACCTCCCCGGCAGCGGCGCCAAAATTTGATTGGCTCTGAACAGTCAACTTAAATCAACCACGGATGTGGTCAAACAAAGTCAAACCAATTGAGAACACAATGCAATTAACCAAGGAGTATAGTTTTATCCCCGGGTCGTTAAGTCCCAGCGAGGCGTGATATCCTGAATACAACGAATATGTGAACTGGTGATGTTGAACGGGAAAAAGGATAAAGGTGTTGATTACACTAAGGATATGAAAAGAATAGCTCAAATGAGCTATGAAAACAAGCACGAGAAAGCAAAATAACTAGAAACGTTTAAAACTAAAAACGCGTACGTTAAATAAAAATTACGTACGAACTAAAAACGAGCCGTATATATATATACTTTTTATTATTCCATTTTACTTTATTTTGATAAAGTACTTAATTATAAGCACTTTTTATAAAAGACAATATTTTTGAAAACTTGAAATAAGCACTTAAAAAAACAGATTAAAGCAGCCGCTTACGAAAACGGGCTAAAAAATAAAATTTTATAAAATCTAATCTTACAAGTGAAAAATTATTTTTCTTAAATCCTAAATAATAAAAGAAAATTTTAGAAAAAAGATTTATATTTTTCTGACTTTTATATTTTTTATTATGAATTAAATACTATTAAAACTAATTAAAAGGATTAAAAATAGTAAATGACTTGGGAAAAATCTGAAAAATTCAAGGTAAATACTATATGATAGCAGAATACTAGGAAAAATATAAAAAATTAGATAAGCCCAATAATAAGCTGAATGGGCTAATAAGCAGTTTGAAAATAAGCACAAAAATAAGCAAATAAGCACTAGAATACACCAAAAGCTTAGGTATAGTGTAATAGGCCTAAACAAACCTAATTCAACTCAAAAAACTAAAATATGCCCAGGCCGTCAGCCATTTCGAGTAATGAGAAGTTTGAATAAAAGAGCCTAATGTACCTACTTCTAGCTTAATTTTAAGCACTGTAATAAGCTGTTTTTTGGAAAGTGAAGGGGGCAAAATCAAGCTTATACTACTGGCTTTCCAAATCACCAAAAATTTCCAAAATTAAACATCATTTGCTATCCTAATTTGACCCTAGATCAGCAGCTCAAAACTGGGTTTGAACCTGAACTTTTGACTTTTTATATTATACCACTACTTGGACTAATGTGAGATTCTAATGGTTACTACTGATTAATTATGCTATGTTAAGGTGCTTTAAGACTAATTTAAGCTATTCCAACAACTTGTACACTAATATGAAGATTATGAGCTTATAAATCCTAAACAGTTAACTGATATAGAGATTAAAAAGAAAAATTGACTTTTTATACTATGACTACTGGTTTTAATGACTTTAATATCCTACTTAAACCTAATGAAGCATGTATCAGTAACAAACAACCACTAGAAACCACTGGGTCATACTAAACACCCTTAATCCAAACAGTCCCTTATCTACTTGATTTTAAGGTTTTCAAAGCCTAAGGTTGATTAAGATCATAAAATTAATTTAGAAGGATATATTATGATATACTAAACACATAAACACCAGATAAACACAAGATTGAGCATATCTAAAGTAAAATACCAAAAATTGCAAATATACTCACAACTGATTTCAGGGCTGTGTAACAAGAAACCAAAGTACCACAACCAACCTAATACCTCCCCTGAGGTCCTAATACCAAGGGCAATCCATTATATACCCTGCTCCATGCATCATCTTCATCTCTACTGATTCAGAATTTTCATTTTTCACTACTTTTCTTGAACTTCTGATTTTTGATTAGAACTGAGAATAAAACTATGAAAGCTTTGAAAAAGCTTTTTAAGTACACTGCTGAGCTTAAAGAAACTAATAACAACAATAATTGACAATAATAAAGCAGAATTTCAATTTCTACTTAAAATTGCAAATTTCGAAATTACTAATGAGACTTGGAATTTTTATTAAAGAACCTTCAAATTACACTACTGAGTTTGATTACAAGCTTTGAAAAGTAAATTTAACAACTACTTATTACTAGTACAATTATTCGACTTAATAAAATTTTATTTTTACTTAATTATTCTACTCTTGGTCTTCTCTGAATCTTCTCCTCTTTTATATTGATGAAAATTGTTCCTTGTCGACCTCTTAGTGATTCCCACTTCATCTGAGCCCTTGATTCAATCAAATTCATCATTATCGACCACTTGGACTTTTTGGCGGGAAATATCAAATGAGCAGGTTATATGTATTAATTGGGTTTGTTTGGTTATAGAGGTGGAAGGGTGATGTGGGGAGACAGAGTGAGGGAGTTGGTGAAGAGGTGGAAGGCCAGGTGGTGGTGAAAACCACCTGGTTTTGTGACTCAGTGAGGTGGGAGAGGAAGAGGTATAAAGGGTGGTGTTTGACCGAATTGTTTGACCCCGGTTTTTTATATATTAAGGGGTGGGCTGGTTATGGATTGGGCCAAGAATAAAAAAGGTGTGGGTTGGGTTTTTTTATATAAAGGGGGTCCGGTTTGGTTTAAGCTTTAGATAATCACAAGGACCAAATTTGTAAAGTGCTGAAAGTTGAGGGGTTAAATGTGGAAATGTTCCAAAGTTATCATAAGGGCCTTCCTTGCCAAGTTTAATTTACCAAAGGACCAAAAATGTTAATTTTCCAATTTAAAATGTCCAGGGTAAATTCTGTCAATCATTGAAATTTTCAGGGACTAAAGTTGCCGTTTTGCAAAACTGAACTTTATAAGGCTAATTTTGACAACTTGAAAATCCTTGAGGGCCTTTTATGAAAAATTTCCATGTTTTGAATAACTAGGGACTAGATTTGACAATTTATGAATAAAACACAGTCTAAATATTTTTCTGCCTTTTTGAGACTTTTGAAAGTGTTTTTGACTGTTTATGTGGGTTTAAACAAGGTAAATATATGTGTATTTAGACACATATCACCATACAATTTTTGGTAAATTGTCAACCATTAACGGATTTGATTAGTCTTTACCAGAAACCGTTTTCTTTGGACTAGTTGGTTCTTATGTGGGTTAGACATGGTGAACCAATTACCATTTGTTGTGTGCAAAGATCACACACTCAGCTCCAAATCACCATTACAGTCCAAAACATATAGCATTAAATTACTTGGTGTTTATCATCCAAAACCTGCAAGTGTTATTCCAAAAACAAAGAAACAAGCCACAAAGAACTTGTCTCACAATATAAAAGTATATGACTAACATTGCACTCAAAAAGAAAAATTAATTTCCTTGTGGAACCCAAGCCAAAACAGACTTAGGCTTTCCTCTTGCATCAATATAATTTATTCTTTTCAAAACAATTTTAGCACCATTGGTTTTTATGGGTCTCCAAACCTAACATGCTGATGCATTCACACCATTTCCCATATTTCCCTTAGCAGTGTTTTTATTAACACCAGTACCAATTACTCTGCTAGCAGTTGGAACTGCTGGCTTGGTAGTTGTTACCTTAGGTTTCCAAACTTGGTTTGTTACAACTGCTTTGTGATGAAAGGGTCTATTAACAGTATTTGGTGTTGGTTTAAAAACAGGTTTTGCACCTTGAACTGTTGGTCTTGGGTTAACAGGTCTAATAGGTCTGACAGTCTGAACTGCTGGTTTAGCAGTATGAACTGCTTTGGGTCCAGACCTTAAAAGAACTGATCTAGGTATCATTCTAGTGTTTGTTAGGTGAGTGGGAGGTCTAACAGTGTTCACCCTAGGACTTGAATACCTATTCGCCCATTTATCACAAAAGGCAGCAAGATGGTCAAAACTACCACACGAGTAACAAGCTTTCCTATAGCAGACAAAATCATCCCCTAATTGGTGAGATTTGAGGTCATTCCAATTCATTTGGTTACCTCTTGGCTTGTTTGTGGTTCTATACATTTCTGCATACCTAACTGTTGGTCTAAAAGGTTTGGCGTTTGATCTAGGCCTAACAGTCTCAGGTTTAACCATCTTTGGAACTTTTGGTTCCTCTACTTTAACACTAACAGGCTTAACCACAACCTGATTATCCTCATTATCAGAAGTTCATTCCTCAATGCTTGGAGCTTCTGAGTCCTTAGCTGAGGACACCTTATCCTCAGAAAATGAGGCATCACTTGCACTTTCATACACAGGTTTATCAACTACATTCTTTTTAGGTTGAGGACCATATTTAAGCTCAGGTAGTTGAAATTCAGGTAGTCCTGTGTGTTCTAAGTCTATGCTTGGGGGTGTTGGAATTCCTCTATAGGGAGGTGGAACTGACTTATAACCTAGGCCTGACTTAGCTTTATTAAGGATCTGACACTCAACAATCTTACTAACACCCTTAGTTGCAAATTCTAGTGTGTCAACAGTCATTTGAATGTTCTCCTTTGCTTTCTTAACCTGTTCTAGCTCATGTTTCAACACACTAATTTCATTCTCTCTAAACATTAAGTCTCTTTTAACAATAATCATATCATCAGAAAACTTTGACTCATTACTTTTATAATGAACAATTTGTTCTTCTAACACAGCTAAAGCCCTCTTATGATTTGCTAAGTTAAAAGCAGTTTTGGTTAGCTCTTTTCTCTGATCCTCATATCTTTTCTTAAGAGTTTCTAGATCTTTTAAAGCTTCACAAGATTTAGAACATTTAGAAACTTGTACCTCAGATTCTGAAAATGCCATGAGAGCAATCTCTGTAGATTCTTCTGCTTCCTCCTTTGCAATGTAGCTCTAGTCAAACCCTAAGCCATCAATGGCAACTGTTGAACCTAAGACCTTGATAGATCTTCGTGAGCTCGTGGATCGTTAGTAATGTTTATGTAATCACAAACACACTAAAAGAAAGTCTAAGTTACTTGTATTCTATAGCGGAAAACAAACACAACTAAGAACACGATTACTAAGAACGATTTGATCCTCTATGGATCTTTTGATTAATACTAAAAGTGTTTTTCTAAACTCGTACATAATACATAATGATGCGTTCCTTTTATAGACAAGGAACCCTAAACAACCCTAAACCGTTTCACAAGAAACGTATAATCTAAAAACTATCTAAGATATGCAATATCACTTTCTAAATAAACTCATGCATATCCTAACTAATAACATAATACGCGGAAACTATCAATCAGCAGAAACACATTCCGCACAATCTATACTTTGGTAGAAACAATCTTCAGCAGAATCTTTACTTCCGCAGAAACCATTCTTCAGCAGAATCCAATACTTCAGCATATTCATCAGCAGTAACCATCAGTAGAATTCTTCCTTAGCAGAATTCCCAACAATCCTCCCCTAATCTTGAATTTGACTTGGTTAAGTTCAAGATTCTTGATAGATCTGTAATACTTCATAATAAGAAGATTGACTTCGAACTTCATCAGCAAAGAATCACATGAACCACATCTCTATGAATGGTAGAACTTGAAACTTCAGGTCTTTGCAGCAACAAATGACATAATGTACATCAAAACAATGTAGTTTCATACTATTCTCATCACATCCAGGTGTGTAAACTCCTGTGAGAGGTGAATCATTGAAAATAATGGATTTGATGTCTCTTAACCAATAGCCATCACTACTGGAGGAGCCAAATGTTTATGTTCGAAAACTATGGTACATAAATAACCATCTGATTTATTAGCAAATCAGCAACTATAAACGGATTTGAGATGTCTTTACCTGTAGCCGTTTGCTCAGGACTAGCCAATTCTTTGGTTTCAACTGAACCTTGGTGAATTGATTACCAAATATGGATACCAAATGTCTTTACCACAAACCATACTTTTGTGGACTAGCCAATTCTTTGGATCCCAGAAAGGGTTACATCCATGGTGAATTGATGACCATTTCAACTCTCAGCAATGAAGCATGGGTGAGTTGATTACCCTATAGCTTTGAGCAAGCTATTATAGCTATCAACAGATTTGATATGTCTTTACCAAAGCTGTACCCTTTGGACTAGCCAACTCTTTGATGGACACAAGTCACATCTGGTGAGTTGATAACCATCAACAGAGTTATACAACAAACCTGCATAAAAGTTAGTATACAAAGGATTTTTTTTTTCTTTTTTTTTTTTTTTTACTAAGAACGAAATAAGAAAAAAATGAAATAAAGAAATAGAAAATATACAAATAATACATAATACCAGAATCAAGTGGAAGCTTGTTGTTGCAGAAGCTTGGACTTGATGAACCCAACCAATTGTTCAGCATGTGTCCTATCATTAGCAACTGGATTTGGAGGAATTTCCAACTTCCTTTGGAGCATTCGATTCATCAGTGTCATGGACAATGGATATTGTTGATCAGAAAACATACATACTCTTATCCCAGACTCAGTCTCCACCACATGGACATTGGGAATGGGATAAAATCTCCAAGTATCAACTTTCCACCTATGGGAAGTCTTCCAAATCGAATAGCCTTTCCCCTGTGGAGTTTGGGAGTCAAAGAGAACTTGAAGATCTCCCAATAGATATAGACCAGCACCTTGTGGAGTATGCATAGCATAATACTCAGTGACCAACTTGTAAAGAGTCTGCAGATCTTGCCTATCCACCAAATGAAGAATTTCTTGCAAGAAAGTGAAATTCTTATAGGATTGATCTTGCCTGTAGATAGTGTTAAGTTGCCCATCTGTGATAGTCCATCTGATCAACACATTGTATGATCCTTCAGGAAACGTTTCAGAAGATCCTTCCTGAATAAATGAATCATCAGTAGCTTCTAGATTCACTTGCTTCGAAGAACTACCCATGTGAGCTCTGAGAACCTGCTTAGCCAATCTAATTGATCTTCTACTTGCAATATGCTTGCCTATATGTGCCATTCTCTTCTTCCTTCGACCAGGAATGTAAATTCCCATAGAAACATCTTCAGAAGCAATAGAAGATGTATCTTCAGAAGGAATAGGAGAACGTGGAATAGATACCCCTGTTACATGTAATCTCCCAGCCATTTCCCTGGCTTGGTTACCCTTAGCAGCTGCCTGTTCAGCTTGTTTAACCTTTTCTGCATTATAATTTGACAATGATGAATCTTCATGATCAGCAGATGTTGCAGCAAAAGGTTCAGCAGAATTGGGTGGAGCTTCAGAAGAAACAGGAATCCCAGATGATTGTCTCTCAGAAGCTTCATTAGCAGAAATGGTAAGAGTAATAATAGGCTCAGCAGAGTGTAAGTCTTCAGGAGTATCTTCAGCAATATCAGTAGAAGGACTCAGATGTACTTGATCTCCAGTACCTATCTCCACTTGCTTCAGTCTTTTGATACATGGAGCTTCCATACTATCAGCAGTCCTCTTAGGTTGAGTAGCAGAAGAGTGAATAGTCTTCATAATCTGAGCATAAATTCTATTTAACTTAGAATCAGACAAAGCCCAAACTTGCTTCTTTGTCAAACCATAGCTATACACAGAAGTATACTGATTATAGACCACATTCCTCCTATATTGTCTCTTTTCTGCTTCAGTCTGAGGTCTATCCCTCTTAGCTTGTGCTTTCTGAACAGCAATAGCCTTCCTCCTTTCGGCTGCAGCTTTCTTCCTCTGTTGTCCAAGAGCTACCATTTGTGCAGCAAAGTTATGACTATCAAAGTTAGCTCCTAAGATACTTTGAGCCAAATTGGGATTGGATGCAACTTGGTGAGTATAAGTGTCCCATTGTGCATCAGTAAAATGAGCTGATTGCTCATCTAGCTCTTTTTGCCTTTCTGGAGGCAAATTTGAAGCAAATTAATCTGTCATCTGCTTTGCTAAAGATTGACTCTTCACAAGATTCTCATATTCTTTAAACAACCTATCTTGCTCCTTTCTTTCTTCTGCACTAACAAGATCTGTACCAAGATCTTCTCCAACCACCCTTCCTTGCCCATTTCCAGAAGTATCCACACTAGTAACTCTGTCAATATCTTCAGTAGAAACTCCAATAGAAGCATCAGCAGAAACATGTTGAGTTGAAGATTCAACATGTGGAGCATTAACTTCATCAGTAGTATCCAAGGTAAAGGATCTTCCAGCAATAAACACTTCAGCAGACACCTTGGAAGATGTAACATCAGCAGAAGCCACACGATCATCATCAATATGTTCTTGAGCAACAGACAAACTTGGCAGTGTAGTTTCCTTGCTCAAGTACTGTCTTCTCCTCTTTCTGTAGAACTTAATCTGATCCCTTTGTTGAGAGGATTCAGCAGCTGTAGGTGAATGAGTAGAAGTCTGCTGAGCAGCTTCAGCCAATAAATCAAGATGATCCCAATAACTATCCTCCTGCTCATCATCAGATGCAAACACAAATTTCCTCTTCTTTGTCTGCCCAAGTTTATCCTCTAATTCTTGAACCCTTCTTTTCAGCACTACAATCTCATCACCAAGTGATGATTTAGTATCTGAAAGTTCCTTCTTCAACTTCTCAATTTCTTGAACATTCCTGTTGAATAAATTATACAGAGAAGTGAGAGTAATAGGGTCCTCAGCTCCACCAGCAGATGTCTCAGTGGTAAAGGGAGCTTCATTGGGCCTTTCAGAAGAAACATTTATATTCTCAAAATTAGAAGTGTTCTCATCTATTGGGTCTCTAAAGAGGCTAGGTGTGGACAGTCTTGGAATCTCATCTTCAAGAGGTGTAGGAATATGAGTATCAAGAGACTGAATTTTCTCCTCAACCTCAGGAACAAGCTCTTCAGGAGCTTCATGAGAGTGTGATGGAACAGGTGAAGGTGTAGGTTGGTCAGTAGTAACAATAGGTACTTCAGCAGTTAAGGATGGGCCCTCATCCCTTTCTACTAATGGAGTACCATCAGCAGTATTGGGAGCTGGTGGAGCATCAGCAGCAATGCCCTCATCAGCATCATCATTGCCATGTGGCAACATAGCTGGTAGCAGAGGGTGATGCTCCCCAACATAATGAGTTTTCATAGAAGCAAACAACTTGGCACTAAGGGCTCCTATGGGATAATGTCCTCTATCCTGGGTATTTATGTCTAAAATTATCTGTAGAAACCTAGGGTACATTAAAAACTTATGCTTTTTCTTTAGAATATTTTCTACCATATTATCAAAAATAAACTTTGAAAAATTATAAGTCAAACCCTGTGAAAGACACACTATACCACAACCCAGTTGAGTAGAAAATTGATCCCATCCTCCGGATTTGTTGCTGATACATTGAAGTAATGTATGTACCAAAAATCTCCACTTGGGACAAAACTTGTTCTTCAGCTACATAGTCGTATCCACACTTTGATAACCCGCTGCTCTTAGACCAGTAAGAATCTCTTCAGTGTTGGTGTGATAAACCCCATTTTCATCATCTAACTGCAATCTTTCCCTAATCAAAGCTTCAGTCACAACATACTCAGTTCCATCAATCTTTGCTACTATCTCTGTATCAGACCGCTTCTCAGCTGATGCCCAAAATTGTTTTACCAAAGATTCATGTACTATATCCGGATAATGAGTCAAAGCAAAATGAATCTTTGATCGCTTTAAGAAATCAACCATAGGGTCATATATGTCCTGTCCCTTCGCTTTTCCCAGAAAAGCAACTTTATTGTGATCCTTCTTGAATTGTAGGGCCTCCATTGAAGAAATTATGAGAGAATGGAGAATAGGTTTAGATTGCTTGAAGAGGGAATTAGTTGTTTTGGGCGAAGATTATATGAATAGGTTATAAATAGAAGTTACCCAATTCTGGTCAAAATTTATCGGAACAATTGTTGACCTTATCTGACGTGTAAAGTAACTTCACCATTCAAAATCAACCCTTCAGCAGAAATGATGGTCAATCTGCTGAAGTGAAAAGTCAATCAGCAGAAACAACTCAAGAGAATAATATCTTCGGTAAAGATCTTGAGTTTTAATTTGCCACCCAACTCGCATTAATTAGCATTACCACTTGACTTCGCCTATAAAATAACCCCAATTCACAATCCGCACCTTCCAATTAACCCTAACTAACCATCAAACCATTTGTTAACCTAAACCATTCATCAGCACAATGACAAACCAACCAGAAGTAGTTGATCTGACATCTGAATCATCAGCAGATTCAGCAGACAACCTTCCTCAATCATCCACACAACCTTCCCATAGAAGGTATGGTATCACCAAAGAACAAGCCCGCAAGAAAAAGCATGATGTGGGTGCTTCAAGCAGACCACACAATCCACCCAACTCTCCATCATCATCATCATCAGAGGATAATCGTCCTCTATTTCGATATCCCTACCAAGACGAGCCGCGTACTTTGAAGTCCCCTTTTCTCCCTTCTTCGGAAGATGATAGTGTGGTGGATCCAAATGATTCACCTAGGGGCTCTGATGACTCCACAGAGCGTCTTGAGCCAATCTTCAATAGATTGGTAAGAGAGGAAGAGGAGAGGGAAGCAGCAACAACCAGGGAAGAGAATCCCCAACCTTCACAACCCCAACCAAGGCCAAACACCAGAAATCCACCACTCCCAGAGACAAGGGAAGTGGTTATTGGTCTTCCTGCTCCAAGGACTGGTGTTTCATACCATAGAGACACAGGAAAGAGCAAGGGTGCAGAGGTGACTGGAAAGGGAAAGGGTAAAATGGAGTAGGTGATGATGAGATGTTGCCAAGGACCAAAGATATAAAACTAGGTTCTTCAGCATCTTCAATCATGTCTGTTAGTCTTCCTGGTGCATCAGTAGATGATAGGAACAAGTGTCTGTGTAGGTTATCTTGTATAGGATTGGTCTTGTTGACATTGAAGTTGTTTGTAAGCTGTAATTTCTTTTGAATGAATGAACAACTTTTCTTTGATTATTACTTGAACTCTGCTTCAGTACTTCCATTCAGCAGAAACACTCTTTAAGCTTACTTGACCATGTCCCATTAATCTTGGTGAACATCAACTTAAGATCATCAATATCAAGGCAGTTCTGCAAAACAGACACATAACAGCAAACAAACCAAACCATACAAACTAAAATTACATTAGTGGATTAGTGTGTTAGCAAACATAATCAATAATCTACAAAATATTACAAACTTTACAACCACAATCCTCCCCTGAGGCATATGCCTCCCCTGAGGCCTATGCCTCCCCTCAAACATAGCATTTAAGGGTTAACCATCCCAATATGGACCACTAAGTGTTGAAACCTAGGTCCATCAAAAGCTTTAGTCAGCAAATCTGCCACATTATCATCTGTGTGAATTTTAAGCACCTTAATCAAATGTTTTTCATATGCATCTCTTATAAAATGGTGCCTTATCTCAATATGCTTAGTTCTATTATGAAAAACTGGATTTTTAACAATGCATATGGTACTTTGGTTATCAATAAAAATTGTGGTATTCATGAAATTAAACCCATAATCCAACAATTGATTTTGTATCCAAAGAACCTGTCCACAACAATTGGCAGCAGCAACATACTCTGCTTCAGTAGATGAGGTAGCAACAATGGTTTGTTTCTTGCATTGCCAAGAAATCAACCTTCTTCCAAGAAATTGGCAACCCCCAGTTGTGGATCTCCTATCCAGATTTGCACCAGCATAATCACTATCACTATAAGCTTCCAACTTGAAAGGAGACTCTTTTGGGTACCAAAGACCTAACTTGGGTTGGCCTTTGTAATACCTGAAATTCTATAACATGTAAAATGACCAAATTACCCCTGGGAATTTAAAACCTAAATAAAACATATGTAAAGCACAAAATAAATTCCAAACTTCCAGCAATGAGCAAGTTATGATCCCAAATAATTTTAACAACTTCATTTAACTTTTATACAAGCCATGAAAATTATTAAAATGCCCTTAGGCGCCTAATATAATTTAAATTCAAATTCTATGATTTAATTAGGAAATTAAAAAGTAATTAAAAGGGCATTAAAGATACTAAATCAAAGCAATCAATTTCCCTAATCAAAACCCCCGAAATTATGGCCCATTACCCCCCTTAAGACTCGGTCACTCCACAAATTTTATAATTTACACATTTTCTTCCAAGCTCTTCAAAACCGATTAAACCCTAATCTCCAAATTAATCACTCCTTTGATCATACGAAATTCTGGAAGTGAGGCACTATTTTTCCTGTGTTCTTAAGGTTCTCAAGAAGCCTAGAAAAATAGCTTCACGAATTTTAGAGGTCGGGATTGCAAGTTGTCGAATTTCCTCTTCTATTTCACTCGATAGGTCGTGGAGTGGCTGTGGTGATCGTGGTGAATTCTTTGGTGTCGAGCACTAGATCCGATAGGTCCAAATTTAAAATGCCCTATCCACTCGTCCTATAAATTATCTGGTGTGAAGAGGGAGTAGTCTTGTGCTCTTGATCATCTTTTCAGTATTTTTCGTTATCAGCAATAAGGTACAGATATTCTGCCCTTCTTTAGTAAGGTGCCTTCGTCTCATTTCTGATTTCTGATGCACTGCCATGTTCCTTGTTTCTGTGAACCTTTGACATTGACCTACTGATACTGAACCTTTCTTATATTGAACCTACTGATATTGACCCTTCTGTTACTGAACCATCTGATATGAACTTTCTGATATACTGAACTGGATATTGACCTATGAAACTAAACTGAATACTGAATACTGATACTTGACCACTGACCCACAGTTTGATACTATGAGCCATAACTAGTCATGAGGGTTTCATGACCATGTCATTGATGCACTGATGGCATGACTCTAGGGCAGGAGAGTGATGACCTGTTCCGTCCCTGACTGTATTTTATTTGGTGTGTTGGGAGGTTTATGGCCACCTGGGGCGTATGGATGCATCCTAGAACTGTTATTGTTACTGTTACTGTTACTGATTACTGTATTACTGGTGACTGATGGTGTGTGCGATACACGTCTTTCACATACTGGGAGCTGATCACTCCATTTACTGATTGAGGACTCCCCTCATAATTACTGGATTACTGAGAGGTCTCCCCTCTATATGATTATATGGTTACATGATTTCACTGATTACTGTTACTGATTACTGATACTGGGCTCGTAGAGGATTACTGTTTTCCTACACCTTTACTCTTCATCTTTCATTCCTACTACTTCACATTGATGCTTAACTTTGACTTAATCATACTGTTATTATTATTCCTTATTCTACTGCTTGTTATCGTTATATCTGTTCACTGAGCTCGTGTAGCTCAGCCGTGTTTCTTTTCACACGGCAGGTAATTAAGCTAGGAGCTGGGCATGGCTTTGGGGTTGAGTGCACTTGAGTGGAGCTTGTTCTTTATAGCTTATCTACCATTTGATTTTTCTTAAGACATTATGTTGCCATTGTTTAGGCATTGAACTTATGTACTTCTTTTATTTCCTTTCATTTTGGATATAAGTCATGTTGACTTATTGTGGGATTATGTATTTGACTTCCGCTATTTTATGCATGGATACTATGTTTATCTGATATGAAACCATATATTTGTGATATCTTTACCCTTGTCGGGTCGGGGTGTTACAATTTATGGTATCAGAGACAGGTTTCCGAAACCCGTTGGCTTAGGCCTTTGACCTGTGAGGATTGGGTAGACATTAGGTTTTCCTTTCGCGTACTCTCTTTTCCTTATTCTGCTATGTCATATTTTGCTTCACCTTACTAATCGTCTTCATAATTCTATAGATGGTTAACACTCGTTACCAGGAGTATAACAGTGGAGGAGATGCTGAAATCCCCAATCTGGAGGCTATGGTGGCTAATGCTATAGCCAATCTGTTACTGGGCCTTAACACTGATGCGGTGATCAACCGGCTTATTAATGGTGGGGCTAGTTCATCTGGGGGTGCTGGCAGTTCTTCTGGTGGTGGGGGCCGACCCACTACCATTAATGGGTGGCTGGAAAGTTTCAACAAACTCAAGCCGTTGTCCTTCACTTCTGCTGCTACTCCTCATGCAGCAGAAGACTGGGTCACCCACATGGAGAAACTGTTCGAGGTGTTAGGTTGTGAGGACGAGTTCAAGACTCGTCTGGCTGTGTTCAAGTTAGAGGGTGACGCGCTCAACTGGTGGAAAGTGCACAAAGAAGCCAAGGGTGGTGATGCATATGTTCTTGGTTGTTCATGGGTTGATTTTCGTACCACATTCTATAATCGGTACTTTCCTGTCTCCGAGCAGCAGATATTCATTAGGGAGTACAACACTATCTCTCAGCTTGATTCTGAGAATGCTGGGCAGTATCTGGAGCGGTTTCAGAGATTAGTTAGTTTTGTGGGTCCGCTTGCTGGGGATGCTAAGCAGCAGGCTAGACAATTCAAATGGGGACTCAAGAGGTTAGTAACCTATTTAAGTTGATGGTTGGTACCAATAGACATTAATACATTTTCTTCTGCTATTGTATTAGGTGGGTACTACACCGCATACTTAATGATGAGTTTCGAGACCCGGCAGAATGTTGCGACGCAGCTCGCAATATTGAGATATTTCATCAGGGATCTGGGTATAAGAGGAACAGAGATGGGGATAGGATTCAGACTCAAGGTCAGAGCAGGGATTTTAGGGGCCGAAATGACAGGAGTTATGATTCTCGTGGACAGGGGGATCGACGATACGACCATCAGGGTCAGGCTAGCAGGAATTATGATCAGAGGAGGCCTGATGCGAGAAGCCAGAGTTCCGGGGTCACTACTAGGCAGGGAGATGATCGCTCAGGACGCAACAACGGTCAGAAACAGTGGAGAGACCAGACTGTTAGGGGTAATCAGCAGAGCAGGGCTTCAGGTTCTAGTTCTCAAGGAGGTGCGTCTGGGGGTTCTTATTCTTTTCCTATTTGCACTACTTGTGGGAAACGTCATGCTGGGGCTTGTCGTGTGGCTACTGGGGCATGTTTTAGATGCGGGTCTACGGAGCATAGAGTGAAAGACTGCCCTAAACACCCGGAGGCAGCCGGGAACTATTTGAAACCTCCCCCTCCACCCAACACTGGCCGTGTATATTCTATGACTCGGGATCAGGCGGCACAGTCTTCAGGTACGATTACGGGCGTTTTATATATTGGTGATTACGCTATTTTCACACTTTTTGATACTGGAGCTACACACTCGATTATATCTTTGAATCTGGTTAAGAAACTTAAAATATTACCAACACCACTAAGTAATCAAGTATCCCTCTCCACTCCCATGGAACTCAGCACTCTTATTGATCATGAATATGTAAACTGTCCTATACGATTCGATGACCGAATCCGTTCGGCAAACTTACTTCCTCTGGACATGACTGATTTTGACGTTATCCTGGGCATGGATTGGTTATCTTTTCATAGAGCCACCATTGACTGTCATGCTCGAAAAGTAATCTTTGGTAATCTAACTCAGCCTGAATTTGTCTTTCATGAAACACGCTCTCTGAAATCTGTGAAAGTTATCTCTGCTATGAAAGCAAGGACTCTAATATCTCATGGTTGCCAAGGTTATTTGGCCTCTGTTAAGGATTCATCTGTCGAGGGTCCTGATATTAATACTGTTCATATTGTTCGGGAATTTTCTGATGTTTTCCCTGAAAAACTTCCTGGTCTTGCTCCGGCCAGAGAGGTTGAATTTAGTATCGATCTGATTCTCGGCGCTGAGCCTATCTCTAAGGCTCCATACCGGATGGCACCGGTGGAACTTAAGGAGTTAAAGGAGCAGCTTGAAGAGTTATTGGACTGTGGATTTATTCGCCCGAGTGTGTCACCATGGGGTGCTCCTGTACTTTTTGTAAAGAAGAAAGATGGGTCTATGCGGTTGTGTATCGATTACCGGGAGCTAAACCGCATCACTATTCGAAACCGTTATCCGCTACCTCGCATCGATGACTTGTTCGATCAGTTGCAGGGAGCTAAAGTATTCTCCAAAATTGACTTGCGATCTGGTTATCACCAGTTGCGGGTTAAAGAGCAGGACATTTCTAAGACTGCTTTCCGTACCCGGTATGGACATTATGAGTTCTTGGTTATGCCTTTTGGGTTAACAAATGCTCCTGCAGTATTTATGGACTTAATGAACCGGGTTTTTCCATGAATTCCTTGATAAATTCGTCATCGTTTTCATTGATGATATTCTGGTATATTCTAAGTCGGCGGAAGAGCACGAGCAGCATTTGCGTACTGTTTTGGGTATTCTGAGACAGCAGAAATTATACGCTAAATTTTCCAAGTGTGAATTCTGGTTGGACCGAGTTGCTTTCCTTGGTCACGTCGTGTCTGCAGATGGGATTACCATGGATCCAGCTAAGGTCGAGGCTATCACAAAATGGCCAAGACCTACCACGGTAACCGAAGTCAGGAGTTTTCTGGGGTTAGCTGGCTACTATCGACGTTTTGTCGAGGGTTTTTCTAAGTTGGCCTTACCGATGACTCAATTGATGAGAAAAGGTGAAAAGTTTGTGTGGACGGATGAACGTGAGCAGAGCTTTGAAGAGTTGAAACGACGACTAGTATCTGCACCTATTTTGACTTTACCGTCGGGTTCGGGAGGATTTCAGATTTATAGTGACGCTTCCAAAAAGGGTTTAGGTTGTGTTCTCATGCAGAACGGGAAAGTAATTGCCTATGCTTCAAGGCAGTTAAAACCCTATGAGGAAAATTATCCGACCCATGATCTAGAGTTGGCAGCTGTGGTATTTGCGTTGAAAATATGGAGACATTACTTATACGGTGAATCATGTGATATCTTCACGGATCATAAGAGTCTCAAATACATATTTACTCAGAAGGAGCTCAACATGAGGCAGAGGAGATGGTTGGAGCTTCTGAAAGATTACGACACTAATATCCAGTATCATCCCGGCAAGGCGAATGTTGTTGCCGATGCACTCAGCAGGAAATCGGGTATGATTGCTAGTATGAATATCGAGCCTCGTATTCTTCAGGATTTAGAGCGGTTAGAGGTTGAGCTATGTGTAAAAGGCGTTAGTGGTTTTTGGGCAAGTCTGAAGGTGGAATCAAACTTGATGCTGCGGATTAAGGAAGCCCAGAAGGACGATGGTGAACTCTGGGCTATTGTGCAGAATGTCGAGGAGGGTAAGCAGTCTGAGTTTCGGGTCGATGATAGTGGTATTGTATGGTATGGAGATCGGTTATGTGTTCCTAATGATACTGATCTACGTGAGGCTTTGTTGACTGAGGCTCATAGTTCTCCTTTTTCTATCCATCCTGGTGCTACCAAGATGTATCGGGATCTGAAGCAACATTTCTGGTGGAACGGCATGAAGCAGGATGTGGCATCGTTTGTAGCTAGATGTATGACCTGTCAGCAGGTCAAGATTGAACACCAGAGAGCTAGTGGGTTATTGCAGCCTTTGGAGATTCCAGTTTGGAAGTGGGATGAAATATCTATGGATTTTGTTTGTGGTTTACCGTTGACTCGTAGGAAACATGATGCGATTTGGGTGGTCATTGGTCGGCTAACTAAATCCGCTCATTTCTTACCCATCCGTATGAGCTACAGTGTGAGTAAGTTGTCAGAGATTTTCACGCAGGAGATTGTTAGATTGCATGACACTCCTTCTTCTATCGTTTCTGATCGTGATCCTCGTTTTACTTCGCGCTTCTGGAAGGGATTACATAAAGTTTGGGGTGTTCGTCTTAAGTTCAGTACCGCTTTTCATCCCCAAACTGATGGTCAGTCGGAGAGGACCATCCAGACATTAGAGGATATGTTACGAGCGTGTGCGTTGGAATGGACGGGTAGTTGGGACAATTATCTGTGTTTGGTAGAGTTCGCCTATAATAACAGTTGGCACGCAAGCATCGATATGGAACCTTTTGAGATGTTATATGGGCGAAAGTGCAGAGCACCGGTATGTTGGAACGAAGTAGGGGAACGTCTCCTTGAAGGACCTGAGATGATTGAGGTCACAAATGAAAAGGTTGCTACGGCTAAAGAGAAATTGAAAGAGGCACGGGCGCGTCAAAAGAGTTATGTGGATAAGCACCGTCGGGATCTAGAGTTTAATGTCGGCGACCGGGTATTTCTTAAAGTATCTCCGTTCCGAGGCGTCAAACGTTTTGGTATTAAGGGCAAGCTCAGCCCTCGGTTTATTGGACCTTTTGAAATTCTGGAGCGTATCAGAGAAGTATCGTATCGTCTAGCTTTACCACCTCAGTTGGCTCATGTTCATAATGTATTTCATGTATCTCTTTTGAGGGGATACAACTATCACCCTCTGCATGTGGCTTCTTATCCGTTTGATCAAATCCGTCCCGATATGACCTTATCTGAAGAACCGGAAGCGGTTCTAGAGCGTCAGGAACGCGTTATGAGAAATAAAGTCATTCCTTTTGTAAAAATTCTTTGGCGGAATCACCCAGCGCGTGAGGCAACCTGGGAGACCGAAGAGTCAATACGATCGAGTTATCCTCATTTCATGTTTTGATCTGGTATGTTCAGTTTCGTTTCTGTCATGTTTCCTTTTGTATGTCCTTGCAAATTTCGAGGACGAAATTTTTCTGTTAGTGGGGAAGAAGTTGTAATACCTGAAATTCTATAACATGTAAAATGACCAAATTACCCCTGGGAATTTAAAACCTAAATAAAACATATGTAAAGCACAAAATAAATTCCAAACTTCCAGCAATGAGCAAGTTATGATCCCAAATAATTTTAACAACTTCATTTAACTTTTATACAAGCCATGAAAATTACTAAAATGCCCTTGGGCGCCTAATATAATTTAAATTCAAATTCTATGATTTAATTAGGAAATTAAAAAGTAATTAAAAGGGCATTAAAGATACTAAATCAAAGCAATCAATTTCCCTAATCAAAACCCCGAAATTATGGCCCATTACCCCCCTTAAGACTCGGTCACTCCACAAATTTTATAATTTACACATTTTCTTCCAAGCTCTTCAAAACCGATTAAACCCTAATCTCCAAATTAATCACTCCTTTGATCATACGAAATTCTGGAAGTGAGGCACTATTATTCCTGTGTTGTTAAGGTTCTCAAGAAGCCTAGAAAAATAGCTTCACGAATTTTAGAGGTCGGGATTGCAAGTTGTCGAATTTCCTCTTCTATTTCACTCGATAGGTCGTGGAGTGGCTGTGGTGATCGTGGTGAATTCTTTGGTGTCGAGCACTAGATCCGATAGGTCCAAATTTAAAACGCCCTATCCACTCGTCCTATAAATTATCTGGTGTGAAGAGGGAGTAGTCTTGTGCTCTTGATCATCTTTTCAGTATTTTTCGTTATCAGCAATAAGGTACAGATATTCTGCCCTTCTTTAGTAAGGTGCCTTCGTCTCATTTCTGATTTCTGATGCACTGCCATGTTCCTTGTTTCTGTGAACCTTTGACATTGACCTACTGATACTGAACCTTTCTTATATTGAACCTACTGATATCGACCCCTCTGTTACTGAACCATCTGATATGAACTTTCTGATATACTGAACTGGATATTGACCTATGAAACTAAACTGAATACTGAATACTGATACTTGACCACTGACCCACAGTTTGATACTACGAGCCATAACTAGTCATGAGGGTTTCATGACCATGTCATTGATGCACCGATGGCATGACTCTAGGGCAGGAGAGTGATGACCTGTTCCGTCCCTGACTGTATTTTATTTGGTGTGTTGGGAGGTTTATGGCCACCTGGGGCGTATGGATGCATCCTAGAATTGTTATTGTTACTGTTACTGTTACTGATTACTGTATTACTGGTGACTGATGGTGTGTGCGATACACGTCTTTCACATACTGGGAGCTGATCACTCCATTTACTGATTGAGGACTCCCCTCATAATTACTGGATTACTGAGAGGTCTCCCCTCTATATGATTATATGGTTACATGATTTCACTGATTACTGTTACTGATTACTGATACTGGGCTCGTAGAGGATTACTGTTTTCCTACACCTTTACTCTTCATCTTTCATTCCTACTACTTCACATTGATGCTTAACTTTGACTTAATCATACTGTTATTATTATTCCTTATTCTACTGCTTGTTATCGTTATATCTGTTCACTGAGCTCGTGTAGCTCAGCCGTGTTTCTTTTCACACGGCAGGTAATTAAGCTAGGAGCTGGGCATGGCTTTGGGGTTGAGTGCACTTGAGTGGAGCTTGTTCTTTATAGCTTATCTACCATTTGATTTTTCTTAAGACATTATGTTGCCATTGTTTAGGCATTGAACTTATGTACTTCTTTTATTTCCTTTCATTTTGGATATAAGTCATGTTGACTTATTGTGGGATTATGTATTTGACTTCCGCTATTTTATGCATGGATACTATGTTTATCTGATATGAAACCATATATTTGTGATATCTTTACCCTTGTCGGGTCGGGGTGTTACACTTGGGTTGGCCTTTGAGATACTTAAAGATCTTCTTTACTGCATTCATGTGGGAAGTGAGTGGTGTGACCTGATGCCTAGAACAAGCACTCACAGCAAATGTGATATCTGGCCTTGAAGCTGTCAAGTACATCAAGGAACCAATCATGGACCTGTATAGGTGAACATTCACTGCAGGATCTGGTTCAAGATTATTCTTTGGTTTGGGAGCTTCATAAGGAGTAGTGGCAGTTCTGACATTTTCCATATCAAACTTCTTCAAGATATCTTGCACATATTTATTCTGACTTATAAAGATACCATCTTGTTTCTGCTGAACTTGTAAACCCAAAAAGAAAGTTAGCTCCCCCATAGCACTCATCTGAAACTCTCCTTTCATCAATTCCTCAAATTCCCTGCACCAAGCCTCTTAAGTGGAGCCAAAGATAATGTCATCCACATAAACCTGCACAAGAATTATATCCCTGGAATTCTTCTTAATGAAGAGAGTTTTGTCAATAGCACCTCTCCTGTATCCATGCTTCAGCAGAAATGCAGATAGCCTAGCATACCAAGCTCTTGGTGCCTGATGTAGTCCATAGAGAGCTTTTACAACCTTGTAAACATGCTTTGGATGATCTGGGTCTTCAAAACCTTTGGGTTGAGTGACATATACTTCCTCTTCAATTTCTCCATACAGAAAAGCACCTTTCACATCCATCTGATATACCCTGAAACCCATATAAGAGGCATAGGCCAAGAAGATTCTAATGGCCTCAACTCTAGCTACTGGTGCAAAACCTCAGTATAATCAATTCCTTCCTCTTGTCTGAACCCCTGAGCCACTAACCTTGCTTTGTTTTTGACCACAATACCCCTTGCATCTCTTTTATTTTTCAAAATCCATTTTGTCCCAATAGCAAATTTCCCTTCAGGTAGTGGTACCAATATCCAAACCTTCTGATTCTTGAATTGAAGCATCTCATCTTGCATTGCTTCAAGCCAATATGAATCTTCAAGAGCTTGAGCAACACTGGTTGGCTCCACTTGAGAAAGAAAGCAAGCAAACAGACAATGCTTAAAGTCTGTGTGATTGTTCCTTTGCTGATTTGACACATAGGAAAGAAAAGCAACTTGACCATACTTAGAACCTTTCACAGTACTTCTAGTTCTAACAGGTGCCTGAGGATCACCAAGTATATTGGATTGAGGATGTGCAATGTTGATCCTTGTGGTAGCATTGGGGTTGACATCAATTGTGGAGTCAAGATTGTTCACATTGGGTCCAAAATCACTATCATAGGAGGCTGAGTTGAAGATACCAGCTTTGGGTTGGTGATTTCCAAGATCAGAAGGACTTGGAAAACGTGTATATGGCTCTTCAAGGTCAGTGGACACACTAGGAGAAATGGGTGAACCTTCAGGAGAACTGTCAGCAGAATTGGTGATGTTAGGGGAAACAGAATGCCTATCAGCAGAATCCGGGTTTCCACTGACTGATTGTGCTAACTCCACATCAATTCTTTCAGCTTCTTGATTGGCTGCATGCTCCTGCTTCTTAAGTCTAGCAAGATCCTCTGCATAGTGTGACTCATCTTCAAGCTCATCAGAAGTAACTTTGGAGCTATCACCTGCAAATTGGTTAGGAGAAAAGGAGGGAACAACAATAGGGTGTTCATCATGCTCAGAATCACTATCTGAGTCACCATCCATGTTACCAACTTTGTCTTTGGGAGACTCTTGAGAACCTGCAGATTGGTTAGCCACATATCTAGTATAGCCCAAGTAATCAGTTAAGTAATCCAGATCAAAATACCAAGCATGACCTTGACCCTGAACATTAGGCTTATCTTCTAGGAATCTCAGGTTAAGGGTCTCCTCTATCTTTTTAGCATTTAAATTATATACCCTATAAGCCTTACTATGTGCTGCATAACCCACAATATACCCCTCATCAGCCTTCTCATCAAACTTTCCTAGTGGATCACTAGTATTTAAAATGGTCACTTGACAGCCAAAAGGTTTAAGGTAATGAATATCAGGAACTTTCCCAGTGAGAAGTTCATAAGGTGTCTTAAAATGAGGTCTAGTGATGGATACCCTGTTCAAAACATAACAAGCAGTACTTACTGCTTCAGTCCAAAACATAGTGGGTAACTTAGAGTCTGCAAGCATGGATCTTGCTGCCTCTATTAAGGTCCTATTCTTTCTCTTAGCCACCCCATTTTGCTGTGGGGTTCTTGGATTGCTATAGTCCCTTCTTATCCCCTTAGACTGACAAAGTTCTATTAAAACAGCATTTTTGAACTCTGTCCCATTATCACACCTAATACCTTTAACCTTTTTGTTTAGCTGATTTTCAACTAGGGTAATGTATTCTTTTAAAATTGGAGATGTTTCATCTTTAGTTCTCAAGAAGAATACCCAACAAAACCTGCTATAGTCATCAGTGATTACCAGGCAGAAGCACTTATGATCAATACTTCTGATTTGAGTTGGACCAAAAAGATCCATATGCAGCAACTGAAGAGGTTCTGAGATAGTTCTCACAGCAGTAATGGCTTTGTATGAGGCTCTGTGTTGCTTCCCTTTGTTGCAGGCAACACAATTGTGCTCATTGGTGAATACTTTGGAGGGAAGCCCATGAACTAGACCAAGCTTAGAGAGTTTGTTTATGGTCTTGAAATTAACATGAGCCATTCTTCTATGCCACTTTGTAGACTCATTCAGGGATGCTTTAGCCACCAAGCATGTCAGATCACCTTCAGGTTGGACTTCATTTAAGTTGAATGTGTATAAGTTGTGGCTTCTGGGAACTCTCAGCAGTATTGTGGTATCTTCTGGAAGCTTGAAGTCTTTTGAGAGTACAAGACATTCATCCTCAGAGAAGAAGACCTTGTTCTTTGTATCACATATTTGTGATACTGAGAATAAGTTGAAGTGTTGCAGTTCTTCCACATAGAGCACATTCACAAAATCCAAGTTAGGTGTTCTGATGGTTCCATACCCAGTGATTTTACCATCTCCTCCACCAAAAGTCACATTACCTCCTCCTTGAATGGGTACAAAATCATGCATCATATCCCTGTTTCCTGACATACTCCTGGAACAACCACTATCTACAATGCCTACATCTTTACTTTTCAAAGGATGATCCTACATATACAACAAAATTATACAAATGTTAGTACACTTTGGAGACTCAAGTCATTTCTGACTTGAGCCTGCCTTGTGAATCATAGGAATTAGGCCATGTAGATGTATAAGATCCACCATTGTTCTTGGACCTGCTATGAAAATTAGGTCCCTTGTGAGTCCAAAAACAACCTGCTGAGGGCTTAACAGCAGTATCCCAAAATCCCATACCCATATGCATTGGGTCAATAAAGCCAGGCCAATAACCATTCTGAAAATAAGAACTAGTGGGTTGCACAATTTGTCTAGTAACATATCTTTTCCTAACAGATTGAGAATGTCTATCAGCAGAATGTCTATCAGCAGAATTGCTGGCCCTATGAGTTGCTTGTGGAACATATGGTGGTATATCCTTAACATTAGTCCACTTTGTTCTAGGTTTATGTTGACCACTACCTACACCCATTCTTTGCTCATGAAAATTACAATCCTTAATCAAATGAAACTTACTGCCACACACAAAACATTTCTTCCTTTTAGAAGATTTATTCAAATTGAAAGATGTTCCATGACAAGCAAAAGTATTCAAACCATTAACATTAACAGAATTGTTTTTGACAGAATTAAAAACATTGTTTTGCAAAGAATTAAATAACAAGTCTTCAGAAGAAACTGTCTTTGAATTTGATTCATCAGCAGCAACTCTAACAGGCTTGTAGGGAGTCTTGGGTATAGGCTTTCGTGAGGTCTTGGGTGAGGTCTTGGGAAGGTCTGACTTTTCACTTGAATCACAACTGGTAGTTGACCCTTGGTCTGAGGACATGTCACTAGAAAAACAAGAGACATAGTCAGTAGAATTAGAATCAGGGTCTGGCAAGTCAATTGACTTTTTGCCATAAAGATGGTGTGATCCATCAAAGTCTGAGGTGGTGGTGTTTGAGGGCATGTGCTCTCCTCTTATAGGTCCAGGTACAGCATGTAAGGTTCCTTCTTTAACAAAATTTGCTAATCTTGCTGGTGTAGGTTTACCTACATCAAATCTAGCCTCTAAACCAACATATTTTTTAAACCCTAAACCTATACTAGAGTTTACAGGTTGACTATTATAGAGACAGTTATTTAACTTATCACCTGACATTAACCAAATCTTATGATTAGCAATCTCCTTCTCTAATTTCTCTTTAAGAACATGGTTTTCTGATTCTACATCAGCTTTTTCTTTCTCAGTTCGTTTTAAATCAATTCTAGCACATTTTAAATCACTCTCTAACACCCTTATCTTTTCATCATAAGCAAGCTGATTCTTTTGAAACCAAACCTTTTGCTTTTCTAGAGTTTTTAAAGACAGTTTTAAAGACTCAACTTCCACATAACATTTATTATATTTAGGTTTCAATTCATCATAAGCCTCCTTAAGTTCATTATATCTTTCACTACAGCCAAAAACACAATTATGTACCTGAGAGATGCCCATTAAGGCAACTTGCTCATGTTGATCATCTGTAGTACAGCATGCCAGCAATCCACTCTCCCCAGTAGCTTCATCATTATCAGGTTCATGCACCTTCCAATTGACATGATTATCCAGAGTGACCAAAGCTCCAGCTTTCCCAGTATCCACTTGTTTCTGCTGATAGGTAGAATACCTAACCTCATCACCAGCCTTCCTATCCTTGCATTCTCTTGAGAAGTGACCCATCTGACCACATGTATAGCATTTGACCTTCCTTCTGTCAAATCTAGCCGAGTCTCTTCCCTTGAAGCCAAACTTTCTTCCTGACTTGTCTTCAAACCTTTTGATGTTCATTGATAGCATAGCCACCTGCCACTTCAAGTTCATCTCTTCCATATCCAAAGGATCCACTTGATCAAAATCCTCATAAGCAAGTTCCTGCTGATGATCATAATCAGCAACAAAAGATTGTATAACATCTTCCAATACACCACTAGACTTTGGTTGTGAATTTGGTCTGGTGTTGTTATAGGAAGATGATGCTGAGGAGCTTGGGCTTGAAGCTTGATTCATCTTATTGGAGGTGGTGCTAACAAAGGCTGAGTAACCGGGAGTGGATGGACGAATGGGACTTCTAACATCAGGCTCAAGGGTTTTGAGCTTGTTGTAGAGATCATCAAAAGTAAGCATATCCAATCCACCTTTAGCTTTGAGTGCAATGCTCACATGCAGCCAAGATGGAGGTAAAGATCGCAGGAACTTTGCATTGCAATCCTCATTGTCTGGTCTGGCCTTCAGCTGATTCAATTGACTCAAAATCTTATGAAACCTGTCATACCCCTTGTGAATACCTTCTTCCTCAGAGATTTGGAATTCTTGAAACTGCTGTTTTAACATAGATTTCCTCATCCTTTTAGACTCTTCATTCCCACCAAACCTAGCCTTAATTGCCATCCAGATGTCCTTTGCATCCTCCATATAGTGAAAATCACCAATGTGATCATCTGGAATAGCCTGAAGGAGAATGGACCTTACTTTATTCTCTCTCTGGACAGTAAGAATCTCTTCAGCAGATTGAGGGTCAACAATGGTTACTACACCATCAGCATCTTTGATGTGCTTCTTCAAAGTATTCCCCTTTTTGACAATTTCCCAAAGATTCCAATCTACATTCATGATCCAGTTCTGCATCTTCATAGCCCACAATTCATATTCTTCCTTCTTGAGGTATGGAAACTTTGCATTGCTGTTGGTGAGAGTGAGTTGTTGAAAAGACGAAGATGTGGTGTTTTGGTTGTTGTTGATTTCTGAGCCGTCTTCTGATCCAGGCATTGTTTTGGTTGAGAGGGTGTAAGGAATGGATGTTCTTAGTAACACAGAGACTCTCACGAGGCTCTGATACCACTTGTTGAACCTAAGACCTTGATAGATCTTCGTGAGCTCGTGGATCGTTAGTAATGTTTATGTAATCACAAACACACTAAAAGAAAGTCTAAGTTACTTGTATTCTATAGCGGAAAACAAACACAAGTAAGAACACGATTACTAAGAACGATTTGATCCTCTATGGATCTTTTGATTAATACTAAAAGTGTTTTTCTAAACTCGTACATAATACATAATTATGCGTTCCTTTTATAGACAAGGAACCCTAAACAACCCTAAACCGTTTCACAAGAAACGTATAATCTAAAAACTATCTAAGATATGCAATATCACTTTCTAAATAAACTCATGCATATCCTAACTAATAACATAATACGCGGAAACTATCAATCAGCAGAAACACATTCCGCACAATCTATACTTCGGTAGAAACAATCTTCAACAGAATCTTTACTTCCGCAGAAACCATTCTTCAGCAGAATCCAATACTTCAGCATATTCATCAGCAGTAACCATCAGTAGAATTCTTCCTTAGCAGAATTCCCAACAGCAACCATGGCTTTTGAGCTTGAATCAGTAACCTCCATAACCCTTGACTTGTTTCCATATCCTCTGCTCTTTCCATCTTGTTGGCTTGGAAATCTGCACTCCCTTGAATAATGACCTTTCTTGTGGCAATTGAAACACTCAATCTTGGACTTGTCATACCTTGCAACATCATTGTTGTTTATGACAATCTTCTTGCTAGTCTTCTTCAAGAATCTCTTAGCTCTCAAGCTGAGAAGAGAGAGCTGCCACTTGATATCCATCTCTTCAATATCATCTTCATCAATCTCTTGAAGATCTGAATGAGTCAACATACTTCCATTGTGCTAAGTAGTCAAGAAAGCACAATAAGTATTCTCATCCAAGAGTCCATTAGTACTGCTTGTGCTAGCAGTACCAATATTGGAACTAGCAGTACCAACTACTCCAGTCACTTGAACTTCTTCATCTGGACTTGAGGTACTGGGAGTTGATACAAAGGCCAAATTCCTTGAGCTTGAGCTTGATCTAGTAGACTTCTTAATATCATGTTCAACTATCTTGAAGTTGCTATAGAGATCCATTAAGCTCATGGAATCTATATCAGGCTTGTTTTTCCACACAACCACATGCATAGCCCATTCAGCTGGTAGACTTCTCAGAAATTTGGAGTTGAGATCTTCCTGAGGCATCTCAATTTCTAGAACAGCCAATTGACTCACTAGTTTTTGACGTCTATTAAACATATGATCTAGTGACTCGTTGCTTGTTGCTGAAAAATTCTCAAACTGTTGCTTGAGAAGGGTCTTCTGAGATTTCTTAGTGGCTTCGTTCCCACCATATCTTGCAACAATAGCTTCAAAAAGGGTTTTAGCACACTTAAACTTGCTAAAATTTAACAACTGATCATTGGGAATAGTCATCAGAAGCAAACTTCTCGCCTTAACATCATTCTTGTGCTGTGCCTTCTCTTCAGTAGTGGTTGGCTTAGTTTGCAGCTTAGTTTCAGTGACACCCTCAACAATGGTTGTTGTAGTTGCAGGTTTGTACGAATTCCCATCCTCAATAATCTCCCAGAGAGTATAATATTGAACTTGGAAGAACTGCTCAATTCTTAATCGCCACATATCGAACTCATTGGGATTAAGCATTGGAAGCTTAGCAGCAATATTAGTCTGACTTGTTGTTGTCTCCATGTCTATCTTTTCTTGAACAAATTCGTCTGGATCTTCTAAACCAAAGTATCAGTAAACCTGTCTCTAATACCACTTGACCGGATCTATACACACTCCTTGTGTTAGATGAATAATTTGAATGATGTCTAGTCTAGTACGCAGAATTTACTAGCTAGCACTTAGAAGATTTGTTTGTTTGTGTTTGGTATTAACGAATCAATAAACAATGAACAATGAACACAATATACTTCAACTTCAACGATTCAATATTATTAATGAATAATACGAGTGATCTCCTATCACTAGGGTTTACAACCTTGAATCTTAACAAAACAATACGCACACATTCATACCAAAACTTTAACCTAGGCAATCCTTTTATAGACTAAGGATTCCTGTACAAGATAACTATCAACCTAATGGTATAAGATATACACAATATCTTTTCTATAATTATCTTACACAAAACATAAACCGTACTAACTTCTTCATACAAACAGTACTAACTGCTTATGTCTTCAAAACTCTTCAGCAGTACTAACTTTCATCTTCAACCGTACTAACTGCTATAGCTTAATTTCCTAACACCAACATTGTTATATTCATTGGATATTGTGAAAACTTTAAAGGTGTTCGAATCTGGAATCGTCGTACTAGAGAAATTCAGTAGACTATTCATGCTAATTTCGATGAGCTTACAGAAATGGCTTCTGAGCAAAACAGCCTAGGACCCGCAACCAACCGTCTTAAGTTTCCAGATCAATCAGCTGCTCCTCTTTCACTCAACCGTAAAGAATTGGAAACACTGTTTGCTCCACTGTTTGATGATTCTTTTGCAAGTCGTGCACCAGATGTATCTACTAGTTCCGTTGCACAATCTGATAATATTCCAATACCTGATACACCTGCTACTACAACAACAACCATTGCAACAGATGCAACTCCAATTGAATCTCCATCAACAGCTGAACAAACAGCTTCCAATACTGACAATGCAGCTGAAGATCTTCAACAACAATTAGTACCCGAACCAGCAAATTATGACCAAAATGCCTTCTTTAATCCATTTGCACCGACTCCAACCATTCCTGATATTATAGAGTCGTCCACACGCAATTTGGACCCGGTTAATTTGCATACGTTCTATCAACACCACCTTTAAACACATCATTGCACTAAGGATTACCCCTTAGTAAATATCATTGGCAATCCCTCAACTCCGGTTATGACAAGACGAAAACTTCACACCGATGCTGAAAACTGCATCTACGCACTCACCGTTTGTCAAGATGAACCCAAAAACATTAAAGAAGCACTAACATACGAAAACTGGATTGAGTCAATGCACGAAGAACCCGACCAATTTAAATGCCTAGAAGTGTGGGAGTTAGTTGAAAGACCAGATAGGGTCTATGTCATCGGACTGAAGTGGATTTGGAAAAACAAGTTAGATGCAGAAGGCACAGTGATTCATAACAAATCATGTCTGGTAGGTAAAGGATTCACTCAGATAGAAGGAATTGATTTTGAAGAGTCTTTTGCTCTAGTGGCTAGGCTTGAGGCTGTCCGAATTTTTCTGGCATACGCTGCACACAAGAATATGGTTGTTTATCAAATGGACGTGAAAACGGCATTTGTAACACCTAAAATCTGAAAAGCATGTAAAATGACCAAATTGCCCCTACAAGATTGAAATTTTTTTTAAAGGCTTGTAAAGTATCAAATCAATCCCAAACTTCTGGCAATGCACAAGATATGTTACCAAACAATTTAAACAAATCGTATAACACTTTAATTAGCCAAAACCCTAACCCTAAAAATACAAATCATTACCCCATCATTATACCATCATTTAATACTCATTAAATAGCCAAGAACAAGCCCTAATCCTCAAACCCTAATCGAATTACATTTTTATTTCTTTTTCTTCTTAATTTCTTTAAATCGGTAAAAACCAAATAAATCAAAATGATTATGTTTGGCCTTAAAAATTCAAAATAACATTTTTCCTAGGTTAATATGATCATATAGAGTCCAAATAAAATAAATATGAAGCCTCAAAAATTCGGATTGAATTATTTAGGGTTTATACACGTTTTTAAGATTTAATTCCCAAATAAATTGGTAGATCATGCATGGATCGACTTTAACATTTTCTTTGATGTTCTTAACATATATAGGGTCTGAGAAAAATACCAAATCAAGATTTGAACGTGTGGAATGAGGTGTACGAATTCTTTTGTACGCGATTAGCCAAAACGGGTCAAAAATCACCACGACTTCAAAAACGATCTAAAAATCATGAAACCAATTTTCACAGGTCACATATGATGTGAGGAACACAAGAAAAATAAGAGACGAATTTTACAAAGGTCGAGTGAATCAAAACGAATTATACCTCTTTTGTATGTCGCGACTTACAAAAATTCACCACGATCGATTCGAACGATGAACACCTTCACAATGATTTTTCTAGTACTCCTTGGATGATGCTTGATCTCAGAAAATAGCTTAGGGATTTATGGAGGTCGAATGGAGGCTCAAAGAATTATTTGTGTGTGTTTTGATCTAATCGGTATAGTTATTTAGGGTTTAAATGTTTTGTTAACTATAAAAATGGAAACATGCCGTGATAGGGGGAGGGATGGGCTGGAAAAACGTGTGGTTTAATGGACCAAATCATCTTGATTGATTTCCTTAATTTTTAACATATTTACAACATTTTAAATGATCATAAACTTATGTATAAATACCTTCGGTCCACTTAGGGGCATTTTAGTAATTTTGTCACTTGTATAAATGTTAAATGAAGTTGTTAAAATTATTTGGTAACATATCTTGTGCATTGCCAGAAGTTTGGGATTGATTTGATACTTTACAAGCCTTTAAATAAATTTTCAATCTTGTAGGGGCAATTTGGTCATTTTACATTCTTTTCAGATTTTAGGTGTTACAACTTCTTCCCCTCTAACAAAAAAAATTTCGTCCTCGAAATTTGCAAAGAATTAGAAATGAAAGGATCGGAAACAAAATAGAGACACACTATGCCGAGTGCGAATCCAAATGGTAACGTACCAATATACGGATGATAATCGAATTTCCTAGGAAGAGGTACAAACAATACTTAGAGTTTACATCGAATTGATTAGGCGAATAAGAATGAGAATACATCAAATTGTAGCAACCATGAGGTGATGCAGAAGTGTAACCCTTCAACTTTTCCAATAGTCTCGGCTTCAATATAGCCTTCCAAAGGTGTTCTCATAAACAAACAGATTTTGTTTCCTCAAGGTCTAAGATTTCAAGTCTTACTCATAGCAGATCACAATGAACAGTTTCAACGAATGCGAAACGTAAAAATAGCAGGACATAGGCATATTATCGTATAATAACAGATCGAATCCATACGGACAGAAAGCATGTCGTTAGATATCATCTAATGGCAGAAGGCCCTATAATGGAATCTAAGATCATTATCGGAAGTGCAGAGATCAGCAAAACGCTCGTTGAGCATCCAAACGTATCAAGTCGAATATCCAGAACAGCAGATCAAATGGATAGGTAGAATGAATCTAAAGTCTCACTAAACGCGGATGATCTCAATCAGATATCAGAAATTCTAAGGTTCTTAAGGCACTTCTCGAAATATCCTATGCCCACAACAAGTGCACGTTATATGATGTAAGTATTATCACGTTGATCAGGCGTCATAATACTAGCATCATATAAATATGCCCTCATGATGGTCATACTTTATCTCAAGTCGTGAACAACACCACTTATCTAAATCCACCTAGTCCACCTACAGTCTCAGGGTCACCAAAGTCAAACATCATAATTAAGAATACGAACTTACTCGAAGAGTAACGGAAATCCGAGAATGTCCATCAGAATTCAGGTACGTCATTAATAGCGCCAAGACTTCATAACTTACCGAAATCAATTCAGCCAAAATAAGTGGTTACTTAAACATCCGTCGGTTCATAAATATCAAAATTTCTTCCATAGCTCGTCAAAATTCTCATGCAACTCGTTATTCAACAAACGCAGAATGAACATAGAACGGAATTACTAATAGAGAATCAAATCATTCGAAGGAATTCATTATCAGGTAACGGAATTTAAGTAGGTTGAGAAGAAGCGAATGCGTCGTCGATAGCTTCATCCTTCACAGAATCATCTCGTCTAAACACAATTGTCCTCTTCGAAATTCGTCTATTCACATACAAAATTTTAAAGTTTCTTCCAAGTTGGAGTAGTTTGCCGCTTGTCCATCTTCTCTCATGGTGAAAAGGAATTTCAAACTTGAGTCTGGTTCCTCAAGCCTTCAGCAACTCCTCTTGATATTGTGATGTCATAACGGCAGTCTCTGTCGCGATCATTGTGCATCCCTCCATCCGCAAGTCTGCTTCTGCTCTCAATTCATCTTAGTACAACTAAAATGAATAGAGAGACAGGATTGCGTTTCTTCGACAGGTCTTCTAACACAGCTCCAGGTCTTAAAGAAAACACCGCCGTCATCGACTCCAGATTATGTGTTGAATGGTTCGTCTCTTCTTCTTGTATGCTTCATCCATGGTAATGCTTGTCGCAACCGTCTTCTACTACTCTTCCTCCAAGTTTCTCACTTCGATAACTGTCTTCGATCTCGGTTCCTCCTGTGGAAAATTCTGTCTTCACAATATACTGGGTAGTGTCGTCTACAATAATTTCTGAATGTCAATCAGATTTCTCTTCCAGATCAAGTGGTCGTCTCATCATTAATCTCTATGTTCTTCTTTCGCCTTTGAACACAACACATTGTCATACTATGACAATTTGTCCCAAAACACACGAAGACATGATCATTTTGGCCAATACCATTGGCATCATTCAACCCATAGAGTTATAAAAAGTGCGAGGACCGTCTCTGAAATCGTTTAGGGGAAAACTTTCACATACACTTCATGTCGCCTTCCTTCTTCTTCAAAATAAGACTGGAATACTTCCCAGATGTTATTCTCGGTTAGTTAAACCCCCTTTTTAGAAGTTCTTGAGGTTGCTGCTTCAGCCCTTCAAATCTAAAACGATGTAATGAGATATGAAGTTTCAAAAGAAGGACCAAATCAATCATTGATACGCGGAAACGGATAACGATTACTGATAGTGGTACGGTTAAGTTTACAATAGTCGATTCGTCGTCACATACTTCTTTCTTTCTCCTTCATAAACTAACAAGAGCATCCAAGAGAATCGCTGAGGTGAACAAAATCATATTACATCAGAAATACCGGAAAATCTTCGTACAACGGAATATTTCTAATGGCGGAACTTTCCAAGGGTGGATAGTAATGGTGGTCAGGAAAACTTGATAATCATATGAGTTCAGGGTTGGTGCTTCCATATCGGCAGAATTTTAGCAGATTCAGGTGTAGAGATTCATCATAACGAAATAGGGTGAAGCAGGTTGGCAAGATCACATTTCAGATATGGTAGTCTTATGGCAGCTTTACAAATAGTCATCCAATCCATAACCGAAAGACCACACAATAAGACATGTCAAGATCAAGAGATTCATAGAACGAATATAGTCATCGAATCAGACGGATAGTTCATATATCGAAGTTTAGCACGTGTTTCAATAAAAGTGTTGAGATGGATAAACGAACAGTTCAAAGTGTAGGAATTTGTCCGGCTTCTTAGCATAAGCAGTAAGTAGGGTGTGTATTATCAGTAATACGAACATCGTATAATTGTCAAAAGTGAGATGTACGGAATATCAGTCATTAGCATCATCAGGCTCAGTTAACAAACCCATACAGAGATAACACAACATCATATCCTTCCAAAGGAAATGGTTGGCAGTACCAGGTTCATCATTCAAAGGAAGGGAACATAACTTCCTATATCCATGGTTAATAATTACCAGAATTCTCATAGGAGTAGTAATGGATTTATGCAAGCTAAGTAGTATCGGATGATACATTTACATTCAGCAAAAGCAATGACTTCACGAAATGTGTCGAACACATTATGGTTGAATGACTTACGACATGGTTGGAAAGGTGTCAAACAGCTTGTCAAACAAATCGGAGGTGGGTGTCAAAATCTGAAAATGAGACTTAAATGGTGTAAGGTATCCAGGTGGGGTTTCCGAGGTATTCCAAACTTACTTGGTTTCTAAGCTTAAGTTGCAAAACTTCTAAAGGCAGAGGCACGAATCAGAGTGATGCGGAAGCAAATGATACTCACATATATATCTTAGTCTACCCATTCCTCACTGGTCAAATTTAGGTTCCTATAGGGAGATCCTAAAGCAAATCTTACAGGTTATCTTATGAGCGCTTACAGGGAAACTTAGTGGTCCTAACTTACACAGGCCAAGGGTAAATGTATTACAAATCGCAGCCTGTCTCTCTGATACCATAATTGTAACACCCCAACCCGACAAGGGTAAAGATGTCACGCAAATGGTTTCATATCAGATATAACAAAGCATACATTCAAAAGTAATACAAAGATTCTCAAAGGTTACAAAGGAAATACTGAATTAACAAGGTTACAAACCGAATACAATATCTAACAACATGATAACTTCTAATCATCTCTAGGCCAAAACAATCAAGTCTTCTAAGTCCAAAAGTCTCTTCACTCGTACCCATCATCCAACTAAAACCTGCCGCACACGAAAAGAAAACGTGCGGCTGAGCTTACAAAGCTCAGTGAACAGATACATAATACAAAGCAAAGAATAACGAAACAGAAATATAATATGGGCAATGGGAATGTCATAAGGTATAAAAGAAGTAAATGGATAATAAGAGAAGAAAAGGATAGTCATCTACCACGAGCCCAGAACTCAAAGTCATAATCTCAACATCATAATCTCCAAGTCATAATCTCACAATCAGAGGGGATACCTCTTAGGCAACCAGATAATATGAGGGGTGTCCTCATGTACCATAATAGTGGAGTGATCAGCTCCCAGGGGTGTGAAAGGCGTGTATTGCACACAGCACCAGTCACCTCAAAGTCATACTCAAAGTCAATAGTTAAATCCACTAAACATACAAATCTAGGATTGCAATCCATACGCCCCCAAACTCAAAGTCATCTCAAAATCATAATCTCAAAGTCATAATGGCCATATCAGAATATAAGAGGGACGGTGTGAGAAATCACTCCCCCACACAGGAGTCATGCCAGTGGTGCATCACAGACATGGCCAGGTTACCTTCCTGGCTAGGAAAGAACAAAAATGGCTCGGGTATCAAACTAAGAGTCATGTCTCAAAATCATAACACAAGGTCATATATCAAGAGGTGCATCTCAAAGTCATATCAAAAGTAATATCAAGGTTCATTCAAAGGGAACATAGCAATGGCTTGGGAAATCTTAACTGAATCATAACTCAAAATCAATGTATGGCATATGAGAACCCTTACTGAAAAAGGGCAGAGTATCTGTACCTTATTCCAAAGCAAAGCACAATCAAAATGAATAAGATGCAAAGGAATCAGGTCCTCTCCTTCTTCACACCTAGAGGGGTAGAAAAGAATTACAAACCTTTCATTGCCCCTACAAGATTGAAAATTTATTTAAAGGCTTGTAAAGTATCAAATCAATCCCAAACTTCTGGCAATGCACAAGATATGTTACCAAATAATTTTAACAACTTCCTTTAACATTTATACAAGTGACAAAATTACTAAAATGCCCCTAAGTGGACCGAAGGTATTTATACATAAGTTTATGATCATTTAAAAAGTTGTAAATATGTTAAAAATTAAGGAAATCAATCAAGATGATTTGGTCCATTAAACCACACGTTTTTCCAGCCCATCCCTCCCCCTATCACGGCATGTTTCCATTTTTATAGTTAACAAAACATTTAAACCCTAAATAACTATACCGATTAGATCAAAACACACACAAATAATTCTTTGAGCCTCCATTCGACCTCCATAAATCCCTAAGCTATTTTCTGAGATCAAGCATCATCCAAGGAGTACTAGAAAAATCATTGTGAAGGTGTTCATCGTTCGAATCGATCGTGGTGAATTTTTGTAAGTCGCGACATACAAAAGAGGTATAATTCGTTTTGATTCAGTCGACCTTTGTAAAATTCGTCTCTTATTTTTCTTGTGTTCCTCACATCATATGTGACCTGTGAAAATTGGTTTCATGATTTTTAGATCGTTTTTGAAGTCGTGGTGATTTTTGACCCGTTTTGGCTAATCGCGTACAAAAGAATTCGTACACCTCATTCCACACGTTCAAATCTTGATTTGGTATTTTTCTCAGACCCTATATATGTTAAGAACATCAAAGAAAATGTTAAAGTCGATCCATGCATGATCTACCAATTTATTTGGGAATTAAATCTTAAAAACGTGTATAAACCCTAAATAATTCAATCCGAATTTTTGAGGCTTCATATTTATTTTATTTGGACTCTATATGATCATATTAACCTAGGAAAAATGTTATTTTGAATTTTTAAGGCCAAACATAATCATTTTGATTTATTTGGTTTTTACCGATTTAAAGAAATTAAGAAGAAAAAGAAATAAAAATGTAATTCGATTAGGGTTTGAGGATTAGGGCTTGTTCTTGGCTATTTAATGAGTATTAAATGATGGTATAATGATGGGGTAATGATTTGTATTTTTAGGGTTAGGGTTTTGGCTAATTAAAGTGTTATACGATTTATTTAAATTGTTTTGGGTGAGTTTTGTAACTTTTAAAACTCAAGGGTTATTTATAGAACTTATTTTGGGACATGTACTTACTGTATAAAATATAAGAGGAGGGGGTCTAGTGTCATTTTTGTATTTTAAAGGATTAAAATGTTTTTAGGGTTTAATATTGGTTCGACTTAGAAAATAATTAAATGGAGGGACTAAACTTGTAATTTCTGGAAAGTTAGTGCTGTTTTGAGTATTTTAATATATTCAGGGGGTTATGTGTTAATTTGGTGATTTACTGGATTAATATGTAATTATAAATAATATAAAGTTGAAATTGTAAATTAAGGGACTAAATATGTAACTTTGTAAACTAGAGGGACCTATTGTGTAAATTCTGTAAAATTGAGGATACATTCATATAACATGATAAAATAAGTGACCATTGTGTAAAATTGATAAATTAAGGGTTTAATGTGTAACTATGAATAATTGAAGGTTAAAAGTGTAACTTTTGTAATAAGGGGTATAAAGTGTAAATTGTGAATTCTTAAAGACCAATTATGAAAATATGATAAAAGATACCCTAATTCCAGAAATAATGATTTACCTAAGTATGTTACTCCATATTACTAAAAATGGAAACTTTCTAAATATGGAAACCTGCCAAAAATGGAAAGTTACTAAATATGGAAAGGTTTGTAATTCTTTTCTACCCCTCTAGGTGTGAAGAAGGAGAGGACCTGATTCCTTTGCATCTTATTCATTTTGATTGTGCTTTGCTTTGGAATAAGGTACAGATACTCTGCCCTTTTTCAGTAAGGGTTCTCATATGCCATACATTGATTTTGAGTTATGATTCAGTTAAGATTTCCCAAGCCATTGCTATGTTCCCTTTGAATGAACCTTGATATTACTTTTGATATGACTTTGAGATGCACCTCTTGATATATGACCTTGTGTTATGATTTTGAGACATGACTCTTAGTTTGATACCCGAGCCATTTTTGTTCTTTCCTAGCCAGGAAGGTAACCTGGCCATGTCTGTGATGCACCACTGGCATGACTCCTGTGTGGGGGAGTGATTTCTCACACCGTCCCTCTTATATTCTGATATGGCCATTATGACTTTGAGATTATGATTTTGAGATGACTTTGAGTTTGGGGGCGTATGGATTGCAATCCTAGATTTGTATGTTTAGTGGATTTAACTATTGACTTTGAGTATGACTTTGAGGTGACTGGTGCTGTGTGCAATACACGCCTTTCACACCCCTGGGAGCTGATCACTCCACTATTATGGTACATGAGGACACCCCTCATATTATCTGGTTGCCTAAGAGGTATCCCCTCTGATTGTGAGATTATGACTTGGAGATTATGATGTTGAGATTATGACTTTGAGTTCTGGGCTCGTGGTAGATGACTATCCTTTTCTTCTCTTATTATCCATTTACTTCTTTTATACCTTATGACATTCCCATTGCCCATATTATATTTCTGTTTCGTTATTCTTTGCTTTGTATTATGTATCTGTTCACTGAGCTTTGTAAGCTCAGCCGCACGTTTTCTTTTCGTGTGCGGCAGGTTTTAGTTGGATGATGGGTACGAGTGAAGAGACTTTTGGACTTAGAAGACTTGATAGTTTTGGCCTAGAGATGATTAGAAGTTATCATGTTGTTAGATATTGTATTCGGTTTGTAATCTTGTTAATTCAGTATTTCCTTTGTAACCTTTGAGAATCTTTGTATTACTTTTGAATGTATGCTTTGTTATATCTGATATGAAACCATTTGCGTGACATCTTTACCCTTGTCGGGTTGGGGTGTTAACAGCATTTCTGAACGGTCAATTACGTAAAGAAGTTTATGTTAGTCAACCTGAGGGATTCATCGATACAGAGCATCCCAATCATGTGTATAGACTCAAGAAGGCCCTCTACGGACTTAAACAAGCCCCAAGGGCATGGTACGATAAACTCACTACTTTCTTGCTTACAAATCACTTTACTATAGGTTCTGTGGATCCAACTTTGTTTATTCAAAAACACGGGAAGGAAATTTTAATTGTTCAAATCTATGTCGATGACATTATTTTTGCGTCAACAAACAAAAAATATTCAAATGCTTTTGCAAGATTAATGAAACAAAATTTTGAAATGTCCATGATGGGTGAACTCACGTTCTTCTTAGGACTCCAAGTTCATCAATCACCCCGTGGAATTTTTCTAAGTCAGTCCAAATATGCTCTTGAAATCTTAAAGAAACATGGCATGACAAGTTGTGACACTTATAACACACCTATGTCTGCATCTTCCCCAAAGTTGGATGCTGATTTACATGGTACACCTTTTGACCCTACAAAATACCGAAGTATGATTGGGTCACTCATGTATCTAACAGCCAGCAGACCAGATATTGTATTTGTTGTATCTCTATGCTCCCGCTATCAGTTACGACCAAATGAAAGACACCTCTCTGAGGTTAAAAGAATCCTTCGATACATAAAGGGAACCATCCATTTGGGGATCTGGTATCTGAAGGATTCTGGTTTTGAACTAATAGCCTTTTCAGATGCTGATCATGCAGGATGTTTAGACACACGTAAAAGTACATCTGGTGGAGTGCAGTTTCTAGGAGACAAACTTGTATCTTGGCAGTCAAAGAAGCAGGATTGCACATCGTTGTCATCAACAGAATTAGAATATGTAGCCATGTCAGCATGTTGTGCTCAAGTCATTTGGATGCGGTCACAGATGATGGACTACGGTTACATTTACAACAAGATTCCCATGTACTGCGACTCCAAGAGTGCCATTGCCATCTCATGCAATACGGCTCAACATTCGAAGTAAAAACATATCGTACTTCGATATCACTTCATCAAAGAGCATGTTGAAAAGGGTACAATTGAACTATACTTTGTGGGTACTGAATACTAATTAGTAGACTTATTCACCAAAGCATTGCCCCATGCAAGATTTGTGGAATTAGTTCACCAAATTGGTATGCGGTGTTTGACTCCAGATGATTTGAAAAACTTTCTTAAAAATAACTAAGAAAGTCAAACACCAAAACACTTTGTAAATACTATTTTGAAAAACAAAATACAAAAATATAAAACATAGAAAAACCAAAAAGATTTTACACTTTCTTTATAAAAAAAAAAAAAAAATCATCTTTCTTAGTGTGCAAACATCAACTCTTCAAAACATGTTCCTTACATATGCAAAAATATTTCTAAATTCAAATATGGGAACATATTTTGAGGGGGAGAAAATTTTCACAACATCATGAAGTTTGCACACCTTATCATAAGTCTTCAAGAAAAATCGTTTCATCATCATTTTCATTAAAAACTCATTTTCAAAAGTTCTATGATCTCTCGAATTAAAATGTGCAAAAATGTTTCACAAAATAAATGCTAATTCGAGGGGGAGAAAAGAAATTTTTCTGCAATGTTCCCAATTTAACCATGTTTAGACTTCAAATGGAAAAGTAATTAACCTTTAATGAGTAAAGTACACAATAGTCTTAAACTTAGGTAAAAGGACCTTGCATGGAAAATAAAACGGGCTTAGGGACTGCAAGTGTCAAACAGTCAAACTTTACTCTACACTTAGTGACACTATTAAATGTTTCCACAAATATTCTCAAAAGCATTACACATAATCAAAAACCTCAACGATTCAGACTAACAATTTTTTGATCCTCGATTTTTTTTTCACGATTGTGAGTTTCTAATTTCTTCATGGTTGTTGTCTAATCGTTCCCTAAATGTTTCAAATGATTTCAATGGTCAAAAAGGCATAACAAAAAACTAGGGCTTATGTAATTATCGATTGGGGCATTTCTTTTTGATGTGTTTTAGTCTAATGAATGATTTCATATAACTTTAGAGAACACTAAAGAATGCTCGATTGGGTGTTTGCACGATTAGAAACAACACAGGTTTGAAATCAAGTGATTTAGGGTTTAAGATGTCGATGTCTTTGTTGCTACGACTAGGGCATTTGTTTGTATAATATTCAGGCATTATGATTCTAACATGCGTGCAAAGTCTCATATCATAACCCCAAACCATTATAATAATCGAAAAATTTTGAGTGAAAGAATGAATTAATCTATGATCTTTTTTGATAATTTGAGAATTCTGAGCACTTAGGAAGATTTAGAATGAGTTTTTGATCCATCTGTATGCTTGTTTGTGCCTGATGCATTTTCTGTGTGTAAGTACATGTCATCCCATTTAAAGTCAAAATATGTTTTGTCAAAATTTCAACAATTGTCAAAATGTTTCTTATGGAACATATTTTGAGGGGGTGAAAAATGGTCAACTATTACAAAACTAGTTCGTTCATGCAGTTATATATTTTCAAATCATTGAAAACTTGTGATGCTCATGATCTCTGCTGCACCAATCTCTCGTGAGTGTTTTTTCAAAGTATAAAATTAACTAATGAGAAAAGGTCAACGGGTTAAATGTGTCAAAAGGCCAAACTTGAAAAAGGAATCTAATGATGAGAAACAAGTTTTTCAAACTCTGCACTCTCGTTTTACACCGTGTGGAACCAAAGCAAAGTCGTTCAAAACCTTTCAAATTTTCAAAATCTGGAATGCTTTGGCTGCAATAAAAGAATGACTCTGCTTTGAACATCCCAAATACCGGAAGATTTCCATTTATCACAAAAACAATCTTCAAAAAGAACCTATGAGGTTCAACTCTAGACGGAAATCTTTTTCTTCAGATTTTAAAACTCAAAGAGAGACACCGGGTTTCTCAAACAACTTTCAACAGAAAAAGAGTTTTAAATTTCCATTGATTCCACGAGTGTCATTTCAAAATGAAACAAAGGGTTTCACTCCTCGTTGGAATTCAACATATTTTAATTGGATTGACACAACCTACAAATAGATTTCAAATTTTGATAAACCCGTTAGCACCGTGCTTAAATGGGTTCCCGAGGTTGTTGTCTAATCTGATAACCAAGCATTCTTTGTTGTATAATACTTGATTGTTTTGTCTAAAACCTTGAGCAGAATCATCTCATGAATTTTCAAAAAGTATTTTCTTAAAATACTATTCAAAATTCTGCTCAAGAAGACTATCTCTCGAATAAACTTCATTATTTGAGGGGGAGTATTTAGCTACAAGAAAACAATTTTTTTTTTAAAACAATGGCTTGTGCACATATAACAGTGCACAACCCGATCTTTCTAAAGAAAGGACCCAGAGATACGCGTCAGTGCCTCAATCCTAATATAAGGAGCGAAAGCTTCTTACTTTTGAGTAGAATTAATCAAATTCTAAGTTTTTCATAATTCTGCTCAAAAGGACAAGTATTCCCTCTCGTAATCAAAACCTCAAGATGTTATTTCACTTATTGAAGGGGAGTATTTGAAACAAATCTTTGTTCAAAACAAAAAGTTCTTGTTGAATTCTTCTCGTAAACCTCAAAAGGCATATTTTAATCTAAGTTTTTTCAAAAACAACATCAATATGCTATTTTTGAGGGGGAGAAAAACAAAAGTGATCAAAATATGGTAACATACATGTGGAATCTCGTATGAGCTCGACTCAGATTTAACCCATGAATTGATGAAACTCAAATGTTAGTAATCGAAAGGACTTGTCCTGGATGGGTAATAATTTTAAGCTGGTTTATCCAGTGATGTAAGCGTGTCTCGAATAGGGCTTGTCTGAGTAGAGTGTATCGTTTTGAGAAACTTTCCTTGAACATGACCAGGCTGGGTAATAATTTCAAGCTAGTCTAGCTAGTGATGTAAGCGTGTCTCGAATCGGTCTTGTTCACTCAAAGTGGATCAATTCAAAAAGTGCAAACTCCACGCAACATGCGCAAATCTATTAAAATACTTATGAGCACATGTGAAAGGGGAGTATTTCAGAAAATGCAAAACTCTCAAGGTGTTAACAAAATATGTTTTATAATCATAAACACTTTGAGAGATTTTTCAAATGAATGTTTTATGGCAACATAGGATAGTCATGGAGTTATAAGGTGAAACAAATCTTTGTTCAAAACAAAAAGTTCTTGTTGAATTCTTCCCGTAAACCTCAAAAATCAAATTTTAATCTGAGTGTTTTCAAAAACAACATCAATATGCTATTTTTGAGGGGGAAAAAAACAAAAGTGATCAAAATATGGTAACATAGATGTGGAATCTCGTATGATCTCGACTCAGATTTAACCCATGAATTGATGAAACTCAAATGTTAATAATCGAAAGGACTTGTCCTGGACAGGTAATAATTTCAATCTGGTTTATCCAGTGATATAAGCGTGTCTCGAATTGGACTTGTCTTAGTAGAGTGTACCATTTTGAGAAACTTTCCTTGAACATGACCAGGCCGGGTAATAATTTCAAGCTAGTCTAACTAATGATGTAAGCGTGTCTCGAATCGGTCTTGTTCACTGAAAGTGGATCAATTCAAAAACTGCAAACTCCACCCAACATGTGCAAATTTATTAAAATACTTATGAGCACATGTGAAGGGAGAGTATTTCAGAAAATGCAAAACTCTCAAGGTGTTAACAAAAATATGTTTTATAATCATACACACTTTGAGAGATATTTCAAATGAATGGTTTATGGCAATATAGGATAGTCATGGAGTTAAAAGGTGAAACAAATCTTTGTTCAAAATAAAAAGTTCTTGTTGAGTTCTTCTCGTAAACCTCAAAAAACATATTTTAATCCAAGTTTTTTCAAAAACAACATCAATACGCTATTTTTGAGGGGGAGAAAAACAAAAGTGATCAAAATATGGTAACATAGATGTGGAATCTCGTATGAGCTCAACTCAGATTTAACCCATGAATTGATGAAACTCAAATGTTAGTAATCGAAAGGACTTGTCCTAGACGGGTAATAATTTCAAGCTGGTTTATCCAGTGATATAAGCGTGTATCGAATAGGACTTGTCTGAGTAGAGTGTACCGTTTTGAGAAACTTTCCTTGAACATGACCAGGCCGAGTAATAATTTCAAGCTAGTCTAACTAGTGATGTAAGCGTGTCTCGAATCGGTCTTGTTCACTGAAAGTGGATCAATTCAAAAAGTGCAAACTCCACCCAACATGTGCAAATTTATTAAAATACTTATGAGCACATGTGAAGGGGGAGTATTTCAGAAAATGCAAAACTCTCAAGGTGTTAACAAAATATGTTTTATAATCATAAACACTTTGAGAGATTTTTCAAATGACTAGGCGAGTACCCGTGCATAGCAACGGAGGTTTCTAGCGGCAAAAAGTTAGGGTTGCGATAAAACATGAAATCACCAAAATGCATAACGATGGGATATCTAGCGGCAAACAACATTTATACATAAAACACTTGAAGTAATTGAAATGTAATTGCAAAAGGTTATAACATTCGATAATTCAACTCAAAGTAAAATTCTTAAAATGTATTAACTTAAGAACATGTAAAAACATTTAATGAAACCGAAAATAAAACATATATGACTTGTAAGATAATTAACAATGCATATTATTCGTCACGTAAATTTTTTTGGTACACGACATTGAGGTGTAATAGAATCATGACGCTATACTCATAACCACCTCCAGTAAGTTCACAATAACCTTCAGGATGTTGCTTTCTGTCTCATCCATTTTGTAGCAGACCACTTCTCTCCAGAGAGGACTTCACAACCTCCATGAATGCTGCTTGGGTCCGATTGTCCATCAAGTCCCTGCATAAAAAAAACAAAGTTATACAGATATTTATGGCTCCAGAAAAAGAAGCTATCAATTTGCAAACAATATTTTAATTTTGAGCTAAAGCAAAATATCCATTTATTGATTCTAGATTTTCATATTAGTTGTTTGAGAAAAGAACCAGTCTTGCCAAAGATGTTTCTATGTTGCTGTCAAACAAAAAGAACAACAAAGGTTATATATATAATCTAAACAAGAACATAAGTAGTACCAAACAAGATATTAGTTTTACATGTTATAGGGGAAGTAACTATCCAAAGTATATTTTTTTGGCCAATCTAAAATTCAATATATATCTTTGACTAATGGTCATACTTTCACGACCTTTACCTTCTACCCAATGGTCATAGTGTCACACTTTCCGGCATTCTGCCTTGATGAGCATTCACATGAGAATGTTTCAATACAGGGGAAACTGGTCAAATATACCTTTCTTTTTGTCAGGAAAATAAGACCCACAGATGAGAAGTGATTGAAAGATGAGACACAGTGTGGAACCAATAGCTTCCAAAGTATTGTTTCCAGCATTCATTTTACTTGATATCACAGGGGAGCGACACATATTTCTTACCATATTTTCTAATTATTTATATCATGAATGGTTGAAATTTATTGTCAAAAAAACACGGCAAAGATATCAAACTGTAGCTACTTAAAAGAAACAAAAAATTGAGTGTAGATAACAAACCATGCTCCAGAAAAGCACGGCATCTCCTTTATTTGGTTTAACACAAAGTCCCTTCACCATTTTTCCACCGCAGCTGCATTCCTCTGAACCAGCCTGACATTTAGACAAATTAGGTTAGATATTTATGATTAGAACCCGAAGTATGGTAAAGCAATATAATTAGTAGTCAAGTAATCATTAGGCAAAATTTAGTTAACCTTGGTAATCTCAATCAATACCCGTATAATCACTACTAACATACGACTGTTGAGATTTCTCATGTTTGATATGTAAATTATATGTACGCTCTATCATGATCAAATAGAAAAGCCATACATCTTGTGTCTACTTTATATGATATAACACTTGATGCTTTATTTACACATGCAATCAATGGCAAAAATGCAACCCTTACCAAAGGGAAAAAGGTTTCTCCCCCTTCAACATTATCAGTCAAATACATCAACATTGTTGCTACTCTTTGACCACCACGCTTCAAGTTGAACTGTATGAAATAAATACTTCATCATTATCAAGCATATCAACAGGTCAAATAACAGCTAAGGTAGAATAAATTACAGATAGACAGGTTGAATGCATAGATACAGTGAATTATTTACCGTATCAGAGTAGTCATGGTGCGGTCTGTAAAACTGATTCGGTTCATACCTGTGCTTCTGTAGATGTTAGTTTTAATACTGAACATGTATTAGTATACTTGTGAATTAAATGACAATTAAGAACTCAACAAACAAAGCACCCACCTTAACACTTGAATGAGTTCTCCATTTTCGATTGGAACTTGAGAATATGTAGCAATCCGTTTTTCAATCGCCTGGTTTTGCATATAAACAGGATATAGAAATGATCAGCTGTACTAAAGCAATCAACTGCTTAATGACACACGCATGCGCGCAAGGGAAGCATACTAACAGGAACTTAAATATACCTTTGTAACACAATAGTAGGTTTTTCCCGATTCCCAGATTCTGCGACTAATTATGTACTCTGTCGCTACAAAAGAATGGGAACTGCACGACCAAATATAGAGCATTTAAGTCTATAAGCTAATGTACCAAACAGTCATGGTATACTTAAAAGAAAATGAACTTTAAGTTCATACCTTACGAACCCACCTAACCACCATTGTACCATTATTAGGACACTCCTCTATAGTTTCGGCTTCTAATAACATATCACCCCACTTCAACCGAAATTCATCATCCCGAAAAAAATCCCTCATCAATTCAGGGGTCATATCTTCATAAACAGTTCGGGATCGGTATTGTGGAGGTCCAACCTATAAATCACATACCATAAACACACTTAGTCACCATAAACACACCATAAACACACCATAAACACAATAAACAAGAATAAATCAAATACCAACCCCGTTCCCCAGAATCAAAAAAACATGCATCATTATTTGATTAGACAATATTGAACATGGCACAATGTAAGAGTAAGTATATATGCAATTAAGGAAATGATGGACGTGATTATACCTTCAGCGCATCTTCCATTGTAGGAATAGCCACATCATGAGTAGCATCCAGCTCTTTTTATCTGCAGTAAGAAGCTAAAATATAATCTCATTCAACGCTAAACTTCAATAATGGCACTTATCAAACAGTGAACTGGAAAGAAAATGTTGGCACTAATTACTAATATCACACCAGATAATTCAATAGCGGCTAACATATGAAGCAACAAAGCCTCACCTCCTTTGCACTCAAGTATCCAACCTTGGATGAACTGTTCCCAGATATTCACTGCAAATCCCTGCCTGTTTCAATCAGAATCAACTCGCCAAATACCTCAAACTAACTTTTATCTACTTATTTGTACATTAACACTATAATCATATGTACAACATATTACCTGAAGCTGGAACAAATTCTTGATGGCTATTTTTATGCATGTTAAAAGAGAAAACCATAAAGAAATCAAAACATAAAAAAGAAAAAAACATGATAATATTAGTAACATAATGAATCAAACCAAAAGAAACAAACTCACCTTTTCATCAAAATATTATGCATGGTTTAATTTAATATGCTAGCTCTCAGTCGGCGGCAAAAATTCCGACAACAGCGACGACAACAACAGATCTGAAAAAGTCTAATATGTTAGGACAATTCAATTTTGAAAAAAATATCTAGATCTATAAATAAACTTTATAACAAAAGTTAAACTATAAACTTTATATAACAAAATTTACATAAAAAAATTTATAACAAAATTTACACAATAACCATTTTAACAAATATTAACTTAAAAAAAAGCATACAATTTCCAGCGGTGGCAGAAAGCTTTTCCGGTGACAGCGGCTACTTTTTCCGGCGAAGCAGCGGCGACTACAGCAGTGGCGGCGGCGGTAAGTGGCGTCAAGCGGCGGACTAACAAAAAAATATCAAAAATGTCAATATACCTCAAAACTTGAAAATATAGATCTATAAATAAAATATATAGATATACAAAAAGAAAAAAGGAACAAAATCAAAACTCATACATCTATTAAAAATACCTCAAAACTTGAAAATATTTTTGGTGGCCGTGGGTCTTGTAGCTTCTTCTCGGTGGTGCGTTCTCTTGGAGTCCAGTGGAAGTGGCGATAGGTGGTGGTGGCGTCGGGTGTGGTGGCGATAGGTGTGTAGAGAGTATTTTTTGTGGGTGGGTGTCTTTTGTGGGCGGGGTTTTTTTTTAGGGCTGTGTGTTTTTTTAGAGAGAGAGAGCAAGTGGGGAATGAGGAGGATGAGAGTGTTTTTAAGTTTGATGGGTAATTTGGGGAATTCATTAATTTCAACATTTCACATCTTGACTTTTCACTTTTTCTATGTTGACCATACGCCCATTATATGTAGTATAGATGAATAGTTTATGGCAACATAGGATAGTCATGGAGTTATAAGGTGACTAACTAAGGTCATGAAATATGTCCTATGATCCGCCAGAACCGGAGGGATCTACCAATGGACAATACCAATAGCTTTGTACTAGAAGTCCTTTGGTATGATTGAAAATGAAAGAAGAAAGAAAGGGGTTGAAGAATTAAAAAGAAAAGTTATGAAAAAGGGTGAAAAGAAATAGCCCTCCAAAAGATCAACCTTTGGGCAGAAACCGGGTTCAATTCATATGCTACTGGTTGTTACTAAGGTGACACCGGTATTGAAGGCAATGACGTCATGGACCCAGAGATGCACTGCACTTAACCTTCTAAGCTACTCAAGTTCTCTTAAAAGGACTTGTTTCATTTCTCACGGAGAACCCTGCTTAATCTTTCAACCTTTCACTCCGAAATGTGTTGATATTGAAAAGGAGGCAATCTGCTCCATGCCTCCAGCTACTTAAACCAAAATGCACTTAATCGAGTCTAGAGCCATGAGATTCAACAAAAATTCTATTAGGAACACTTAATATTTCTACACTGGTTGTTCAACATTAAGGACACCAGTTGTAAATAACAAGAGTCCTACGCAGATCTTAGCAATCTGCCAAGAACATTCACGAGCGAATTCACAATTGTGATTCTCAGTGATTAAATAGAAATTCTTGCCAGGGTCAACATTAAACAGCCCTGACAGCAGGTCACTTCGGTAATCCCTTGTGGGTTACGCTTAGTGTTCGCGGTGGTTTCAAACGGTCTACAGTCGTGGAGTGATACTTCGGTATACTTCAGCGGCTCACCTGAATCGTTGATATACTTTGGTATATCTGTGTAAGCCCTCTCGGGGGTATCTGATTCAGGAACGACCTTGGTAAAGATTAGAGAAAATTTTCACACTATGCTGTTAATGATCTCGAAGTCCGAACCTGTAAGTGCAGGATGCTTTATTGCTAACTGTTTTCATACAGGTACTTGTGGAGACCGGGAGTTCTATCACCACCATTACCATCATCAAAATTACATCAGTTTCCACATGCCCCTACAAACATCACAAAGAAAGTTCTCACAAAGATCAAAGCAAAGCAAAGTTCAAAGAAAGATTCTACGTCATGCTGAAGAGTCTACAAAGTTCAAAGACAAAGATCAAAGCTAATGAATTGAGAGCTATGTAAGCATGATAACCAAAAGCCAGAAGACGTATGAGCATGTTGGAAAGGGGTAAAGACACCAAAGACAATGACGTTGATGAAAGGCAGATAACACCATCACTTGATCACAACAACAACAAAGAACAAAGAACAAAGAACAAAGATGTAAAGTTTTTGAAGACGTCTAAAAGCATAAAAGTCAACATCAAAGAAGCAATGAAGATGTCAAGCAACCTATGATGACCAACCCTTAGGGGGATATTGCTGGGAATACGTTTTATTATTATCAAGTGTCGGTCATTAGTTTTGTAATAGGTTGCTATATTATTTAGTCTCATATGTTTGTCTATTTATACTTAAGTCCATGGGCCTTGTGTTTAAGCCCATTCTTATGAAATGAAGGATACTAGGGGTGTTTCCCTAGTCCTTCCCTATATATATCACATGTAAGACAACATTATATGTGTTGGTTATTTCATTATCTATGCTAAACCTTTGTTTATTTATTTCTCATATTGAAGTAATCATCCATCTATCATCTCTATCTCATTTATATACTTGTGTGTTTACATTATGGTGACCTAACAAGTTATTAAATTAGAAACTGGATGGATTACCGCAAAAGTGGTAAAAGCAAACTATCATGGTTTATCTAGTTATTTTGCTTTAACCCTTTAAAGGTGATACATATCCTTGTGGAATGGTAGGCCTATTAAGGAAGAAATTGCATGCCCAATTTTTTAAAGTTAATAGCATTGATGGATAGTCCCTCATCTACATAGTAGAATATACTCTTTTAGTACCTAAGTAATCGTTACTTGTAGGCTCTCCAAAGTGTAGGAAAGTAAATAACATGCTATTTGTTTTCACTGGTTATGAAACACTTACCATGTTGTCAAATTGAGGGGGAGCATTGTGTTTTATGACTAAATAAGGCATTATTTTAATGTTTTCAAAATCAGTGGGAGCTACAAGCTTTATTTTCTTAGTAGTAACCCAGAATATTTCTAGATTGTCTCGAGATAATACATTACTTTCTAATTGTAGACGCACATATTTTCAAGGATAGTCATGTGCGTTTCCTTGTTAATTAAGTGGTTCTACATCTACTTGTAATGCTAATATCTATGACACTATCATATTGTTCACATAAACAAACGCATGTCGTGTTGTTTGTCTTCTACATGATGTTGTTCCATGCACAAGTGGGAGAAATCCTTATTGTGTGCAAGATACAACACATAGCAATATGATTAAAGGATTCTTTTGACCGCAAGGTAAGAGACTAACGCTATAATAGAACTTATACACATAAAATGTAAGATTGCCCTATTTAGAACATGTGTCAAGATAATAATAAAGACTACTTCAATTTAAATATTTATGTATTCTTGGAATGTCATAAATAAATGAAGTAATCAATTAACTTGAAATTATTATTGAAACCAAGACTCTGTGTTCATGATTACTTTATTTAAATATGTTTATGTCTTTTGAAGCCACAAACCTGGAGTCTTTTAATTGTTACAAGACTTATAAAATAAATTAAAACATTAACTTGTTATGTATTCTTATTAAGACATATACATGAAGTCATTGAGTTAATCAATGATTTATAACGAATAGTGGGATTATAACAGTTTATGTCTTCTTGTTAATACATGGACATGAAGTCGTTGACTTGGTCAAAGAGTACTTGTGTTATAAAGCATGCAATTGGCTTGGAATTCTATTATACCATTCAGTTTGACTTAGTTGGTAAATAGATAAATCAAAGAGTATATGTTTATCATAGATATTGTTAGATTGTCTCACAATATTAATTCTAATGAATTACCATAATTTATGGTATGTTCAGTTAGGAGAATCAAATTCTAGTTGTATCATTTGATTCAAGATAACTATAACTTTTTTTCTTCTAAAAGTTATCAAGGATATAAAATTGAGTATGCTTTGAATATACTCAACAAGGCTACAACCTACAAGGTTAATCAGACACCATTATATTATTGAATGTGATGAATCACATTAGATTTTAAAATTGAAGTTCTGAATCTGTTAAACTTCTTATGAATTAGGTTATTAATAAACTAGAGTCAGGAACTGTCAATATGTTTTGTAATTTCCCAAAAGAGAACAAATTTATTGTTGCTCTACATGCTAAGTATTTATGGATAGTCTCTAATTTACAAAAGGCAAGTGGGATTAGATCATATTACTAAATACATAACCATCTAAAACACACTAGCAAATGTCATGATGAGGCTACACATGTAAATGTTAAACCTCAAGATGATGGGATTCTCATTCATAGATCTACAAGGATACCTCAATCACTTGATTGATATATTTTATATCAATGATGAGGAATATGAGTTATAGGATCATAGTAAACATGTTAATCATAATGATGCATTGCTAAATATGGAATTTGGTAAATTACATGTAAATGTTAAACCTCAAGATGATGGGATTCTCATTCAAAGATCCGCAAGGATACCTCAATCACTTGATTGATATATTTTATATCAATGATGAGGAATGTGGTTAATCACATGTAAATGTTAAACCTAAAGATGAGGAATTTGGTTAATCACATGTAAATATTAAACCTCAAGATGATGGGATTCTCATTCATAGATCCGCAAGGATACATCAATCACTTGTTTGATATATTTTATATCAATGATGAGGAATATGAGTTACAGGATCATCGTAAACCTATTAATCATAATGATGCATTACCAAATGTGGAATTTGGTAAATTACTCATACCATGAATGTTAAGATGTTGTCCATAAAGATAACCAATTTTTGGAAACTTTGTTTATCTTGAATTAAATAGTTAGACTATAGAATGAAGGTGAGTTTCTTATAAAGAGAAGGAAAACCCTAGTGGTTTGATTCTTTGTGTAGAACTCATATGGACAATATTGTACACATATTTAATACATGTTTTGTGACAAGATTATTAATCATACATAAGGAATTAACTGTGACTGAATATTCTTTCCTAGGTGCATTAAATATATAATGATGATTAATTGTCATACTTGTTTTCATTATTATGAAAATTGACAATGGAATATTAAAACTCTTTTTTGAGTGATTACTTTTGCGAGGACGGTAAGTAATCAAAGAAGTTTTATGAATTCATATAATCTTTGGAAGTGTACAAACTACACGAATCCAAGTATGGATCAATGCATGCATCTAGGAGATGAGTCTTATGCTTAAATATTAAATCCAAGTTTTGATTTATAATTAAAACTATAGTTAATTACATAAATGGTCACTGTGATTTGGCGGTTTTTTCACTTTCAGTCATTGAAGTTTTTTTTTTTTTTTTTTTTTTTTTGATTGATTCAGTCACTATGGTTTACCTATATTACGGATCCAGTCCATATCCGAATTGAAATGACCAAAAAGCCCTTGTCATCTTCTTTTTCAAATCTTTTGACACTTAAGTAACGGCCGTTAGTCCTTTATACTAACAGTCGTTAGTCCTTTACATGTTTTCGTCCGTTTTTACACCTTTTCATCCGTTTTTGCACGTTTTCGTTCGTTTTTACATGTTGTCGTTCGTATTTACAAGTTTTCGTCCGTTTTTACACAATATAGTCCGTTTTTACACGTTTTCATCCGTATTTACACGTTATAGTCCGTTTTTACACGTTTTCGTCCGTATTTACATGTTTTCGTCCGTTTTTATACGTTTTCGTCCGTATTTACACGTTTTCGTCCGTATTTACACGTTTTCGTCCGTATTTACACGTTTTCGTCCGTTTTTGCACGTTTTCATCCATTTTTACACGTTTTCATCCATTTTTACATGTTTTCGTCCGTTTTTACACGATTTTATCCATATTGGCACGTTTTTGTCTGTTTTTACACGTTTTCATCTGTATTTACACGTTTTCGTCCGTATTTACACGTTTTCATGAATTTTTACATGTTTTCATCCGTTTTTACACATTTTCGTCTGTTTTTACACGTTTTCATCCGTATTTACATGTTTTCATCCGTTTTTACACATTTTCATCTGTATTTACACGTTTTTGTCCGTTTTTACACGCTTCGTCCATTTTTACATGTTTTCATCCGTTTTTACAAGTTTTTGTCCGTATTTACACATTTTCATCCATTTTTACACGTTGTCATCTGTATTTACATGTTTTGTCCATTTTTACGCGTTTTCATCCGTATTTACACGTTTTTGTTCGTATTCACACGTTTTTATTCATATTTACACGTTTTCATCCGTTTTTAAACGTTTTCATCCGTATTTACGCGTTTTCATCAGTTTTTACACGTTTTCGTCTGTATTTACATGTTTTCATTAATTTTTACACATTTTCATCTGTTTTACACGTTTTCGTCCGTATTTAAATGTTTCTATACCTATTTACATATTTTCATCCGTATTTACACGTTTTCGTCCGTATTTACATGTTTTCGTCCATTTTTACAAATTTTCATCTGTATTTACACGTTTTTATACGGACAATAACGTATAAAGATCAGACAAAAATGTGTGAAAATGGACGAAAACATGTAAAAGCAAACGAAAACATGCAAAAATGGACGAAAATGTGTAAAAACGGACGAAAACGTGCAAAAATGAACAAAATGTTGTAAAACCAGACGTAAATGTGTAAATACGGACGAAAACATATAAAAACGAACAAAAACATATAAATATGGATGAAAACGTGTAAAAACGGATGAAAATGTGTAAATACAGATGAAAACGTGTAAAAATGAATGAAAACGTGTAAATACGAATGAAAACGTGTAAATACGGATGAAAATGTTTAAAAATAGACGAAAGCTTGTAAATACAGAGGAAAACGTGTAAAAATGGATGAAAACGTGTATAAATGGACGAAAACGTGTAAATACGGATGAAAACATGTAAAAACGGACGAAAACGTGTAAATACGAATGAAAACGTGTAAAATCGGACGAAAAGGTGAAAATAAGGACGAAAAGGTGTAAATACGAACGAAAACATGTAAATACGGAAAAAAAACGTGTAAAAATGGACGAAAACGTGTAAATACGGACGAAAATGTGTAAAAATGGATGAAAACGTGTAAATACGGACGAAAATGTGTAAATACGGACATTACGGATGAAAACGTGTAAAAACGGATGAAAACGTATAATAACGGACGAAAACGTGTAAATATGGACGAAAACGTGTAAATACATATGAAAACGTGTGAAAACGGACGAAAACGTATAAAGACCGGAAAAAATGTGTTAAAACGGATGACAACGTTAGAAAACCAAATTTTCGGTTATTTACTAACGGCCGTTAGTCTAAAGGACTAACGGCTGTTACTTAATTGTCAAAAGATTTGAAAAAGAAGATGACAAGGGCTTTTTGGTCATTTCATTCAGATATGGACTGGATCTGTAACATATGCAAATCGCAATGACTGAATCAGTAAAGACAAAAAACTTCAGTGACTGAAAGTGAAAAAACCGCCAAACCACAGTGACCATTTATGTAATTAACTCTTAAAACTAAGATAACTCCTGAGTATTCCTAAAACCTAGTGGGAGTATTGTGTTTATTTTCTTAAATCATATATATTGTATAACATATGGGAAGTAACATTCCATCTAATTTAGATGTTAATTTTTAGATCGGAATGAAACTTTACTTTAAAGATTTAGGAAGTAAAAACATACAACCTTGGAATATATGTTTATTGTTATAAACATGTGCGGTAAATGAGTCTAATAGAACATGACATATCATTTGGAAAGTCTAAATGGATACATATCTTTTGATAAGATAGAACATGAATGAGATCTTAAGTCTGACTCAAGGATTCTTCATGTACATCATGTTATATAGATAAATTGTTGTATCATGCTTGAATGCAAGATGATTTGACGACATTGATATATAACTGAAAGTTATTAGATAACTAGTGTAATAAATATTCTAATGGAATATGTTTGGATTTAGAACTTCATTCCTCAGCCTAGAGCTGTTTCCCAGAATCTATGGATGTACAGTATGGCAATTGTTGCGTAATAGTCATAGCCGACACACTTGAAGTTTTGGAAGGCACCAAACATTACTAAATTAATATTCATAGTTTATGGATTTTTAAAATAGCATATTGTTGTTTGTATATAATGATGCTAGTTTAATTGAGATGACACTCAATACTAGTCATGGTAGAATTTCATCCTTGTTGATGATCATGTGGACTAGTTGTGCTCAACTAAGAGCATAATTACATTATATATTAAAGAATAATAATACTTTAAACTTTAGAAGTTTGGAAGATGATTGTCATAAATAGGTGTTTGAGGTTGTCACGCACCTTATAAATATTATGTGGCAATATCAAGATATTTGAATGCACACATACATGAACTTCACTAATTGAAATTTTGAAATAAGTATTCTCAAAATTCCGATAGATCAAAGGTAGTTGAATTTATGACTTGTCAACAAGTATGATTGTCATGACTTGAGGCATAATTCGTCAAATAGAATTATCATGCATTGATCTATTTAGTATTTGGATAAGGGATGTATTAAACAATTATTATTTTAATGAACTAAAGTACTTGGTACATTTGTTTTCATTTATAATAAGTTGTATCCTATATTTGCATGTTTAACTCCATGAATAACTTATGTTATTCTAAATTGTCCATTGTTGATCAATCATATGGGAATATGATTGAATTAAGACAAATCTGAGGGATTCGTTAAAATATACATTGTATATTGATGGAAGGTCCTACAAAACTCACATGATATTCAAAGGTTGCATATCGAACTTATCCCAACTGACATGATTGTACTTTATCCATCTTTGTCATCAAGTAAATCAAGTAAATAATAAACTTTATTTATCCTTAGACTTGAGACACAAGTCGGAATGGTCATAGGTGGAGCCCATTTCTGTGAAATAGTATACCGTTAGTCGTAACTGGTAGTCATAAGGGCTATTTTCAGAAGTGTTGTGAAATTCACGAATTACACTTGTAGTCAAGATTGAATTTGTTCATTCGAATTTGATTTGAAGTATAATACTACTGGGCCCCTCGTAGGGTTGATCAGATGTATGTGTGGCCACACCCAGAGGAGTTCTAGAATACGACCCGATGATTTTGGTAATATTGATCAATCGGATATAACGAGAAATATAATACTTAAATAATGGAATGACTTAGATCCATATCCATATTTAACATAGTGTTTGAAACAAAAAGATATTATAATGATGAATCATTAAACTGTGCTTCATGAAGCCACACTCTAGTTGTTCTGGGGGCATTGGCTTGTTGCTAGACGCTAACCAATGTCATTACATTTATTAAAACATGTCCAAGTGGGCGTTGTTGGATTGTGAACATATTTATGAATGTATGTCCGATTTCGAACTCGAGCCTATGGGATTGCACGCGTTGCATATGAGATTCAATTATAATAATTAATATATAATAGCTATATTTTAATTATTTTTTAACTAATAAGCTTTAACGACCGTTATGTTACTAGTTACTTAACGAAAGTTACTAATGACCGTTAGATGCAAGAATAAGGACTAGAATGTAACTAATAAGGAGAATGATCTAGAATCCTTTTCCTTTTGCGATATTCGGCCGAATGGGGTATCAAAGAAAAGGAAACAAAGCTATCTTGGTCACCAAGTTATCACACTACAAATACAATCCCTTTTATTCATTATTGGTGATCTCTTGGAAACCCTAAATGTAAAACCCTGAATTTTGAATTCCTAATTTATGTCTAATTTTGAATTTTTCCCTAAAGTTGTAATAATTTATTTTGAATCATAAACTATATGTTAAGATTAATGATACAATTAATTGAAAACTAACCAAAGTTCTTACTTAAATAAATATTTGTTACAAAGATAAATAACCTTCCTAAATTGATAATCCCATCAAACCTTTGCTATGTATAACGTCCGAATTTATGCATTCCAATTTCCGTAATTTTTGGCTAAGTCATAACATCTCATAACCGATCCAATTAAAAACCCAATCAACACAATTATAATCTAATTACTACTTGCCATATTTGCACCCAGGCTCCTCCCTAATTCTTAGGTTATAACGCATATTTTTCTTTCCTCCTCCCTCCTTTTCATTCGACAAACTAGAAAAAAAAACAAACACATAAAGTCCGATGTTCTTCTGCTTCTCTCTCAAAGACCAAGGTTGAAGGTTGTTGTTGCTGATGTTCATTCGTAGGTGCAAGGATTGATCGTGGATATTAGGGTTCGTGATTCATGGGTTTCTTTTTCTTGTTCTTCTATGTTTCGTATCTCAGCCAAGGTACCATCACACCCTTGTTTCCTTTCAAGCTGTTCGACATACCTAGAACATATAAGAATCTGAATTTAACCAACAATAAAAACCTTAACGTTTACATGCCTATCTGATCTATTTGGTTTGTTGTTATCCGTTAATATATCACACCATGAAAAAGGCCACATGAAATCATATTTACAACATGCTGAAACACCATATATTCAACCCATAAAGTTCTGTTCTAATCGGCCTATAATTCTGATCTGATTCGACCTTTTTCTATTTAATTCGACCCTTGTTTATTTTCTATTTTGATCGACTATGTTGTTGTGTTCGACCCAATTTATATTCGACCCTAACCTGGCATTTAAAACATGTTTCTAAATCTGAAATAAACCCTAGAATGAGAAAGATTAGGGCTTGGTTTGTATGAGAAGAATTACACTACTCACGACTTAGAGTTGGGTGCCGTGGATTTCGCACTCAAGATTTGGAGGCATTATCTTTATGGAAAAAAGTGTGTAGTATTTACAGACCACAAAAGCTTACAGTACATTCTTGATCAGAAGAAACTTAACATGAGGCAACGTTGTTGGTTTGGAACTACTTAGTGATTACGACTATGAAATCAGATATCACCCAGGAAAAGCCAATGTTGTAGCAGATGCACATAGTCGGAAAGAGAGGCTCAAGCCTTTGAGAGTCAGATCATTGGGAATGACAATCATTTCACCACTACCATCAAAGATCCTCGAGGCCCAAGTCGATGCACTCAAGGAAGAAAACCTACCAAGTGAAACACTTAAAGGAATGCAAGATAATGCAAACAGTTTAGTAAGGAGATCAGATGGAACATTATGCTTCAAGGATAGAAGCTGGATACCTCTCTATGGTGGAATACGAGAGTTGATCATGCACGAATCACACAAGTCGAAGTACTCCATTCATCCAGGTTCTGATAAGATGTATCAGGATCTCAAGAAGCTTTATTGGTGGCCAAATATGAAAGCAGAGATAGCTACGTATGTCAGTAAATGCCTTACTTGTGCTAAGGTGAAAGCCGAGTACCAGAAGCCATCCGGATTGCTTCAGCAACCAGAAATTCCACAGTGGAAATGGGAACGCATTACAATGGACTTTGTCACTAAACTTCCCAAAACATCAGGAGGTTACGATGCTATTTGGGTAATAGTTGATCGTCTCACCAAGTCAGCCCATTTCATTCCAATCAAAGAGACTTATACTATGGATCAGCTCACCAGACTTTACGTCAAGGAAATAGTCTCAAGGCACGGTGCACCAATTTCCATCATTTCCGACAGAGACAGTCGCTTTACTTCAAACTTTTGGGAGTCATTGCAAGATTCATTTGGGACTAAACTAGACATGAGTACCGCCGATCATCCTCAGACCGATGGTCAGAGTGAGAGAACGATTCGGAAATTGGAAGACATGCTCAGGGCATGTGTCATTGACTTTGGAAATGGTTGGGCTAACCATTTGCCATTGATCGAGTTCTCTTACAATAACAGTTATCATTCGAGCATAAAAGCCGCACCATTCGAGGCACTCTACGGTCGTAAGTGTAGGTCCCCAGTTTGTTGGGCCGAAGTTGGTGATGTACAACTAACTGGTCCAGAGTTGGTCAGAGAAACAACAGAAAAGATAATTCAGATTCGAGAGAGACTCCAAACAGCCAGAAGCAGACAGAAAAGTTACGCCGATGTTCGACGCAAACCATTAGAATTCCATGTTGGAGACAAAGTCATGTTGAAGGTCTCGCCTTGGAAGGGCGTGATACGATTCAGGAAACGCGGGAAGTTGAACCCGAGATACATTGGGCCGTTCAAGATTCTGGAAAGGATCGGTCCGGTAGCATACAGACTGGAGCTTCCGTCAGAGCTCAGCAATGTACATAACACGTTTCATGTCTCAAACCTCAAGAAATGTCTTTCAGACGAAACGCTCGTAATCCCATTGGAAGAAATTCAGATCAATGATAAGCTTAACTTTGTGGAAGAACCAGCAGAAATCATGGACCGAGAGGTCAAACAGTTGAAGCAAAGTCGAATTCCGATCGTCAAAGTTCGCTGGAATTCTCGCAGAGGTCCTGAGTTTACTTGGGAATGGGAAGACCAGATGCGACTCAAGTACCTATATCTTTTCACCGAGACCACTCCAGAGACCAACATCAGCTGAATTCAGGGACTGAATTCCTTTTAGGGTGGTCGACTGTCACAACTCGCAATTTCAGGTCATTTTCCAAACCTCGACAATTTACTATTCATGAGTTACTATTCATCAATCATTATTCACTGATCACTATTCATCATTTCACTATTCATCATTTTTGAAGTCAGTTTGAGACTTTGAGAAGTCGTCAAAAATTTTACTATTCACATGACACTATTCATTTCCAGAGGGAAATCACTATTCATGGCATCATTCATCATGTCGTAAACTTGGTTTACAGGTATTCAAATGCGCGTAACCAGGTAGGTTTAGCTGCGTATTTATGCATCATCAGTAAAGGCACATCATACAGACTAGAGTAGTCTGCATATCATCAGTAACATCATTACCATATCAGTTCATGCATGAGTTTGTGTGATTTTCGTTAACGTATGCTTAATTGTTTAATTATCGTTACCACTCAGTCATTTCTACTAACATTATACCCAATACTCCCGACAATGATCCTAATACATTTTCAAGCTAATAATAATGATATAGAGATTATATTATTACTTTACCTGGTGTTTTTAACCCAATCGCTATATTTTTTGTTTGATGCTTATAACTCCGTCGGTTTACGAAATTTCAATCCGATAATCATTCTAACACCCGATTCTTGCAAGGAACATGATTTTACAATTTTTACAACTTTGTCGTATTTTATTTCACCTCGTCACGAGTTATTTCTAGTTAACTCGGTACCCGATAACACCTAATGTATGCCTTAAACTAGCTAATTCTAAATAAATGGGAGACACAAGCTTTAATTACATCAAATCCTTCCTTTTTACCCCATGTGTGCCGCCCCCCCAAAACCCCCTAAGACTTCCATCACTTGATTACAAGTACTCTCTTTTCTCCTCTTTTTGGATCGGCCAAAGGAAGAACACCAAGGATCATCCACCAATTTTTGAAGTTCAAGTATTAAACAAGCTCTAATTTCATTCCTAGTTAGGGTTTTGTGATAAAAACCCTAAGTTATTACACATTTTCTCATCAAAACTCAACAATATTGCAAGTAAGCTTCAAGAACACCTCTTTGATCATTTCATACTTTCATTTACTTCATATGATTATGTATTTTCAAGTTATACTAGTTAATCATGCAAGTTACTTATGTTTTAGATACAACTTTGCACATAAACTATCTTTAACACTAGATCTATAATTTTCACTAATGATCTCATGAAATCCACCAAGGTTGGTGATGTTTAGGACCCCATGACAGCTTAAGAAGGTGTATGGTATGATTTGCGAAATTGTTGAGTTGATTTGAAGTAGTATGATCAAGTTTAGAACCAAAGAAATGAATTTTTAACAATCTAAAATAGCTACTGTCCTTAAACACCAAGTCCGGAAAACTCAGAAACTTTTGAACTATTTTGGCCTTCATATTCAGAAATTTCTTTCAAAAAAGAAACCTTTGCCGCAAGAATCACTAAAAACCGACTTATAAAGAAGGAGATATGATTTTTCAAAGTTAGACGACGAAAACTAATTTTCTGAAAATTTAGTTGCTGATCGCCGAGATTCAAAGGACAAAACGAGGAATTAGACATGATCTAGATGACCCGACCTACTGAGATTATGTTAGTTCATGTTTATACGAAGCCGTGGATGTAAAGAACGTAGAAAACGAGCTTATAACGGCCGAATTATTCACGTTTGAAGCCCGACGTACCATATTCATTTTGACAGTCCACTAATAGAAAGTGTTTTAAGTATAAAAACTAGTGTTTTTGCGAAACATAACATTGTTAGCCAATTTTCTAATTTATCGAGGCGTGTACAATCAAAATTTAAATGTAATGACATTTATACATTTTTACAATGTTTTCAAAAATGTCGAGTTTGATCAACTAACACATAACGTGCAATATTTCGCGACTAGTTTCACGAAGCCATTTTGGGCATATTTCCACAAGTTAATGAAAATATTAAATTGCGATGAAAACGCTACATTTTGCCGATAGAACACCAAACGAAGATCGTGGAGTACCGTTTCAACATATTTACACGAAAAGTAGTTTATAACTTAACGAGACGTCAAAAGTGTATTTTTCGTCGATAAACGTTATTTTCAAAACTAACAAGTGGTATCGTTAACATACGTATTTGCATGTGTTGCATTGTATCATTGCTTACATTGAATCACATCATTCATAATAGGTCGCGGTTAGAGACCGAGCTTTATTTCATCACATCCATCATTGTCATTGTTGCTATATCATATCAGGTGAGTTTTCATAGCCCCGTTTTCAATTGTTTATTTGATTTCTAAACTCTCGAGGGAGAATACATTGCACCATTTTCATATGCGGACCAAAGTATAGAAACTCATTACATTGCTTAAGTTACATCATTGCCCAGATTAAAGTCCCCTTTTATTATCATGAACCGTTAATTGTTAGCAAGCGAGAGTGAGTGAATAGATCTATTGAGGGTGACTCCTCCGTTCGGGTTGGTAGCACCAACTGGTCAAATGAACGCATTTCATTTCTGTCATATTAGAGTGATTGGCAAACACTCGGTTGGGGCATTTCATTCAATCTAGCTTTAGGGTCATGAGCTTAGAGCTAATGTATCATTTTTATGTGGCATGGTTTTTTCATACACTTTATACTTGTGGTATCCGTACAACATTTCATTTACATAAACCTATGGTCTCACCCACATTTTTTGTTGACCATTTTTAGCAATGTATTTTCAGGTAATTAAGGTATCGCATGTTGGCTTGCATATGGACACATTATGGAGTCGTGGAGTCGACACGTCTCACTTTATATTTTATGCACTTATCCATCGTTTGAATTGTATGAACTTGTTTTATGAAAACTTGTTTCACCTTTTGGGACCTAGCTTTGTAACTCAGAATGTTTTTAAATAATCAAACGATGTATTTTCTAAACGACACTTTAGGTCGTTCAATATAACTGCAACTTTGGTGCTATGACCAGTCGCGCTCCTGAATGCTTCATTCCGCTGCAAGTCACAAAATTTGGGGGTGTGACAGATATAAATGGTGAGAATTCCTACCATTTATCATTTCCTTCGTATCTGTCTTATGTTCATATCATGTTTCAGTTCATATATGTCTTAGATAAATTACAACTATCATCCGTTACATATATGTTTCGTATTCTTTGGTTCAGATTCGTTATGATTTGTTTTGCTGGAGAGCCCGAGGCTATCCTAGATTGACTGGATAGAGTCATGAGAAATAAAACAAAACCTTTCCGTTCATTAAAATCTTTTAGAATAATCATTCCGAGTGAGTTAACCATTTTCATTTTTTTTCATGATTTGGTACATTTCCGTTTGACCTATTTGCTTCAATTTCGAGGACGAAATTTTCTTTTTAGAAGGGAAGAGTTGTAAAACCCTGAATTTTGAATTCCTAATTTACGTCTAATTTTGAATTTTTCCATAAAGTTCTAATAATTTATTTTGAATCCTAAATTATATGTTAAGATTAATGATACAATTAATTGAAAACTAACCTAAGTTCTTACCTAAATAAATATTTGTTACAAAGATAAATAACCTTCCTAAATTGATAAGCCCATCACACGTTTGTTATGTATAACATCCGAATTTATGCATTCCAATTTCCCTAATTTTCGGCTAAGTCATAACATCTAATAACCGATCCAATTAAAAACCCGATCAAACACAATTATAATCTAATTACTACTTACCATATTTGCACCCACGCTCCTCCCTAATTCTTAGGTTATAACTCATATTTTTCTTTCCCCCTCCCTCCTTTTCATTCGACAAACCAGAAAGAAAAAAAAAAAAAAAAACAAACACACAAAGTTCGATGTTCTTCTGCTTCTCTCTCAAAGACTAAGGTTGAAGGTTGTTGCTACTGATGTTCATTCGTGGGTGCAAGGATTGATCGTGGGTATTAGGGTTCGTGATTCGTGGGTTTCTTTTTCTTGTTCTTCTATGTTTCGTATCTCAGCCAAGGTACCATCACACCCTTGTTTCCTTTCAAGCTGTTCGACATACCTAGAACATACAAGAATCTGAATTTAACCAACAATAAAAACCTTAACGTTTACATGCCTATCTGATCTATTTAGTTTGTTGTTTGTGGGAAACTAGAAGGGGGGGTTGAATAGTTTACCGGTTTAAAAACTTCTTTTAAAAATCTTGTTTTAAAAGTATGCTATTGGAAACTTTGATTCGAACTCTATGTGTAATCAAACAACACCAATATAAACTCCAAACTAAGCTACGTAATAATAACAAATAAAAGTAAAGAGTAGAGTTGGAAAGATCAAACCGAGACAGAGGATTTATAGTGGTTCGGCTACGAAGCTCTTCTTCGCCCTACTCCACTCCCCGAGTACCACACTCGAGAGTTTCAAACACTATATCAACAACCTCCCTTAAGGCGGAGAAAACCGTACACGTTGCTTATCCTATTACTGACACTAAGGTAGATGTCGAGTGCTAATCTTAGCTAGCACCAATCTACCAAGGTCCACGTGACCAAACACACAAGCCCAATGGCTTCAAGAGATCACCAAGATCTCAACACGATCACAATGATCAACACTTACTTCACTCTACTCGACTAACACTAACCTAATGACCCTTGATCTTCTTGATCAATCACACAAGCCCAATGGCTTCAAGAGATGTTCACTATCTCTATAGATCACACTTGATCTTCACTCTCACTCACAAAAAGAAAATAAACTTGATGTATGCTAAGACACAACAAGGTTGTAACAAGAGTTACAAAAACCTATCAACTATAACTCTAGTATCTTCTTGATTACTTGAGTTCTTCTCTTGCTAATGAAGAAGGATGACAACACCTTGTATCAACTTGGATACTTGTGTTCTTCTCTTGCTAGTGAAGAGGTATGAAGAGGATCACTTGAAGGATGATTGGATCACTCTTGAAACAAAGAAAAACTAATCTAAATGACCCTAAGAAGTGAAAGGTGTGAGAGGATTTTACTAAGGGATTTTTCTGTGTGTGAAGGGTGCCTAAAACTGTGAAAGAGGTGGGTATTTATAGGCAAAGAAAATCTGAACGTTACAATTCAAAATGGTACGGACGGCTCCACTAAATGACCCACGGCTCCGTTAAATTTAACGGTACCGTGGAGCCGTGGTAGACTAGGACGCTCCAAATTTTGTCTTTTCTGGTGAAAACTTATTTGGGGAAGGTTGGAGCTGATTTTGGGGGGGGGGGGGGGGGGAAATAGCTGTTGTGATTTTCAAACTTATTTTTCCATTAAAACGTTTCTTAATAATTTAAAAATAATTTGTCATGTGTATTTTTGAAAAAATGTTTTGTCCCATTTAAAATGTGAATTTTCAAAACATGAATTCACTTCTTTGATCACTAGTTCAAGTTGTAACTTTGTTCAAGAGTGATTTGCGTAGAAACGGGATCTTCTGATTAAAAACTTGTTAACGTTAATTTTAACGTAACGTGAGTTCACATTTTGTCATCCTCAAAACGTGAAGTAATCGAAAGATATAAATAACGTTTTTAGAACATTATTTGCATCAAAATTGTTGTTCGTTAATATATCACACCATGAAAAAGGCCACATGAAATCATATTTACAACATGCTGAAACACCATATATTCGACCAATAAAGTTCTGTTCTAATCAGCCTATAATTCTCATCTGATTCGACCATTTTCTATTTAATTCGACCCTTGTTTATTTTCTATTTTGATCGACCTTGTTGCTGTGTTCAACCCAATTTATATTCGACCCTAACCTGGTATTTAAAACATGTTTCTAAATCTGAAATAAACCCTAGAATGAGAAGGATTAGGGCTTGGTTTGTATGGACTGTTTGTGTCGTTAATTTTTTTCTGTGTGTGTGTATGTTGTGTGTCAATCATATAGGGCTGTTAGATGTGTGTAAACTTGGCTAAATTAACTTGTGAAACATATTTAATAATCAGATCTAAAAGGAATTAGACGTAGGGTTCATTTTGGTCTCGTTAATATTGTTGTCGTGTGTGTGATTGTGATTTGGTGTGTGTTTATTGGGGTCTTAAAAAATGTTACAATCTGAATAAAATGGTTAATAACTCATGGTATTGGTTGGTTAAACGTTGGTTAAACTTATGTCATTTTCTGTCTCACTTTCCATGCTGTCCAGGAAATGGGTCGGATTGAACGGGGTCTAAACTGATAATGCCAATGTATTTTTGCTTGATTTTTGAGTCTAAACATAAGTTCATTAATCGTACTATCTGAATAACAAGTTTTATAGTCATTGCAAGTCGAGAAGATGGTCTTTTGATTTTTACAAGGTTAAGTGTGAAAACTGCATTTTTGATGTCTAAAAATCAGTAGGTGTTTTTGATTTTTAGTTCTAAAACCATTAGGATTTAAGAGGTCTCATTTGACATGGATAATGCTTAACATGTATATGGATTACTAGAATTTTGGTGGATTTTTCTGAAGTGTTAAAATGGGTTGGTTAAGGGCAAACTTTTCTGGGTGTCTGTGCAGTTATCTTTCTGGGCAGGTTTGGGAAAACGATTTCTAAAAGGGTACTTGCACTTAGTAATAAAATCTGAAAAATTAGGGGAAGTACTAGACATATGTAGGAGTCACAGATAAAAATTGTGGAGCCTCAGGAGCTAAGTTGATAGGTCTATAAATTCATAAGAAACTGAGCCAAATTTGCATTCTAAACCTAAAATCTGTTTTGACACTTAGCTTAGCTTAAGTAAACCCTAAATATGAAGATGTGATTGATAAAAAGCATTAAAAATCCATTATGGTATTAAATGAACGTATAAGTAATATATGATTATAATTCATGTAGATCCGGTGAAGTCGGAGTGATCCTCTTTCTTGTGTTCTTTTGCCCTTTTGCTTGCGTTTCATAAGGTACAGATATTTCGCCCTTTTTCAGTAAGGGTTTTTCTCATGACTCGTTTCGTTATGATATGGTTTGATTTGTTTGTGATTTCAATATTCACATTTGAATCCTTTGATGATTTGTAATCCATTAGATATTATGACTTGCATGAGAAAACTTTTTGAATATATATCTTGAGAAATACCATTTGTAAAATGATTTCTATGAATACGAGGTAACACTATTTTTTATATAAAGGTTTAATGACTCTTATGAAAACGACTTTTAAAAGAATGCTTTCATGAAAACACCATTTAAATGATTTTCATAATTACATAATCTGGTTGTACTCTATCCTTAAGGATTTCTCATGAATCATTGTTTCCTGATATTTGTTATGCTTTGATCCGTATTTGTTTAGTTATTCGTTTGATTACTCATTTCATGCTATATTCTATTCGTATAGCTATTATCTGGATTGGATAATTTATAATTATCATTTATCATTAGATTGCATGTACTATGCCTATTATGTTGCCCATATTTGTATCCAGTCATGGGGAGTCCATGGCCTTGCCATTGATGCACCAATGGTATTGACACTATCTGTGGAGGTGGGTTTTTGTCCACAGCGTTCCCATTTGTTTATATAGCTGTATATATAGCGGACCTGGCCCATGTTTATTATATGTATGTTTAGTCTAGAACTGGCATATGTATATCTGTTTTGAAGGGAGCGTATGGATGCATCCTAGGTACTTAGTTCAGTTTTGATATATACTTATGAATAGACTTGAGTGTGTGCAATAAACCTCATTTCACTACTTGGTACATCGAGCTAGCTACTCCATGTACAATTTGTTATATGATTTGTTGGGCATTTCATTTGATATTGATATCCACTTTATGTTCATTATTATGCTTTGATTCCTTTCATGTGTTCCATATTCTGTTTGACATCTTGTTTAGCAGGTTCTCTTGGATTCATTCGCTTATTCATTTCGTATACGCTTATTACCTTTCATTTGTTTATATTTATTCACTGAGCGTTAGCTCAGCCGCATTTTCTTTTCTCTGCTGCAGGTTATAAGCGGGATGCTGGGCATGAGTGTTGAGATTAGAAGATAGAGGACCTACCCTTTATTAGATTCCATTATTGAAGTTATGATTGTAGATATTATGCTTTTGATATGTATTGTATTTAGATTATTGTTTGGGTTATATTTCGTAAGTCCTTGTAATTCTTGACTTAGTATTTCATAAGACGTCTTCCGCTTACGTTTGTATGTTCTGATTGACACCATAATGTTACACTTAGGCCCTTTTCGGGTTGGGGTGTTACACTAAAGCTAGTTTTTCTTCTCTTCTTCTTCTCTCCCTGTGTTTGGTGCGATTTGTTTTGTGACAAAAGTGATTTACTAGCTTATTGGTTAACGAGAAACTAACAATTTAATTGAATCACTAACAATACGCGTGTGCAAGATCGTAGAGAAATCCTAATTGGATTTTTGATGGTGAAGTATTCGACTAGCCTATTAGTCGATTTGTATAAACACTAAATTAGGGTTTATTGATTTTGATCTTAATTTGATTCGCGTGGAAGCTAACAAGGTATGTTCTCTTTTAGGTTAATTTATTCACACTATATGATTATTCCGCTGCGTACTTGTGATTAATTATGTGCTATTATATGATAAGTAGATTACATATTCCAACAGATCTGATTTGTGCTTAATGAGCCACTACCTGTTACTTCAATACTTTTTTATTAAACCCCCTGTCATCGCTTTCGAACATCTCATCAATCTTTCAAACAATTCATGATCAAATCACATGAGAACCACAATCTTGAAGACAAATCGTATCTTGTTGATCAAACTAATTTAGATGTTAAAACTTTTTAGCCGTTGAGAAACAACATCATTGGTGACTTTGACTTTTAACTAAGTCGTCCTTTAAACTTGATCTCGGTATCGAACATTATTTCTTACTATTGCAAGTTTCTTTCCACAATTATCAACCGATATAAATTTCTCCCCCTCATGATAAATATGATTTATCATCCTCATCATGAATATGTGTAAGCCCCGGGTTCATAACCATTATAATAATCATTTGAAGCACAAAAATATTATCATGAAGTAGAAATCAAGTATCAAAATCTCACTTGAAAATCGAACATTGTTAGGCAAAGATTCACGTATGCTCAATACCACACTTATGTTTCGAGCCCGCAACAATCACTTATTGTTAGGCAAAGGCCTTTGGCTTGGACCATATAAGAATAAAGTGCATTACAAGTAAAACAAAATATAGGTCCAACAAGTAAAACTACACGGATTGAATCCTTATTTAAGATATATAATTGATCGAGAGGTGAAATCCCTAGTCATATTAAACGGACAAGTCCCTCTTCACCTTCAATCATAAACAATATATTTAAAAGTTCTTAATTATGACATATTAGCTTGTATAGTAGCAACAAAACACATATTTCATTTCTTCAAGAGAACCTCACCAATTAGTTTATCGATATTAAGATAAGACGATCCACCAACAACAACAGCTTCCTCGGCTTTCTTCTTCCACTCCAAAGCCTTGTTCTTCATCATCTTCCCTTTCACGCCATCTATCAAGTCCCTCACTTGACTCTCCACTTCATCCCTCATCACATCTTTGTTGATTTCCATTCCAATTTCCCACTCTACACAACTATACCGACAATTGGTCTGTTGTTCAGCAAAAAACGGCCAACAGATCACTGGAACACCATAGCTAATGCTCTCAATAGTTGAGTTCCATCCACTGTGTGTCAAGAATCCTCCGATTGCGGGGTGCTTCAAAACCTTCATACATTAATTAATCAAATAACATTTTAGTAATATATTTTGATTGTACGTTATGCTTGTCAAAATCAACAAGAAGTCTTTCTCAACTTAAGCCCTAAACTTTATTTCTGTGTGATAGTTCTAAAGATTATTAACCTTTGGAAAATACTAAAAAATGAACGTAAAATTTGGAGTTGCCATGCAGAGATATTTTTGGAAATGTCTTGTTTTTTCCCCTACCATATTAAATATAGCAGACAATTAGTTGTATGTCTTTTTATGTTGAATTTTAATTAGCTGTTCTCTTTGCATGCTGAATTATATGAGTGGTGTACAAGCTACAAGAGGTCATATCAGAACGCATGCATCCAAATTATTGGTAATAAATGAAAGCAAGTTGATTTGCTTATGTGTTTATTTTCTAAAAATTAATACTATATGAATAACCTGTTCCTGGGGGCACCAGCTAGTCACCATGCCTCTCCCTTTGGTCTCATCAATGAACTCTTGTGGCATCATGGCGTCATCGCCACCGACAATATCTGGTCTAGTTATCCACAAGAAATTATTCTGGCTATTAGCTAGTCCCCATCCAAACTCGGTTAGTTGTTCCTTTGTCATGACTGTAATACTCCCAAAGTTTACGAAAGAACTGAGCCAATGTCTTTTGTGTCAAGCCAATGGATGCAACTAGCATCTTCCTTCCACAGATTGGACCCAATGTCTTTGAGTTGGTCGTTGGGCACACGTTGCTGCATTAAATGTAGTGGCCCGACGGTGAATATTCGTGGGTTGATGGCAATTAAAGGGTTAACGCTATCTTCTTCCAAGGCATCATATGTGTTGAGCACAATTGCTGAGTCTCTTGGCATTGTCTCTGACTCAGTCATGAGATAGTTGAGCATGGTGTCGTTTATGTCTGTCGTTCGAATGAAGCTTTGAAAATCCCTTAACCGGATGTTTTTCATTCCCGGAATCCAATCTATGATTGTTTCTAAATAACCATTTGTTACGTAACTTATATCTGTAACATAAGTTTATTATTAGTACTCGTAGTAAGTAATTACACAATGATAGCTAACTAAATTGTTTACGGTGCATCCACAACGTACGCTCGACGTAGATTTTTATTACTGAAGTACAACCGCGCGTTCATAGATTTTAGACCGTCTAAAATGCAAGTGTAAAAATATTGTAATAATGATCGATTCCATCTTAGAATTCTAGAAAGGGCCTGAATGATTCAAAGTCACGTAGAGTTATCCATTGCTAGAAGATGTCATAATTTATGACATGTATGATGTTAAATACGCATGCATATTATTTTTGATGGACCACAAAACATGTCTTTATCTTTTCAAGTTAGTTAGAAATTATAATTATTAGATTTATATGGAATTGAAAAATACATTAATACTTCCTCCGTCCCACATTAAATGTCCATAATGGAATCTTGGGATGTCCCAAATTAAGTGTCCAGGGAATATTTCAACCAATGAGAAGAGACTTTAGTGAGTAATAGTGATATTTGATTGGTGGAGAGTATAGTTAGTGGAATTTCCTATTACTTTGTGTATTTGGAAAGTGGACATTTAATATGGGACGGAGGGAGTAGCATAAAATTTTTATTTTATTTTTCCGTAAATGCCAATAGATTCATAAAATAAGTAAAGATCAATTATGCATCATTCTTATCATCAGCTAACACCTATAATCTGGTTTTTTGATCGATAAAAATAATATATATTGCATATAATAATCGGAATCGCAGAAACAAAATATTTACGTTTGGTAGAAAATGAGAAATGTTTTATTGTTTCGTAGATATAATCAATGTGATATTTTTGTTAGAAAATAGAATGTGTAATCATCAATTCATGACACTGAAAATCAAAAAACTGTACTACCCGAATTGTACGAAATATTGTCATTGCACGCCTTATAAGAACATACATGCACACCTTCAAAGAAAAATTTTGTATTTCCAATTTCTTATCAAATTCTTTAGAACAACCATGTTTTTTTTAAAACATGTATGTTGTTTGTAGAACATATGTGCAAAAATACAATTATTGAAGGCGTGCATGTATGTTTTTGGTGGTTCTGTCAGTTCTCGCAGATAAGATGGTTCTCGCAAGAAAGTCTCACACACACACACACACACACACACACACACACACACACACACACACACATACATATATATATATATATATATATATATATATATATATATATATATATATATATATATATAGTGTAACTTTCAAACGAGAATCATTTTAACTGCGAGAACTAAGAGAACCACCAAAAACATACATGCACGCCTTCAATAATTGTATTTTTGCACATATGTTTTAAAAACAACACATATGTTTTAAAAAAAACATAGTTGTTCTAAAGAATTTGATAAGAAATTGAAAATACAAAATTTTTCTTTGAAAGTGTGCATGTATGTTCTTATAAGACGTGCAACGACAATATTGCGGCCGTGGGTAAGGTTTTTGTGAAAAAAGATGATGAGTTCATAATGATATTGAAGAACATAGGTGGATGCTTACGATTATTGATGATTTGCATGTATTTTTATTTTATTTTAAAAGGCGTGCATGCATGTTTTTTGTGGTTCTCTCAGTTCTCGCAGATAAAATGGTTCTCGTAAGAAAGTCCCCCTATATATAATATATATATATATATATATATATATATATATATATAATAGGGGTGCATTCTATGCAGTACCAATATTAGATACAGTACTTTACAGTACCATTTTAGAGCAATCTAGACCCTTGGATCATTTGATCAATGGTTAATAATACATAATGGCATTTTTGTAAATATTAAAACTTTTTATTTAATTCAAAAGGGTATAATAGTAAAAGACTTTTTTATTTTATTTTTGAATATTTTTATTAAAAAACGTTTTTTTTTTTTAAATCCTGGATTTAGGAACTTTAATTGAACATTTTTTTTAAAAGTTTTGTATTAGTTTCAGATGTTTTAAATAATGTCGGTGCATATATGTTTTCCTATATAACATGTGTTTTTAGTGTAGAGTTGCATAATCTATATTGCTAAATTTAATAATATTCAATCAACCAGTCTTTCTTAACATATATGTTACAGTTATACTTTTCAAGTTTTAACCAAAAACTAGAGAATAAAACCTTTATAACAATTCAAAAGTCATATACTTTACGTTACATTTCATTTGATTACAAGTAAAAAAAACACATATGCAATAATTGTGTTTCTTGATGAAATTCATTTGTGCGCTCGCACTAAAAAAACGCATAAGTAATAATCGTATTGCTTCCACAAATTATCCTCCTGTATGCATGTGTGCATTCGTCTACATTCCTTCAACATCATCCTTATCATCTCATAGGTCTTGAATGTCATAATCATCTTCATAAATCTCTATACAAACATGTTCAAATATAATTAGACCGCAAAAAATGAGTAAACGAATTTTGAAATCAGAACAACTAGCATAACACATATGCATAATCTTTGTCTATACCAAATTAATGATGTAAATAAATTTATAATGGTAATGACTATCATAGCACATATGCACATAGTTTCTCACAAACTTCTAATCACAACAATTAGATATGCACAATCTCTACTTATATTAGAGTATACAAACTTGTTTTTAAAACGTAACAATTAGTATAACATGTATGCATATTCTTTGCTTATATTAAATTACGTAAGAATGAATTAACCATAACTTTACTGTCACCTACACCACTTTTATATTTTAATTTCATGAACCAATCAAAAACCTAGCAACCAAATTTTCTTTTGAAAATCTATACAAACTGTTAACGGCAAAGTGCGATCCAAGTGAACATCAATTTATATAAACTGAAACTAGGATAACAGGAATAGACGAACTACGTATAAGTCACACAAACCTGATCCGTGTACAATCATGATACACTAACATATATGCACACCCATAACATATATGCACAGTATCAACAAGATATAGCTTCTATCATGTTTTAAAGATAACAGGCCTAGGAAATTGGTTGAATGTTTCGTAACCTTTCACCCTTTTCAAAATCTTATATAAACTGACGAATATTAGGTATTGTATCATATCAGGTGTTATATCATATCAAGTTAACAAGTAAATGGTCTACACCAGGTATTGTATCAACTAATAAACATCTATGCATACCCTTTTCCGCTGTCATTTTTTTATATCATTCTTAAATCACATACGCAGTCCTCTTTTATTAAAACTTTTATTAGATATTGGAAAATGATTTAGAAAGCAACAAGCATACAGAACAAAACTTTTATTAGTATTTTCATGGGTTATAGATTTAAAATTGACTATTTTAAATTATATTCAGTTACTATACATATGCATTCACATACACAAACCCCATCCAATAAATCCCTAATCACATAGTCGTTTTGGAATCCAGTATTCACTTTACCCCCAAAAACAACTAGGAAAATAATCAGATTAGCAGTTTTAACTTAACAAGTGATTAAATAAAAGTCATTACCTTAACACCAATCCACCAATCAATGACCCAAACAAGTTCCAACCATGAAAGCTCAGCAACCATTCGGTCCATCCTTCTAAAGAAAGTAATAAACTTTTAGAAAATAACCGTAATATCACAAATACTATCGCCTATTCATTTCAAACATTATAATACACTCAGATTCACAGTTAATCTATAATAACAAATATAAATCTGGCAAACTCTATAACTAATAACCTAAATGAAACAAATTAAATTACATTAGGGTTTTAGAACCTGAATGAGATTAACGATGAGACCGGAAACGAAGAAGAGGACGCTGATTGGGACAATGACTAGTGCTGCTGCGATAGCCATCTCTCACTGCTGATATAAAGTGAGGGAGAGAAATGTGTAGATCGAGATATCAAAGAGATATGAAGTTTATAGCAGTTTTTTCCCCCGAATAATGGATCTAGAGAGTAGAGGGTGCAGTTTTTTTATGGATGAATACAAAATCCCTAAATGAGTTGTAATTGTCGGTTGCGTTTTTTTTGTGATGGATATAAAGAGGATTGTTGGCGGAGGCTAGGGTATGAGGAAAAGATGTGTGTGAGTGAGAAAGAGATATAAGGTATAACTGTCTCTAAATCAGTTTCCTAAAAAGATGGACGAATTTTATGGCAAATGTAAATTACCATAAATAACCTTGGATGATATTATGAATTAAATAAATGGAAATTAATTTATTAAATTCTGATTGGTCAATGATGGTACTGTAAAGTACTGTATCTAATATTGGTACTGTATAGAATACAATACTATATATATATATATATATATATATATATATATATATATATATATATATATATAGGGAGACTTTCTTGCGAGAACCATCTTAACTGCGAGAACTGACAGAACCACCAAAAACATACATGCATGCCTTTTATATGTAACTTAAATTGCATATACATCTTTTCAAAAGCTCAAAAAATTGCATATATATCTAATTTAAACTACTAATTGCGTATATATCATTTCTAAACTTTTGTAATTGCATATATGTCATTTCTAAACTTTTGTAATTGCATATATGTCATTTTTAGACCGTCATAATTGCATATATATCATTTTAAACATTTAATATATCGTATATATCAAACTATTATTTAACATAATTTTGAGCTCTAAATAATGTTAATTATCATGAGTTGTGATAAGGCTTAAAGTTGGAAGAGTTTTAAGCTTATCATAAATGTGTTTTAGCCTTATCATGAGTGAGAATTGAGAGGCTATATAAACCTCCCTATACCTGCTCATTAGAGACGATAGAAGCTAAAACCAATATACAAACCTACGCACTGATTTTCATTCTCTTTTCACTTGTCTAACCATTCGGTGTATAGCAACATTTGATTGGTTTGGAAAAAGTCAAATATATCAAGCCTTAACAAGAATTTATATTCTTGTTTTTTTGTTTCTGTTTTCTCTTTCGTACACATTCGAACGTATACCTTTCGGTATTCGAATTGTGTTTAAGTTAGTAACAATAACACACGATGTTAGTTTGTTATACGTGAAGCAAGACTTGGTGTTTGAGTTTACGTGAGATACGGCTAGCACTCCGGGCGTATTTGTTTGACGTGTTTGTGTGAGCAACCGTAGAGGTAGTATATATTTACTACTTAATTTTATTTGCGGGTGACTACAAGGGTTAGTTTTCTATTTAGTTTTCTTGTTCCCTTTTATTTGTTTTGTTTGTTATTATTTGTGTTAATTCTAATAGCCAAACTAGATCCGATATTCCGCTGCGTACTCGTAGTTAATTGGTTAACATATTAATAAATCCCAACAGTGGCATCACGAGTCAACTCGTTTGGTGTATTATGGGTTACACAAATTTAATAAACACGTGAAAAGGCTGCATGAAATCTAATTTAGTTATTTGTTTTATTTTTTATTTTGACAACTATAATGCAATACTTGTCATTAATTAATAAAAAATAACAAGACACAAACAAATTAATTAAGGGTTAATTAGATACATAAAATAACAAATTAATAGTTAATAAGTTTGCCATGTTATTTTATGTGTGAATTCTGGCTATAAGACCTACGCAATCAATTTTTTTGATGCATGTGGCGATCTAGGCTCTTGATGAAAACTTAGTGAGGGTCTTATGGTTCTCCTTTTGGGGAAGACTCGCGAGAGAACTTGGATTTTATGTGTTTAAATTAATGTCTTTGTTCATGGTTGTGATTCCTTATGTGCATAATTGTTATATGTTTTACACACCTAATTGCATGCAATATGGAATAATACATATGTGAAACCATGACATTAAAAATGGTCTTAATTTACACACCTAAATATCATGCTCAATTGTGACTTGCTATTTGATTCGTGGAAAATTTGTTTTTGTAAAATTAAGTGACCTAAATTATAGAAACAAGTTTTCATGAAATTAAAAACTGGACGCTATGGACACTTGGGAAGTACGGCTCACCCACTAGAACAAACTATAAGGGGGTATAAAGCGGTGCGCACAGTCACACCTAAAGGATTTTCGGTCATAGCTTCGCGCTGACCTGGCTCTCCGCTTCCTTGCGAGTTCGATTGGAGCTACTGTGAACCATGATGATCACTACAGTGTCATTACTAAAAGTTTTTAAAATTAAGTACTACAAAGTTGTTTTGCATGCTTCTTTGTACACGATTTTACCACATTTATGTGCATACCCTATGTGTAAATTTTAAGTCTTTGCCAGCCAACCAAGAACACGTTCTTTTGGCTAGACCTCTTTGGTCAGACCTTAGGGCCATTCCAAACCCATGGCAGATTTTGCTAATTGGTCAGACCTTTGGTGATATTTGCACGTTCTTGCTTGGTCGACTTATTTCGAGTAAGCTTGGTCAGACCTTGGACCCGAGGCATAAGATGAGACTAAACATGCTCATGACATTACTACTTGTCTACTAATGTCTTGATCAGTCTCATAAATCTAAGAGTTGCATTTCATACAATTAACGCTCGTCGCTTACCTCTTGCCCCACTTGTTTACTCATTGGTCAGACCTTTGGTAATAAGTGGGAGGTCAAGTTGGATCTTAGTCTTAATTAGTAATTAATTGTGTAGTTAATTCTATTAAGAATTTAATTATTGAAAATACTAATTATTTGAACTTTTTAATTGTAGATGACTACCTCAGTCGGAAACAATTCGGTACTCAGGAGTTTCTTTGAGAAACAAAAACTCACTGGACCTAACTTCATTGACTGGTATCGCCAGCTTCGCATTATCCTGTCAGCTGAAGATAAGGAAAATTATTTGGAGCATCCTATTCCTACTGCACCTGTTGCAACTCCTGGACACCCAGTCCCTCCTGAGGCTTTGGCAGCTCACACTGCTTGGGTCAAGGGATCAAAGGACATTGCTGCCTTCATGCTTATGACCATGGACTTAGAAATCCAACGGAATCTAACTCACCTTGGTGCATATGACATGCTACAGGAGTTAAAAACTATGTTTACTCAACAGGCAGAACAGAAAATTCTTCAAACCGCGAGGGAATTTCACTCGTGCAAGCAAGAAGAAGGTCAATCTGTAAGCTCATATGTTCTAAAGATGAAGAGCTACATTGACAACTTGGAGCGTCTCGGTCATCCCGTCACTTTGAACATTGGAGTAAGCCTAATCTTGATTGGACTCTCTAAGGAGTATGACAGCTTTGTGCAGAACTATAATATGCACAGCATGGGGAAGACTGTGAATGAATTACATGTTATGCTTAAACAATATGAGCAGACGCTACCCAAGAAAGATGCTTCACCTGCTGATCCGTGTGTGAGTATATATATAAATATAGTATCCGATGCACGTGATACACGAGAGTCAACAAGTCAACCCTTTAGGAAAAAGACCAACTTGTAAAACCCGTGAATGTGATATGTGTGATACCGGGCAAGTGATCACCCGGGTCGTGTCCCAACGAGGTGTGAATGGAGGATATCGTTTTAGGTTCGGAATTAAAGTGTTTGATGATTGGAAAGAGATTTTTGAGTTTTTTTTTACTTCTAATTAAGATGAGAAAAACAAATTCACAAAGAAAAATTAAGATTAAAACAATTTAAATTAAAAACGTGAATCGGGAATTCTAAAAACGAGCCTAAAAGTAAAATCTTTTAAAAACTAATCCTACAAGTTCAAATTTATTTTTCCTAAGTCCTAATTGATAAAATAAAATTTTAGAAATAAGAATTATATTTTTTTGACTTTTAATTTTTTTATTACGAATTAAAAACTGTTTTTAAAAGAAAAATACATAAAAAATATTAAAACTATTCTAAAAATTATGAAACTTTTTATGAAATTACTTAAAGACCTAACAATCCTAGGAAAAATAATAAGAACGACACAGCTTATTCAGTTAAGCTGAAATAAGGTGAAACGTGGCTTATAGGCAAAAGGGGAAAAACAAGGTTAAATGAATTAATTGGAATGGGTCTAACAGAAAAGACCCAAGGGCGCTAGTGGTTAGGGGTGTGTGTTAAAGCTGGTTGAGTTGGGTTGAGGTCGAGGGTTCGACCCTTGACTTCCCCAATTCCCAGTTTTTTTTTTTTTTTTTTGCAAAACTATTTAAACAACAAACTTAGGCAACTTTTGTGAAGAAGGTTTTGATGAAAATCTTTAAACTAGCTTATGCAAGCTTGTAAAACCAACAGAAGTGAGTTTTTAACTCAAATGAGTTTTTTAGCCACAAGAGAGTTAACTAAATGAGTACATAAGCCAATGCCAGGCCAAACACACAAAAGCACAATAACAAGTGACACAAACAAGCTCATAACAACACTTAGCAAGCTAGGAATCAACAGAAACAAGGATCGAATAAGCTCAGTTTTCACTGAGCTAGCAGCAGAAACAGGTTACTATGGGGCAACTTGGAGGGCCAAAATAAGCTAGCAAATAAGTAATAAAGGGAAAACAAAGTATAGACCAAACAAGTTAGCACTACTAGGTTCCCAAAACTCCAAATTTCAAGTAATAAGCTCAAAAGATGAGCAAAATATGGTGTAGAGAAAAACGGGTCAGAGTGGTTGAAACTGGGTGCAGGGCAGTCAAAGGGCTGAATAGGGCTTTTCCAACTTATTTTTAAGCACTCAAACTAGTTTCAAATTGCAAAAACTCAGTTGATTTATGAAGATTAGCTACTAGACTATCCAGAAAACCATTTTTTAAACACTTTCAAAGCCTTATGATGCTTCAAAATGCCCCATGAACAGACCTGTGTAGACAGAAACTAACCAACACTTGACTTTTTCTAAGAACTACTAAGTTGACTTTTATGAATTTTAATTGATCCTAAATGACCGAGAATGATAAAATAAGCTATTATAAGACTAGATTAAGCTATGTTGACTACAAATGCACCTATATGAGTGATTATGCAACCTAATCTGATCTTAACTGATGCATAAATGATGATTGAGAGTGATTTTGACTTTTTTATGTTTGACCTATGGTTTTTATGATTGAAACTACTTATTTTACTCCTATGTGGACTGTCTAAGTTAAATGCAAACTATGAAACAACCTATAACACAGATTTATAGACTAAACCAAACACTCCTTTAGGAGACTGTTTTGAGAGATTATGAAGCTACAATGAGATTTAAACTATGAAATGTTAAAACAAGCTTATCCTAACATGTGTAGAGCTGATTTAAACATAGAAACACAGATTTAAACAACAATTCACAGATTTGATCAAATATGCAAAATGAGACAGTTATGAAGCAGATTAATGAAATATTTATGCAAACAACTATGAAATGATGAGATTTGCTAGATTAGGCTATATTATGACTAGTAGAAGCTAAAATGAACAACAAACAAGCTACTACTACTGATATACACTATTAAACTAAATTATGCAATATTAAGCTAAAATTAAAAGTTTAAACTCACTTTTGGCCCTAGCTAAACAAGGGCACCAACTTAATGACAGCTACAAGCTCCTAGCTTATCAATGATAAGCTAGGGAAAGTCCATCTGGCCCCATCCATTGCAGGCCACTTCCTCAAGCTTTCCACAATATGCATAGGTATGGTAACTTGTTGTTTTGTTCTGATTTGATCCTAAACAACTCATTAATAGCTATAGAAGCTAGAATGAGTATAAGCTACTGAGAAATAAGCTTATTGAAGCTTGAGGTTCTGTTTTGAAAATAACTTGCATAAACAGGATTCGAAATTTAAAACAGGAATTTAAGATGAAAATTATAACTTGTATTGAAACAAAAACTGAGTACAAATACAGGAAATATTAAAGCTTTTTGAAAACTAAAGTTAGCTAAAAAAAACTACTTAACAACTACTTAAAATCTCCTTGCCCTTAGGCTTACAAAAGGCCTATTTATACTAAAACTGAACTAGGGGTCTTCTCTTCTTTTGTGCTAGTTCTGTGAGATAAATCAGCATTGGAAACTCATTTGTGCTTCTTGGGATTAAATCCCAGCCCTTGGATTGAGTTGGGATGATCTCAGCCCTTCAATTGGTTTTGGCGCCCATTTGAAGTGGTGGATAGCCAGCGTGGAGGGGGGAAGGGTACAAGAAGGTGGCTTAGCAGTATTTGGGAAAGGGAGAAAGTATTGGGGAATGGAGGGGGGAGACAAAATTGTCCAAAGATGGTACAGTGATGGGATGGGGTGTTTTGGCGGGATTTTGGGGAAAGAAGAAGACGTTGACCAGGTCAACTGGTGGTTTAACTAAAATAAATAAAGGCCGGGTCTGGGTTTATGTTTTATCATTTGGGCTTGGGTTATCAGTTGGGATTTTTGGGTTAATGGTTTATGGCTGGGTTGGTTTTGTTTATTAGATAGGACAAAATGGTTTTAATCACAAGGGCTAATGTTGTAATTGTTGAAACTCCAGGGACCTAGGCTGCCAAGAATTAAAATTATTTCCAAGGACCATTTGTGTCGTTTTGGTATTTTTGGGGTTGACTTTGACTTTTGACTTTGACTTTTGTCTTCATTTGATCAAATGCACACTTGTTGTCGAGTCGATCCAAAAATGCCCGTTTTTGCTCCGTTTTCAATCCTTCGTACCTGAAACACATAAAAACACAAACCAATGATATCTGCAATATATTTTGGGTGTTTTTGGTCGTTTTTGTGTCTTTTATGGGTGTAAAATGATGAGTATTTACACACGCATCAATCCCCCACACTAAAGTATTGCTAGTCCCTAGCAATCCGATCATATGAAGTAATGAAAGGATCAAAAGAATACCAAGTATACCCCGTTTCGACTTTTTATTTGATGTGAGAAATTTAAACCAAAAATATATAAGTGCTTGATTTTCAAAAATGGTATCACGGAACAAGATTCACACAAACTGGGTGTCTCCAGGGAATTGAAATCTTCATCCTCTTTTTTATACTCCCAACTAAGCTTAAACTCAATGTGAAAATATTTTTGTAAAATGCTAACACTACTTATACTAATATTCTATGTAAGCCGAGACTTAACTTTTCACTCCCACAATTTATTTAAGTTAAGTGAATGTGCTTGATTTTCAAAAATTTGATCACAAAAATTGACGTTTTTATAAGATTTTGACTAATACTAGTTGAAAGATAGATTTAAAATTTACAACAAGCAAGTTTCAAAACTTTATTCAACACATCAAAATTTATTGCAGTTTGCAATATCATTCCATTTTATTCTATTTTTTTTTTCTTTTCATTTTTTTATTATTATTTTTTTAACTTTTGCAACATAAACTAACGGAGTTTCACGGCAACCAAGACCTTACACCTTCCGGAATAAAGGATTCAAGGGCCGTTACAACGGAGAGTTCCAAGAATCTAAACATTCCTGAAATGAGGATCCAAGGGTGTTAGACCAAGACCTCACACATTCCTGAATTAGAGGTCCAAGGGCCGGTGTAAGAGGGTAGCCAAGACCTAAACGCCTTCCGAAAATAAGGATCCAAAGGCCCATCTTGAACCGTAGTTTTATTAGCACATACATTTATTACTTAACTTTTGCAACTATGACATATGTTTGTTCTGAAGTTTAAATAAATCTTTGAACTAGTATTTTTCAAAATCGTATGAAAAAATGATTTTGTGTGGTCAAATGTTTGAAAATAAGCACTTATTAAGTCAGATTAGTTATCTTCTGGGAGGAAAAGCCATAGATTACTTATATAAGCTCTAAAGAGAACCAACTACTCTACGCTTAGCATTTTCATTTGCACAAATCGTAAAACCTTAGTCTATTCGTTAAGGAAGCAGCCAGATCAATACTCTGGCAGAGTCGGGATTCCCTTTGTTCTAACCTAATCAAGACTAAACATAACACACTTTTTATTTAAAAACGACAAAATTTTTTAAAATTTGGGTCAAAACGGGGGTACTAGGGCGCTAGAAGGTACATATGTGACAAAATTCGCGAGAATTCCCCCCCACACTTAGAATTGAATATTGCCCTCAATATTCAAAGTACCGGCTATTATGCCGCTACTTAGAACGTAAAAAGGTAATACTAATAGCCAAGTGTGGAACAGAAATGTCCATTTTTCACAAAAAAGATTGAAAAGATATCCCTAGATAATCGTTAGCAAAAAGGTCGGATATTGGGCGGCTGGATTGAAAACAGGCGCATCAATCATCACGATCTAAGGGAAATCTGCAAACAAGAGCAAACAACACAAAAGCCAAGCATAGTGGGAATCCCCCACACTTAGTGTTAGAAAATAGAGAGAAGTCAGAAACATGGGTTGTCACCCATGTGGTGCTAATGTTTTTGTTAACCGAGTCACTAGCTTGACTCGACCCCGAATTCATTGGTTCATGGGGAAGCAAGTGGAAGAAACAATCTCCATCGGACTTTCATTCAATGTGTTTGGATAAACATTTGAACATAAGAAAGTTCCACACCGACGAGATACCCACGGTATTTTAATAGTAGAAACTATAAGGGAAGATACCGGGGTCAAAGATGGTGTCCTCATTCCCGTAGGAGAAAAGGGAAAGAGAAATCACACCATATGTGATGAAGAGAAGCAATATTTTTATGACTATCATAAAAAACTCTTCATCATCAAAAGCCATGTTGTCTTCAACGGGAGGGAGGGTCGGGATGAAATCTTCAAGAACTAAATTCTTATGATCAATAACACCTCCCCCCACACTAGAATCATCCTCAGGATCAAAGTAGAAATGATCATATTCAGGAGGAGATATAATATGAGAGAGTTCACCGGAGAACTCCTCACGATAAAGATCATTCATATCAAAATGAAATGCATCATACTCGGGAAGAGAGATGTAAGAATGAGAAGTGGTACTGCCACTACTCGTCTCTTCCGAATGATCGATATAAAAGCAAAAGGCTTCATAAGCCGGGAGAGAAAAATCAGAACGAGAAGTGGGATTGCCACTACTCTCTTCAGCCGTATCAAAGATAAAACTCTCATATTCGGGAACAAGATCCTCGAGCTCGAGCTCCGAAGGATCTGACGGCTTATCTTCAAAAATAACTTCCTTCAGGGGGAGAAAAAATAACGGTTCATCAAATATCATTTTTTCTAATAACGGAGCATCTCCCCCCAGATCACCATCGGGCTCAACAATTTCCGGCGAAATTGGAGCATCAAATAAGAACACCTCGAGCTCTTCCATAGAAATACCACTTCCCTCAATCGGAGGAAAAGGATAGGAAGAGTCGGAAATGATTGGTGCAGAATAAGGAGTGGGATTTTTAGTTCCATCCATAGAATCAACAATTTCGATACGATAAATCGATTCCGGAGGTGGGACAAGTGGTGTGCTCTTAGAGCTAGCAATTTTCACCACTTCCGTTGTGATCTCCGATTCTTGTTCATCATAATCAAAAATACTCTTAACTTTCGAAGAACAACTCTCAAACCATTTGCTTGAGCCAGGGGTAATTTTCATTGTTTTGAGCTCAGCACGTTTGTTTGAAGTACTCTTAACCGTGAATCTCGAAAGTATCGAATCACTTCTTTTGGAAGCAATTACGAGATCAGATTTTTGATTAACCGTAGCAACGTTGCATTTGGTTAGAGATTTAGAGTCCTGATTAATGTTAAACGTGACTTCTTCATTATCGACTCGAATGGTTAATTCTTCGGCGTATACATCAATGAAAGCACGACTCATTCTTAAGAAAGCTCTCCCCATAATGAGTGGAACTCTAGGATCGGCATCAAATTCTACCACAGCGAAATCAGTGGGAAAGTGGAACTTTCCTACTTTCACAACGACATCCTTAGCTATTCCAAGTGGACGAGTTATAGTACAGTCCGCTAGCTCGAGTGTCATGCAAGTAGATGTAAGCTCCGGAAGAGATAATTTCTTCCATACAGAGAGTGGCATAAGATTAATGCTTGCACCAAGATCGGCCAAGGCTGAGCACTGAACCATCCCCGAGAAATCACATGGGATTAAAAACTTGCCGGGGTCTCCGAGCTTTTCGGGAAGCTTCTTGAGGAGAACCGCTGAGCACTGCTCGTTAAGTGGGGTTTTTGCCATCTCAGACAACTTATCCTTGTTGCTTAGTAAACTTTTGAGTATAGATACAAATTTGGGCATAAGGACGAGAGCATCTGCGAAGCTTATGTCAAAATGCAACTCATTGAAGATTTGGAAGAATTTCTCCATTTGTTGATTTGTTTTATCTCGAAGCTTTTGATCATTAAGTCTCGAAGGATATGGAATCGAAGGCTTAGGATTGGTCTTCGGAACATCGGGTTTCGGAATTTGAGATTGGACGACCGAAGGTTGGACGTGTGTGGTACTTCGTGGGCTTGAGAAATGCACCTTGTCCGTTGTCACCTCGGCATCTCGATTCACTTCCCTCGGTGGAGGGGGCATAGGAGTCGAGGGTCCATTATGCGTCTTACCACTTCGAGTGGTGACGGATTTCAACTCTGCATTTGGATTAGTAATGGTATTGCTCGAAAGTCCTCTGGATGATGAAGAAGCTTGGTTCATGTTCATATTCATGAAACTGCTCATCATATTCTTCAACTCATTTGTTTGACGAGACATCGTAGTATCAATTTCCTTTCTCAACTCAACTTTCATGTTATTTATTTGAGTTTGCATTGGACGAATGATTGACTCGGTAATTTTCATGAAATCATTTGTCAAAGGAGCTTGAGGAGGTTGTTGATAAACTGGTTGATTCGGAGCTTGGTTGAAATTGTTACGGTTTTGGTTGAAATTTTGAGAAGTGTTGAAATTTTGTCCTTGATTTTGAACAAAGCGATTTTGATTATTTTGATTTTGCACCGGTGGAAAACTAGGTGGTACCATAGTATTCGGTGCTCGGTAATGAGTTTCCGCTTGCGGTCGGTATTGATTGTAGTTTACGGCTGCTACCGGAGCTTGGTAAAAAGAAGCATCGGTTGCTTGAAAATCATAATACGCATGCGGGCCACCACAAGTTTCACACACTTTGTTTACGGCTTTGATTGGTTCCGGTTTATGAATTTCACTCTTAATTTCTTTCACTTCCTTCATCATGCAACGAATTACGTCCGTTAGAGCAGCTAACGGTGAGACTAATTCTGATGAGTTACCGAATGAAGAAGCAGGAGTGATAGGAACATTCACTTTGTTTCTAGAAATAGGAACTTTTGACTTATTCTCACAAATTTCAAGCACATCTTTAGGTCGACGATTCAAGATATTGCCACCGGCGGCTGCATTAAGCGAATCTTGATCGTTTCCATTCAACCCATTATAAAATGTGTTGATTTGTTGTAACTCCGTGAAATCATGATGTGGGCATTTTCTTAAAAGATCTTTGAATCGTTCCCATGCCTCTTCGAAGTTTTCATCGAAACTTTGATGAAATCCCGAAATTTCATTCTTAAGATTAGTCGTCTTTGACGGAGGAAAGAAATAATTGACAAATTTTTGTATGAGATCTTCCCAAGTTTCAATGGTTCGAGGGGGTTCTTTTTCCAGCCAAATCCGGGCTGCCCCTTTGAGTGAAAATGGAAATAGCATCAATTTGATTACTTTTTGCGGCACATCCTTGTAATTGATGGTCGAGGTCAACTTGTTGAACCAACGGATGTGTGCATACGGATCTTCTCGTTCAAACCCGTGGAATTGATTTGTAGACACGAGTTGAATCAAATGTGTCTTCAATTCGAAATGATCAGAATTGATTGCCGGTAAAATGATGGCATCTCCGTAACCCTCGGTGGGTGCTTGGAGCATTTCGGCCATTGTACGATTGTCTGCCATTTTATCAATGGGAATAGTACAAAGCTCGGGTTCGACTATTCGGGCAGCACGTCTACGAGAACGTCTTTTTGGAATTGTGGTGAGATCACGAAGGGGACTCGTTGATCTAGAAGAACGAGTGCGCATGCACTAAAAAACAATTCAATTAAAACGAGACCGAAGCAAAACACAAGTGAAATTAAACCAATAATCAACAAGCGTACGGTAGCTCTTCAAAAGATAAATGCACAAAGGAGCGGAAGAGAAGAATGGATCTCTTTTCGAGGCGAAGTTCGTTGGATCGCCTCTCCTTATACCCCTCTTATAGTTTATTTATCAATCAAAGGTGAGCCGATATTCGCAAGTGATACAAAGGCAAGTTTTAATCTTTTGTTTGGGAACTTAATATGATAATACTCCAAGTTGAGGAATATTATATTGAGATTGCTTTTATCTTTTATTTTAACACAAGAAAACGAAAAATGTTTGTATTTTTGTTTTTTATATGATAATATATATACAAAAGAAAAGAAACATATTTTTGTTTTTTATAATTTTATGAAAGCAATAACTTCAAGAAGAAGGATCTCAAGTCACTAATCGTTAAAACCTTTAACAATATTGTCACAACACAACCTCCCCGGCAGCGGCGCCAAAAATTGATCCGTGTGTGAGTATATATATAAATATAGTATCGGATGCACGTGATACACGAGAGTCAACAAGTCAACCCTTTAGGAAAAAGACCAACTTGTAAAACTCGTGAAAGTGATATGTGTGATACCGGGCAAGTGATCACCCGGGTCGTGTCCCAACGAGGTGTGAATGGAGGATATCGTTTTAGGTTCGGAATTAAAGTGCTTGATGATTGGAAAGATATTTTTGAGTTTTTTACTTCTAATTAAGATGAGAAAAACAAATTCACAAAGAAAAATTAAGATTAAAACAATTTAAACTAAAAATGTGAGTCGGGAATTCTAAAAACGAGCCTAAAAGTAAAAACTTTTAAAAACAAATCCTACAAGTTCAAATTTATTTTTCCTAAGTCCTAATTGATAAAAGAAAATTTAAAAAAAAAGAATTATATTTTTTTGACTTTTAATTTTTTTATTACGAATTAAAAACTGTTTTAAAAAGAAAAATACATAAAAAATATTAAAACTATTCTAAAAATTCTGAAACTTTTTATGAAATTACTTAAAGACCTAAAAATCCTAGGAAAAATAATAAGAACGACACAGCTTATTCAGTTAAGCTGAAATAAGGTGAAACGTGGCTTATAGGCAAAAGGGGAAAAACAAGGTTAAATGAATTAATTGGAATGGGTCTAACAGAAAAGACCCAAGGGCGCTAGTGGTTAGGGGTGTGTGTTTAAGCTGGTTGAGTTGGGTTGAGGTCGAGGGTTCGACCCTTGACTTCCCCAATTCCCAGTTTTTTTTTTTTTTTTTTTTTTTTTTTTTTTTTTTTTTTTTTCTTTTTGCAAAACTATTTAAACAACAAACTTAGGCAACTTTTGTGAAGAAGGTTTTGATGAAAAGCTTTAAACTAGCTTATGCAAGCTTGTAAAACCAACAGAAGTGAGTTTTGAACTCAAATGAGTTTTTTAGCCACAAGAGAGTTAACTAAATGAGTACATAAGCCAATGCCAGGCCAAACACACAAAAGCACAATCACAAGTGACACAAACAAGCACATAACAACACTTAGCAAGCTAGGAATGAACAGAAAAAAGGATCGAATAAGCTCAGTTTTCACTGAGCTAGCAGCAGAAACAGGTTGCTATGGGACAACTTGGAGTGCCAAAATAAGCTAGCAAATAAGTAATAAAGGGAAAACAAAGTATAGACCAAACTAGTTAGCACTACTAGGTTCCCAAAACTCCAAATTTCAAGTAATAAGCTCAAAAGATGAGCAAAATATGGTGTAGAGAAAAACGGGTCAGAGTGGTTGAAACTGGGTGCAGGGCAGTCAAAGGGCTGAATAGGGCTTTTCCAACTTATTTTTAAGCACTCAAACTAGTTTCAAATTGCAAAAACTCAGTTGATTTATGAAGATTAGCTACTAGACTATCCAGAAAACCATTTTTTAAACACTTTCAAAGCCTTATAATGCTTTAAAATGCCTCATGAACAGACCTGTGTAGACAGAAACTAACCAACACTTGACTTTTTCTAAGAACTACTAAGTTGACTTTTATGAATTTTAATTGATCCTAAATGACTGAGAATGATAAAATAAGCTATTATAAGACTAGATTAAGCTATGTTGACTACAAATGCACCTATATGAGTGATTATGCAACCTAATCTGATCTTAACTGATGCAGAAATGATGATTGAGAGTGATTTTGACTTTTTTATGTTTGACCTATGGTTTTTATGATTGAAACTACTTATTTTACTCCTATGTGGACTGTCTAAGTTAAATGCAAACTATGAAACAACCTATAACACAGATTTATAGACTAAACCAAACACTCCTTTAGGAGACTGTTTTGAGAGATTATGAAGCTACAATGAGATTTAAACTATGAAATGTTAAAACAAGCTTATCCTAACATGTGTAGAGCTGATTTAAACATAGAAACACAGATTTAAACACAATTCACAGATTTGATCAAATATGCAAAATGAGACAGTTATGAAGCAGATTAATGAAATATTTATGCAAACAACTATGAAATGATGAGATTTGCTAGATTAGGCTATATTATGACTAGTAGAAGCTAAAATGAACAACAAACAAGCTACTACTACTGATATACACTATTAAACTAAATTATACAATATTAAGCTAAAATTAAAAGTTTAAACTCACTTTTGGCCCTAGCTAAACAAGGGCACCAACTTAATGGCAGCTACAAGCTCCTAGCTTATCAATGATAAGCTAGGGAAAGTCCATCTGGCCCCATCCATTGCAGGCCACTTCCTCAAGCTTTCCACAATATGCATAGGTATGGTAACTTGTTGTTTTGTTCTGATTTGATCCTAAACAACTCATTAATAGCTATAGAAGCTAGAATGAGTATAAGCTACTGAGAAATAAGCTTATTGAAGCTTGAGGTTCTGTTTTGAAAATAACTTGCATAAACAGGATTCGAAATTTAAAACAGGAATTTAAGATGAAAATTATAACTTGTATTGAAACAAAAACTGAGTACAAATACAGGAAATATTAAAGCTTTTTGAAAACTAAAGTTAGCTAAAAAAAAACTACTTAACAACTACTTAAAATCTCCTTGCCCTTAGGCTTACAAAAGGCCTATTTATACTAAAACTAAACTAGGGGTCTTCTCTTCTTTTGTGCTAGTTCTGTGAGATAAATCAGCATTGGAAACTCATTTGTGCTTCTTGGGATTAAATCCCAGCCCTTGGATTGAGTTGGGATGATCTCAGCCCTTCAATTGGTTTTGGCGCCCATTTGAAGTGGTGGATAGCCAGCGTGGAGGGGGGAAGGGTACAAGAAGGTGGCTTAGCAGTATTTGGGAAAGGGAGAAAGTATTGGGGAATGGAGGGGGGAGACAAAATTGTCCAAAGATGGTACAGTGATGGGATGGGGTGTTTTGGCGGGATTTTGGGGAAAGAAGAAGACGTTGACCAGGTCAACTGGTGGTTTAACTAAAATAAATAAAGGCCGGGTCTGGGTTTATGTTTTATCATTTGGGCTTGGGTTATCAGTTGGGATTTTTGGGTTAATGGTTTATGGCTGGGTTGGTTTTGTTTATTAGATAGGACAAAATGGTTTTAATCACAAGGGCTAATGTTGTAATTGTTGAAACTCCAGGGACCTAGGCTGCCAAGAATTAAAATTATTTCCAAGGACCATTTGTGTCGTTTTGGTATTTTTGGGGTTTACTTTGACTTTTGACTTCACTTGATCAAATGCACACTTGTTGTCGAGTCGATCCAAAAATGCCCGTTTTTGCTCCGTTTACAATCCTTCGTACCTGAAACACATAAAAACACAAACCAAGGATATCTGCAATATATTTTGGGTGTTTTTGGTCGTTTTTGTGTCTTTTATGGGTGTAAAATGATGAGTATTTACACAATCATCACCTTCACTTCATGCTATACGTGCAGGAAAGGTCCAGAAAAACCAAGGTAAAAAACCGTTCAAGGCTGCTATGGGGAATCAAGGGAACGGAAAGTACAAGTTGGCTTATGCTCCCGAGCATAAACCATCTTATGCTTCCAAGCGCAAGAAAACTCCACCACCCAAGAAGGATAACCCTGCAAAGGATGCGACCTGTCACCAGTGTGGTGAAATAGGTCATTGGAGAAAGAACTGTCCCATGTATCTCGCCGAGTTGATGAAAAAGAAGAAGCTATCTCAAGGAGCTAGCACTTTAGGTATTTTCACCATAGAACTCTATTCTTTTCCTAGTAAATATTGGGTCTATGACACGGGTTGTGGTACTCACATCTGTAATACTACTCAGGGTCTCAGGGGAAGTAGGAAAGCTGAAGCCAGGAGCTTTAAGTCTGTACGTGGGCAATGGTCAACGGGCAGAAGTTGAAGCTATTGGAAGTTATCATTTATGTCTCCCTAGTGGATTAGTAGTTGTTTTAAACAATTGTCATTATGCACCCTCTATTACAAGAGGAATTATTTCAGTTTCACGTTTGTTTGACGATGGTTTTGTTAATCGTTTTGAATTGAATAATACAATTTCAGTTTCTAGGAATAATGTTGTTTATTTTATTGCTATCCCAAGGGATGGTATTTTTGAAATTGATATGTCTTGTTCTAAAACAAATGATAGTTCTATGTTTGCTGTTAGCAATAAAAGAGCCAATCTAACCTTGGACTCTACTCTCTTGTGGCATTGTCGTCTTGGACACATTAGCAAGAAACGCATGGAGAAGTTGAAACATGATGGACTTCTCAACTCAACTGACATCAATTCATTTGAAAAGTGTGTTTCCTGCATGTCTGGTAAGATGGCAAGAAAACCCTATTCACATCAAGTGGAAAGGGCTAAAGATCTACTTGGACTAATACACACTGATGTATGTGGCCCATTTAGAACTGTGTCAAGACAAGGAGCAAGCTACTTCGTCACTTTTACTGATGACTATAGTCGGTATGGTTATGTTTACCTGCTGAAACATAAACATGAAGTGTTTGAAACATTTAAAGTGTTTTAAAAGGAAGTAGAAAACCAACTCGGGAAGACCATTAAATCACTACGTTCGGATCGTGGAGGTGAATATATGAGTCAAGAGTTTTTGGATCATCTTAAGGAGCATGGGATTATTGCCCATCGAACCCCTCCTTACACGCCACAACATAATGGTGTGTCTGAGAGGAGAAATCGAACACTGCTAGACATGGTTCGCTCCATGATGAGTCAAACTACTCTTCCAAAGTCCTTTTGGGATTATGCCCTTGAGTCTGCTGCGCGCATTCTCAACATGGTTCCAACTAAGAAGGTTGATAAGACACCATACGAGGTATGGCATGGGAAAGCCCCTAAGTTGTCTTACTTAAAAGTCTGGGGTTGTGAGGCACTTGTTAAGCGTGATACACTTACCAAACCTGACAAACTGGAACCCAGATCTATTAAGTGTATCTTCATAGGATACCCAAAGGAAACAATGGGATATTCTTTCTACCTTCCATCCGAGAACAAGGTATTTGTTGCTCAGAATGCTGAATTCTTTGAGAAAAATCTCTTAGATCATGAAGCAAGTGGGAGTCTAGAAGATCTTGAAATTATTCAAGAAGATGATATAAATCCTTGTGTAGACACTAGCTTAAATCATGATGAGGATGATCAAGAAATTGATAAACCTCAAAGTGATATCAATCCCATTCGTAAGTCCGCTAGGACATGCCGTGCCCCAGATCGAATGTGTTTATACGTCGATGCTGAGGAGCATGAGTTAGGGGATCTTGGTGAACCCAATAACTATAAAGTTTCATTGTTGGATCCTGAATCCAAGAAATGGCTTGATGCAATGAATGTGGAAATGCTATCCATGAAAGACATCGAAGTCTGGGACTTAGTTGATCTTCCTCCTAACGGTAGAACCGTTGGTAGGAAATGGCTCTTCAAAAAGAAGACTGACATGGATGGTGCAGTACACACCTTTAAAGCTCGTCTCGTAGCAAAAGGCTTCACTCAAACCTACGGGGTTGATTATGAAGAGACCTTTTCTCCTGTTGCAGACATTAGAGCTATAAGGATTCTCATAGCCATAGTTGCATTCTATGACTATGAGATTTGGTAAATGGATGTCAAAACCGCCTTCCTTAATAGACATCTTTCCGAAGAAGTCTATATGGTGCAACCTGAAGGTTTTGTTAATCCAAAATATCCTAACCGAGTATGCAAGCTCAAGCGTTCCATTTATGGACTTAAGCAAGCATCTAGGCAATGGAATAAACGTTTTGATGATGAGATTAAGAAATTCGGTTTCACTCAAAATCAAGATGAGCCATGTGTATATAAGAAAGCTAGTGGGAGTTATGTCACTTTCCTAATTCTATATGTTGATGACATATTACTCATGGGAAACAATATTCCAATGTTACAAGATGTAAAATCCTATATTGGAAAATGTTTTGCCATGAAAGATCTAGGAAAAGCGGCATATATTCTTGGAATCAAGATCTATAGAGATAGATCAAGACGGTTAATTGGTTTGTGTCAAAGTGCTTACATTGAGAAAATCTTGAAAAGATATTTCATGGAGAATTCCAAACGAGGAACTATCCCAATGCAAGAAAAGCTTAAATTGAGTAAATCACAAGGTGCTGAGACACCTGCTGAAAAAGAGCGCATGCAAAGAGTTCCTTATGCCTCGGGTATAGGATCAATTATGTATGCTATGAGATGTACTCGTCCTGATGTTGCGTTCTCTCAGAACATAACAAGCCGATTTCAACAGAATCCAGGGGAACTTCACTGGACTACTGTTAAGAATATTCTTAAGTATTTACGCAATACTAAGGATATGTTTCTGGTTTACGGAGGTGATATGAAACGAGAGCTCAGGGTTTCTTGCTACACTGATGCTGGATATCTGACAGATGATGATGACCTAAAATCTCAGACTGGATATGTATTCGTTTTAAATGGAGGTGCTGTTGACTGGAAAAGCACGAAGCAAAGTATTTATGCTACTTCATCTACAGAAGCTGAGTATATAGCTGCCTATGATGCATCTAAAGAGGCTGTATGGATTCGAAAATTCATTTCTGGGCTTGGCATTGTTCCCACAACTGAAGAACCCATAGATATGTATTGTGACAATACTGGAGCCATTACTATAGCAAATGCAAGTGGACTCACCAAGGGTGCTAGACATTACCGCGTAAAAGTTCATTATCTTCGAGAGACCATTGAGATGGGTGACGTGAAGATATTAAAAGTTCACACAGATGACAATCTAGCTGATCCATTTACGAAGGCTTTAGCATATCCTAAGCATTCTGAATTGACTAGGAATATTGGTTTGATACCAGCTAGTAGTCTCATGTAAATCTGTGTGTTTAATTAGTATTTGAATAATTTGGAATTGTAAGACAGTTTTTGTTTTCTGATAAATAAAGATACGAGGTATTTGTTATTTTATTTATATAACCTGTTATTCCATATTTGCATGTTTAATCCATGAAATGATTCATCATTCTAAATATGTCCATTGTCGGTTAACAATATGGGAATATTGTTATGCAAGGCAAATGTGAGTGTTGGTTATATTCTATGAGAATGTGGATTGTTCCAGCCAAACTCATATGTATTCACAAGGGATGCATATTGGATACCCCAACTTTCAAACATTTACTTTTGGATCCTTGTCATGAGTAAAATGTTGAAATGGTTTGTTAAGTTATCCTTAGACTTGAGATACAAGCAAGTTCTGTTATGTGTGGATATCACTTTTGTAATTATATGCCAAACGCTGTCCTGAATAAGGTAGTTATAAAAGCTATTTTTCGGAGTGATGTGAAGCAGCATCCACAACACTTGTAGTCAACAAAGGATTTGTTACTCCACTTGATATGTGCAGAAAGATACCATGGGCCCTCCCCAGAATTAATCAGATAATTGTTCGGCCAAACCCAAAGGGTAATGCAAGATGATTCTTGGTTACATTTGGTATATCTAATTAAAATTTTATAACGAGAAACTAAATGGTTAAACTATATGGAATGAGTTAGGATCCATATCCATGGTTTAACGGTATCTATAACAAAGAATGATGAAAGCAAGACATAAATGACCATGCAACTGAGAATGATTTATGAAACTACATCTCAGACACCTTTAGTTTAAATAGCGAGTAAGAGCGTTGCTAGACGTTTCCGTCGTTTGTATTTGTGCTATCTGCTACTCCAACTCCCAAGTGGGAGCTGTTGAAATGTGAGAGTCGGATTAGCTAGTACGACTAAAGTTGTGTGAGCCTATTGGGGGCAAAAACATTAAACATTTAGAATACGTTATGTATTTCACGTAAAGTCTTAAATGTGACCTGATTTGGACACAAAATGAACTAGACAGGATTCTTTACTTGTCATAACCCTTGTGGCAGATTTATAGAAGGATCTAGAAAGGATAAATCTGTCTAGATTCATTAGTGATAAGGAGGAAAGGAAGAGTTGTGATAAGGCTTAAAGTTGGAAGAGTTTTAAGCTTATCATAAATGTGTTTTAGCCTTATCATGAGTGAGAATTGAGAGGCTATATAAACCTCCCTATACCTGCTCATTAGAGACGATAGAAGCTAAAACCAATATACAAACCTACGCACTGATTTTCATTCTCTTTTCACTTGTCTAACCATTCGGTGTATAGCAACATTTGATTGGTTTGGAAAAAGTCAAATATATCAAGCCTTAACAAGAATTTATATTCTTGTTTTTTTGTTTCTGTTTTCTCTTTCGTACACATTCGAACGTATACCTTTCGGTATTCGAATTGTGTTTAAGTTAGTAACAATAACACACGGTGTTAGTTTGTTATACGTGAAGCAAGACTTGGTGTTTGAGTTTACGTGAGATACAGCTAGCACTCCGGGCATATTTGTTTGACGTGTTTGTGTGAGCAACCGTAGAGGTAGTATATATTTACTACTTAATTTTATTTGCAGGTAACTACAAGGGTTAGTTTTCTATTTAGTTTTCTTGTTCCCTTTTATTTGTTTTGTTTGTTATTATTTGTGTTAATTCTAATAGCAAAACTACATCCGATATTCCGCTGCGTACTCGTAGTTAATTGGTTAAAATATTAATAAATCCCAACAGTGGAAACACGAGTCAACTCGTTTGGTGTATTATGGGTTACACAAATTTAATAAACACACGAAAAGGCTGCATGAAATCTAATTTAGTTATTTGTTTTATTTTTTATTTTGACAACTATAATGCAATACTTGTCATTAATTAATAAAAAATAACAAGACACAAACAAATTAATTAACGGTTAATTAGATACATAAAATAGCAAATTATAATAAGTTTGCCATGCTATTTTATGTGTGAATTCCGGCTATAAGACCTACGCAATCAATTTTTTTGATGCATGTGGCGATCTAGGCACTTGATGAAAACATAGTGAGGGTCTTATGGTTCTCCTTTTGGGGAAGACTCGTGAGAGAACTCGGATTTTATGTGTTTAAATTAATGTCTTTGTTCATGGTTTTGATTCCTTATGTGCATAATTGTTATATGTTTTACACACCTAATTGCATGCAATATGGAATAATACATATGTGAAACCATGACATTAAAATGGTCTTAATTTACACGCCTAAATATCATGCTCAATTGTGACCTGCTATTTGATTCGTGGAAAATTTGTTTTTGTAAAATTATGTGACCTAAATTATAGAAACAAGTTTTCATGAAATTAAAAACTGGACGCTATGGAGACTTGGGAAGTACGGCTCACCCACTAGAACAAACTATAAGGGGGGTATAAGGCGGTGCGCACAGTCACACCTAAAGGATTTCCAGTCATAGCTTCGCGCTGACCTGGTCCTCCGCTTCCTTGCAAGTTCGATTGGAGCTACCGTGAACCATAATGATCACTACAGTGTCGTTACTAAAAGTTTTTAAAATTAAGTGCTACAAAGTTGTTTTGCATGCTTCTTTGTACACGATTTTACCACATTTATGTGCATACCCTATTTGTAAATTTTAAGTCTTTGCCAGCCAACCAAGAACACGTGCTTTTGGCTTGACCTCTTTGGTCAGACCTTAGGGCCATTCCAAACCCATGGCAGATTTTGCTCATTGGTCAGACCTTTGGTGATATTTGAACGTTCTTGCTTGGTCGACTTATTTCGAGTAAGCTTGGTCAGACCTTGTGATGAAATCAAATAAGTACATTTTATTACCATCATTTATCCTATTTATTTGACTTGTTTTATTATATTATACATGAGAATCGATACATTAATGTTTACTTTAGTAATTCTCAGGTAAAAACAAGCATTATGTGAAACTTGGCGATTTTGGACTAATTATGGAGCAAAACAAGCAAGATGTCAAAAGCCTACTGAAATCCAGAAGATCAAGCTCGTTCTATTCCAGATACGCCGCAATATACTTCTAACATACGGCGTATCACTATCAAGATTTCACAAGTTACAATCCAAGACAGCTAAAGTACATGCGCCGCATACAAAGATCAAGATACGCCGCATCTGAAGACGGTGTACGAATATTCCAGAATATATTAATCTTGGACCCCACGCGAAGTTAAGTCAATGCGCCGCATCTGTCTACTCAATGCGCCGCATCGATCCCTCAGACAAAAACTATAAATACCCCAAGGCCAGACGAATTTCGGGACACTAAGCGCTCGAAGACCGAAGCCGGATTCAGACGACCAAGCAGCACAAGACACACCTAAACGAAGATACAAGAGTTGTAAGAAGGTCCTGCATGTATTCAATTCATTAAGTAGTTTTGTTTTATTGTTTTAGTACACTTTAATTCATCAGGATTGATGGGCTTGTGTCATGTGACTACGGAAGATCATGCACTCCCCTTAATATTTCTTTCCCATTAATTAATGTTTATATGTTGATGTCTTTGGTGACTTTTATTAGTGCATTGATAACCTCTGTGTCTAGCTGAGTCTTGCGGGTCGCCATGCCCCTTCCTCGCCTATTTGTTTTAGCGTCTCTTAAATAAATAGGATAGACATAAGTAATCATTAAGGGTTTACTCGCCGATAAGATTAGAGCCAATGAGAAATGTTTAATTATATACACTTCAAATAAAACTAGCAATAAAACAAGTGACAAGCTACTTAATTATCAGGACAGGTCTTCTTCTTGTATCGAGTATCTATCTGTGTACGTGTGTGCTAATCGCTGATTCGTGCTCATTAGTTTAGTTTTCTATTTAATCATAACCAAACCGTTCCAGTCTCTCAGGCTGAACCCCCTTGCATTAGATTAGGTTGTATAGCTAACTTAGGATATTAAAATACTGATTAGAATAACTAGATAATACGTTCCACTCTTAGTGATCGACACTCTACTTAACATTATATTCATACTGACCGGGTACACTGCTCGTTAAGTGTGTGTGTTATTGATAAGTCGGCTAAATATAAATTTAAAACTTGAGTAGGCATTAATACTGCTAAACCGCAACGACACATTACGCTCCATCAAGTTTTTGGCGCCGCTGCAGGGGAGTGAATTGTTATTATCTATTAATTTGATTAGTATTTTAATTAGGTTTTTTTTTTTTTTTTTTTTTTTTTTTTTTTTTTTTTTTTTTTTTTTAGATTCTAACCCTGTTGTATATTAGATAGATTGCATTCATTGTATAATTTGCATATTTTCTATTTTTGTTTGTTTTCTGTAATTTTTTTTTCTTTTTGTTTGTTTTTATTTTTTGTTTTTCTTTTTTCTGTATTTTTCTGCATTCTGCTGTCGTTGTATTGTACTGATACAAACGATACGGCGCATCTGTTTTCACAGATACGGCGTATTGCGTTTAATTTTTATAAAATACAACGCGTTTAATAAATTCGAGTACGACGCATCTTTCCCCAAGATACGGCGTATTCTGTTTTTAATAAGAAATTTTTCTAAACCCTAACGCCATACGACACATCTGTTTTAACAGATACGGCGTATTTTCTATTTAAATTAAAAACAGTTTTTCGAATTATTAAACAGAAGCAACGCATCGATCTTTATCGATACGGCGCATCTACTAAACCAAAAATCTTGTATTTTGAAACGTAACGAAAATATGACGCATTAGCTTTTGTTAATACGACGCATTTAATTTAATTTAATAAATATAGTTGATTTTTGATATTCACTTTGATCGTTTCACTACTCTCGTGCACAAGTTGGTTTACTTTCAGAATAAATGATGGCTTAAGCATCACTATGGAAGATTACATTCTGAACCTAACTAAGAGATGCTAGCTGGGGTGATCAACCTTCGATGACTGGAAGGCTATAATAAGACGACAAGAGTGGAGGAGAACTCAGTACTGGTAACATTGAGCATCTTAAATTCTTAAAATAGAATTCCAGGTACCCTCTACAATTATTCACCTAGCCTTAAGGAGAGTTCTCTACGAAACCTCTCCCGAACATAATCTTAATTTTGTAAGCTTAAAACGATATTTGCTACTAACCTTGGAGTAAATCATTATCCACTAAACAATAAGATTATAATCATTAATAAAACGGATATGCTTATAGTTCTTATCTAGAATTTATTTATATCATATGGTATACCGTTTTACCCCAAATTTGATGTATAAGGAAACGCGTTGCGGAGGCCAAGGTACGTTCCTTATTTAAATTTTGTTCACTGGCACAACAATACGGCGGATCTTAGTATTCTAAGCGCCGTATATCTGATTAATTAAAACTTATTGACCAGTCAACGAATTTAGATAAATACGGCGCATGACAATTATGCGATACGGCGCATCGTATATGCCCTATAAATATGAAAGAGATTCGCCGGATTTCCACCTTTTACCCAATTTACACACAGTTAAAACGCACACCACTTGGCCGAATTAAACCCTTCAATCTAAGTTCTTTTCTCAAATCAAACCTTCTAATCCGAATTCTCGACCGAATCCTAATCGCGACATATGGGGATTGGACTTCATGGGACCGTTTCCTGAATCTAAAGGTAATAAGTATATTTTGGTTGTTGTTGATTACGTATCAAAATGGGTCAAAGCGCAAGCGTTACCAACAAACGACAGCAAGGTAGTTCTTAAATTTTTGCAAAGTTTGTTTGCTAGGTTTGGAGTTCCTAAAGCATTGATTAGTGATAGGGGAACACACTTTTGTAATCACCATCTAGGAAGAGCTTTGCAACAATATGGAGTGTATCATAGGGTTTCCACTGCATACCATCCTCAATCCAATGGGCAAACTGCAGTAACCAATAGGGCTATAAAACGGATTCTAGAAAAAACGATTGGATACTATCCGAAAGGGTGATCTGACAAGTTAAATGATGCTTTATGGGCATTTCGTACAGCCTATAAGACACCAACGGGATGTACTCCATTTCGTCTTGTATACGGAAAAGCATGCCACCTACCAGTCGAAATAGAACAAAGTGCATATTGGGCTTTAAAGAAATGTAACATGGATATGGAAGCTGCAACGAAGAACCGTTTCATGGAACTCAATGAACTCTATGAACTACGAGATGAGGCCTACAGAAATACTAAGATCTACAAAGAAAGAACTAAAAGATGGCATGACTCGAGGTTACATGGGGATAAAATGTTTACTATTGGAGAAAAAGTGCTGCTATTTAATTCTCGATTAAAGATGTATCCAGGTAAACTTAAATCAAGATGGACGGGTCCGTTCGTTGTCAAGAAAGTGTATCCATATGGGACTATTGAAATATGCGATAAAAATGGTTATATATTCAAGGTAAACGGGCAACGAGTTAAAAAATACTTTGATAATAAAATTGAGGATACTGAGAACGAAGTGGTGGAGTTTGAACCCGAAGTATTGGATTAAGGAGCTGAACGTGAGTCTAACTTGAAGACTCTGGAATAAAGACAAGTGCTGACCGGGAGACAACCCGGAAGAAAAATTTTTACTTTTCTGTTCTGTGTCGAGTCTGTCAGACCTGCAGAAGATGCGACGCATCACCTGCACTGGTCATATCTTATTTCATTTTCTGCATTTTTATTTTTGACTTTAAAACTTTCTGTCAGTTTATTTAATGCGGCACATCCCTGGTTAAGGATGCGACGCATCTTTTATTCTGATTCGTATTTATTCCAGGCTCGATACGGCGTATCTTCTTCCATAAGATACGGCGTATCGACTGACCTGATGATTTACAGTTTAATTTTTTAGGTTTTATTTTTACTAACTACTAATGTATTATGCAAGTTTGAACCTTCTTAACTCAGGTGTGTTAAAGTCTAGATGGTATTATAGATTCCTGCATTTTTTGTGTGGATACATCATCTATGAAGCTTAAACGTTCTCATCCATAAGAAAGTTGATTTTTGCTCTTATACGAATAATGGAGGATCATACCGAGCAAATCTCAGGGGAGTTTTTCTGTTCTAATTCTTTTATTTTCCAGTTTTTAACCTTTGACGCAAACAACGAGGACGTTGTTTAACTTAAGTGGGGGGATGGAGAATTAGAACACTTACTTGTCCTAAACTTTTTCAAAATATGCTTAAAATGCGCTTAATATATCAAAATTTAATTTTTTTTTAGCATGTTTTTGTTTAAAGTCTAAATTACATAACCGCACACATAACTCTATTCTTTCAAAGATATTAAAACTTTAGTGTGTCGGTGACTTGTAAACTTTAGAACTTGGCTTGTATACTATTCGAGACCACCATAATAAGTATTATCTATATAATTGGAGTGACTTGTCTAAATTGGTAAATTTCTAGGATTACACCCAAATAGCCTTTATATGTTATGTGATATTAACTAACTACATTGGTTAGTTAACCCCCGTATAAACCCTTTGTTACTCTCACTTTTAGAGTAAGATACCCCTAGAAAAACCCTCGGAGCCATTCCTTTCGTTTCTTACACCTTTGTTATAATGTTTCGATACACCCTTACACCTTAGCCTACCCTGTAGATTAAAATCCGTGGTTAATTGCTTTAGGAAAAGTGTGTTTCCTTATATTACCTGTGTTCGCGTGCGTAATTCATTATCTTTGGTTAGGTTGGGAAATTGCACAATGCATTTGGTATGAAAGTAAATATTGTATAAATTTTAGTTTATTTTTCGTGTGTTTGCTACTTTCACTATTACAGTTATTTCTGAAAGTATGAAGAGTATGAAAAAAATTATCCGGAAAAATTGTGATAGAAAAGTTGTGAAATTTTACACATATAAAGTTTCAAAAAAAAAAATAATAAATAAAAAAAAAATAGAAAAGAAAAAGAAAAAGGAAAAGTTGGAAGTTTGTTTTTACTAACTTATGTAAAGTTTTGTATTAAGTGGGAGATATCACCACTATTTGTTGTTATATTTATGGATTGAATGGGAGTTGGCCGTTATGGGAACGCCAACTAAGGTTATTCTTTGATTGAGATCTTGTTGAGTATAATTCGTGTCTACCTAAAGCGTGTGTTTCAAGTGTTAAAGCGTGAGTTATTCAATGATATGAGTCTTATTCATGGGATGGTTGGGAAAGTGATTAACCACACTTAGGATTTTAATTTATCTGTTTTGTTTATTTTTCATTTTACACCAATTTATATCCTAAATATTATCCATACCCTATATCATTCTTCATCCAAACCTTTGATTTATTGAGATTAGGGATTTGAGCAATCTTAAGTATCGTAGTCGTGGATTCGGCTATGTATTTATGATTTTGTCGCCCTTTTTGATATAATATTATTGGTGAAGATTACTTGGTCCTATCTTTAGCCTATTCGAGTTAAGGATTTGAGCAATTGCAAGTATCGTGGTCGTGGATTCGACCATGTATTTGTAATTTTATCGCCTTTTCTGGAATATGAGATCGATAGAGATTAAAAAGAATGATCAACCCCTAACCAAAAAACCCTTTTTACCGCTTTAGACTTGTTTCTCCTTGGCTTTAGTGGGGGAGATGCGTATACTTGCCAAGCCTATGATAGGATATTCGTCACGACTAAGCAACTAAACGATTTAGAATTGTTTTACATTAAAAATTATTTTGGTTTCTACTTCGTTAAGTGTTTGGTTGTGTGATTATGACAAAACGAATACGTGCTTAAATATAAAAATAAATCCTAACATCTTTTAGGATACATTTTCATTTGATTAATTCTAAGGTTTACTTGGGGACAAGTAAAGTTCAAGTGGGGGGATATTTGATGAACTCAAATAAGTACATTTTATTACCATCATTTATCCTATTTATTTGACTTGTTTTATTATATTATACGTGAGAATCGATACATTAATGTTTACTTTAGTAATTCTCAGGTAAAAACAAGCATTATGTGAAACTTGGCGATTTTGGACTAATTATGGAGCAAAACAAGCAAGATGTCAAAAGCCTACTGAAATCCAGAAGATCAAGCTCGTTCTACTCCAGATACGCCGCAATATACTTCTAACATACGGCGTATCACTATCAAGATTTCACAAGTTACAATCCAAGACAGCTAAAGTACATGCGCCGCATACAAAGATCAAGATACGCCGCATCTGAAGACGGTGTACGAATATTCCAGAATATATTAATCTTGGACCCCACGCGAAGTTAAGTCAATGCGCCGCATCGATCCCTCAGACAGAAACTATAAATACCCCAAGGCCAGACGAATTTTGGGACACTAAGCGCTCGAAGACCGAAGCCGAATTCAGACGACCAAGCAGCACAAGACACACCTAAACGAAGATACAAGAGCTGTAAGAAGGTCCTGCATGTATTCAATTCATTAAGTAGTTTTGTTTTATTGTTTTAGTACACTTTAATTCATCAGGATTGATGGGCTTGTGTCATGTGACTACGGAAGATCATGCACTCCCCTTAATATTGCTTTCCCATTAATTAAAGTTTATATGTTGATGTCTTTGGTGACTTTTATTAGTGCATTGATAACCTCTGTGTCTAGCTGAGTCTTGCTTGGGTCGCCATGCCCCTTCCTCGCCTATTTGTTTTTAGCGTCTCTTAAATAAATATGATAGACATAAGTAATCATTAAGGGTTTACTCGCCGATAAGATTAGAGCCAACGAGAAAGGTTTAATTATATACACTTCATATAAAACTAGCAATAAAACAAGTGACAAGCTACTTAATTATCAGGACCGGTCTTCTTATTGTCTCGAGTATCTATCTGTGTACGTGTGTGCTAATCGCTGATTCGTGCTCATTAGTTTAGTTTTCTATATAATCATAACCAAACCGTGCCAGTCTCTCAGGCTGAACCCCCTTGCGTTAGATTAGGTTGTATAGCTAACTTAGGATATTAAAATACTGATTAGAATAACTAGATAATACGTTCCACTCTTAGTGATCGACACTCTACTTACCATTATATTCATACTGACCGGGTACACTGCTCGTTAAGTGTGTGTGTTATTGATAAGTCGGCTAAATATAAATTTAAAACTTGAGTAGGGATTAATACTGCTAAACCGCAATGACACATCACGCTCCATCACCTTGGACCCGAGGCATAAGATGAGACTAAACATGATAATGACATTACTACTTGTCTACTAATGTCTTGATCAGTCTCATAAATCTAAGAGTTGCATTTCATGCAATTAACGCTCGTCACTTACCTCTTGCCCCACTTGTTCACTCATTGGTCTGACCTTTGGTAATAAGTGGGAGGTCAAGTTGGATCTTAGTCTTAATTAGTAATTAATTGGGTAGTTAATTCTATTAAGAATTTAATTATTGAAAATACTAATTATTTGAACTTTTTAATTGTAGATGACTACCTCAGTCGGAAACAATTCGGTACTCAGGAGTTTCTTTGAGAAAAAAAAACTCACTGGACCTAACATCATTCACTGGTATCGCCAGCTTCACATTATCTTGTCAGCTGAAGATAAGGAAAATTACTTGGAGCATCCTATTCCTGCTGCACCTGTTGCAACTCCTGGACACCCAGTCCCTCCTGAGGCTTTGGCATCTCACACTGCTTGGGTCAAGGGATCAAAGGACATTGCTGCCTTCATGCTTATGACCATGGCCTTAGAAATCCAAATGAATCTAACTCACCTTGGTGCATATGACATGCTACAGGAGTTAAAAACTATGTTTGCTCAACAGGCAGAATAGGAACTTCTTCAAACTGCGAGGGAATTTCACTCGTGCAAGCAAGAAGAAGGTCAATCTGTAAGCTCATTTGTTCTAAAGATGAAGAGCTACATTGACAAGTTGGAGCGTCTCGGTCATCCCGTCACTTTGAACCTTGGAGTAAGCCTAATCTTGATTGGACTCTCTAAGGAGTATGACAGCTTTGTGCAGAACTATAATATGTACAGCATGGGGAAGACTGTGAATGAATTACATGCTATGCTTAAACAACATGAGCAGACGCTACCCAAGAAAGATGCGTCACCTGCACTTCATGCTATACGTGCAGGAAAGGTCCAGAAAAACCAAGGTAAAAAACCGTTCAAGGCTGCTAAGGGGAATCAAGGGAACGGAAAGTACAAGTTGGCTTATGCTCCCGAGCATAAACCATCTTATGCTTCCAAGCGCAAGAAAAATCCACCACCCAATAAGGATAACCCTGCAAAGGATGCGACCTGTCACCAATGTGGTGAAATAGGTCATTGGAGAAGGAATTGTCCCGTGTATCTAGCCGAGTTGATGAAAAAGAAGAAGCTATCTCAAGGAGCTAGCACTTCAGGTATTTTCACCATAGAACTCTATTCTTTTCCTAGTAAATCTTGGGTTTATGACACGGTTTGTGGTACTCACATCTGTAATACTACTCAGGGTCTCAGGGGAAGTAGGAAGCTGAAGCCAGGAGCTTTAAGTCTGTACGTGGGCAATGGTCAACGGGCAGAAGTTGAAGCTATTGGAAGTTATCATTTATGTCTCCCTAGTTGATTAGTAGTTGTTTTAAACAATTGTCATTATGCTCCCTCTATTACAAGAGGAATTATTTCAGTTTCACGTTTGTTTGACGATGATTTAGTTAATCGTTTTGAATTGAATAATACAATTTAAGTTTCTAGGAATAATGTTGTTTATTTAAGTGCTATCCCAAGGGATGGTATTTTTGAAATTGATATGTCTTGTTCTAAAACAAATGATAGTTCTATGTTTGCTGTTAGCAATAAAAGAACCAATCTAACCTTGGACTCTACTCTCTTGTGGCATTGTCGTCTTGGACACATTAGCAAGAAACGCATGGAGAAGTTGCAACATGATGGACTTCTGAACTCAACTGACATCAATTCATTTGAAAAGTGTGTTTCCTGCATGTCTGGTAAGATGGCAAGAAAACCCTATTCACATCAAGTGGAAAGGGATAAAGATCTACTTGGATTAATACACACTGATGTATGTGGCCCATTTAGAACTGTGTCAAGACAAGGAGCAAGCTACTTCGTCACTTTTACTGATGACTATAGTCGGTATGGTTATGTTTACCTGCTGAAACATAAACATGAAGTGTTTGAAACATTTAAAGTGTTTCAAAAGGAAGTAGAAAACCAACTCGGGAAGACCATTAAATCACTACGTTCGGATCGTGGAGGTGAATATATAAGTCAAGAGTTTTTGGATCATCTTAAGGAGCATGGGATTATTGCCCATCGAACCCCTCCTTACACGCCACAACATAATGGTGTGTCTGAGAGGAGAAATCGAACACTGCTAGATATGGTTCGCTCCATGATGAGTCAAACTACTTTGTGTAAAACTTGAAGGGGGGTTGAATAGTTTTTACCGTTTTTCAAATCTTATTTGCTTTGTTACTATATGTTAATTCAAAGGAAACAATCACAAATAAATAATCACACAATGTAGACAAAAGATAAAGAGAGGAAAGATCAAACCACACAACACTGTTGTTTATAGTGGTTCGGCTACAAGGACTCTCTTCCTTGCCCTACTCCACTCCCCGAGCTTCCAACTCGAGAGTTTATCTTTCACTAAGAAACAAACTCCTTTTCTAGGCGGAGAAAACCTTTACACGTCGCTTACTTCCTTTTTCGGTACTAAGCTAAACACCGGGTTCTTTCACAAGGTAGAACCAACCTGACGTCGCCTATTTACTTTACCGACACTAAGCTAGATGTCGAGTCCTTTACAAGGGTACAACCACTCCCTACACTCTTTGTGCTTTGAGGACTAAAGCACTAACCACACTTACTGATTACAAATGATAGATATGATGTGTGAAACAAACTACAATATCACACAGTAATGCAACTAAAGGATTACGGTTCTGTAGATCCTTGAAAGCTTGATCTCTCTTCTACAAAATGAAAGATCAAAATGAAATGCAACTATGAATGATGTTAGTAAGATATGTACTTAATGAATATATGTGTCTAAGCTATATGAGTGATGAGAAAGCCAAATGATCAGCTTGCTATTTATAGGCAAGCTGATATCCTGCTCACGGATCCCACGGATCCCACAATAGGGATCCGTCCTTCATTGGACTTGGATCCGTGGGAAATGAAAGCTAAGGGATTTAGTGTATCTTTCCAAATCTTCCATATCTTACCAAATCATCCAAGATCCTCAAATGTTAACTATGTAACTTGTAAATCTAAACAAGATATATCAAGATCTAACAAAGATATTATATGTAATGTATGCAATGATGTCATGGAATGATTTTAGAATTAAAGTTTCCTTTTAAGGAAACAAGTTACTAAATAAGCAAACTTGTAATTCTTGGTTATTATGTGAAGTGTAAAATGTGTACTTAAGAGACTTAAGCTAGTATTTATTATTTGCTAAAAGATATTCCTTTTATTTGTCATTAACAAAACCAAGAAAAGATCGAAGAATATAAATAACGTTTTTGAGACGATATTTGTATTAACATACTCTTCCAAAGTCCTTTTGGGATTATGCCCTTGAGTCTGCTGCGCGCATTCTCAACATGGTTCCAACTAAGAAGGTTGATAAGACACCATACAAGGTATGGCATGGGCAAGCCCCTAAGTTGTCTTACTTAAAAGTCTGGGGTTGTGAGGCACTTGTTAAGCATGATACACTTACTAAACCTGACAAACTGGAACCCAGATCTATTAAGTGTATCTTCATAGGATACCCAAAGGAAACAATTGGATATTCTTTCTACCTTCCATCCGAGAACAAGGTATTTGTTGCTCGGAATGTTGAATTCTTTGAGAAAAATATCTTGGATCATGAAGCAAGTGGGAGTCTAGAAGATCTTGAAATTATTCAAGAAGAAGATACAAATCCTTCTGTAGACACTAGGTTAAATCATGATGAGGATGATCAAGAAATTGATGAACCTCAAAGTGATATCAATCCCATTCGTAAGTCCGCTAGGACACGCCGTGCCCCAGATCGAATGAGTTTATACGTCGATGCTGAGGAGCATGAGTTGGGGGATCTTGGTGAACCCAATACCTATAAAGCTGCATTTTTGGATCCTGAATCCAAGAAATGGCTTGATACAATGAATGTGGAAATGCAATCCATGAAAGACAACGAAGTCTGGGACTTAGTTGATCTTCCTCCTAACGGTAGAACCGTTGGTAGCAAATGGCTCTTCAAAAAGAAGACTGACATGGATGGTGCAGTACACACCTTTAAAGCTCGTCTCGTAGCAAAAGGCTTCACTCAAACCTATGGGGTTGATTATGAAGAGACCTTTTCTCCTGTTGCAGACATTAGAGCTATAAGGATTCTCATAGCCATAGCTGCATTCTATGACTATGAGATTTGGCAAATGGATGTCAAAACCGCCTTCCTCAATGGACATCTTTCCGAAGAAGTCTATATGGTGCAACCTGAAGGTTTTGTTAATCCAAAATATCCTAACCGAGTATGCAAGCTCAAGCGTTCCATTTATGGACTTAAGCAAGCATCTAGGCAATGGAATAAACGTTTTGATGCTGAGATTAAGAAATTCGGTTTCACTCAAAATCAAGATGAGCCATGTGTATATAAGAAAGCTAGTGGGAGTTATGTCACTTTCCTAATTCTATATGTTGATGACATATTACTCATGGGAAACAATATTCCAAAGTTACAAGATGTAAAATCCTATCTTGGAAAATGTTTTGCCATAAAAGATCTAGGAGAAGCGGCATATATTCTTGGAATCAAGATCTATAGAGATAGATCAAGACGGTTAATTGGTTTGTGTCAAAGTGCTTACATTGAGAAAATCTTGAAAAGATATTTCATGGAGAATTCCAAACGAGGAACTATCCCAATGCAAGAAAAGCTTAAATTGAGTAAATCACAAGGTGCTGAGACACCTGCTGAAAAAGAGCGCATGCAAAGAGTTCCTTATGCCTCGGCTATAGGATCAATTATGTATGCTGTGAGATGTACTCGTCCTGATGTTGCGTTCTCTCAGAACATAACAAGCCGATTTCAACAGAATCCAGGGGAACTTCACTAGACTGCTGTTAAGAATATTCTTAAGTATTTACGCAATAGTAAGGATATGTTTCTGGTTTATGGAGGTGATATGAAACGAGAGCTCAGGGTTTCTTGCTACACTGATGCTGGATATCTGACAGATGTTGATGACCTAAAATCTCAGACTGGATATGTATTCGTTTTAAATGGAGGTGCTGTTGACTGGAAAAGCACGAAGCAAAGTATTTATGCTACTTCATCTACAGAAGTTGAGTATATAGCTGCCTATGATGCATCAAAAGAGGCTGTATGGATTCGAATATTCATGTTAGGAATTAAGCTTAAGCAGTTAAGACTGTTGGAGGTAACAGTTAGAACTGTTGAAGGAAGAAGTTAAGACTGCTGAAGGAGTGTTGAAGACATGAGCAGTTAAGACTGGTTATGATTTATGTAAAGTAGATAATTATGGAAAATATATTGTGTATATCGTATAAGAATAGATTGATAGTTATCTTGTACAGGAATCCTTAGTCTATAAAAGGATTGCCTAGGTTAAGGTTTATGATATACAAGAGAGACAATAATACACAAGATACACGAACACAACACATATACGTATTATTAAGATTCAAGGTTGTAAACCCTAGTGATAGGAAGATCACTCGTATTATTATTTGCTAATAATATTGAATCGTTGGAAGTTATTTATTCTGTGTTTCTTTGTTTATTCAATTCATACAAAACATACAAGGTCTTCTAAGTGCTAGCTAGTAAATTCCGCGTGCTAGACTAAGTATAATTCTTCGTATCACATCTAACACAAGGAGTGTGTGTAGATCCGGTCAAGTGGTATCAGAGACAGGTTGCTGATACATAGATTTAGAAGATCCGAGAAGAACAAAGATGGATATGGAAACAACACCATCCACAACTAACATTGCTGCTAAGCTTCCTATGCTTAAACCTAATGAGTTCGATATGTGGAGACTTCGAATTCAGTAGTTTTTCCAATTGCAAGACTATGCACTATGGGAGATCATTGAAGATGGAAACTCGTTTACCCCTGTTGTAACAACAACTGTTGTTGAAGGTAAATCTGAGACTACAGTGCAGACAAATCCGACTACTAATGAAGAGAAGGCAAGATACAAGAATGATATCAAGGCTAGGAGTTTGCTTCTGATGACTATTCCTAATGACCAGTTGCTGAATTTTAGTAAGTTCAACTGTGCTAAATCACTTTTCGAAGCTATTGTTGCAAGATATGGTGGGAATGAAGCCACGAAGAATACTCAAAAGACTCTTCTCAAGCATCAGTTGGAGAACTTTACTGCAACAAGTAATGAGTCGTCGGATCGTATGTTCAATAGGCTTCAAAAGTTGGTGAGTCAACTGGCTGTTTTAGGGATTGAGATGCCTCAGGAAGATCTCAACTCAAAGTTTCTGAGAAGTCTACCTTCTGAATGGGCTATGCATGTGGTAGTATGGAAAAACAAGCCTGATATAGATTCCATGAGCTTAATGGATCTATATAGCAACTTCAAGATAATTGAACATGAGATTAAGAAGTCTGCTGGATCAAGTTCAAGCTCAACCTCAGGGAATTTGGCCTTTGTATCAACTTCCAGTTCCTCAAATCCAGATGATGAAGTGCAAGTTGCTGGAACAGTTGGAACTGCTAGTGCAAATCTTGGTAATGCTAGCACCTCAAGCAGTACTAGTGGACTTTTGAATGATGATATTTATTGTGCATTCCTGACTACTCAGCACAATGGAAGTATGTTGACTCATTCAGATCTTCAAGAGATTGATGAAGATGATATTGAAGAGATGGATATTAAGTGGCAGCTCTCTCTTCTCAGTTTGAGAGCTAGAAGATTCTTGAAGAAGACTGGCAAGAAGATTGTCATAAACAGTAATGATGTTGCAGGGTATGACAAATCCAAGATTGAGTGCTACAATTGCCACAAGAAAGGTCATTGCTCAAGGGAGTGCAAATTGCCAAGTCAACAAGATGGAAAGAGTAGAGCATATGGAAACAAGTCAAGAGTTGTGGAGGTTACTGATTCAAGCTCAAAAGCCATGGTTGCTATTGATGGCTTAGGATTTGACTGGAGCTATATTGTAGAGGAGGAAGCAGAAGCATCTACAGAGGTTGCTCTCATGGCATTTTCTGATTCTGAGGTACAAGTTTCAAAATGTTCTAAATCTTGTGAAGCTTTAAAAGAATTAGAAACACTTAAAACAAAATATGAGAGTCAGTGGAAAGAATTAAGAGAAACTGCTTTTAGCTTAGCAAATCATAAGAGAGCTTTAGCTGTGTTAGAGGAGAAAATTATTCATTATCAAAACAATAAGTCTAAGTTTTCTGATGATATGATTATTGTTAAGAGAGACTTAATGTTTAGAGAAAATGAAATCACTGTTTTAAAACATGAGCTAGAACAGGTTAAGAAGGCTAAGGAGAACATACAGATGAGTGTAGATACACTTGAATACACATCACAAGGTGTTAAAAAGATAATTGAGAGTCAGATTCAGAATAAAGCTAAGTCAGGCCTAGGATATAAGTCAGTTCCACCTCATTATAGAGGAATTCCATCACCTAAAGGTATAGACTTAGAACACACAGGACTCCCTGAATTTCAATTACCTGAACTTAACTATGGTCCTCAACCTAAGAAGGATGTAGTTGATAAACCTGTGTTTGTAAGTGCAACTGATAAATCACTATCTAAGGACAAGGTGTCTTCTGATAGGTCCTCACCTAAGGACTCAGATGCTCCAACAATTGAGGAATGGACTTCTGATGATGAGGATGATCAGGCTGTGGTTAAGCCTATTAGTGCTAAAGTGGAGGAACCAAAAGTTCCAAAGACGGTTAAACCTGAGACTGTTAGGCCTAGTTCTAATGCCAAACCTTTTAGACCAACAGTTAGGTATGCAGAGATGTATAGAACCACAAACAAGCCAAGAGGTAACCAGAGGAATTGGAATGACCTCAGATCCCACCAATTAGGAAAGGATTTTGTTTGCTATAGGAAAGCTTGTTACTCTTGTGGTAGTTTTGATCATCTTGCAAATTATTGTGATAAATGGGTATCTGGATATACAAATCATAGGTTGAGCATTGCAAGACCTCAATCTTTTCTTAGAAATGATAGGATGATACATAGATCACTTCTTTTAAGGTCTGGACCTAGAGCAGTTCCAACTGCTAGACCAACAGTTCCAACTGTCAGACCTATGAGACAGATTCACCTAAGGCCACCAGTTCAAAATCAAATAAATGTTTTTAAACCATCTTACACAACTGGTAAAAGAACTTTTTATGAGAAAGTAGTGGCGAAAAACCAAGTTTGGAAACCTAAGGTAACAACTGCCAAGCCAGCAGTTCCAACTGCTAGCAGGGTAATTGGTACTGGTGTGAATAAAAATACTGCTAAGGGAAACATGGGAAATGGAGTGAATGCTTCAGCATGTTGGGTATGGAGACCAATTCAACCTAATGGTGCAAAGATTGTTTTGAAAAGAATAAATTATGTTGATGCTAGAGGAAAGCCTAAGTCTGATTTGGCTTGGGTTTCACAAGGAAATTAATTTTTCTTGTTATATGCATTGTTAGTCATGTGCTTGTATTTGGAATTCTTTGTTTTTGGACTAACAATTGCAGGATTGGAGAGTAAACACCAAGGGATTATGAATGCTTGATGTTTTGGACTTAATGGTGTTCTGGAGATTAGTATGTGATTCTTGCATACAACAAATGGTAATTGGTTCACCATGTCTTATCCACATAAGAACCAACTAGTCCAGAGCAAACGGTTTCTGGTAAAGACTAATCAAATCCGTTTATGGTTGACAATTTACCAAAAATTGTATGGTTATCAGCTCACCATATCTAAATGTGAAGAGTTGGCTAGTCCAAAGCAAACGGCTATTGGTAAAGACATATCAAATCCGTTGATAGCTGATAGTTTGCTAAAAACTATGTTTGAGCCATGTTAATTTTAAAATTCTTATTTCAAAAGTTGGGACGGCTCAAATAAAATTTTTCAACAGTTGAGACTGGTAGTACAAAATATTGGAACAGTTCAACTAGCCGTTATGACTGACGTGTCGGTAATTAATTTTGGAGTAAAAACTAGCCGTTGGCGGTTTGTTGAGATTTTTACTGGTTGAATTACGGATTTCAAGGGATCCTCTTATAGATATTTTTAACTTTTATTTTATTATATTCTTATACTAAAATAAATAGTTACCATATTTCTTAAGTCGGTCAACTTGTAACCCTAACTCTCTCCATAAACTCTCAATATTACTTTCATCTTCTATCTTTTCACTTACCATTATTACTATTCATGGCTATTAACTAACATTTTCTACTAAGAATGGCAAGATTGGATTTTGCTAAGCGTCACAACCAGGTTGCGTTTTTAGAGAGAACAGAGCAAGGAGATGGGCCAAAATTTTATGAGGTTGTGGATTTTCTCAACAACTCTCATGTAAGGTATGCTCTAACTGTTTCTCCTACTCTTTATGTTTTGCACATCACACAGTTCTGGCAGAATTCATCTATCTTGACACATGATGATGGAAACTTAGAAATTCATACTAAAGTAGATGGCATTAAATTTGTTGTTACTGAGTCTATACTTAGGAGACATCTTAAATTAAATGACTCAGATGGTATCGACACCATGCTAAATACTGAAATTTAGGAAGAACTTGAAAAAATGGGGTATAATACATCTGAACATAAATTGACTTTTCAAAAAGCATGTTTTTCACGCCAATGGAGATTTTTGATACATACTCTTCTATTATGTTTAAGTAATAAAAAGACTGCTTGGGAACAATTCACTAGGAATATTGCTATTGCTCTCATTTGCTTGTCTACAAACAGAGTTTTTAACTGGTCAAAATATATTTTTGAGGGTATGGCATCAAATGTTGATAGTAAAACAAAGTTTTTAATGTATCCCAGGTTTATTCAAACAATTTTGAATAAAAAGAAAAACCTGCTTACAGAACCAACTGAAAATTTTCCTACGCCTAGTCTACAATCAAAGGTTTTTCAAAATATGACTATGGCTAGTAAACATTTTCAAGGGGAACCAGTCCCATTATTTCCTCAAATGATTCAAACTGAGTTGGGTGAAGGTTCAGCAGTTCCAACTGATCCCCATCACACATCCACTCAAGACTTTGAAACAACCCAACCACCACCCATCACTTATAGGAGAAGGTCTAAACCTAGTCTAACTAGGGTTGTGACTGCATCCTTGCCCAAAGATTCACCTATCGTAGCAGGTAACACAGCTAGAAGTGATGAGGGTAGTTCTTCACAAACTGAATTGACGGCTTTATGTACCAAGTTAGTAGCTCAGGTTGACACTTTGGAGAAGGAGCTAAAGCAAACCAAGGAGGAATTCAAAGCTCACAAGAAGATATTTGCCAGAGTTTACACAAAGCTAACAAAAAGGGTGAAGAAGCTTGAAGAACAGTTGCAAAAGTAAAGGGCAAGAGTGGTATTGGATGCTTCTTCTGATGATGATGATTCAGATGGCTCTGAAGGGGATGATGAAAATTCTTCCAAACAGGGGAGGAAATCTGGTAAAGAGAGGAAATTTGAAGAAAATGATAGATCAGGATCTCAGGGGAGGTATGAAGAAGGTTCTGAACAAGAAAAAGGTTATGATAAAGGTTCAGTTTCTGGTAATATTCATGAAGATTCAGCTGAAGCAGTTCAAACTGCTGAGACAGAAAAAGAGACAGAGCAAGTAACAGTTCAAACTGCTGAGTCAGAACAACAAGCAGTTCCAACTGAAGAAACTTCTGCTGAACAAGAATATGAAAGGAGAAGAGCAAATAAAGGAAAGAAACCTATGACATCTGAAGAAGAGGTTGCTGTTCAAGAACTTGAAAGACTTAAAAGGTTGAAACCAAAAACTCAAGAACAGATTGCTCATGATGCAGAGGTTGCAAGGAAAATGCTAGAGGAAGATATGGCTAATAAGGAAGCTGAAAAAGAAGCTAAACATGCCCAGATGGATCATGATGAAGAATTTGCAAGGAAATTAGCTGCTGATGACATAAGGAATATATCTGAATTCATGGAAAGAAAAAGATCAAATGAAGTTGATGTAGAAGAATTCAATGAACAGTTGCAATATTTTCTAGATTCTGATGTGATGGTAAGAGCACAAGCTTCTATGGTTCTTAGAGATCAAGATTTAAATGAAGATGAGAAGACAGAGGAGCTGAAGGAATTTATACTCAAGAAGAATGGAGTTACAAAATGGGATGATCTGATTCATAGAATAAGAGAAAGCCATAAGTCAGGGTACAAGACTAAGTTACCTACAAAGAGAGAACTTTTTGAGGATATGAAGCATTCTTTGAAGAACTCAGCAAATTACTCTATGAAAGATTTCAAGGGAAAGTCTTATGCTATTATTGAAAAAGAATTCTGTGAAACTTATGCAGTTTTGAATTCTCCAAGAAGAAATGTCAAAACAGGTAAGAAGAGGGAAACAGAATCTATGGAATCAGAAGTTGCTAAGAAACAAAAGTCTGATGAAGAAGGATTAACTGATGAGAAGATTAAAAGCATGATGATAATTATTCCAGAGGATTCTTACATTAAACCTTTGCAGGTCAAACATCTAATAATTGACTGGGAAGTGTTTACTGATGGTAGAATGAAGGGTTGGAAGATTATTAGGTTAGGAGATATTTCTGAAAGATATAAGTTGTTTGAAGATTTGCTTAAAGGCTTTGACAGAGAAGATCTAAATCAACTTTGGAGTTTAGTGAAAGAGAAGTTCAGATATATTGATCCAGTTGAAGATAAAGTCAAAGAACTATGGGTACAATTAAAGAGATTGTATGAACCAGATGGTGGAGAATCAATTTGGAGATTTCAAGCTCAAGTCAAGGATATTTCTTGGAAGTTATTTGGTACATGTGGAGTACACAGAGCATCTACAATGGAAGGATTAGAGATATATATGTTGGTTGAAAAGAATTATCCACTCAGACCAGGTGTGTTGACTATGCTGGTATTTTGCAGAACTGGAAGCTAATGAAGAGTCTAAGATGGCTAATATGCTGGTAACGAAGATATTCAACCTTGCACAAGAAGTAAAAGCTGGATCTAAGAGATTTGCTTGATGGGTATTTGAAAGAATTTTCAGCATTAAGAAGAAGAAGCTTAATTTGAAGAAACTTAATGATTGGGAAGAAGTCATAAGTTTAGGGGAGGATTGTTAGGAATTAAGCTTAAGCAGTTAAGACTGTTGGAGGTAACAGTTAGAACTATTGAAGGAAGAAGTTAAGATTGCTGAAGGAGTGTTGAAGACATGAGCAGTTAAGACTGCTGAGTGAAGAAGTTAAGACTGTTTATGATTTATGTAAAGTAGATAATTATGGAAAATATATTTTGTATATCGTATAAGAATAGATTGATAGTTATCTTGTACAGGAATCCTTAGTCTATAAAAGGATTGCCTAGGTTAAGGTTTATGATATACAAGAGAGACAATAATACACAAGATACACGAACACAACACATATACGTATTATTAAGATTCAAGGTTGTAAACCCTAGTGATAGGAAGATCACTCGTATTATTATTTGCTAATAATATTGAATCATTGGAAGTTATTTATTCTGTGTTTCTTTGTTTATTCAATTCATACAAAACATACAAGGTCTTCTAAGTGCTAGCTAGTAAATTCCGCGTGCTAGACTAAGTATAATTCTTCGTATCACATCTAACACAAGGAGTTTGTGTAGATCCTGTCAATTCATTTCTGGGCTTGGCATTGTTCCCACAACTGAAGAACCCATAGATAAGTATTGTGACAATACTGGAGCCATTACTATAGCAAATGCAAGTGGACTCACCAAGGGTGCTAGACATTACCGCGTAAAAGTTCATTATCTTCGAGAGACCATTGAGATGGGTGACGTGAAGATATTAAAAGTTCACACAGATGACAATCTAGCTGATCCATTTACGAAGGCTTTAGCATATCCTAAGCATTCTGAATTGACTAGGAATATTGGTTTGATACCAGCTAGTAGTCTCATGTAAATTTGTGTGTTTAATTAGTATTTGAATAATTTGGAATTGTAAGACAGTTTTTGTTTTCTGATAAATAAAGATACGAGGTATTTGTTATTTTATTTATATAACCTGTTATTCCATATTTGCATGTTTAATCCATGAAATGATTCATCATTCTAAATATGTCCATTGTCGGTTAACAATATGGGAATATTGTTATGCAAGGCAAATGTGAGTGTTGGTTATATTCTATGAGAATGTGGATTGTTCCAGCCAAACTCATATGTATTCACAAGGGATGCATATTGGATACCCCAACTTTCAAACATTTACTTTTGGATCCTTGTCATGAGTAAAATGTTGAAATGGTTTGTTAAGTCATCCTTAGACTTGAGATACAAGCAAGTTCTGTTATGTGTGGATATCACTTTTGTAATTATATGCCAAACGCTGTCCTGAATAAGGTAGTTATAAAAGCTATTTTTTGGAGTGATGTGAAGCAGCATCCACAACACTTGTAGTCAACAAAGGATTTGTTACTCCACTTGATATGTGCAGAAAGATACCATGGGCCCTCTCCAGAATTAATCAGATAATTGTTCGGCCGAACCCAAAGGGTAATGCAAGATGATTATTGGTTACATTTGGTATATCTAATTAAAATTTTATAACGAGAAACTAAATGGTTAAACTATATGGAATGAGTTAGGATCCATATCCATGGTTTAACGGTATCTATAACAAAGGATGATGAAAGCAAGACATAAATGACCATGCTACTGAGAATGATTTATGAAACTACATCTCAGACACCTTTAGTTTAAATAGTGATTAAGAGCGTTGCTAGTCGTTTCCGTCGTTGGTAATTCTTGTATCTGCTACTCCAACTCCCAAGTGGGAGCTGTTGGAATGTGAGAGTTGGATTAGCTAGTACGACTAAAGGTGTGTGAGCCTATTGGGGGCACACACATTAAACATTTAGAATACGTTATGTATTTCACGTAAAGTCTCAAATGTGACCCGGTTTGGACACAAAATGAACTAGACAGGATTCCTTACTTGTCATAACCCTTGTGGCAGATTTATAGAAGGATCTAGAAAGGATAAATCTGTCTAGATTCATTAGTGATAAGGAGGAAAGGAAGAGTTGTGATAAGGCTTAAAGTTGGAAGAGTTTTAAGCTTATCATAAATGTGTTTTAGCCTTATCATGAGTGAGAATTGAGAGGCTATATAAACCTCCCTATACCTGCTCATTAGAGACGATAGAAGCTAAAACCAATATACAAACCTACGCACTGATTTTCATTCTCTTTTCACTTGTCTAACCATTCGGTGTATAGCAACATTTGATTGGTTTGGAAAAAGTCAAATATATCAAGCCTTAACAAGAATTTATATTCTTGTTTTTTTGTTTCTGTTTTCTCTTTCGTACACATTCGAACGTATACCTTTCGGTATTCGAATTGTGTTTAAGTTAGTAACAATAACACATGGTGTTAGTTTGTTATATGTGAAGCAAGACTTGGTGTTTGAGCTTACGTGAGATACGGCTAGCACTCCGGGCGTATTTGTTTGACGTGTTTGTGTGAGCAACCGTAGAGGTAGTATATATTTACTACTTAATTTTATTTGCGGGTGACTACAAGGGTTAGTTTTCTATTTAGTTTTCTTGTTCCCTTTTATTTGTTTTGTTTGTTATTATTTGTGTTAATTCTAATAGCCAAACTAGATTCGATATTCCGCTGCGTACTCGTAGTTAATTGGTTAACATATTAATAAATCCCAACAGAAAAAAAAAAATTTAATTTTTTTTTTTTATAATTATAGTTTTCATTTATTTTAGAGTTGTAAATTTATATAAAATAGTTATTCGGATATATATGACGTATTAAAGGTTTATTAATGATACATATGCAATTATATATTTAAGTTTGATATATATTTAATTTTTGAGCTTTTGGGAGAATATATATGCAATTCTAAGTTTAAATTGGATATATATATATATATATATGATATATTGAGCTTTTGGAATATATATATATATTGGATATATATATATATATGAAATTTTGAGCTTTTGGAGTTATAGATACGCAATTCCCACATGAAAACTACAAATGATCGAGTATTTCCTCTCTTCAAGCTAGTAAAAGTGGTCAAGGTCAATCAATACAGATTAAAAATTCTTTAAAGATCAAATGGGCAAATTATGGCTATTAATTTTTTCATCAAAACAAAAAACCCATTTTTCACATTTTTTTTTAAATAAATTATTTTACAAACGGTAAATATTCAAGTTACGAAAAATATACCATCCTGACGAGAATTTTTTTAGATTTCAATAGACGAACACTTCCATTTATTTTCAACGATTTGTTTATTCAAGCTTTAATTTTTAGCGTTGAAATTTTCGCCCAAAAAAATTAGATGTGATTTGTTATTTAAAAAATCACGTGTGATTTCAAAAATCACGTATGATTTCTAAGATCACATATTTTTTATTTATCTTTTAGTAGTCGGGCACTTCGATATATATTCGACGATTTTTTCTTTCGAGATTTTTTATTAGTGTTGAAATCTTCTCAATAAAAATCACATATAATTTGTAAAATCACATGTGATTTGTTATTTACAAAATCAAGTGTGATTTCACGAATCACGTGATGATTTGTAAGATCACATATCTTTTTATTTTAAAAATCACATGTGATTTCTAAATCAACTGTGATTTGACGAATCAGATGTGATTTTTCTGGGTGGAAATTTCAACACTAAAAAAAATTCGAAAAAGAAAGTTTGTTGAAAGAATGTAAAAGTTTAATTTTTGTCGCGATGGTATGATTTGTTTCACGTAACGATTAACGGTTTGTAAAATATTTAATTTTTTACTAGAAAGATAAAAAAGAGATTTTTTTTTATTTTTTGTAAAAAATGACAGCCAAGATTTAAACTTTTCTCATGTATCTATTAACCATTTAAACCCACATTGAAGTCGAATTTTGTAACTGATGGCATTTTAGCTTTTCTCTACTAGTAGAAATTAAATACTCCCTCCATCTCAAAAATATTGTCCATATTTCTATTTTGGGATGTCTTAAAATAATTGTGCACTTTCTCTTTTAAGTAAAAACTAGAGAATATAATAGGAGAATATTCTATTTGAGTGACTAAAAACTAAAATGGCCCTACTTTTATTAAATTATGTGATTTTTGTCTCTTGACAATTATTTTGAGACGGGGGAGTACTTGATAGTTAAATCTAAATATGGACATTGTCAAAACCCTTACGTGATATAAAAAACATAAAAGTAGCCGACCTATTACTATATTCTCCTGGTCTGTGCATCCATCATTGATATTTTGTCAATATTTTTGTTCGTCCCAAGTTTTCACACTCACCTATCTAGACTTTGTATGTTTTACTATATTCACACATACTAATACTCTACTTGCACTTCCTTTTTGTCGACAAACACTGATCATCACTCATTATATTATTGGCAAGAGACACCTTCATTTACCTTGTGTGTTTGTTACGATGGTTATCTGCTTATCTAATTGGTCTACATTTTTATAGAAACTTAAATTGTTTTATACATGTTGCCAGGTTCAGTCCTACAAAAGGGTTTGATCATCGGTCGCATGCATTTCACCAAAGATAGATGGGAAACTGAAGAGAATGCTGTGACAAGTGATTTGGTGCAGATTACTTTTTTGCACCATCCTCTTTTGTTACCCATCTATCTTTGAGAATTGCAACGTATTGTTGATCAGGGCCTTTTGTCGAACTACAACTACAAATATGCAATAACAAATTTGGTATGACAAACACGGCACATCCAACATATATGGTTGCTCTTATCTTCCTCTCGAATTCCTTTATTTCAACGGGCTACCAATACGTCTCGTGCAAACCATTGTTTAAAGACCGTTTAAATAACAAAAGGAATTTCAGGGGGAGGTAAGCGTCTCCACCTATGATTATTGACACTGCTAATCTAATTGGTGTACATTTTTATAGAAACAGAAATTGTTTTATGCATGTTCGGAGATTCAGTCCTACAAAAGGGCCTGATCATCGGTCGTATTCATTTCACCAAAGATAGATGGGAAACAGAAGAGAATGTTGTGACAAGTGATTTGATGCAAATTACTTCTTCGCACCATCCTCTTCCGTTGCCAATCTATCTTTGAGAATTGCACCCTATTGTTGGTCAGGAACTTTTGGGGAACTGCAACTGCGAATATGCAAGAACAAATTTACGATAACAAGCACGAAACATCAAATACAAATATTGGAAAATAAAGAATACCAACCACTCTTCCTTTGCGAATGTTCACACACGATGTATGCCATAGATGGTTGGTCTGACCTTCCCCTCGAATTCCTTTTGGTATTTGAACGGCCTACCAATACGTCTGGTGCAGACCATTGTTTAAAGACCATTTAAATAACAAAATGGATTTGAGGAGGAGGTCAGAGTTTTCATCTATGATTATTAACACCTTTTTTCTAACACATATTAAGTAGGTTGCCAAACATTCGATTATTCCAGAGAATGCTGCGGCCTGGTAAGGAGGTGTGAACACATCTTTTTTTAATCTATTCTTACTGCCGGAATCAGTAAATGACTATTAAAGAATCAACTTTAATCCCATTGCATTCTATATTTTAAGCATTCAAAGATGGCACAGGAGATAACAAGAAGCCTAAGGCGTTTGATAAAAAAAATCAAGATCTTCCTGGGATCTTTTGTTTTGTACTGGTACATCTAACTTGCCAATTTGTTGCTTTTACATGTTCATTCATGCGTACCTGCGAAATTTTTATTGTATGTCTTATAGTTGTTGTGTTCATGCTGTCTAATCAGCAAATGTGGAATGTCATTTGAGAGTTACTTGAGCTAATGGGTTAGATGTCTTGGTTCAAAGACATTTTAATATCGTTTCACCAATCGTTTTACAAGGGAACAAAACAAGAGTTAGTTTTTTTTTTCCGCTGATTAATATTCTCTCATATTGTTCTGTAAATTACTTGCAGATTAAACTGGATTTGATCATTTGATCGATGCAAGAAAATTCGCCATCCACCATTTTAGAAAGGAAGATAGCAGGAATTAGTTTTTCTTTGGCTACTACTCAAGAAATTGTAAGTGTTTTTTTTTTCCTTATAAGATCTGCACAAAGACCCTCATTAATATTCTTTAATACTGTTCTGTAAATTATTTGCAGATTCAAATGGATTTGATCAATTGAACGATGGAAGAAGATTGGCCATCCCCGTCCATTTATCATCCTTTTTTTCACCTATGCAGCAACACACGAAGCATCAACAGGACAACAATCAAAACCCAGAAATATTCAAAAAAAGGACTCTAGTTGAAGGTCAGCCACTCATGGCACCAAGACACACCGTTCTTTTGTAAATATTCAAACTTTTGCCAAACGTTGTTAGCCAACAATATGTTTTAAAACATATTTAACCTCCTCCTGCACAAGTATGTCTCGAAACATCTATAACCGGCGAAACACCAATCTTTTGTATGCCAATTACACTCTAAATTGTAGTTGCACGCCCACCTTAACTGTGCATATATGATTTCTATAGCAGATACATTTTGGTGCAGCCCTCATTCTTTGTGTAACATTCGTGTTGACCCTCATTTTTTTGTATAACATTCAAGCAACAAATGCCAAGCCACCCCTGTACAAACACCTTATGTGTGTTAAAATATTTTGTGTTATGTAATATCATCAAAATTGCTTCTACGACTATTCTTTCGTTGTCATGTTATACAATCCTTCATATCATAAGTTGTTACTATACTCTTTCATAACAATCTATTGATATATAAAGTTATAGCAGTTGCCTAAAAAATTTCCAGATCTGCAACTGCAAAACTACGTATAAAAACATATACAGCTTCTTTTCAAACCCTTTTTCACACAAATGGTAAAACAGATGCATGGTTAATGTTTGGCTCAATTGACCATAAACAAACCAAAAACAGCTTCAGAAACAAAAATCGACATCCAACTAACACAAAATAAACTAAACTTTTATTCATAACAACCATTAGTTTACAAACACATCATACAGATGGGCACCATCATCATCATTACCTAAAAAAAAAAAAAAAAAAAAAAAAGCATAACTGTGGAAAACAAGAAGGGGGTTGAATAGTTTTACTTCTTTTAAATTTTAATGTGAAAACTTTTGTTTACTTTTAAAAACTTCGATTCGATCTTATGTGACTTCAACTCTTAAACAATATGAACAAATATAGACAAATGTAAATAAGTAATGTAAGTAAAGTAAATGAAATGAAATGAGAGATAGGGATGGAAAGATCAAACCACAACACAAGGATTTATAGTGGTTCAGATACAAGGACACCTTCCTTGCCCTACTCCACTCCCCGAGTCACCTACTTGAGAGTTCTCTTCACTATGTCAACAAACTACCTTATGGCGGAGAAAGCCTTACACAACTTTCGCTTACACCGGTTTAACGACACAAAGCTAAATGTCGAGTTCTAATCGTAGCTAGAACCAATCTCACAACTTCACACAACTTATTCACAACTTCTTCACACCGGCTTCACAACTTCTTCACGACGGCTTCACACCTTCTACACGACGGCTTCACAACTTCTACACAACGACTTCACAACTTCTAGAGTATGACTTCACAACTTCTACACTACTTCTTTACAACACAACTACTTACTTACACTTAGATCTACTTATCACAACTATACAACACTTTACACAACTACAAAATGATATGAATTGAACTACAATACTTCTTCTCTAGTTGAAGGAGTATTCTTCTTTTGCACTTGGATGATGAAATCTTGGATCACTTGGAAACCAATGCTTAAGAGAATATGATCAAAGGATTTTAGAAAGGATTTACAAGGATTAGAGAAGATTTAGAACAGAAGGTTTGGGGTGCAAAAGGTGAGAAAAAGTCCAGGGGAAAACCAGTATTTATAGGCAAAAACTGGACAGCTGGAGGAGCGGGGCGGTCCCCTTAAATAGGGGGCCGCCTTTATAAATTAAGGGGGCCGCCCAAGGTGAACGTTGCCTAGTTTTGTCCTTTTGTGGGGAAGGTTTTTCTGGAACATTTTTGCCATTTTTGGTTGAAAATTTGAATTTATATTTTTATAATAGATTAAACATATTTATTTAATACCAAAAATGTTTTTCTAAAAGATATAAAATGTTTTTGACATTTTATAAAAAATCTAGTGATTAAGAAAATGTTCCTTTGATGATATAATGCATTAAGCATTTGTTTATTCATACCTTAAGTGATTGAGTTGTTAAAATAGATGTTTACAACTAAATACTTGTTTACGTCATAATTTTCCGTTTAATGATTTTACATTTTGTGATTATCAAAACGTAGAGATATCGAAAAATATTAATAACGTGTTTAGGCATTATTTATATCAACAATCTCTCCCCTTTTGATGATTACAAAACCTAAACTCATTAAATTGAAAAATTAGTTTTTAGACAAGTATTTAGTGAGTTTACATTTATTTCTCCCCTTTTTTGTAGAATCAAAAAGGTTTTGCCGGCAAGTTTTAAGTGTAAAATTGTCGGAATGAGAACTCCCCCTTGATGTGTAATCCCCCTCGTTTGAGGGCACCAAGGAGACGAGCTATGGAATTTTTGCAAGAAAAATATTAGAAGCACAAGTATATGTAATAACAATAAGCAAGCATATAGAAGAAGAGCATTCATTAAATAAAATTGTTGTGTATAAATACACAACCAAGTAGATTACATCATAAGGCATGCAAACATTCAAATAATGCAACTAATGATACTACATAATCATCCAAAAAGTACATAATCCCCATAGAGCTTGCAAATAAAAAGGGTGGAAAACATTATTTTTTGTTAAAATATTTCATCTAGTTTGGAGAGAATGGAGGAGGTGGTGGTGAAATGGGTGAAGATGGTGGAGGTGGTGGTGGAGGTGGGTTGGTTAATATATGCTCAATGCATGAGAACATGTATTGCATCTCATCCCGAAGACCAAAAATGATGGTTCGGTTATGAATGCAACAAAGGCAAGTGTCTCCATGAGCTTCAAGGAGACTCCAAGGAATGGGATTGCCAAAGAGAGGTGGTGGAAGTGGTGAGGATGAAAAGTGAGCATCAAGAGGTGTGATAGGTGAGATGGAGATGGCAAGCTCGGTGGATGGAGGTTCTTGAGTGAGATGTGGTGGTGATGTTGTTTGTGGTTGTGTTATTTGTGGTGAGGAGAGGTGTTTGTTGATGTAGTCATTGATGGATGAGGTTGAAGGTAAGGAAGAAGAGGTGGTACCATTGGTGGAAGGTGTTTTTGATGGTGCATTAGGTGCATTTGGAGATAAGCATTTAGGTGGTGGTGATGGAGTGGTGTTGTCTTCCTTAGTGAGATCAATGAAAAGTTGTTTGGGTGGTATGATGACCATTTTGTGTTTCTTAGATGACTTGGAAATGGAGGATTTTGGTGATAGCATGGTGTTTTGGGTTGGTGTTTGAAGGAGATGAGGATTGATGAAATGAGGGTTTATCATTTGGAGGGAATTTATAGTATGAAAGTGAGGTTGGTTTGGGTAAGGTTTTGAGGTTTAGTAGTAATATTCCAAACTCAGTTGGGTTAATAAGAGAAAGGGTAGCTGAGACTAGAGAAAAGGGGTCACAAGATGCAAAAGAAAACAATGAAAATTATTGTCCAGATGGCCAGTCCCCTTAATTGTAGGCCGGTCCCCTTAAAATTAAGGGGACCGCCTAGCAAAATTAAGGGGGCCGCCCATCTGGTATTTCCCAGACGACCAAAATTGAAAATTTTTCAGAAAAGGGTCAATTTTTGGGTTGTGTTTGCAGCAAGCTCTATTTGAACCATGTACATTAGGAATGATTTAATAGTAACAATAACATATTAAGAGATAATGTACATATGTAAACTAGTAAAATCATATTATAAGCATATCATAGGCATATTTTATTAAATAAACTAGTTACTTAGTTCTAAGAGGTTAAACATCTAGCATAATGCAAGTTATACCAAAAAAATATTAGGGAAATAACACTACACATAATTGTTTAAAAAACATAACATCAGAGTTCTCCCATCAAATACATCTACTTCTTCTTTCCAAGCATCTTCCTAAGAGTTTTTCCAATGGACTTGAAACCGCCTCGAACCTCCTGATGCATCTACTGTGTGGTGTTGAGCAATGAGGTTTGTCTTTTGAAGAGGAGTTGGTCGGTTTGTTCAGAACGAGAAGGAACTTGATAGTCGGTGTAATCAAGTTCTGGAAGATTTTCAACGAAGGTCCTAGGTGATGGAGTACTAACACGTGATGTGCTTTCCACCTCATCATCATCATCATCATCATCATCACCTTGATGAGATGTAGAACCACGAGGTGGGAGTGAGAAAGAGCTACGAGGTTTGCCCTTTTCACTTTGGGATCGACGAGGTTGGACACGAACAAGAGGACGAAGGACCAGTTGAACGAACTCATAAATATCACTCTCAAGATGAGGGTAATGTTCCATGACATGACTCTAAGGGTTTTTGCTTACTAGATTCACTTTCAAACTTTACATTTTTAGTTTCACTAGTTGAGGCCTCAGTTGAATTAAATCCAAAACCGGTTTTATCTCCTACTACTCTTTGAACACTTATTATTTTCCTAAGTGAGTTACTACTATTTTCAAATTTGTCAAGTTTACAAATTTCCTCCTTAAGTTTTTCGTTTTCATTTTTAGTTACTTGACATATTTTACATTCTTCAAAAGCTTCTTTTCCTTTTTATAAGTTGTGTAGTTTAATCTTTAATTCAAGTATTTCATTTTCTAATTGATTGTTTAAGCGTTTTAGTGATTTATTTTTAGTCATTACTTTTTGACCTAGTTGGCATAATCTATTATATTCATTATCTAAGTCTTTTTCGTCTAATGATAAATATTCATCACTAAAGTATTCGGTTTTAGAATGTACCTCACTTGATGTCTTAGCCATAAGACATTTCTCCTCCTTTGTGGTTTCTTTCTCATCTTCGTCACTATCACTCCATGCTCCTCCAATGAACGCCTTTTAATTTTGCTCCTTTGACATCATTGGACATCTTCCGATGAGATGATTTGGATCGCCGCATTTAAAACACTTCCTCTCGCTCTTGCTACCTTTGTCGTCTTTGTTTCTTTGGAATGCCTTTCTTTCGTCATGTGGTTGTCTAACGAATTTTCCTCGTCTTTTGAAAAACTTCTTGAAGTCTCTTACGGCCTTGGCATATTCTTTGTCATCACTTTCGGAGGTTGAGCTATCCTCGTCACTAGATTCTTTCCTAGCTTTCAACGCAATTGACTTGCTTTGCTCTCTTCTTCCTTTGACCATCTCGGAGTCTTTCTTTATTATTGCTTCGTAGACTTTCAAGTTGCCGATCAACTCGTCAAGTTGAAGAGTTGACAAGTTCTTCGATTCTTCAATCTCCGTAACTTTAGCTCGCCATTTTGGATGAAGCGCCCTAAGAAATTTCCTAACAAAATTCTTACTAGAAAAACTCTCATCAAGTGCTTTTAAACTTGTGATGATTGTGTTAAACCTAGCAAAAGCATTATCAATTGATTCCTCTTCTGGAATCATAAATTGTTCATATTGTTGAACAAGAAGATCTATTTTATTATCTTTGACTTGACTATTACCTTGGTGAGTTATTAGTAAAGAGTTCCAAATTTCTTTTGCGGTTTCACACATAAAGATTCTTTCGTATTCTTTACGTGGTAGCGCATTATAAATAACCATTTTTGCTTCATTATTTTTAGCAAGTTTTCTTTTTAAATCATCACTTTGTTTTCCAAAAGGTACTACTTCATCCTTTTTAGTTTCAGGATTGTTTTGAATAGGTAAAAAATCACCATTAGTAATAACATGCCAAAGATCTAGATCTTTTGATTTCACATAAGTTTCGAATCGATTTTTCCAATAAATAAATCTATCACTTTCAAATAGTGGTGGTCTTTGCATAGATTGCCCTTCTAAATATTTTTCAGATTCCATAGATCGTTTCAAGTTTTAAAATACAGTTTATTTTAAAAATCTTGTTTGACGTGGCTCTTGATACCAATTGTGGAAAACTAGAAGGGGGGTTGAATAGTTTTACTTCTTTTAAATTTTAATGTGAAAACTTTTGTTTACTTTTAAAAACTTCGATTCGATCTTATGTGACTTTGTAACACCCCGACCCGACAAGGGTAGAGATGTCACAAAAATGGTGACATATCAGAAACATACACAAGCATACATCTTCAATAATACAAAGGAATACAAAGGTTACAAGAAATTACAGGGAAATACAAAATTTACAAAGGAATAAATACTAATTTCGAAGATCTAAATTCTTCTAATCATCTCTATAGCAAAATAACTATCACAGTGTAGTCTTCTAAGTCCAATGGTCTCTCCACTCATACCCAAACCCGTCGTCCTGCTTATAACCTGCCGCACACGAAAAGAAAACGTGCGGCTGAGCTTAAAAAGCCCAGTGAACAGATATAACGGTAACAAAGCAGTAATAAAGTATAGTGAACAGTAATGGAAATACGAATCAATCAGGGTTATGGCATGAGAAAAGGAAACAGTTATAAGGAGTACAAGGGTACAAGGTGTAGGAAACAGTAATCCTCTACGAGCCCAGTATCAGTAATCAGTAACAGTAATCAGTATAATCATGTAGAGGGGAGACCTCTCAGTAATCAGTAAATATGAGGGGAGTCCTCAAACAGTAAATTGGAGTAGCTAGCTCCCAGTAATGTGAAAGACGTGTATCGCACACACCATCAGTCACCAGTATATATCAGTAACAGTAACAGTAACAGTAACAGTTCTAGGATGCATCCATACGCCCCTGGTGGCCATAAACCTCCCAACACCAAATAAAATACAGTAAAGGGACGGAACAGGTCATCACTCTCCTGCCCTAGAGTCATGCCATCGGTGCATCAATGACATGGTCATGAAACCCTCATGACTAGTTATGGCTCGTAGTATCAAACTGTGGGTCAGTGGTCAAGTATCAGTATTCAGTATTCAGTTTAGTTTCATAGGTCAATATCCAGTTCAGTATATCAGAAGGTTCATATCAGATGGTTCAATAACAGAAAGGTCAATATCAGTAGGTTCAATAAAAGAAAGGTTCAGTATCAGTAGGTTCAGTAACAGTAGGTTCAGTATCAGTAGGTTCAGTAACAGTAGGTTTAGTACCAGAAAGATTCAATATCAGAAAGTTCAATATCAGAAAGTTTAGATTCATAGAAAAGATCTCAATTCAAAGGTTTCATATTAAGCTTATATTTAAAATAATCTTTCAGTGACTTTCATAAATGATGTTTAGTAAAACCCTTTTTACAAAGATAGTCCTTAAAAGAGATTTTCATAAAATCTTTAGTGCAGTTTCAATTTAAAACTGGTATGACATTGTATTCAAAAGCTTTTCTCAAAAACATTTTCATATCATCAAGGAAAGTTCCAATTCCAGTTATAATGTCAAAATGAATCTTCCGGGTATTCAGAGGTTTGCATATTCAGGTCATAAGATGAAGAATCGGATCATGTCAGGTATCAAAGGAATTAAAACAGGGTTCAGTTTATCAGAGGAACTCAGAATTCAAGTATCATCTCAGGAAGGTTCAAGTAAAGGGGATCATAGCAGTGGCATTAATACAGAGACCGACAGAATCAGAAAATAAAAGAGATCATGAGAAACCTGTGAGAAGGTTCAGAATATCTGTACCTTAAACCGCCAACGAAACCATAACATAAGAATAGGAAGTCACTCCCTCTTTAGCGAATCTACACGAATACATGATCGTTTAAGAGTTCAATTAATGACAACGGCTTCGATTTATACTTTATGGATATGTGGTCTTTTGTGCTTATTATTAATATATCTTACACACAACTTCAAAATGATGTTTATGATTAGTATGTGAATATGTATTTAAATGATGATTTATCGAATATGACACAAGGACCACTCTCAAAACCAAACGCAACCACTCAAACACGAACACAAGGAACAAAAGGAGCATCCATAGAATTGACGTAGACACATAGTACAAAAATCATTTGTTCCTTACAAAACATAATTAACTTGTTTTATTTGCATTTGCATGTCATAAATTACTATAGTTTCAAATCCATATCTAGTTGATAAGTTCTAAACCTGTTAAGTATCGATTCACATCCCTCGGTATATATTTTATTTTTGAACCAACCACGTAAACACACACTCACCACCCATATGCGACCACAGTTTAAATGAAACCACAAAACATTTTAACGAGACAAAAATGACTCTTAATACATGACCTGTTTGAACACACACCACAATAACATGCATGCACTCTCGTTAACATTCACACACTCATATTTGCACTCTCTTGACCCCCAAACAACATCCTTCTCGTTACCATTTCTTTTTAACCACAACAGAACCCAAACGACCCTACTGCAACCAATCTATACCCACAACTCCCAGCCCCTTTTTCATTCAGTTGTACCATGTTTTTTTTTTTTTTTTTTTTAACGCTTCATTAAAGACCAGGTATTAGGTCATGCTTAGTGATGACTTAGGTCGACAAGGGCTGGAAATAAAACATAAAATAGGCCACAAAATTGACACCTTCCAGTACATAATCTATCATGACGTTTATTTACATATTATTTATGACCCAGATTTCTTATAGCAGGTGCTTTATGATTAGGGTGTAAAAGTGATAGGTTAAAGTTACCTCGATGTTACAACGAGTACGTAACTAACAGAAGCCGAAACCAAACTCGAAGTCGAACACGAGGACGAGCTTCACTAGATCACGATCAAACCCACAGCTCCAACATAACCGAACACAAAATCCAACCTGAATGAGACTCGATAACCCATGACGATACAACCTTCTGTTAACAAAACCCTCCAACGAAAAGGCATCGAGATCGAAGCCAAGTATCAGCCAAACCCTTTGAGCCACAGCCCACGACCAAGTCACCAAGAAGGGGCCTCACGAATCCCCTTTTTGCTGCTGTGATTGAACCGAACAGGAGGGAAGACATGTAGCAGCAGTCGACCTTTGTGAAGGGAGGATTTTTTTAGGGTTTTCAAAGTGGAGAGAAAGAAAATAAAGTTCGGTATATTTAGATTGAGGAGACCGTGTATATGATGAGAGTTAACCAAGGAAAGGGCCTTAATTGTGGGATTTGATGGACAAAATTCATGGGATGTGATTGGTAGACAAAAGTGCATGATTCGGTTATAAGGAAAAAAATAACGTGTGAAGTATTTTTTTTTTTTTTCAAAATAGGTGGTTGCTAATATAATGGTATATGATTTGGGCTAGTTCAATGTAATATATTAATAAAAAGAGTCACACAAAATTGTACAAAAATGAAAATTCGGTTAGGGTGTTATTTGGCGTGTGATGATATTTAATTTTTTTTTGTAACATTCGTTTCATAATAAGTCTTATTATCGAGTCACTTTTATTCGTTCAGTTATTATGGTTAGATGCTTAGGTTATATTCGGAATGAAATATTTTAATGTGTTAAACGTCTTTTATAAATTTGAGATCAAAGGGTATTCTGGGTATTTTACATGTTCAGAAATTCTGGGTTTTACAACTCTTCCCCTCTAAAATAAAATTTTCGTCCTCGAAAATTGAAGTCGCAAAGTTAAACAGAGTCGTAGCAAGTCGCAAAAGATCGTCACAACATTTTCACGTCCGGGGAAGTTCTTCCAAAAGGATCTTCAGACCATTGGCTTTTCATGACTCGATCAACACAAAATGGGTTCAGATTTCCTCAGACCGAGACAAATTAGGTTGATTTCAGATCAGAAGGACCATACAATATAAAATGGATGATAGGTGAATCTTTCGAAAAGCTTATATGGAATACAACAGAACTTCAAATCAGATTAACTGTATCATCAGTAGGGAGTTCTACAAGGAGTTCAAGATATATAACTGAGGCCAACAGAATGCAGTACGAGAGTTCAAACTCATCCAGATGTCTAATGAACGAAGGCAGAGTATACGCGTAGGTAGAATGAACCTAATGTCTCACTAATCACGGATAAACCAACAGAGATCAGATTCTAAACTTCTTAGGTACTCCCCCAAGATATCCTATGGCCACAATGAGTGCACGTTATATGGTGTAAGTATTATCACGTTGATCAGGCGTCATAATACTAGCACCACATAAATATGCCTTCATGATGATCATACTTTATCTCAAGTCGTAATCAAAACCACTTATCTTAATCCACCTAGTACTTCTACAGTCTCATAGGTTATCAAAATCAAACACCATAACTAAGAGGAGAACGAACTACTCGAAAGAGTTAACGGAAGTCTCAGAATGTCTATCAGAATTTGGTACATCGCTAAAAGCATCGGGTCGTCCATCATTCATCAAATTTCACATAACGAAACTATCGTCCAATATACGCAGAATGAACTCAGAGCGGAATTACCAACAAGGAATATAAATCATTCAAGGGATCTTATCATCAGGTCATAAAAATTTTAGTAGGTCAAGAGGAAGTGAATTATGTCATCCATAGCTTCATTCTTCACCAAAATCAACTCTTCCAACCACAAACGTTCACTTCAGAATTATCGTCCATTCAAATACATGATCTTAAACTTCTTCCCAGTCCATGCAGTCTATCGTATGATCATAGAGTTGAAAAGAAATATCAACTCGAGTCTGGTCCCTCAAGCCTTCAGCACTTCTCCTTGGAACTGAGGTGTAGTAACGTGAATCTCCGGTATGGTCACTGTGCATTCTTCCGTTCGCTAGTCTGCTTCTGCTCTCAATTCCTCTTAGTACAACTAAGACGAATAGGGAAGCAAGATTGCGTGTCTTTGACGGTCTTCAGCACCGTTCAGAATTCGCCTTTTCAAACTGCCTTCATCGCTGGATGCATAGTAGTGTTGTCTGCTACAATCTCTAGGTGCCAATCAAGTTTGTTTCCTCCAGAATAAGGGTCCTTTCACAAGATGATTTACATGCTCCTCTTTGTGCATAAAACTGAAATACTTCCCGGCGGTTACTCTCAGTTCGTTATCTCCCTTCTTAGAAGTTCTTGTGGTTGCTTCTTCAGTCCTTCAATCATTAAAAGAGGCCGTCTGGCACGGACTTTACAGAGATAGAATCAATCATTGATACACTGAATTGAAAGATGGTAATGGTAGTGATACGATTAGGTTTACGATAGTTGATATGCTGACGCAAAATTTTCTCTTTCTTCTTCATAAACTAATAGGGGTATTCAAAGTAAACACTGAGGTGAACAAGGTCATATTCCATCAGCTTCTTCAATCTCTCAACTTCTATAGCATTATGGTTCGTCAACTGAGATCGATTCAAATTCAATTCCACTTCTTAAACAGGAGGGAAACCCAAGAGTTTCATCAGAACCACCAGAATATTTGCACAACAAAACTTCCAATGCCAAGTTTTTTTTTTTTTTTTTTTTTTTTTTTTTTTTTTTTTTTTCTCAGAGTGGATAAAAGGTGTCAGGAGAAAATCAATAATCAAGTGAGATCGAGGTAAATGTTTCCATAACAGCATTAAGCTTAACAGATTGGAGCGGTTAAAGGTTATCATAACGAAAGTGGGATGAAACATATTACTAAAGGTCACAAATTAGATACGGTAGTCCCTGGCAGCATATGAGGGCCAGTCAATCCATAACTTAAAGACCTCAAAATCGAATATGTCAAAAGTAAACGGATTCGTATGATGAGTACGGTCGCCAAGCCAGATAGATAGTTCATATATCAAGGTCAAGTACATGGTTCATCAAAGTGTGGAGATAGATAAGCGAACAATTCAAGGTGTTGGAGTCTTGATTATATATTTAGCATAAGTGGCAGGTGAGTCATCGGTGATACGAACATCGTATGACTGTCAAAAGTGAGGCATATCGAATATCAGTTATCAACATCATCATGCTCAGTTAACAAATTCATATCGGGACAAAATTATCGTCACAGTCCATGGCTAATAATCACCAGAGTTCCCATAGGAGTAGTAATGGATTTTGCAAGGACAAAGTAATATCAGATGATACATTTTATATCCAGCACGGTTAATTTAATTCACAGAATGGGTCAACACCTTAAGGTCAAATGACCTTCGGGATGGTCAGAGGAGTATTAAACTGCTTATCAAACAGGTCAAAATGAAAATCAAAACCAGGTAGGGATAGTAAAAGTTTAACAATCGGAATCATGGTAGGGGATTTCAAAATGGTTTTCAAACACCGAAGGTGAAACATAGGAGGGTAGTCGTCAATGATCAATCAACCTATCCTTTATCAGAATAAAAATCAAAGTTAACTATTCAATGAAAACAGATCGACAACGCAAGTCTTATCGTTCAGAAGTGAGAGGAAAACATTCTTATACTCGTGGTTAAACACCACCAGACTTCTCATGAAAACGGAGATGCTTAAGACAAACTCAGATAGGGTTAGAAGATTCATAGATGCTTATCCAAAAGCAAGAGACAATTAACAGAAGGAATCAAATGCTTATCAAGAGCAGAAGACAAATAACAGAAGGTGTCAAGTACGTCATTGCCAAGGAGATTTTCAGAATGCCCGAAGAGGCATCAACATGATTAACAGAAGGATCAGGGGTCAGAGTCGGACTCTGCAGACAAGGATAAAATAGTGTCAGGCCATATAATGCAGTTCTCAATGCCTTCCAGATTTATTTAATTCTTAAATTTTGGGTAGTGCAAAGCATGAGCTTTCAATTTCTAAAAGTGATCTTAACAAACTTAAATCAAAAGCAGGGCACGAATCAGAGTGATGCGGAAGCAAAATACTTAAACAAACGCCTTATAGTCTACCAATTCCTCACCGGTCAGAACTGAAGTTCCTATAGGGAAATCCTAAAGCAGATTCTTACAGGTTATCTTATGAGCGCCTACAGTGGAAACTTAGTGGTCTAACTTACACAGGTCAAGGGTAAATGTATTACGAATCGCAGCCTGTCGCTCTGATACCATAAATTGTAACACCCCGACCCGACAAGGGTAGAGATGTCACAAAAATGGTGACATATCAGAAACATACACAAGCATACATCTTCAATAATACAAAGGAATACAAAGGTTACAAGAAATTACAGGGAAATACAAAATTTACAAAGGAATAAATACTAATTTCGAAGATCTAAATTCTTCTAATCATCTCTATAGTAAAATAACTATCACAGTGTAGTCTTCTAAGTCCAATGGTCTCTCCACTCATACCCAAACCCGTCGTCCTGCTTATAACCTGCCGCACACGAAAAGAAAACGTGCGGCTGAGCTTAAAAAGCCCAGTGAACAGATATAACGGTAACAAAGCAGTAATAAAGTATAGTGAACAGTAATGGAAATACGAATCAATCAGGGTTATGGCATGAGAAAAGGAAACAGTTATAAGGAGTACAAGGGTACAAGGTGTAGGAAACAGTAATCCTCTACGAGCCCAGTATCAGTAATCAGTAACAGTAATCAGTATAATCATGTAGAGGGGAGACCTCTCAGTAATCAGTAAATATGAGGGGAGTCCTCAAACAGTAAATTGGAGTAGCTAGCTCCCAGTAATGTGAAAGACGTGTATCGCACACACCATCAGTCACCAGTATATATCAGTAACAGTAACAGTAACAGTAACAGTAACAGTAACAGTTCTAGGATGCATCCATACGCCCCTGGTGGCCATAAACCTCCCAACACCAAATAAAATACAGTAAAGGGACGGAACAGGTCATCACTCTCCTGCCCTAGAGTCATGCCATCGGTGCATCAATGACATGGTCATGAAACCCTCATGACTAGTTATGGCTCGTAGTATCAAACTGTGGGTCAGTGGTCAAGTATCAGTATTCAGTATTCAGTTTAGTTTCATAGGTCAATATCCAGTTCAGTATATCAGAAGGTTCATATCAGATGGTTCAATAACAGAAAGGTCAATATCAGTAGGTTAAATAAAAGAAAGGTTCAGTATCAGTAGGTTCAGTAACAGTAGGTTCAGTATCAGTAGGTTCAGTAACAGTAGGTTTAGTACCAGAAAGATTCAATATCAGAAAGTTCAATATCAGAAAGTTTAGATTCATAGAAAAGATCTCAATTCAAAGGTTTCATATTAAGCTTATATTTAAAATAATCTTTCAGTGACTTTCATAAATGATGTTTAGTAAAACCCTTTTTACAAAGATAGTCCTTAAAAGAGATTTTCATAAAATCTTTAGTGCAGTTTCAATTTAAAACTGGTATGACATTGTATTCAAAAGCTTTTCTCAAAAACATTTTCATATCATCAAGGAAAGTTCCAATTCCAGTTATAATGTCAAAATGAATCTTCCGGGTATTCAGAGGTTTGCATATTCAGGTCATAAGATGAAGATCGGATCATGTCAGGTATCAAAGGAATTAAAACAGGGTTCAGTTTATCAGAGGAACTCAGAATTCAAGTATCATCTCAGGAAGGTTCAAGTAAAGGGGATCATAGCAGTGGCATTAATACAGAGACCGACAGAATCAGAAAATAAAAGAGATCATGAGAAACCTGTGAGAAGGTTCAGAATATCTGTACCTTAAACCGCCAACGAAACCATAACATAAGAATAGGAAGTCACTCCCTCTTTAGCGAATCTACACGAATACATGATCGTTTAAGAGTTCAATTAATGACAACGGCTTCGATTTATACTTTATGGATATGTGGTCTTTTGTGCTTATTATTAATATATCTTACACACAACTTCAAAATGATGTTTATGATTAGTATGTGAATATGTATTTAAATGATGATTTATCGAATATGACACAAGGACCACTCTCAAAACCAAACGCAACCACTCAAACACGAACACAAGGAACAAAAGGAGCATCCATAGAATTGACGTAGACACATAGTACAAAAATCATTTGTTCCTTACAAAACATAATTAACTTGTTTTATTTGCATTTGCATGTCATAAATTACTATAGTTTCAAATCCATATCTAGTTGATAAGTTCTAAACCTGTTAAGTATCGATTCACATCCCTCGGTATATATTTTATTTTTGAACCAACCACGTAAACACACACTCACCACCCATATGCGACCACAGTTTAAATGAAACCACAAAACATTTTAACGAGACAAAAATGACTCTTAATACATGACCTGTTTGAACACACACCACAATAACATGCATGCACCTCTCGTTAACATTCACACACTCATATTTGCACTCTCTTGACCCCCAAACAACATCCTTCTCGTTACCATTTCTTTTTAACCACAACAGAACCCAAACGACCCTACTGCAACCAATCTATACCCACAACTCCCAGCCCCTTTTTCATTCAGTTGTACCATGTTTTTTTTTTTTTTTTTTTAACGCTTCATTAAAGACCAGGTATTAGGTCATGCTTAGTGATGACTTAGGTCGACAAGGGCTGGAAATAAAACATAAAATAGGCCACAAAATTGACACCTTCCAGTACATAATCTATCATGACGTTTATTTACATATTATTTATGACCCAGATTTCTTATAGCAGGTGCTTTATGATTAGGGTGTAAAAGTGATAGGTTAAAGTTACCTCGATGTTACAACGAGTACGTAACTAACAGAAGCCGAAACCAAACTCAAAGTCGAACACGAGGACGAGCTTCACTAGATCACGATCAAACCCACAGCTCCAACATAACCGAACACAAAATCCAACCTGAATGAGACTCGATAACCCATGACGATACAACCTTCTGTTTAACAAAACCCTCCAACGAAAAGGCATCGAGATCGAAGCCAAGTATCAGCCAAACCCTTTGAGCCACAGCCCACGACCAAGTCACCAAGAAGGGGCCTCACGAATCCCCTTTTTGCTGCTGTGATTGAACCGAACAGGAGGGAAGACATGTAGCAGCAGTCGACCTTTGTGAAGGGAGGATTTTTTTAGGGTTTTCAAAGTGGAGAGAAAGAAAATAAAGTTCGGTATATTTAGATTGAGGAGACCGTGTATATGATGAGAGTTAACCAAGGAAAGGGCCTTAATTGTGGGATTTGATGGACAAAATTCATGGGATGTGATTGGTAGACAAAAGTGCATGATTCGGTTATAAGGAAAAAAATAACGTGTGAAGTATTTTTTTTTTCAAAATAGGTGGTTGCTAATATAATGGTATATGATTTGGGCTAGTTCAATGTAATATATTAATAAAAAGAGTCACACAAAATTGTACAAAAATGAAAATTCGGTTAGGGTGTTATTTGGCGTGTGATGATATTTAATTTTTTTTTGTAACATTCGTTTCATAATAAGTCTTATTATCGAGTCACTTTTATTCGTTCAGTTATTATGGTTAGATGCTTAGGTTATATTCGGAATGAAATATTTTAATGTGTTAAACGTCTTTTATAAATTTGAGATCAAAGGGTATTCTGGGTATTTTACATGTTCAGAAATTCTGGGTTTTACAGACTTCAACTCTTTAACAATATGAACAAATATAGACAAATGTAAATAAGTAATGCAAGTAAAGTAAATGAAATGAAATGAAAGATAGGGATGGAAAGATCAAACCACAACACAAGGATTTATAGTGGTTCGGCTACAAGGACACCTTCCTTGCCCTACTCCACTCCCCGAGTCACCTACTCGAGAGTTCTCTTCACTATGTCAACAAACTCCCTTATGGCGGAGAAAACCTTACACAACTTTCGCGTACACCGGTTTAACGACACAAAGCTAAATGTCGAGTTCTAATCATAGCTAGAACCAATCTCACAACTTCACACAACTTATTCACAACTTCTTCACACCGGCTTCACAACTTCTTCACGACGGCTTCACACCTTCTACACGACGGCTTCACAACTTCTACACAACGACTTCACAACTTCTAGAGTATGACTTCACAACTTCTACACTACTTCTTTACAACACAACTACTTACTTACACTTTGTAACACCCCGAAAATCGGGTCCAGCAGAAGCATACATGTCACTGGGGCGCTACTCAATTGGTATCATAACACAAGGTATAAAGAACGGTTTTACCTTAACCGTTTAGAAGAAAGTTTCATTATCAAAACGTTAAGTTTAAATCATCTGAAAATAGTGCGAAAGTAAGGCCCAAAACAATTAAGGCGGTCCCAAATATAAATATCAGAGTCGTCTATGACCATGCCTTTTGCCAAGCGCCTCCAGAGATAAGCTATAGCATTAAACCTGAAAATACATGCTAAAAGGGTCAGCTTACGCTGGTGTGTTCATAGGTTTTAGTTTAAAACAGTTTGGTTAAACCAAAAGGTTTTCAAGTTCAAATCATTGTTCGCAAGCAAGTCAAGTCTAACGTAGGCTAACACTGCCTAAATCACGGGTTAAGAAAAAGTATAATAGTGGACCAAGATAAGGGATTTGCTACACTGGACTAAGATCGATGAAAACCACGAGTTCCAATAACACTTCCAAAACCAATCATTCCAAAACCAATCGTTCCAATATCTTAACGAGATCTCAAGTAGGGCCCTAAGCGACTCTAGCCAGGCAACATGGCTATAGCAAGAGATTGCTACCCTGGTCTAGGCCGTAAGTAGATATCTATTCTTAGCTAGGCATCATGGTTATAGCAATGGATTGCTACCCTAGACTAAGTCAACATCTACCGCAAGTCTAACCCTTAGCCAGTCAATGAGTTATAGCAAATCCAAAACAACGGTTAGGTCCATTCAAAATAGTTTAAATGTTTTCACTCATGAATACCAGATAAATCAAGTAATGCCATCAAATAACCAGATCAAATATATCAGCCAAATAGTCAAAATAGAGCAACCAGTTCACGTACTCCAAGTAAACAGTCATGAATTTAGTTAAAAACGAGCATGTATTCTCCCCCGAAAATAGTTAGAAAACCGGTAAAAGTAGGGGCCATGAAATCACCTTAGCCACAGAAATGCAAGATCACAACTGACACGACTGGCATCGAGAAGCATGACATAACGGTCTCAAGACATACAGCACGACGGTACACAGAGGTAGAAGCACTGCGGTACACAACGGTCTAGGATCGGCACAACCTAATACGTATAAGATTATCTCAAAATACGTCGCCCAAGATAATAAAGTCTATAAAAGACAATGTGTCGTAGTTTTCGTGGATTACTCAGTTTTCAAAACTTATCAAAAGCTTGGTTTCAACGTTTCGTGTGGTGTGGTAAGAAGACATAGACTCGACATACAACTCCCGCCAAAGAGAAATAGACAACGACATAGTCGAGAGAATATGACGAGAACTCAAACCAAGGAAGACAACTCTAGGAGTTAACGACAATTAAACACCTCAAATAAATTAAATCAGCTTGTACGTTTCTATATTTACCCCGATATCCCAAATAATTTGTATAAGACATAGACGTTTTATAAATAGAAAATAGTTTAATTATTAAAATCAGTTTTCTCAAATCGTTGAGACTTGGATTAACCAAATCTGAATTTACAATATTTAATGAGTTTATGTCTCGCTATTATTCTCGTAAATATTAGTTTTGGTTTTATTGAAGATTTTGTGTCCGTTCCGAGTTTAATATATTAAAGTCTTTTCGAGTTTAATATATTATACCGTCTCAAGTCTCAAAATGTTCAATGAATCCGATATCTAATATTGTAAGTCCGATAACGATCCTTGATTTTCCATACGTCCAAGCATAATAATCATATCCCGTATTCAAATTCAATTCACAATTTCGAGTATAATCCAAAACGTATCAATATCACAAGTATTATCCGAAACGTACTATTAGCACCAACAATCAACAATATATATCTTTCATAATTCAATTGTATGTTTATCATGACAAGTTTTTACTCAAAACTTATTTAAAATCAACACACTTTTTAATATTTTTATGGGCTTCGGCCCATCATTTATACCAAACGCACTCTAATTAAATGTTGGGATTAGGCCCGAGCTTAACACAATAAACAAGTCACTCTTAGTGGGCTATTGAGCCCAAGCAAATTTTTAATCACAATCCAGTAGTTTGGACTTCAACTCAATCAAAAACCAAAACACACCCTTGTGTGATGTGTTAAACCGAGACTTAATGAGGAACAAACCAGCACCTTCTTGCGGTGTTGCGTTAAACCAAAACGGAACGCACCCTTCGTGGGTGGTTCCTTTGCTAGACCAAACCGAGAACAAGGAAAACAAACGAGCACATAATAACTCCCCTTATGCCGAGACCATGGAGGGTCTCGGCTGTGAATCTGCCCGCACAACCTATACTCAAAAACATAAAACTCGGGACTAATCCAAGGTCAAATCTATTAACCATCCATAGCCAAACTAAGTCTCAACTGAGACACAAACCAAACAAGAATAACAACCCTTGCAGGTCTAATCCACCATCCGTGATCATGGGTTTAAACAACAAGCAGTGAGTTACCATTCGACCAACCCATCAACACAAAACTAGTTTCAAAACTGACCAGCGACTACATAATCAAGCAAACACCCTTTAAACTCTTACCACAAGAAACACAACAAAATAAAAATGTTTTAAATCTCGTTTTATAGTCAAAAAGTTAGCTTAAATCTGATTAAACTCATTTTAAATCCATGAAAAAAAAAACAACATCAATCGATTTTAACAAATTAACGAGTAACAAAATTAGTTTTCTTGGTTTACCAAGTCGAGAAGAGAGGAGAACGAGGCGGTGGAGATGGTGGCGCGTGGTGACTGAAAACTCGAACCAAAACCTTCGATCTATACAAGCTACGGCTACAAACATGGTATCGCCGAAAAACTCGCCGAAAACTCGCCGAATAGATGGGAGTGGGTTGGAGGCGCGTGAGCTATATAGAACTAATGAGAAGATCGAGGTGAGTATGATGGTGGTGGCTGTGTATGGAGGTGTTCGGTGGTGGCGGCTTAGATGGCCGGAAATGGTGGCTGGATGTGAAAGTGAGGTGGGCGGCTGGTAAAAGAGAGGAGCGAAGAAGAAAATGAATATTAACCCTAGAAGAGTTATAATAGGGTATATATAGGGCTCTCTTGGGACTTGTGGTGAACCCTAGCGCGTCCTCAGGGACCATTGTTGTAATTTTTGCTATCTTTCATGAAATGAGGCTCGGGCCTCGTTTAAGATAGCAAACGATCGATTCAAAACACGGGAATTTCACCATTGCGCTCAGAATAATTTTTCCAATAAAAATGACTATTCATACGCCTCGTTTCTCATGAATAATAAAATAATCAATTCGATTCGTCGGTTGTGCCAGTACGCGTTGTGTATAAATTTCACGTTTCACGAGATAAATTCACGTTTTAGGATCAAATGAGCTCGGAAAGGTTCGTAAATGAAAAACAGGGATAATCTCGTATAGAAATAAATCTGGAAAATTACGAGTTGTTACACACTTAGATCTACTTATCACAACTATACAACACTTTACACAACTACAAAATGATATGAATTAAACTACAATACTTCTTCTCTAGTTGAAGGAGTATTCTTCTTTTGCACTTGGATGATGAAAGCTTGGATCACTTGGAAACCAATGCTTAAGAGAATATGATCAAAGGATTTTAGAAATGATTTACAAGGATTAGAGAAGATTTAGAACAGATGGTTTGGGGTGCAAAAGGTAAGAAAAAGTCCAGGGGAAAACCAGTATTTATAGGCAAAAACTGGACAGCTGAAGGAGCGGGGCGGTCCCATTAAATAGGGGGCCGGTCCCCTTAATTTTAAGGGGCCGCCTTTATAAATTAAGGGGGCCGCCCAAGGTGAACGTTGCCCAGTTTTTTCCTTTTGTAGGGAAGGTTTTTCTGGAATATTTTTGCCATTTCTGGTTGAAAATTTGAATTCGTATTTTTAAAATAGATTAAACATATTTATTTAATACCAAAAATGTTTTTCTAAAAGATATAAAATGTTTTTGACATTTTATAAAAAATCTAGTGATTAAGAAAATGTTCCTTTGATCATATAATGCACTAAACATTTGTTTATTCATACCTTAAGTGATTGAGTTGTTAACAACTAAATAGATGTTTACAACTAAATACTTGTTTACATCAAAATTTTCCGTTTAATGATTTTACAGTTTGTGATTATCAAAACGTAGAGATATCAAAAAATATTAATAACGTGTTTAGGCATTATTTATATCAACAATAACAATGCAACTAACACAATAAACAGCAACAACCAAACCAAAACATTCTAATCCTTAAGCTGCATCAAACCAACATGGCGTTGTTTTCAAGCCTACCGGCACGAGCTAAATCCAAAACGGCGCTCAACCCACCTAAAATCTGTTGCTCTCTCCGCTGCGTCTCAACCATGCATTCTGACCCATTAGTCGCGACATCATGAAAAAGACCAAAAGATTGCACCTCTTGAATCAACTCAGCCCTCCTCTCGATATTTGCTTAGAGATCGGCACATTTCTACCCAAGATACGTGATGAGACCCTCATTCTCTGTCCATTCTTGCAAAAACAAGAAATAAACAATGATGAAGCTGATTAGAACCACATGCCTGTTTTAGTTCATCGAACTTTGGTGTTGCAGCCATTCACCTTAAATGTATCCTGCCTAAAAATTTCAACCACGAATTATACCGGCTAGAACCACCATCCTGTTTTACTTCTGTAACATTTGGTGATGCACCAATATTCAGACATGTTAACCATCATAATTTCTATATATACCAAACATTTTAATCCTTCGTGTTATCCCTACATCAATCCTATCATACACTACTACAATCAATAAAGAATCAAGTAAGAAGTGAGGCTTTAGATCTAGTGAGAGAAATCTAGTGAGAGAAATATATTAATCACACACACTTACACTCTTAATACAACCCTAAAGCACCAACCTCACAAATGAGGGAGGAGGTGCTATTTATAGTTTTTCACATATGAGGCTTATGGGCTTTTTATGGATCAACTCTTAACCTATTAGATTAGGATAAAAAGCCCATTGACTATCTTAACTTAATACACAACGACTCATTACAAAAATATACTAACGACAAATGACCATCACTTTTTATAAAAGCTAACAATCTCCCCCTAAGGGATGGACATTCAAATGATGCTCTCAGTGATTTAGGTCTTTCGTCTTCATTGTCTTCAGTGTTGTGTGTCATTGTAGAATAGTCTTGGTTCTTTGTTCTTTCATGCTTTGTGATCTTCAAAGTAATCGTCTTTTGGTTCTTCTTGCCTTTGATCAACATCTTCCACATATTGCATTGTCGTCTCTTCCATCATACTCATACTTCTTGATAATACTTTGAACTTCATACTTATGTCTTCCTCACTTGATACTTGAACTTGTTCTTGACATCTTGATTAGTTTCTTGACATTATCGTAGCACTTTGTCTTTAACTTGATCTTTTTTGTCTTGAACATTTTTCACTTAAGCTTGTTGAGGATGATCTTTATAAGTATGAGTAGGAGGAGATGTGGATGTTGAGCTATATGATGATGGTTGATGGACTTTCCTCAGTACCTACATAAAATAGTTAGTAATAAATCATCCAGCACTTACAGGTTCAGATTTCGAGATTGTTAACGGCATAGTGTGAAAACTTTCTCAAATTTTTACCAGGGCCGTTGTGAGCCGCTGAAGTATACCGGGGTATCACTTCACGACTGTAGACCGTTTGAAGCACGTAACCATCATGATATAAGGCAAGATCCGTAGATCTCATTAAGACTCTTGTACACCTTGTGTCCTTTTTGGCGAACACAGGTGTATTATATTGGAAGTGTGTCCTAAGATATTTTTAGATGAATCTCATGGCTCTAGACTCGATTATATGCATTTTGGTTTTAGTAGTCGGAGGCATGGAGCAGAGTGTCACCTTTTCAATATCAACACATCTCCGAATAAGAGGCCAATAGATTATGTAGTGTGCTCCATGAGAAATGAAAAAAATATCTTTTAAGAGATATCTGAGTGGCTAGGAGGGGTGGTGCAGCGCGTCACTGGGTCCATGACGTCTTGTCTTCAATATCAGTATCAACTTTGTGAATACCGATAGCAGATGTATTGACCCGGTTTCTGCCCTAAGTTTTCATGGAGGGCTATTTCTTTTCACCCTTTCATAAACTTTTCTTTTTCATTCTTCAACTCCTTCTTTCCCTTTCTCATTTACTCCTTTTTTTCAATCTTTCCTAAGGACTTCTAATTCTAATCTATTGGAATTGTCCTTAGGTAGATCCCTCCGGCTCTGGCGGATCATAGGACATAAACCTAACCATAATCACCTTATTACTCCATGATTATCCTAGATTTGTTGATCACATGTCATAAAACCTTTTGTGAAAATCTCTCAAAGTGTTTATGAATAAAACACATTTTGTTAACATTTCGAGAGTTTTGCATTTTCTGAAATACTCCCCCTACACATGTGCTTATGCATTTTTGAGATAAGTTTGCACATGGTGGGTAGAGTTCGCACATTTTGAATTGATCGATTTTCAGTGAACATGACCATTGCGAGACACGTTTACATCACTAGTTAGACTAGCTTGAAATTATTACCCGTCCTGGTCATATTCAAAGATAATCTCTCGAATTGGTACAATCTACTCAGACAAGTCCTTTGCGAGACACGTTTACATAACTGGATAAATGAGCTTGAAATTATTACCCGTCCCAGATAAGTCTTTTCGATTATTGACTTTTTATTTTCGTCAATTCGAGGGTTCATACTGAGTCGAGCTCTTTTTGAGTTTCAATCCATGATTTTTAAACATTTTGATCATATTTTAATAACGTATTCTCCCCCTCAGAAATAGCATGTCGTGATATTTTTGATATCAACTGATTAAAATGAAGCTTTTTGGAGGGATAGACGGATTTGTTTCAGCATGAAGTCGGAATATTTTGTTTTTCATTTTTTTATTCCCCCTTAAATATAGCATAAATCAATTTTGAGAAAGATTTTGAAAAATAATTTTGAGAAAGATTTTGAAAAATCTTGATCATGTGCTCCAGAATTATTTATTTTGTCATTGAAAATATGAGTCCTGATCAGATATAATCCTAAGTCATCATTGTAGCTCGGGTTTCGTACTGAAGTATATGAAAGCCATTGTGAATAAATTTTTAAGAAACGACATGTTTTAGAAAACATTTAAATGAACTCTCGCTCAGGCATCTGTACATGTCCGTATCATTGTTGAATGACATTTCTAGATACGTACAGAATATCGATTATACGAGAGACATGTCGTGAGAAGAATATTTTTGGTTTTCATGATTTTATATTGTTTTTGTATTTTTGAAAATTTTCTATTTTTCTATTTTGTTTTTGTTGGTTTTTCAAATTTTGTATTTTGTTTTTCAAAAATATTTACAGCGAAACTATTTTGAAAATGTTTTCAAGAAGATTCGAGAAGACGTTCTAGCTCCTCAGGAGTTAGGCTTCGCATGCCAATTCGTCGAACTAAATCTTCAAACCGTTCTTTTGGAAGGGCTTTAGTAAATAGATCGGCGAGTTGTTATTCAGTCTTTACGAAAAATAATTCAACAGTACCCTCTTCTATGTGTTCATTGATGAAGTGATAATGGACTCTAATATGCTTGGTCTTCGAGTGTTGTACTGGATTGCACGAGATGGCTATGGCACTTTTCGAATCACAATACAAACGTATGCGGTCGAAAGTAAAGCCATAATCTGTGAGTTGTGTCCTCATCCATAGAATTTGAGCACAACACGTAGATAGAGACACATACTCGGCTTCTGCAGTTGATAATACGGTACAATCTTGTTTCCTTGACGACCAGCCTACTAGCTTTTCACCCAAAAATTGTGCTCCACCTGATGTACTTTTTGCTGTAACTTGGCAACCTGCATGATCCGCATCTGAAAATGCTATTAGTTTAAACTCGGAATCCTTTGGATACCAAAGTCCCATGTAATGGTTCTTCATAGGTACCGAAAATCCATTTGAACTCTTGGAGGTGAAGTTCGGTAGGCCTTTCCTTAAACCGTGCTAATAAGCAAACAGCAAAATGAATATCGGGTCGACTAGCAGTTAAGTACACGAGAGAACCAATCATGCTCCGATATTTCTTTGCATCCATTGGTTTCCCAAATAAATCAACACCTATTTTTGGTGAAGTGACCATTGGAGTACCAACAGAGTCACAATTTTCCGTACCATGTTTTTTCAAAATCTCAATTGTTTATTAAGCTTGATTAATAAAAATACAACGAGGGGTGATGAACTCAAATAAGTACATTTTATCATCATCATTTATCCTATTTATTTGTCTTGTTTTATTATATTGTATATGAGAATCGATACGTTAATGTTTACTTTTGTAATTCTCAGGTAAAAACAAGTATTATGTGAAACTTGGCGATTTTGGACTAATTATGGAGCAAAACAAGCAAGATGTTAAGAGTCTACTGAAATGTACAAGATCAAGATCATTCTGCTCCAGATATGCCGCAACATACTTCTTACATACGGCGCATCACTATCAAGATTTCACAAGTTATGATCCAAGTCAGCAAAGGACATGCGCCGCATAGAGAATGGAGTTACGCCGCATCTTAAGGCGGTGTACGAATATTCCTGAATATATTAATCTTGGACCCCACGTGAAGTTAAGTCAATGCGCCGCATCTACTTATCCTATGCGCCGAATCTAACCCTCAGACAGAAACTATAAATACCCCAAGGCCAGACGAATTTCGAGATCCTACAGACACTTAGATACTACACACGAAGACCGAAGAAACCCTAGAGCCGAACTCAGACGTATTAGCAGCACAAGACACACCCTAAACGAAGATACAAGAGCTGTAAGAAGGTCCTGCATGTATTCAATTCATTAAGTAGTTTTGTTTTATTGTATTAGTACACTTTAATTCATCAGGATTGATGGGCCGATTCCATGTGACTACGGAAAATCATGGGCACCCCTTAAAATTGCGTTCCCATTAATTAAAGTTTATATGTTGATGCCTTTGGTGACTTTTATTAGTGCATTGATAACCTCTGTGTCTAGCTGAGCATTGCTTGGGTCGCCATGCCCCTTCCTCGCCTATCTATTCTAGCGTATACGAAACGTGGGCATCACAAATTCTCAATATTCTAGGATAGTGGGATAGATATAAGTGATCATTAAGGGTTTACTCGCCGATAAGATTAGAGCCAACGAGAAAGGGTTAATTATATACACTTCATATAAAACTAGCAATAAAACAAGTGACAAGCTACTTAATTATCAGGATAGGTCTTCTTATTGTCTCAAGTATCTATCTGTGTACGTGTGTGCTAATCGCTGATTCGTGCTCATTAGTTTAGTTTTTATTTAATTATAACCAAACCGTGCCAGTCTCTCAGGCTGAACCCCCTTGCGTTAGATTAGGATTGTATAGCTAACTTAAGATATTAAAATACTGATTAGAATAACTAGATAATACGTTCCACTCTTAGTGATCGACACTCTACTTACCATTATATTCATACTGACCGGGTACACTGCTCGTTAAAGTGTGTGTTTTATTGATAAGTCGGCTAAATATAAATTTAAAACTTGAGTAGGCATTAATACTGCAAAAACCACAACGACATCACGCGCGCATCAAGTCTTTGGAGCCGCTGCCGTGGATATAAAAGAATTAGAGCAATACACACGCACACATCAAGTTTTTGGCGCCGTTGCCGGGGAGTGAATTGTTATTATCTGTTAATTTGGTTAGTATTTTAATTAGGTTTTCTTTTTAATTTTTAGATTCTAACCACTAACTCTGTTATATATTAGTTAAATTGCATTCATTGTATAGTTTGCATATTTTCTGTTTTTGTGTGTTTTTATTTTCTTTAATTTTTGTTTCTTTTTGTTTGTTTTTTATTTTTTGTTTTTCTTTTTCTATTTTTCTGCATTTTGCTATCGTTGTACTGAGCTAATACAAACGATACGGCGAATCTGTTTTCACAGATATGGCGTATTGCGTTTAATTTTTATAAAATACAACACGTTTAATAAATTCGATACGACGCATCTTTCCCCAAGATATGGCATATTCTGTTTTTAATAAGAAATTTTTCTAAACCCTAACGCCATACGACGCATCTGTTTTAACAGATACGGCGTATTGTCTATTTAAATTAAAAACAGCTTTTCGAATTATTAAACAGATACGACGCATCGATCTTTATCGATACGGCGCATCTTCTAAATCAAAAATCTTGTATTTTGAAACGTAACGAAAATACGGCGCTTTAGCTTTTGTTAATACGACGCATTTAATTTTTAATAAATATAATCGATTTTTGATAATTAAAACTGATACGGCGCATTCTAATTTATAAGCGGCATATCTGCTTTCTGAATAAAAGTCTGATTAAATTTTAACGATAATAAGATACGGCGTATCCAACTTTCTGGATACGGCGCATCGTCTGCAGATATCAGTAACTTTTATTTTTCGTATTCCGTTTTCGTTGTTAATTTTCTGATATATTACTTTCTTGAACATACCCTACTGATGCTTTTGTGATAGTTTCAGGAAGTGCATGACCAGGAGTTCAACTAAGAACTTGATTACACCTTTCGAAGATCCTGAACGAGCCCTACATTCACTTAAAAGGCTTTTCAACACAAAAAGCTTTGATATTTCAAGTTCGTTCGAGCTTGATTACTTTTCTGAAGAGAAAGAGGAAGAAGAAACAGAAACAATGACGGAAAACACTACTATGGAGGAATACATGAACAAAACCCGTGCTGATTACAGTTCAGGAGTTGCTAAACCAAAGTTTGATGAAAAGTCAAAGTTTGAGTTGAAGGGTCAGTTTCTCAAGGAGCTAAGAGAAAATGATTTCAGTGGAACAGAACATGAAGATGCTAATGAACATGTTGAAAAGGTCCTCGAGATTGTAGATTTGTTTACTACAGAAGGAGTCTCTGACGATCAACTTATGCTAAGAATCTTTCCAATTTCGCTTAAAGGAGCTGCTAATAAGTGGCTAAGGAATGAACCTGCTAGTTCAATCACAACATGGGAAGATTTGAAGAGCAAATTCCTGAAAAGATATTGTCCACCTGCTAAAATTGCTAAAAAAATGGAGGCTATCAACAGTTTCAAGCAAGAGCCTGATGAAACTCTTTATCAAGCTTGGGAACGATTTAAAGACTTATTGATGAAATGCCCTCAACATTATCTAAGTCCAATGCAGGAGATAATATTGTTCTATCAAGGATTGGACGTGCCTACTAGACAAATCTTGGATGCTAAGGGAGCTGTGCCTCAAATGAGTGTAGCCAATGCTAGAAAAGCTATCCAAGAAGCTGCTGATCCCTCTCAAAAATGGCACGACGGAACCTCTACTAGATCTAAGAGCAGCACTAATTTTGACGGGTTTGCTGCAATTCAAGCTCAATTGGATAAAATTAGTAGAGAGATGAAGAAGCGTGATGAGAAAGTTTATGCTGCCCAAGTTGGATGTGAAAAATGCGAAGGACCTCACTACACTAAAGATTGCCCTAATAAGAATGAAAGTGAGACTTTTGAAGAAGCATACTACACACAATTTGGACAACCATTCCGACCTTCAGGAAGATTTAGGGAAGCTACTCCGGGATACTATCAAAAGAACAACTTTAATCCCAGTTATCAAGAAAGGAGGCAGATTTTGGATGACACTCTAAAGCAAATTATGGCCGATGCTGCTAAAAGACATGAAGAGAACACTGCTATGATCAAAGAAATCCGAGCCTCAACGGATACTATAACAAGAAATCAAGGAGCTTCGATCAAAGCATTGGAACAACAAATTGGACAAATGAGCAAAGTTCTTCAAGAAAGGGGATACGGAAGTTTACCTAGCTCAACTGAAACCAACCCAAGAGATCATGTCAAGGCCATAATCACCATTAAGGAAGTCACACCCAACATACCTAGAAGATTGATGAATGGTAATAATGCTGCAAAGCCTGAATTTTTCTTTAATTCTTCAATCAGTTTAAGGAGGTTGCTCAAAGAGAAGAGAGAGATTGAAGAGGAGATCAAGGCTACAATGAAAGAAGAGAGCTCTGCAACCGACTTACATTCCTTGCCTCATAAAGAAAAGGACCCAGAAAGTTTTACTTTACCTTGTTTAATTAATGACATATCTTTCAATTATGCATTAGCTGACTTAGGAGCTAGCGTTAGTGTTATGCCCCTTAAGACATTCAATACCCTAGAATTAGGAAAATTAGCACCAACTAAGTTGCTTATTGAATTGGCAGATAAAACGGTAAAACGACCTAAACGGATTGCTGAAAATGTGCTAGTTAAGATTGAGAAGTTTTTTTCCCCGTAGACTTTGTTATATTAGATATGCCCGAGGATGTTAAGATTCCTTTAATCCTTGGAAGACCTTTCTTGTCAACCGCCCATGCTAAGATTGATGTGTTTAAAAGGAAAATCTCATTAAGGGTAGGGAATAATAAACTAGTCTATAAGTGCCAAAATATTGCTAAAAGCATAATTAGAGGCGTCTATGTGCTAGGATTAAGAGAACGTATGGACCTCGATCTTGAAGCTAGGATTATGGGAGAAACATTGATTCAAAACAACTCAACTAATCCTAATCATGAGAACTTCGAGGAATTTATTGACCTTAATGTACCTACCGAACTTAGGCGCGATATTGTTAATGATTCTGATGATGAGTGGTATGATTTCGAAGTAATTAACAAACGTAGGAGAATAGTTGAGAATACAAATTTGAATGATGTGTTTATTGAACTACCACCCCACCTTGCATATTTATGCTTATATGATAATAAGAATTTCCTGTCTATCATTTTGTCATCTCTACCCGAAAGGGACAGAACTTTGTTTATACAGATATTAAAGAAGAATGGCGTGGAAATTAAGGACGAGCAAGGAGTGTTCAATATTACTGGACTGGCGATGAGGGAGCGCGATGCTTCCGACTCTTTCAGTGATCGATATTAAGGAGCTGAACGTGAGTCTAACTTAAAGACTCTGGAATAAAGACAAGTGCTGACCGGGAGACAACCCGGAAATTTTTTACATTCTGTTCTGTGTCGAGTCTGTCAGACCCGCAGAAGATACGGCGCATCTCCATCCTAAGATGCGACGCATCGCCTGCACTGGTCATATCTTATTTTATTTTCAGCATTTTTATTTTTGACTTTAAAACTTTCTGTCAGTATTTTAATACGGCGCATCCCTGGTTAAGGATGCGACGCTTCTTCTATTCTGATTCGTACTTATTCCAGGCTCGATACGGCGTATCTTCTTCCATAAGATACGGCGTATCGACTGACCTGATGATTTTCATTTTAATTTTTTATTTTTTTTTATTTAGTTTTATTTTTACTAGCTACTAATGTATTATGCAAGTTTGAACCTTCTTAACTCAGGTGTGTTAAAGTCTGAATGGTATTATAGATTCCTTCATTTCCTGTGGATACATCAAATATGAAGCTTAAACGTTCTAATCCACAAGAAAGTTGATTTTTGCTCTTATACGAATAAAGGAGGATCATACCGAGCAAATCTCAGGGGAGTTTTTCAGTTCTAATCCTTTTATTTTCCAGTTTTTAATCTTTGATACAAACAACGAGGACGTTGTTTAACTTAAGTGGGGGGATTGGAGAATTAGAACACTTACTTGTGCTAAACTTTTTCAAAATATGCTTAAAATGCGCTTAATATATCAAAATTTAAAATTTTTAGCATGTTTTTGTTTAAATTCTAAATTACAAAGCTGCACTCATAACATTATTTCCAAAAATTGTGAACTTTTCAAAATTCACAAATCTATGAGTGTGCCGGTGACTTGTAAACTTTAAAACTTGGCTTATATACTATTCGAGACCACCATAATAAGTATTATCTATATAATTGGAATGACTTGTCTAAATTGGTAAATTTCTAGGATTACACCCAAATAGCCTTTATATGTTATGTGATATTAACTAACTACATTGGTTAGTTAACCCCCGTATAAAACCTTTTGTTACTCTCACTTTTAGAGTAAGATACCCCTAGAAAAACACTCAGAGCCATTCCTTTCGTTTCTTACACCTTTGTTATAATGTTTCGATACACCCATACACCTTAGCCTACCCTGTAGATTAAAATCTGTGGTTGGTTAATTGCTTTAGGCAAAGTGTGTTTCCTAACATTACCTGTGTTCGCGTGCGTAATTCATTATCTTTGGTTAGGTCGGGAAATTGCACAATGCAATTGGTATGAAAGTAAATATTGTATATCTTTGAGTTTATTTTTCGTGTGTTTACTACTTTCGCTATTACAGTTATTTCTGAAAGTATGAAGAGTATGGAAAAATTATCCGGAAAAATAGTGATAGAAAAGTTGTGAAATTTTACACATATATGTTGATGTCAAAAAAAAAAAAAAAAAAAAAAAAAAAAAAAAAAAAAAAAAAAAAAAAAAAAAAAAAAGTTGGAAGTTTGTTTTAACCAACTTATGTAAAGTTTTGTATTAAGTGGGCGATATCACCACTATTTGTTATATATTATATTTATGGATTGAATGGGAGTTGGCCGTTATGGGAACGCCAACTAAGGTTATTCTTTGATTGAGATCTTGTTGAGTATAATTCGTGTCTACCTAAAGCGTGTGTTTCAAGTGTTAAAGCGTGAGTTATTCAATGATATGAGTCTTATTCATGGGATGGTAGGGAAAGTAATTTACCACACTTAGGATTTTAATTTATCTGTTTTGTTTATTTTTCATTTTACACCAATTTGTATCCCAAATATTATCCATACCCTACATCGTTCTTTATCCAAACCTTTGATTTATTAAGATTAGGGATTTGTGCAATCTTAAGTATCGTAGTCATGGATTCGACTGTGTATTTATGATTTTGTCGCCCTTTTTGATATAATATTATTGGTGAAGATTACTTGGTCCTATCTTTAGCCTATTCGAGTTAAGGATTTGAGCAATTGCAAGTATCGTGGTCGTGGATTCGATCATGTATTTGTGATTTTGTCGCCTTTTCTGGAATGTGAGATCGATAGAGATTAAGAAGAATGATTAACCCTTAACCAACAAACCCTAATATCAAAATACTTTATTTTATTTCTAATTCGTATACTTGCCAAGCTTATGGTAGAATATTCGTCACGACTGGACAGTTAAACGATTAGATTTACTTTTATCAAAATACTTTATTTTATTTCTAATTCGTTAAGTGTTTGGTTGTGTGATTATGACAAAACGAATACATGCTTAAATATAAAAATAAATCCTAATATCTTTTAGGATACATTTTCATAAGATTTATTCTAAGGTTTACTTGGGGACAAGTAAATTTCAAGTGGGGGGATATTTGATGAACTCAAATAAGTACATTTTATCATCATCATTTATCCTATTTATTTGACTTGTTTTATTATATTATATATGAGAATCGATACGTTAATGTTTACTTTTGTAATTCTCAGGTAAAAACAAGTATTATGTGAAACTTGGCGATTTTGGACTAATTATGGAGCAAAACAAGCAAGATGTTAAGAGTCTACTGAAATGTACAAGATCAAGATCATTCTGCTCCAGATACGGCGCATCACTATCAAGATTTCACAAGTTACGATCCAAGACAGCAAAGGACATGCGCCGCATAGAGAAATGGAGTTACGCCGCATCTTAAGGCGGTGTACGAATATTCCTGAATATATTAATCTTGGACCCCACGCGAAGTTAAGTCAATGCGCCGCATCTACTTATCCTATGCGCCACATCTAACCCTCAGACAGAAATTATAAATACCCCAAAGCCAGACGAATTTCAAGATCCTACAGACACTTAGATACTACACACGAAGACCGAAGAAACCCTAGAGCCGAACTCAGACGTATTAGCAGCACAAGACACACCCTAAACGAAGATACAAGAGCTGTAAAAAGGTCCTTCATGTATTCAATTCATTAAGTAGTTTTGTTTTATTGTATTAGTACACTTTAATTCATCAGGATTGATGGGCCGATTCCATGTGACTACGGAAAATCATGGGCACCCCTTAAAATTGCTTTCCTATTAATTAAAGTTTATATGTTGATGTCTTTGGTGACTTTTATTAGTGCATTGATAACCTCTGTGTCTAGCTGAGCATTGCTTGGGTAGCCATGCCCCTTCCTCGCCTATCTATTCTAGCGTATACGAAACGTGGGCATCACAAATGCTCAATATTCTAGGATAGTGGGATAGACATAAGTGATCATTAAGGGTTTACTCGCCGATAAGATTAGAGCCAACGAGAAAGGGTTAATTATATACACTTCATATAAAACTAGAAATAAAACAAGTGACAAGCTACTTAATTATCAGGATAGGTCTTCTTATTGTCTTAAGCATCTATCTGTGTACGTGTGTGCTAATCGCTGATTCGTGCTCATTAGTTTAGTTTTTATTTAATTATAACCAAACCGTGCCAGTCTCTCAGGCTGAACCCCCTTGCATTAGATTAGGATTGTATAGCTAACTTAAGATATTAAAATACTGATTAGAATAACTAGATAATACGTTCCACTCTTAGTGATCGACACTCTACTTACCATTATATTCATACTGACCGGGTACACTGCTCGTTAAAGTGTGTGTTTTATTGATAAGTCGGCTAAATATAAATTTAAAACTTGAATAGGCATTAATACTGCTAAAACCACAACGACATCACGTGCGCACCAAGTCTTTGGAGTCGCTGCCGTGGATATAAAAGAATTAGAGCAATACACACGCACGCATCAAGGGGATTGGTGTATTTGTAAACCAAGAAAGAATTTTAGTTCCCCCATCATGGACATTTCAAATTTGCTTTTTATGAGATTTTCAAAATGTTTTGAATGTTTCGGATTAGTAGAACCAAAAATAATGTCGTCCACATAAATCTGAACAATCAAAATGTCATCTTTATATTTTCTTGTAATCAAGTTTGAATGAATTGTTTTTTGGTGAAATTATTTTTGATCAGAAAAAATGATAGTTCGTCATACCATGCTGTTGGAGCCTGTTTTAAAACATAAATTGCTTTCTTTAGCTTGTAGACGTAGTCTGGATGATCTTTGTCAACGAATCCGTCTGGCTGACTCACATAGACTTCTTCTTTCAGAGTTCCATTCAGGAAAGTCGTCTTGATGTCCATCTGATAGACTGTGATGTTCTTGTGAAAAGCATAGGCTAAGAAAATCCGGACTGCCTCAAGTCTTGCTACTGGCGTGAATGACTCTTCGAAATCTATCCCTTCTTCCTGTTTATATTCCTTAGCCACTAGACAAGCTTTGTTACGAATGACAGTCATTTCTTCATCCTTCTTGTTCTTCCGTAACCACTTTAGATCAATGACAAGTTTATCAATTGGTCTTGGAACTAATTCCCATGTGTCATGTAACTGGTATTGGAGAATTTCTTCCTGTATCGCTTCAATCCATGCATTGTCTGCCATCGCCTCCCGAATGTTCTTTGGCTCTTCTAGACTAACTGAGCAGACGTAGATGCACATATCGGGATCGATGGCTAGTTGTCTTCTGGTCTGTATTGGCCTTGAGGGTTCACCAATAACGTGTTCTATTGGATGGTCTTTTGTCCACTATAGTGTAGAAAGGTACCTTGGATTTAACGTATGCGTGTTAGATGGTTCGTGTAACCTTGAGGATGATTTAGCAGAATCCGTTTCAAATGGGTTTTCGAATACTTCTTCTTCTAACACAGCATCGTTTTGGTGTTGTTCTTCTTGAAGTGGTGTATTGTGGTTTTGCTCATCAATCCTTGGTAGAATAATTTCAATTACCAGAGTTGCTGGAGTAGATGTTGATGACGTGGAGGGAGTTGGTGCGTCAGCTTTGATTGTTGTTGGTGCATCTTGCAGTGGTGGTGGTGGTCGATGTTGTTGAGCGGGAGCAGCGGAATGTTGTTGTGATGCATTTGTCGACGTTCCACCATAGTATTCATCGAACATATACTCGAAGAAATTTTCCAGTTCTTGATTTATAGGTTTTTCAGTATTAGTTGACTGAGCTCTTTGAGGTACAAGTACTGAACTAATATGTCCAGAAGTCTGAATGTTTGGTGCGGGTCCTAATCTATTTTGATTAGAAGCCATCGGGTTAAGCGCGGGTTCTAGAGCGAGTCTCTCAGAAGCCATCTGTGAAATCTCATCAAACTTCACATTCATCGTCTCCATTATCCTTTTAGTTCTTCTATTACACACCCTGAATGCCCTCGAGTTTTCTGAGTAACCAATGAAGATTCCAATATCACCCTTAGCTTTCAGCTTCCCCAGATCTTCTCTGTCGTTCGTCGGATAGCACAAAACGCCAAACACGTGAAGGTAAGAGATATCGGGTTTTCTGTTGTTCACTAGCCCATATGGGGCTTTATTGAATCTTGGATGGATTAGGGAACGGTTCTGAGTGAAACAAGCAGTGGCAACAGCATCAGCCCATAAGAATAACGGTGCACTAGAATAAATCAGCATCGTGCGAGCAACTTCCACAAGAGTTCGATTTCTTCAATCAACTACCATATTCTGCTATGGAGTTCTAATAGCTGATGTCTGATGTGTGACTCCAGAATCTTCAAAGTAAGTTCTCAACTCCTGATTTGTGAATTCTGTGCCATTGTCTGTTCTTACAATCCTTACTGGAGCTTGAAGTAGGACTTGAATGCGCTTCAGAAAGGTGATGATGATGCCTGGTGCTTTGTCTTTTGACCTCAGAAACTTTACCCATGTATATCTTGAATAGTCATCGACGATAACCAGAATATACTTCTTCCCATTGATACTTTCAACTCTCATTGGGCCACATATGTCCATGTGCAACATATGTAACTTATCTACCGAACTGGGTACGATTTTAGGTTTATATGTTGCCCTTTTGCTTTTTCCTTGTTCCAGGATGGATATAGGTGATCTTTGGTGTATTTGAACTTTGGAAGTCCGTTGACGATGTTGTCTTTGGCTAACTTGTTGACGGTGTCAAAGTTGAGATGGGACAATCTTCTGTGCCACAACCAAGACTTAGTTTCGCATGCTCTTGTCATGAGACAAATTGGAGATGAAGAGGCCATTTGGTTTATGTCGATAGCATATAGATTGGTGCCATGATTCCCAGTTAAGAGATCATCTCCAACCAAATTTCAAATGAAGCAAGTATTTCTCCTAAATGCAACCTCTAAATCTGCATCACAAAATTGACCGACAGAAAATAAGTTATGTCCCAACCCTTCGACATAGTAAACTCGAGTGATTAAGAAATTGCCAAACGGAAGATCTCCATAACCCATAATAGCTGCTACATGATCATTTCCAAAGCGAACAGTTCCCATGAACTTCCATACAAAGTTTATTAGTAGCTTTAGATTCCCGGTCATGTGCTTGGAGCAACCCGAGTCGATGATCCAAAGACATATTTCGATAACCTGCGAAGAACAGAGGAGTTTGTATTTGGAAACCGTTTGAAATTTGGTTCCATGGGGTTAGGGGTAACAAACGAATCACACTCATAGAATGTTTCTACTGGTTCACTTTGGACAGTTGTCAATTTGCCATTCTCGAGTGTAAACTTTCTACCCGTTGGTTTCCATGCACACATATTAAGATAGTTCCTAGGTAATATGCTACTAGTGGTTGACCTAGATGCTACAATTAATCTTTTTTTGTATCTAAATTTAGCACTAGTTCCCTTTGGAACTTCCTTCTGTTAAAGCATAGCATTCACATTCACGTTCTTAGAAACATAATCATCACAATCATCATAAGATAAAGATTTTTTGCACATTAAACAAACAGAGTCATTACATGCACTAGAATCAGTACTTTTAACATTACATCCAGATGACATATGTTTCTTATTAGAAAGCGATAAATTCCAAGGGTGTTCTTCTACTTCTTCATTCTTATTCTTGCATCTATTCTCAGAGACAGGTGAGACTCTGTTGTTCCTTGTATTGCTCCTAGGCTTTAGTCTGCTGCTCTTAGAGGTGCTTGCTAATCCTGTAGAAGGTAAGGCACACACATTAGGATTTATCTTGTTGTCCTGAGAAGTTGTTTTAGCTTTCCTAGACTCTTTTGGATTATCGTTTACACTCTTGTCTATCGCCATATATGTTTGAGATGTATAGGTAGATGCAATAGTGGGACTAATCCTATAAAGACCAGGTGCTATCACATTCGGTGTTTCGACAACTGCTTTCCCTTTATCAACACTTTTTGCTTTTTCACTTTGCTTAAGCAAGGATGTTGGAGTGACTGGTCTTGTCAAATCAATTAGCACATCAACTTTTGGAACAGATTGAGAAATTGACATTTTTGGTTTAACAACCGTTTTGTCCGAAGTCGATGGTTTTGCAAACTTAGTTTCCTCACCCTTCCCTTTTTGACTATCCAGCTAAGACCTCAAATGATCATTTTGCTCTTTCATGTTCCGGTAGGCACGCTCATACGACAATTTTGTAACACCCCCGAAATATCGCAACGAAAGATTGTGTAACTGGGGTGTTACTTCATAATACAAAGTACAAGTTATAGAAAACGACCTCTAAATGAGACATTTTGAAAAGTTACCATTCGATTAAAGAATTCAGAGTTTCAAACATGAGATCTCAAAGTATGATACATAAATGTATACAAAATGTTTTGAATGGTAAATGATAAAAGCATAAGTCTTCAAAATATGTCGAGCGACTCTATGCTCCATGCAACAGCTATCACCTTACAGATCTGAGATAAACATGCTAAAAAGTTTCAACAAAATGGTTGGTGAGTTCATAGAGTTTGTGTTAAATAAGTTGAAAAGCCTTTAAAGAATGTTCACACAGCAAAGGCAATGTGAATCCATTCAGTTGCAAATCCCGCCCATACACAACTTGCAACCTATGTGTTCACAACCCACTGCTAAATATAGTATGAGTATGACATATGTGTATACGATGTATGTAAAATGTATCAGTCAACTGAACCTCACAACTTGCTTTAATATGCTTACAACCTATGATAGATTATATTCACCCAAGGTCAAGAATAGACACAAGGGCGGGGGCATCTCCTCAAATAGTACTGCGTCACCCAAGGTCATGAATCTAGGACACAGGGGTAGGGGCATTTTCCCATGAGTACTATCAATAACTCTCCACGAATCTAATCAGGAGTTAAACAGTTGCTAAAGAATAATGCAATAAAAAATAATGCATTCATGTATTCACACAAGTAGATATGTAAATATAAATCACGTATTCATGTAAGTAGTGATGTAAATGTAAGTAATGTATTTTGATAAATGAGTAAAATATGTAAAGGAAACGAGCATGTATCTCCCCCTAGATTAATTCAAAACGTATAAAAATAGGGGCTATGAAACTCACGGTAATCATTAAAAGTTTAGAGTACTTGTGAAAGTAAATGAAAATAGTTGAGCATGTATCTCCCCAAAAAGTAATTCAAAACTTATAAAGGTAGGGGCTATGAAATCTCACCTTGAACTAATGATATCAAAACGTATAACGGAATCGATGGATTAAGCCAGGAAGTCTCTACGTACAACCTAGAAATATGATATCGTGTCTTAGGTTCTAAAACAACGAAGTGAATATTTAAATATGCCATATATAGTTTATATATATCGTACTACTCTTCAGGCCATCATAATCCAGAGGTCATGCAGTAAATGTTCGAGGAGCTAGGACACATTAATTCGTAAATCCAGCAACTCGTCGATATGTTCACCCAAATGAAACCCCTCACATGAAGCTCCATACTAACATAGTATTTATATGTGAAACATATATTTTGCTTACTTGATTATATGACATATTAAGAGTTTATAAATACAATAAATAAACTAACAAAGTTTATAAGTATTTAAATAATTTTGAGTCTTATAATTACTTACCTTTATTTAGAATGCTTGAGTATTATAGAAAAAGGGAATATAAGCAGAGCTTCGACGTAGAATTTGTATTCTTCAAAAACCCGAGGCTATTTGAAGATTATAATGACGCCTTCTTGAGAACCCGAAGAAGAAAAGAAGATTATAACAAAGTATTTTTGGAGACTTGAAGTTATTTGAAGATTATAACGACTCTTTCTCGAAAACTTGAAGCTTTTAAGATCAAATGCTAGCTTTTCTCAAGAACACATGAACTTTCTTACAAAATATAAAAGAAGTGCCTTTGGTTTTAGGTCTTATAAGATAATAACGAGTATATTGACAAGTTTAATCATTTCTATAAGTTTCGTATTTTTACGATACCCGGCTTTACATTTCGTGACTTAACGACTTACAATTAGTGATTAACAGGACCAAAACTCACTTCGTAAGACAAGATATATAACTAGAACTCTTAACCTCCTCATTTTAGCCATAGGTGGCATTTTTGAGGAGTCATCAAGTTTGGTGGCTTGATCTTGACCATTCATTCCTTAGATCTTTACAAGTAAACAACTTAAACATGGTTAGTTTTTAACCCAGTATATAGTTAACTAGATTTTCTAGCCTACAAATACCAAGCTAAAAACACAAATAAACTTGCACCACACCTTCTTATATCTTCAAAGACCTAAAACCAAAGGCACTTCTCTTATATTTTGTAAGAAAGTTCATGTGTTTTTGAGAAAAGCTAGCATTTGATCTTAAAAGCTTCAAGTTTTTGAGAAAGAGTCGTTATAATCTTCAAATAACTTCAATTCTCCAAAAAGACTTTGTTATAATCTTCTTTTCTTCTTCTGGTTCTAAAGAAGGCGTTGTCATAATCTTCAAATTGCCTCGGGTTTTTGAAGAATACAAATTCTACGTCGAAGGTCTGCTTATATTCCATTTTTCTATAATACGCAAGCATTCTAAATAAAGGTAAGTAATTATAAGACTCAAAATTATTTAAATACTTATAAACTTTGTTAGTTTATTTATTGTATTTATAAACTCTTAATATGTCATATAATCAAGTAAGCAAAATATATGTTTCACATATAAATACTATGTTAGTAGGGAGCTTCATGTGAGGGGTTTCATTTGGGTGAACATATCGACGAGTTGCTGGATTTACGTATTAAAGTGTCCTAGCTCCTCGAACGTTTACTGCATGAACTCTGGATTATGATGGCCTGAACAGTAGTACGAGATATATAAACTATATATGGCATGTTTAAATATTCACTTCGATGTTTTAGAACCTAAGACACGATATCATATTTCTAGGTTATACGTAGAGACTTCCTGGCTTAATCCATCGATTTCGTTATACGTTTCGATATCATTAGTTCAAGGTGAGATTTCATAGCCCCTACCTTTATACGTTTTGAATTACTTTTGGGGGAGATACATGCTCAACTATTTTCATTTACTTTCACAAGTACTCTAAACTTTTAATGATTACCGTGAGTTTCATAGCCCCTATTTTTATACGTTTTGAATTACTCTTGGGGGAGATACATGCTCGTTTCCTATACTTATTTTAATCATTTATCAAAATACATGACTTACATTTACATCACTACTTACATGAATACGTGATTTACATTTACATATCTACTTGTGTGAATACATGAATGCATTATTTTTGATTGCATTATTCTTTAGCAACAGTTTAACTATTGAATAGAGTCATGGAGAGTTATTGATAGTACTCATGGGAAAATGCCCCTACCCCTGTGTCCCAGATTCATGACCTTGGGTGACGCAGTACTATTGGGGAAGATGCTCCCGCCCTTGTGTCTATTCTTGACCTTAGGTGAATATAATCTATCATAGGCTGTAAGCATATGAAAGCAAGTCATGAGGTTTAGTTGACTGATACATTTTACATACATCGTAAAAATGTGAGCGCTCCTGCACTATACGGCTTTTTTGCGTCGCCCTATCTTGCTGGAGGCAGATTTAAAAAAAAAAGCTGTTTCTTAGGTTCTCGTGTCCCTGTGCCCTAAAGGATGGGTGAGTTCGGTTTCATACTCATACTATATTTAGCAGTGGGTTGTGAACACACAGGTCGCAAGTTTTGTATGGGCGGGATTTGCAACTGAGTGGATTCACATTGCCTTTGCTGTGTGAACATTCTTTAAAGGCTTTTCAACTTATTTAACACAAACTCTATGAACTCACCAACCATTGTGTTGACACTTTTTAGCATGTTTATCTCAGGTCTGTAAGGTGATAACTGTTGCATGGAGCATAGAGTCGCTCGGCATATTTTGAAGACTTATGCTTTTATCATTTACCATTCAAAACATTTTGTATACATTTATGTATCATACTTTGAGATCTCATGTTTGTAACTCTGAATTCTTTAATCAAATGGTAACTTTTCAAAACATCCCATTTAGAGGTCGTTTTCTATAACTTGTACTTTGTATTATGAAGTAACACCCTAGTTACACAATCTTCCGCTGCGATATTTTGGGGGTGTTACATATTGGTATCAGGGACTTGGTTATAGAGAACTAGGTTGCATATATTACCCAGACAAGAACTGCTATATACATTAATACTCTCCTCTTTAGTTTCCTTACACACACTTCATGCGTAAATGCTTTTTTTCTAATTGTTTGTTTAGGTCCACACCGTTGGATGATATGTTTAGGGGAAATCCCAGAACTTAGTCGAGTTATCAAAAATATGGAGCTCGGTAATAACTGGTTATTTAACTTGATCTTGTGACAGTTCTTGTTTGATGAGACATGAGATTTGAGTTAAATTATATTATTACTTAGCTTTAAGGATTTGATGACTTGATTATCTTATTATCTGTCATAGAAAGCAAGTTTTGTGTCGGAAATTATTAAGTAGGATGATTTAGAATCTCCTTATTTGAATGGATTGGGACGCCTATTTATTCAAGTAAAAAAATTATAAATCACCGAACCATGAATTTATGATCCCTTAATTACATAAATTTGGACGCTTCTTTATGTAAGTAATGAATTATAAATAAGTGGGCTTATTTGTATCTGATACGATTCCATAACCACTATTTCCGATGAATCAGAGTGAACATCACTATTTTAGAGATCCTGAAACCATGAATTTTCTTAGACATACCGTAAGTAGTAAACGTCAATAGAACTTCGGGACAAAGTTCCCTTAAGGGGTAGGCACTGTAACAATTCGCATTTTTGGGTTACCACTTATTTTTAGAATTCACTTTTACTATTCATTTTCACTATTCATTCCGAAATTTTTTATTTCATATTCTCGTAAGTTAAACTATTCTAATGATAATCTGAGAGTTTTACGCTCGTCGGGTCATTTTCACAAAAGTTATTAAGAAACTATACGTTTTGGTTTAAACGCCAATTAAATATCCTGCGCATAACGAAAACCAACTCTGATAATTTTCATCGCATCAGATTGATTTATATTACACTCACAATCAATTATGGAATTTTTAGAAATTAAGTTAAAATGTAACCAAATAGACCCTGTGTGTTACAGAACTAAACTTGCGTTTTAAGCACTTTTACTTATCCACAACCTTAGCCTATACTTGCACCATATTTTCTAAGACGTTTAGAAGCTTTTATATTGTTGGAAAAAGTCAACATATTTTCCCTCCTCCTTTGACCATAAAATCATTCCTTGATTTTATAAATCATTCATTGATTTTTAACACTTACGGTTTTAGGTCTAAAGAACGTTAACACCAACCGACACTAGACTAAGCCTAGCCTAGAAATTTTAAGTCTATTAAGTTCATTATAATCATATTAGAAAAGTTACATTTTACTTTTCTCTGTTTTACGCAACTTTCGTACGTTTTACGTTTAACGCGTTTTAAACCTACGTTTCGAGCATTATCAGCGTTTTCGAGACCCATTAAACCTATCACTCATTTTTATAAGATAATAATGTGTATATTGACAAGTTTAATCATTTCTATAAGTTTCTTATTATTACGATACCCGGTTTTACATTTCTATAAGTTTAATGGGTCGCGAAAACGCTGATAATGCTGGAAACGTAGGTTTTAAACGCGTTAAACGTAAAACGTACGAAAGTTGCGTAAAACTGAGAAAATTAAAATGTAAATTTTCTAATATGATTATAATGATGAACTTAATAGATTTAAAATGTCTAGGCTAGGCTTAGTCTAGTGTCGGTTGGTGTTAACGTTCTTTAGACCTAAAACCGTAAGTGTTAAAAATCAATGAATGATTTATAAAATCAAGGAATGATTTTATGGTCAAAGGAGGAGGGAAAATATGTTGAATTTTTCCAACAATATAAAAGCTTCTAAACGTCTTAGAAAATATGGTGCAGTTATAGGCTAAGGTTGCGGATAAGTAAAAGTGCTTAAAACGCAAGTTTAGTTCTGTAAGACACAGGGTCTATTTGGTAACATTTTACCTTAATTTCTAAAAATTCCATAATTGATTGTGAGTGTACTAAAAATCAATCTGATGCGATGAAAATTATCAGAGTTGGCTTTCGTTATGCGCAGGATGTTTAAATGGCGTTTAAACCAAAACGTATAGTTTCTTAATAACTTTTGCGAAAATGACCCGACGAGCGTCAAACTCTCGGATTATCATTAGAATAGTTTAACTTACGAGAAAATGAAAAAAAATATTTTGGGAATGAATAGTGAAAATGAATAGTAAAAGTGAAGAGTAAAAGTGAATAGTAACCCCAAAAATGCGAATTGTTACAATTTGTCATACTTGCATTCCTCGGTTTTGCGATCAAGTTGTTTAAAATATGATACATTTTCCTTTTCAATTTTAGCAAGAGCATTTTCGTATTTTAAAACAATTGCAGAAGTCTCAACTCTCAGTCTTTTATCGTCTTCAACAGAATATGTTTGATAAATAATGGACATAATATCATTAGATAAAGCTGCTTCGTAGAGAGAATCATTGTGGTTTTCCAAAACTTTGATGCGTTCAATGTTTTCATTAGCTTCCTTCACCAGGGATTTATGGTCCTTGACAAAGTCGGCTGTTTCTTTTGAAAGAGCATTTTCAACATTAAGGGAATTGCAGTTAGTGGAGTAGTAATTTTTGTTTCAAACACCTTTTTTATTTTAATATGAAAACTTGAATGCCAGTTGTTGATACTAATATTTGTTTTGGATTCCACAATCATTTGAAGCGTTTCAACTCTTGTTTTAAGATCATCCAAATATCTTCTAGCTTCACTTGTGTTAAAAGGTTTGCTAGATGACATTTGTTCTATGTTTGAAAGATTTTTAGAAACAACTTTTTGTTTTGTCAAAACAACTGGTTTTTTGAAAACCAATGGTGTTTGTTTTTGAACAAGATGTACTCCAGAAAGTGTGTTAAGCTTATTATAATCAATTGGTTTTATTTCTGGGTTCATTTGTCTCATTTTGATTCTACTCTCTTCGGCAAGCTCAATCATTTTATGAGAATCCCGAACCTCGGGAGGATCATGTTTAGAAAATATCACATTACCATTATACAACACATTCTGTTCTTTCTGAGCTTTCTTGAGATGATAAGGGTTTTCACAACCGATAGCCATTTTCTTCATTGTATATAAAAGCGGGTTTGGATCTTTAATTAGCATATGAATTGTTTGAGCAAAGTGGCCCATTTTTACAAGCAAATCTTCTAACTTTTTGATTGTTTCTTGTTTCTCAATGATTTCATCAAGAAGATCATTTTCACGGTTTGAAAAACTTGCTTTCAACTCTTTCTTTTCTTTTTCAAGATCAGAACAAGTTGATTTTTGCTTAGAAAGTTGGTTGGTTAAGTCTGAAATTTCCGTGTTTAAGGATTTTATTTTCATGTTCAAATTAACATCGAGTGTGTCAAATTTGATTTGCAATTGTTTTTCTCTTAAAAAAAAAGTTCGATAACCAGTTTCTAATTCTGACTGTTTTGTTTTATGAAATACAAAAGCTTTTTCATTTTCCTTATATCTCTCAAGCTCAGCGGTCAATTTTTCATTCGCGGCCTTAACATCGCGATTGACCTTTTTGACCTTCTCAATTTCAATACTACAATTTTTCAATAATGATTCAAATAAGGCACGTGTTTCCTCATCATTCTCAGTATGCTGTGACTCGAAGCCTCCATTATGATCCATATTTGGAGTTGCCAAATTAATATTGCTACAACTTTACGTGTCCATATATGTATCATAAGTGGGTGCTGGAGTCACAAGATGTTGTTCCTCATGAGGTGACATATCAAATATTTTATTATTGTGGCATGTAGTGAATGGTGGTACCTTAATGACTGCATTGACATCATAAGCAGGAGGTGCTTCAGAATCCGTTTCATACTTAGACTCCTGAAGATTTGCCATGAAAATGCAGTTTGCATCGATGTCCTCAAGGTCTTCCATATCATCCTTAAGAGCCATAAAGTCATTCTCTTCTGCATTCAACTAAAACCCTGCCATTTCCTATTGTGCCAATAGTACTGTTTTCTGCAGATACTCTAGATCTTTCTTTTTCGACTTAGTGGGATAGTTCCTTGCCATGTGACTGACTCCTTGACAGTTGAAACACTTTACCAAATTACACTGACTCACATTTCCATAATTCCCAACAACTGGTGCAGCAACATTCCCAATATGATTACCAACATTCTGACCCTTCTGATTTTCTACAACTTGACCCATCTGATTCCCTGCATACTGACCCATCTGATTTCCTGCATACTGCCCTGCATTACCCAACTGATATCTAGGAGCATATCCCTGCTGATTCCCCATAACTCCAACCATTTGTCCTTGATGACCCATGTTAAAACTCGGTTGTGCAATCTGCCTGTTGCAAGTGTTCGATGAAATCCTTTGGTTGTTGTTAGTTGGTGTGGAATAGCGTCCTTGGAATGCCTTTGATAGAAGAGTAAATGCTTGATTCAGAGTAGCACTAGATTCGTCATTGTCAGTGAAATCTGGTTCTTGGTATTGTGGGTATTGTTGTTGTCGGTAGAATTGTTGTTGTAGTATGATAGCAGTTTGTGGAACGTATTGTTGTTGCATGTAGTTCTGAGTGGAAGATGATGATGATGGTTTTGTAATCACTGGTACAGGTGTTGATGTCTGAGCAATTAATGCAAAAGGATCATGTTGCTTTGCTAACTTCTCTTTCCTGACTTCATTTGCCTCTGCCCGGTTTTGCTTAAGGAAATCATAGAGCTGATCATAGTTCACTTGATGAAGATCCTTGGTTTGCTTGACAATCGTGACAAATCATCCCCATTCTTCTGGTAGATTATTGATGAACTTGATGTTTTGAATAATTTGTCTTGGTGTCAACTTGTTTCTGATGAGCTCGTTCATTAGAGTGCAAAAACTGGTGTAGTAAGATTCAATGGGTTCCGGTAGAGTGGATGTGAACTTCTCCCATTCAGTTAGAAGCTTGTTTTCAACATCTTGTTGCCCAATTTCTGTACCGTGACAAAGCCTTCTAACTCATTCCCACATATCATAAGCAGTTTCACAACTATTGACGGCAGCAAAGATTTCTCGTGGTAAACCAAGTTGAATTAAGTGCATTGCCATGTCATCGGCTGCAATTTGCCTCCAATCCTCTACTGTGTATTCATCTTCTTTTTGTTTACGAAAGGACGGTGGTACGGGAGGTGTTGCATTTGGATCTCCAAGGTCTTGAATCTAACGAGGCTTGAATGGTCCATGCTTGATGGAGTGAAGTAGGAGTTTACCATTATCTTTAGTTTTGATATAGCGAAGCATACGGCTCATCCATGGAAGATATCCACCTTTTTCAAGCATAGGAGGACGGTTTTCTGCACCGGCTGCATGAATGTCTTGCTGAGTCCTCATTGATGAAGTTGTTTGATAAAGTTGATGTTGGATCGGTTCAAAGTAATCGGAGTTGAGTTTGATGTTGGTTAAGGTTCAAGAGTTATGTTCGTTTGAAGTTAAGTCTTTTCTCAGAGTTTGCTTACTTGAAGGATTTCTAAGTTGAAGGATTTCTTAATGGTGATTTCTTATTTCCCTCCAAAAATTGAATTTGAAAAATTTCTCTCCCAGAATTTGAAATACACCATAAAATGCAATTCTAAGGTTACTAGAAAAAATAGAGTTTTAAAGATTTTGACGCCAAATTTCACTGTAAAATTCGAATTTTGACATAAAAATTTGAATTATGGGCCAAATTTTATTTTATTTTATTTATTTATTATTTTTATATCCTTATTTAGAATGTCTTACTCGGTTCCTTATTCGAAGAATCTGAAAAAAATCCTTGCACGGTTCCTAAGTCGAAGAATCTGACAAAAACCCTTGCTCGGAGAGTTACTCGGAGAAACTTAACTCGAAGACACCTAACTCGAAGAGTTACTCGGAGATACCTAACTTGAATAGTTACTCGGAGACACCTAACTCGGAGGGTTACTCGAAGACTCCTAACTCAGAGGGTTACTCGAAGACTCCTAACTCGGAGGGTTACTCGAAGACTCCTAACTCGGAGGGTTACTCGAAGACTCCTAACTCGAAGCCTTACTCGGAGGATTTGAACACTTAACCTCTAACTCGAAGTTATTGTCCCAAACTCGACTGATTTGAACACTTAACTTCTAACTCGAAGTTATTGTCCCAAACTCGAAGGAATTGACCACTTAACTTCTAACTCGAAGTTATTGTCCCATACTCGAAGGATTTGAACACTTAACTTCTAACTCGAAGTTATTGTCCCAAACTCGAAGATAGTCCTTCTAACTCGAAGGAAAAGCTGATGAACAGTAACCGAACCCAAAAAATTACTCCTAAATCCTTGTTTGGCTATTGATACCACTTGTTATCCCTAAATCAATCCTATCATACACTACTACAATCAATAAAGAATCAAGAGAGAAGTGAGGCTTTAGATCTAGTGAGAGAAAACTAGAGAGAGAAATATATTAATCACACACACTTACACTCTTAATACAACCCTAAAGCACCAACCTCACAAATGAGGGAGGAGGTGCTATTTATAGTTTTTCACATATGAGGCTTATGGGCTTTTTATGGATCAACTCTTAACCTATTAGATTAGGATAAAAAGCCCATTGAGTATCTTAACTTAAAACACAATAACTCATTACAAAAATATACTAACGACAAATGACCATCACTTTTTATAAAAGATAACACTTCGAAATGTACAAACAAGGCTCAATCTACGTATGCGTTATCGTATTTCAAACACACACATGTCGGCTGTTCCAAACACCCATAAAACCTGCATTTTTACCACAGCCAGGAATCACACATAAAACAATGATAATAACCACAACTGCTAAAAAATAATTAATAGCTTCACTTACCTTGCCTTCAAACACTCAAACACTCATCTGCATAACATCCTACACTGTTTTATTCTTTCATCTTCCATTAAAATTAATAAACACATTCAGCAATGCTAGCCTATTAAACAAAACAACTTTGCATACATAATAACAGCTATTTTCATTCATAAAACCATAAGCGGTAGATTCATACATAAGACTTAGACATATACATTGCAGCCGCAAAATTTGTCCACATGGTTGGACCATAAAAGAAAATGAAGGAGCCAAAACAACAAATACACCACCATACTACCAGACGCTTTGCTCCCTTCACTAAAACTTACAAGTTTAGCGCAGCGCAAACATACCTAAACGCTATTCACAAGACAAGATACAACAAACTGCTAACATAAACTTCGCCTGACCATTGCAAACATACTGATCCGCATGTTGCTACACCATTACATCCAAACTTAAATCCTGCATACCTAATTACAGACTCTTCACTTATGACATTACAATTAATATTAGATGTTAAATTGAACCGAACTTACTGCTTCTCTGATGATTTCTGCTCTGTATGGGATTGCTTATTCTTCACAGGATCTTTGTGCCAAACCCCAATACATAGATTCCGATCATCAGTATGAAAGGAAAAAAAAAAACCCTGCCTATCCCCCAAACTTTTAATATATCTCGGTTACTAGTATCAAAGAAAGAAAAAAAACAAAGCTTCCTAGCCCCCAAACTTATACATTTTAACCACTTCATACCCTTCAACTTTTAATATATAACTATATTTTCTTTTTAACACAAAATATATAGTACCTCTTTTATTTATTCCGTCAAAAACAATAATGGTATGCAAATGGTTTATACTTTACGGCATATTCTATTACTATTATGTAACCTTCAGATCATATCCCATTTATATTACTTATTCATTATTAAATATACATAAATTTTGAAACACATTATAACACTCTAACGCAACATACTCATTTTTTACCCCCTTTTTAAGCCTAACTTACATATACAAACACCCTGCCGCAACACGCGGGTATCCAACCTCGTTCTATCTAAAGATTGAGTTTCAAGCTTTAAATGTGAGTCTTAATCGCTTAAATTCTACCATCATTTATAAGCTTTATTACATACGTGGTGTTTGGAATATTGTAATCAAAGTGGGAAAGTAAAGGATTATTACGATGAAATGAAAAAATCTTGTTTGTTCACAATTATATAATGTAATGATTCATTACAAGAAACAACTCACTACATAAAAAACTATCATTTCCATTCCTTAAGGGTCCTCTCCGTTTTTCCAACCAAACATGATTAATAATAGTAATGAATCATTACATTAAATCACTTATTACATTACGTCGTTTATTTCACTCATTTGACATTCCATTCCTTCCTAGCAAATGAACCAATAGTATAATCCTTCATTTCAATGATTTGAGTTTATCTTATACGTACAAAATGATAATATATCTATCTATCTATCTATATCTATATAAATATTTCACTACATTGAATTCTTATATGATTATACAAACATATTTACATAATATTTTATATAATATGAGAACTCGCTTTTGGCCAATTCGAGGGATTCGATTAACCAATGAGAGGGATTGGTTTTGAAATCGAGCCCTCTCATATGTTAATTGGGTTTCTAATTGAGAGAAAGTCGCTACGTTATAATTGTTTTTTGAAAAGGCTCCCCAAACATAGACGTGTTGAAAACGCGAATAAAAAAACCTTGAGAGCCGGGTGTGTTTTCTGATACTTTGGTGCCATGTAGTCTTTGGCAATATGAGAGGCACGTTCTAGAAGGTTTTAAAAATGATGGTTATCCTCTCCAATATCTTTTCTATATTTGAATTACGTTATATATTGGGCCACGGTTGCGAAACCCTAATTTTGAGCCTATATATACTCGCCCAATGTGGGTGCTCATCTTTCATTGGTCATCTAATCCTTTTGCCTTAGTTTCTTATCGCAGGTTTTTTTGTAGATTTCATGGTCAACAGAATTATTAAAAATATCCTAGGTATGAAACCTTGATTCCGATTGGTCATCGTTCATTAGTATTTTAATTTTTATTGTTTTTGTTTTGTGACCACATGTAAATTTGCGGTATTTGATTTCATTTTTTAGGGTAAGATGTGTATATTGATTTGTAGTTTGTTTGTAAAACAAATTATCGATATATTTATTTGTTTCTTATGTTTTTATTTATTTCCAATGTGGCATGTACCACAACGTATAATGTTGATGTATTTATCAATTTCGATAATCCATATGCATCTGAATTTTTTCAATATCAGTTGCAAATATTAAATATTTTTTTTGTCCATATCTTTTTTGCTAACCTTTGTGGATGCTCTTTAACTTTGTATGTTTCTTTATTGAAGCAATCGGACATGGAAAACCCGAAATGGCTTGATAATAAAACTATATTGGTTCCAATGGACACGGAGGAAATAGGCGTCCTTGTCATGCTTCTAAGTAACATTGATCAGAAAAGAGGGTTGTGTAAAGAAACATGGTTGGTGATTACAAGATTATTAGATCATGTTATTGAGGGGAAAATCTTAACAGGAACGCATGCAGGACATATTGCGTATCCTCCATGAATACATTTACAGAGAGGTTTTGCAACAACTTTCCATCTAAAGAAAAGATCACTTTTGTAAATTAATTTTTGAGTTTTAAAGAATTATATTATAGATTTGTTTCTTTTTTTTGGTTGTTTTTTAGTTTGTGTATCAGAATAATATGTGTTTCTTATATGATATTTAGTTTATATGACGTTAATACATCAGCTTCATATGTATCAGCAACATGGTCATATTATATTTATTTATTAGATATATCTTCATCGCATCAGACGCAAGCTTCCTGTTGAATAAAATATATTTTTTTTTAAATTGAAGTTTGAGTTTTAAACAATTATACTAAAGATTTGTTTATTTTTTTGTTGTGTTTTGGTTTGTACATCACAATAATATGTGTTTCTTATATGATATTTTGTTCACATGACGTTACTATATCAGATTCATATGTATCAGAAACATGTTCATATTATCTGACACAAGCTTCCTGTTGAATAAAAGATCTATTTTGTAAATTAAATTTTGAGTTTTAGGCAATTATACTAAAGATTTGGTTTTTTTTTTTTTTTTTGTTTTTTTTTTTTTTTTTTTGTTGTTGTTGTTGTTGTTGTTGTTGTTGTTGTTGTATTTTGGTTTGTACATCAGAATAATGTGTTTCTTATGTGATATTTTGTTCACATGATGTTACTATATCAGATTCATATGTATCAGAAACATGTTCATATTATAATTATTTATTAGATATATCTTCATCTCATCAGACACGTGGTTCCAAATATGAGAAGCATGTCTAGAAGGCTTAAAAAAATATTTTGTTAATGCAACAAAGTCATATGTATCAAGAAAACTTGGTTATATTATACTTATTTATTAAATATATCTGATGTCCACATTAGTAACGTAATTATGTTGCTCGCACGTTAATTTTAAAATTTTAAATAAATAATATATTTATCATTAATGAATCAGAGACCCACGGAAAAGAATTAGGGACACACAAAATGAATCAGATACATACATTTATAGCACAAAGTTGTAGCCAATTAGCAACAATAAATTCTAGCCAAGCTAAACATAGATTTGGTGTTATCAGACACGTCTTTCCTAATATGTTAGAGGCATCTTCTACGAAGTTTTAAAAAATATGGTTATCTAAATAATTTTAAGAAAAGTACCGTCAATTTCATATATAATGATAAGAACAGAACACCAACTTAATCTTTATTGAAGTATTTATCATTAATTTAGTTTTTAATTGAGAATAAGTCGGGCCAAGTTGGTTGGTTTTAAAAATTGTCTCTAAATATAGATTTGGCGTTATCAGAAACGTCTTTCCTAATATGTGAGAGGCATCTTCTAGGATGTTTTAAAAACTAATGTTATCTTTATCGATATCTTTTCTATATTACAATTACGTTATCTATTTGGGCACGTATACGAAACCTTAATTTAGAGCTTATATATATTCTCCCAATGAGGGTGGTCATAGTTCATTATCTTTTTCATCTCCGTAGATGCACATGCGCCTGAAGCTTATATATATTGCGTAATTGTACTATTCTCGAGAAACTTATCTGTGGTTATTGTATTACTTGATGACCTTTTGCTAATTGATACTTTAAAGATGGACACGTTGGTCGATAATAGGAGCGCTGATGCATATTTATTTATGTTGTATTGAAATTTTATTTTTCGTATATTATTTAGTTTTTGGTTACTGATTCTAATTCCCATGTTGTTTATGATGTGATGTGATGTGTTGTGTATTATGTTTCTGATTCATCATATGTTTTATTCGACTTATATAAATAAATACGCATATTAATTAACTCTAATATTACTTTCTTGGTTCGAACCTGTTTATATAATTTAGATTATGGTATCTGAAAGAAAAAAAAAATTACTAATTCCAATGTTGTTTATGAGTTGATGTATGTTTTTTAATGTTTCTGACAACATTAAATTTTGCACTTTTTGTAAATACGTTTATTTTATTGTTACTTTTTTTATTTTATTATTATTACTAATCTTATTTCAATTAACCACCACTTTCGGTATAAACATAAACATCTGCATTTAAACAGTCATATACCCTATCTTTTTTACACACACAGTCAAAACCCCAATTTGATCAATAAAATCCCTAATTTCAAAAATCAAAAAGTGGAAACTTCATTAATTCAAGAAAACGTGACGAATGTACAACAAGATGCCCAACAACAAATACTACAACAAGAAGAGGAAGTATTAGACTTCCAAATAAAGGCAATTCCAACCGGAAAACAAAAGATTAAGAAAGCTCCACAGGTAAGCAAAGGATTTTCTAAAATTCAAATACAAAGAAACAACCAAGTTGCAAATCTTTCACCAACAAAAAATCAGGATGGATATAAACCGATAGTAGATTTTATTAAAAAATGTTGTATTAAGAAATCCTTTGTCCTTCATCCATTTGCCATGTATGAGTCGTATTTAATGGAATTCTGGTATAAAACCACATATAGTGAAGAAACGAAGCTAATTTCAATGACCACTAAAAATGGTTCCTTTGAATTGAAATTTGGTGTCAAGACATTTACTAACATTTGGGGTTTCGATTATCTTGAGAAAGGTTTTGAATATGATGAAGAACCCCCTTTTGATGAAATAAAACAAACAGTGCTAAAAATAGGTTATAAAAAAGCAAATGGGCTAGATAAACCACTTGAACATACTCTTTATAAGAATTTGTTCTCTGCGAAATGGAAATTGCTTATGACCTGCATAAGCAGCAGTTTGGGAGGTAATAATGGGTCTTCAGATCAATTGAATTATATGCATCAGTTGATTGCACATGGACTTATCAATTGTCTTAAACTAAACTATGGGGAAATTATTCGCAATGACCTTGCTTCCAAATTGAATGTTGAAGTACGATTTGCAATACCAGCATATACAAGATTCATTTCTCTTATTTTGGAAAAATTGCTTGGGGAAAGTTATGTGAAGTATGATGAAAGGGGTATCAAGCTTCATATAATGGGAAATGCAATATTTAGTACTCAACTAGAGTCTTCTAAGGTTCTAATCACATCTGCAATGGAAAGTGTGTGCGAGAGTCTATCAGAACCTACATCTTCGTTACAAGATATTGGTGGTATTCATAGTGATGATCATGCGTATTATGGGGATACCTCTGTTGAGCTTGATGTAGACAAGAATGGTAGGAAAGTAAAGACAAAGTCAGTTTTTGGTTTGGTTTATCCAAACTCAATAGTGTCATCATAGATAGTACCAGCAGGTCATTTGGGATATTTATTATTTTTCCTGAATCACATTTGTTATTAAGTTAATGTTAGTCTAAATTTTATGTGTTTGTGTATTTTAAAAATTCTACTAAATATTAGAATTTTGTTTTTTAGGTTGTGGTGATTCTGATTTATTACAAAGCACATGTCTGATTCAGCAAAACAAGGATAAGGAAGTCCGGATGAAGTATGTTACCCAGTGTGATTTTCAGTTTTCTTTTTATTTTTTTAATCAATTATGAATTTGATATATCTTTTCCTATATCAGTCAAGATGTTAATGAAGGTGTTAAATTAGCACAGACAATGGCATTTAAAGGTATGTTGTTACATTAGTTATGCTTCCATTTCAATGGTATAATAATTTGGATAATTTTCCTTATAACATTAGTTCATTTTGGAAGGCCTTTTCATATAGAACTATTGTGTCCACTTTATGATATTCATTTAAGTCGTTAATAATTTTATTTTGTCTATGACAGTCTATGTTTGTTATTGTGTTAATATTATTTTAAATTTATTGTGTATTTAGCTGATGTTTTAAAGGATTGTCATGGAGTGTTGAAGAATGTTTCTAATTCTCTTAATAAAGAGATTATTGTAGAATCTCTAGCCACCACAGGTCATTTTAGATATCTATCATTATTCTTTGGGCAATATTCGTAAATATGGCTGTTTAAATTTTATTTAGTTGTCTATGCATATTTTAATACATTTTGAGTGTATTAATATTTTGTATTTACACGTGCAGATTTGACTGGACAGTTTCATGATAATATATCATCATGACTCAGAAATGTTAGTTGATGTTTTGAATGATTCACATGAAGTTTTGAACAATATTACTAATTCTCTAAATAAAGGGGTTATTGAAGACCCTAAAGTCGCTGCAGGTTATTCTAGACAACTATCAATTCTTTAATTTTATTTACCTATCTCTGTATTTTTTAATACAGTTTGAGAATATTAATGATTTGTTTTTTAGGTTGTGTTGATTCTGAATTATTCGAAGATGGTCCCACAAAACCACAGGAAGATTTGCCGGAACAGTCTAATGATACATATCATCATGAGCAAGAAAATGATGGTAGTTTGTTTGCTGATATTGCCTGAAAACAGGAATCAGCATTTCATTCATATGTGAATCTAATCGAAGGCAATGATGATGTAATGAATTTTCTTGAAGATGAAGATGAGGAAACCAGTGGAAATTCAATTCCTTTTGAAAAAGCATTAAAAACTTCATCAAATGTTTCTGAAATTGGTGGTTTGACAGAGCAAGTGCGTCTTCTTACAGGTCAAATATATGCACTTCAGAATGAATAACTGGCTCTTAAACGTCAACTCATACAACTTCACAAACCATGAGTTCCATCCACAACAACATTTGTTGCTGATATTGTGAGGGACTTTGAACCATCGTTTTCTTCAATGACGAAAGAAATCAGTGATTTAGCATTGAAGAAGAAAGAAAGAATTGCTGCTGATATTGTCAATGCTTTTGAGCCATCGTTTTCTTCAATGACGAAAGAAATAAGTGATTTAGCGTTGAAACAGAAAGAAACTGTTGAAGAAATAAATAAATTTTCTCAGTCTTCATCGACTAAAATATCAATGGAAGAGATCATTAAAGTTGTTCTTTCTGCCATAAAACCAGAACTCATTAGTTTAAAAGAACGGATCAGAGAGTTTCACACCTCAACTATTAAATCAATGGAATCATTGGTGGATAATTTTGACAAGTCTGTTAAGGAATACCACTCTACAATTTTAAAGGATGTTAGTGAAATTGCATCAAAACAGCAAAAAGTTAGTGCAGAAGTAGAACATTTCGCCAGTTGTTCATTGAAAAAAACACCTGCAAGCGAAATAAGCGAAGCTTTAATTGCCGCAATCAAGCTAGAACTGAATAGTTTCATTAACTGTGTTGGGAATTAAATATTCAAGAAGTTTAATATCGGATTCTATTCAAAGAAAAACGTTAAGTGTGATTCTGCTGCTAGTGCATTTAGTTCCTGCTGTTAATGTTTGTTCCTGCTGCTAGAACATTTGATTCTGCTGCTAGGCTTAACATTCTGCTGCTAGTGTTAACATTGATGCTGCTAACGTACATTCTGCTGCTAAATGGATAAGTATGAAAAGATATTATGTATATTTTGGTCAAAAATATACGGTAGATAATATCTTACCCCATGTGCTTAGTTAACAAGTCGTGTACACAGATACATGTTGTATCTTATGTACTGACACACTCAAGATAAGTTAGCAAGTAGTTCGACTAGACTTTAAGCAATATTGTAAAGATCTTCTTGGACTATAAAAGAAGATCTTAGACTCGATATTATGTGTCGATGTTAGTGTTATTATTAGAACTCATAACTGTTAAGACATAGAAAAAACACAAGAATATCACAAGTTGTAAGAACATAAGATTCAAGGTTGTAACCCTAGTGATATCTCAAGATCACTCGTATTATTATCATTCATAATATTGAATCGTTTGGTGTTAATCTTTCATTGTTCATTGTCATATAACAAACACAACTGCTCCATTTCCATAATACAAATAACCTTCTAAGTGTGATTAAGTAGATTCCGCATACTTAATCATATTCACTCAATATATCATACACACAAAGTACAAAAGGTTTAACCACCTTAACCGTGTGTCGAATCCTAACAAGTGGTATCAGAGCATCAGGCTGATATTATTGATTTAGAAGAAGAAGCTGAAGAAATGGATGTTGAATCAATTCAGACAAATGTTGCTGCAAAGATTCCCATGCTCAAACAGAATGAGTTTGAGATGTGGAGGCTGAGGATAGAGCAATATTTCCAAGTGCAAGATTATGCACTTTGGGAAATCATTGAAGATGGAGACTCTTACCAGCCTACCATCACTACATCAACAGTGGAGGGCAAAGTGGTGTCAACTTTGCAGATAAAGCCATCATCTGCAGAAGATAGAAAAAAGAAGAAAAATGACTTGAAGGCAAGAAGCATGCTGATGATGACCATTCCCAATGATCAACTTCTAAACTTCAGCAAGTTCAAAGATGCCAAGTCATTATTTGAAGCCATTATTGCAAGGTATGGTGGAAATAAAGCCACCAAGAAAACCCACAAGACACTGCTCAAGCAGCAGTTTGAAAACTTCTCCTATACATACAACGAATCTCTTGACCACATGTTTAATAGGCTTCAGAATATTGTGAGCCAACTTGCTATTCTTGGGATTGAAATGCCTCAAGAAGATTTGAACTCAAAATTTCTGAGAAGCTTACCAGAAGAGTGGGCTATGCATGTTGTTGTCTGGAAGAACAAACCAGACTTAGACACCATGGAACTGATGGACTTGTATAGCAACTTCAAGATTGTGGAGCAAGATTTGAAGAAGAATGGAGGTACTAGTTCTAATACTGGGAACAAGGCATTTATGTCAACTCCTAGTACCTCAAAATCAAGTGAAGAGGTGAAAGTTGTTGATGATGTTGGTGCTGCTAGTTCATCAAGTAGTACCATAAGTATTTTGGATGAAAAGACTTGTTGTGCCTTTCTTACAAGTCAGAATAATGGGTCCATGCTCTCCTATGAAGACCTCCAAGAGATCCATGAAGATGATCTGGAGGAAATGGATCTAAAATGGCAAATTTCTCTTCTTAGCATGAGAGCCAAGAAGTTCTATCACAAGACGGGGAAGAAGCTCATAATCAGCAACACTAATGTTGTTGGTTTTGATAAGTAAAAGATAGAGTGCTATAACTGCCACATGATAGGTCATTTCTCAATAGAGTGCAGAAGACCAAGGCAGCAAGATAGCAAGAATAGAGGTTTTGGAAGCAAATCTAAAATAGAGGAGGTTATTGAGCCAAAAGCTATGGTAGCTATTGATGGCTTAGGTTTTGATTGGAGCTTTATGGCAGATGAAGAAGAAACTCCTACTCAGATGGCACTAATGGCCTTTTCTGCTATTGAGGTACAAAATCATAAAGCTTGTTCAAATACTTGCACTGCTCTTAATGCTCTACAAGTTTTAATCAAACAATATGATGATCAAAAGAAAGAGCTAAGCAAGACTTTTCAAAACTTTATAAACTATAAGTGTAGATTAGAGACTGTAGAAAAACAAATCACACACTATAAGGAAAATGAATTAGCATTTTCTGATGACAAAGCTCTCCTAAGACAGGACATATTCTTTAGAGATGCTGAAATTAAGCTTTTGAGAGAAGCTTATGAGAGGGTCAAAAAGGAAAATGAAAACATTCACTTGACTACTCAGGCACTAGAACATGCTTCTAGAAGTGTGCACAACATAGTAGAATATCAGGTGATTAATAGAGCTAAGTCAGGAGTAGGATATAAGAGTGTCCCACCTCCTTATAGAGGCATCCCAAAACCCCCAGGGATTGACCTAGGGAATTCAGGTTTACCTGAGTTTCAAGAACCAATCATGGAATATGGTTCTAAGGCTAGCAAGAGCCTTAAGGTAGAAAAAGTAAGTAAAAGTTTAGATAAAACTTTACTTTATCAGGACAAGGTGTCCTTTGTTAAGAAATTAGATGCTATAGTTGTTGAAGACTGTACAACTGATAGTGATGAAGAAGAACAGGTTATGTCTAAACCTAAAGTGGTTAAGAAAGTAGGAACAAGGCTTCCTAAGATAGTCAAACACAATACTGATAGGCCTAAATCAAACATTAAGCATGTTAGGCAACCAGTTAGATATTGTGAGCAATATAGAACCACCAACAAGCCCAGAGGTAACCAAAGGAATTGGAACAACCTTAAGTCTAACCAATTAGGTGATGACTTTGCTTTTTATAACAAAGCTTGTTACACATGTGGTAGTTTTGACCATCTTGCAGCTTTCTGCAACCATTGGGTAACTGGGTATGAAAACAATAGAGTAAACCACAAAAGGCAAACACCTAAAACTCACTTTCACTGTAGTTCTAGTGTTAATAGAACAAAACCCAGAACAATCTCAAACAAGTCTATCTTCAACACTGATCCTGCTGGTAGACAAAGGGCTCTACCTGCTAACTAATTGTTCCTGCTGCTCGACCATCTATGACCGTTAACCCAAAATCAACAGCTAAGGGTGCAAAAACATTTTTCAAACATGCATCAAAGACTGTTCTAAGGCCCATTCAAACAATAGCAGTGGTTCAAAAACAAGTTTGGAAACCAAAGGGTAGAACTGAAAAGTTAGCAGTTCCTGCTGCTAAGCAGTCAGTTCATTCTGCTGCTAAGGGGAACAGGGCAAATGCTGTTAAGGCCTCAGCATGTTGGATTCTTAAATCCAATGTTGCATCAACTATCCTTAAAAGATTAAATTACAATGATACAAGAGGCAGATCCAAGTCAGTAATGGCTTGGGTCCCCAAAAGAAAGTAATACTTCTCATTTATGTGCAGGAACATTCAAATGATCAACAAGAGGATCAAGGATACTCAGATAGTGGATGTTCAAGGCACATAACAGGCAACAAGTCTTATCTCTCAGATTTCCAATCAATAGATGGAGGCTATGTTACCTTTGGAGGAGGTGTTGGTGGCAAAATTTCTAGTAAAGGTACCATTAAAACTGGAAATTTAGATTTTGATGATGTGTTCTATGTAAAAGAGCTAAATTATAATCTTTTTAGTGTCTCACAAATGTATGACAAAAAGAACAATGTTCTTTTCTATGAGACTGAATGTCTTGTACTTTCTCCTGATTTTAAGATGCCTGATGAAAGTCAAGTACTTCTTAGAATTCCTAGAAAGGGCAATATATACAGTGTAGACATGAAGAACATTGTTCCTAAAAAGAATTTAACTTGTCCTGTTGCAAAGGCCACATTGGATGAATCAATGAAATGGCATAGAAGGCTTGGTCATATTAACTTCAAAACCATAAATAAAATTGTTAAGAATGGTTTGGTAAGAGGTTTACCTCACAAAAGATTTGAAAATGATCAAACATGCATTGCTTGTCTTAAAGGCAAACAACACAAAGCCACTTGTAAGCCCAAGATTTTTAACTCTATCAATAAATCATTGTTTATGCTGCATATGGACTTATTTGGACCTGTTTCAGTAAGTAGTATAATGCATAAGAGATATTGTCTTCTTATAATCGATGACTATTCTAGATTTACATGGGTTTTCTTTCTATCTACTAAGGATGAGACTACAAGCATCCTTAAGACATTTATTACTCAGATAGAAAACAAAGTAGACAAGAAAGTGAAGGTCACTAGATGTGATAATGGGACAAAGTTTAAGAATAGAGTTATGGATGATTTCTGCAAACAAAAAGGTATTAGGAGAGAATTTAGTGTTGCTAGAACACCACAACAGAATGGTGTAGTTGAAAGAAAGAATAGAACACTAATTGAAGCTGTTAGAACAATGTTAGCTGATTCTAAGCTACCTATAACTTTTTGGACTGAAGCAGTCAACACTGCTTGCTATGTCCAAAATAGAGTTTTAGTTATTCAGCCTCACAATAAGACATCATATGAACTTTTTAGAGGTAGAACTCCTGCAATAGGATTTCTTAGACCTTTTGGATGTCATGTGACAATTCTTAATACCTTAGACCATTTAGGAAAATTCGATGGTAAAGCAGATGAAGGATTCTTTATTGGATATTCTCTTAATAGCAAAGCATTTAGAGTATACAACACAAGAACTATGATTGTAGAAGAAAACCTACATGTGGAGTTTTTAGAAGATAAATCCAATGTAGAAGGTCAAGGACCAAAATGGCTATTTGATCTTGAATCTCTAACCAAATCAATGAATTATGTGACTGTTGTTGCAGAAACTAGAATTCACAAAGTCCACTCCCAAGATAATGTGATTGGAGATGTACAATCAGGTGTGAAGACAAGACAACAACTGATGTCTTCAGACCAACAAGGGCTTCTTGATGCCCTTTATGCTTCAAAGCAGCATGAGTTTTCAAACTCTTGCTTGTTTGTATGTTTTCTCTCACAAGATGAACCAAAGAACATTCTGAAAGCCTTAGATAATTCAAGCTGGGTAGAAGCTATGCAAGAGCAGCTTCTTCAGTTCAAGATTCAGAAGGTATGGGTGCTAGTTGATTTACTTAAGAATGCAAAGGTAATTGGTACTAGATGGGTTTTCAAGAATAAAAGGGATGAAAGGGGAATAGTGATTCGAAATAAGGCTAGATTAGTAGCCCAAGGGTACACACAAGAAGAAGGAATAGACTATGATGAAGTTTATGCTCCAGTAGCAAGGATTGAGGAAATTAGGCTTTTCTTAGCTTATGCATCATTTTTAGGCTTCACAGTTTATCAAATGGATGTTAAGAGTGCATTTTTATATGGTAAAATTGATGAAGAGGTGTATGTTACACAACCTCCAGGCTTCATTGACCCACAACATCCAGACAAAGTGTACAGAGTAGTTAATGCTCTCCATGGCCTTCATCAGGCACCAAGAGCTTGGTATGTAACAATAGCTTCCTACTTATTAGAAAATGGATTTCAAAGAGGAAAGATTGATCAGACACTTTTCATCAAACAGCACAAGAAGGATCTTCTGTTAGTGCAGGTGTATGTGGATTACATTATCTTTGGATCTAATAGGAAGGAGATGTGTTTAGAGTTTGAGAAACTTATGCATGATAAGTTTCAGATGAGTTCCATGGGGGAATTTACTTTCTTTTTGGGTCTGCAAGTTAAGCAATCAAATGAATGAATCTTTATCTCTCAGGACAAATATGTTGCAGAGATAGTTAGAAAATTTCAATTTGCTGATTCAAAAGTGGGAAGCACACCAATGGACTCTGATTAGCCACTTCTAAAAGACTTAGATGGAGAAAATGTGGATGTACACACTTACAGATCTATGATAGGCTCCTTGATGTATCTTACATCATCTAGACCTAACATCATGTTCTCTATTTGTGCTTGTGCAAGATTTCAAGTTACTCCAAAGGTTTCTCATTTAACTACAGTCAAGAGAATTTTTAGATATCTCAAGGGTCAACCAAGGTTGGGTCTATGGTATTCAAGGGAATCTCCTTTTGACTTGGTAGCATTTTCGGATAGTGATTATGCTGGTGTTAGCTTGGACAGAAAGTCAACAACTGGAGGATGTCAATTCCTTGGGTGTAGACTTGTCTCATGGGAGTGTAAGAAGCAAACAAGTGTGGCAAATTCAATAACTGAAGCTGAATATATAGCTGCTGCAAGTTGCTGTGGTCAGGTTCTATGGCTTTAAAACCAACTCCTTGACTATGGGTACAATTTCTTAAACACTGTTATTCATATTGATAATAGTAGTACAATTTGTATTATTAAAAATCCAGTGCAACATTCTAAAACAAAACACATTGAAATTAGACATCACTTTATAAGAGACTGCAATGAGAAAAGATTAATTCAAGTACTTAAAATTGCTTCAGAATTTAATTTTGCAGATCTGCTAACCAAAGCTTTTGATGTTGGAAGGTTTCAGTACTTGGTAGCAAGTATTGGAATGCTTAATCCTCAATGATTTTAAACTTTGTATCTTTGTAAATAAATTCTTGATTGTGCTGCTAGTTTTAAAAGATACTACTATTACAAAAGTTTGTGCTTCTTGTACAAATTTAAATTGTGTTATTCATACAGTTAGTCCTATGATTATTCTAATACAAGACAAGTACTTTGTACATTGTTCTTTTGGTTTTAGACTAACAATTTCAGGTATGAACATGTGAACACAAAGGAGGTTTCAAGTGAAATGGAAGCAGCATAATTATTATATTAGTTGCTACATATTAGGTTTATGATGGACTGAGTTTGGGAATTTAAAACTCATTAAAACTTCTTTCTTGAAACCTAAATATGAAATTTCACATTGAATTGATGACTTAGTTGATCAGATAGTAACTGATGCAACTCACTTTCTATCATTTTATACTTTCAAGTATAATGAGCAAGTCTAAGGACATCTGATAGAAAGAACATCTAGTGAAAGTGAATCTAACACTTGTGTTAGAGGTAACAATTACTATGAGCTGGAAACCCTGTCAAGAAAGCCTTTTAAATAGGTTTATCTTTACACAGGCAGTTATTTATAACTGAAAACATTGGTTCTCAGATAACCAGAGGTTGCATTAAACCGAAATTTTGATTAAGTGTTTGTTATACACTTAATCCCTTCAAAATGGTTGAAAGCAGTATGATTTTTCAATTCTAAAATCATGAACATACTGCTAAGGCAAAAAGCTTCTTAAAAGGATTTTCAAAGGATTCACAAAAACCATCCATTGATGGACCATGAGTCAAATATCCACTGATTCACCTCTCATAGGAGTTAACACACCTAGAAGTGATGAGGGAAACAACTTAAACTCTTAAGGAATTGATGGTTTCATGTACAATATTGTCTGAAAACAAGTTCACATTGGTAGATCAGATAATGATGGGATGATGGTGAGAGATCTTCCAAACAAGGGGAGGATTATTCAGATCCACATCATCATTAGAAAATCCAGCATGTGGAGCAGAATTAACTGTTGGATAAACAGTTTCAACATTTGGCCCACCAGTACAATCACTTGGCCCAGCAGTACTAATATATGTCACAACAGTCATAACTTCCTGCTCAGCAGTACCATCATTATTAGTACTGTTATCATTTCCCTCTTGTTCTTGAGCACCAACTCTACCTTCCTTATTAACACCAGCATCATCCTCCTTATCAGAATCAATAGAAGATGGTGGATCATCATTCTTTGAAGTTGGTTGGAACAGAGAATCATCCTTCCAAACTGGCATGCCATAATAGTCCTTACTAGATCCAGTCTCCATACTAGTTTGACCTGCATCAGAACTATCTTTGATACCTGCAAAATCATTAGTATTTGTACCTGCAACAACTGGTACATAATTTGTTGAGAATTAAATATTCAAGCACTTGGTTTTGTCAAAGAAGATTTAGTACTGCTAAAGAATAACACTAACAGTACTAACTGAGTTAGTACTGCTAATGTAAATATTAGTACTACCAGGTTAACGTTAATGATGCTGAAGGTATAACTAATAGTACTAACTGACTGAGTTAGTACTACTAGTATAAAAGTTGATACTGCTAGTTTGCTGGAAGACTAAAGATAGTACTGCTTATGAAGACGTGTAAGAAGATAAGTATATAATAGATTTTATGTATATCTTATAGAGTTAGACTTTTGCGTGTATTCTACATGTTTAGAAAATTATACTTATCTTGTATAGGACTCGTTGTGCTATAAAGGGAGGTCCTAGGTTAGATGTTTTGTGTACGTATGTTTTTTTTAAACTTGAAGGTTGTAAACCCTAGTGATAATCAAGATCACTCGTATTATACTTAATAATATTGAAGCATTTGGTGATATCATTATTCTCATAAACTGTTCATACAAATACTTTATTGTTACATTGATAAATATTCTGTGTATCAAGTAGTAGATTCCGTATACTATTTGATATACATTCAAAGTATCCTCAACACAACTTACATGTGTTTAGATCCTCTCAAGTGGTATCAGAGCCAGGTTTCTGATACTTTGATTTAAAAGATCCTTACAGAAGAACTCTTTATTCCCAATAAAGAAGATGGACATGGAGACTACTCAGACCAACACTGCTGCCAAGTTACCTATGCTCAAACAGAATGACTTTGAGATGTGGAGGCTCAGGATTGAGCAGTACTTTCAGGTACAAGACTATGCTTTATGGGAAATCATAGAGTATGGCAACTCCTTCAAGCCATCAACAACTGAAACAACAGTTGATGGTCAGAAAGTTACAACTGTGAACACTTCTCCTGTTACTACAGGAGAAAAGCTCCAGAAAAAGAATGATGTTAAAACAAGGAGCTTGTTACTAATGACCATTCCTAATGATCAACTTCTGGCCTTCAGCAAATACAAGGATGCCAAATCCTTATTTGAAGCAGTAACTACTAGGTTTGGTGGTAATGAAGCCACCAAAAAGACACAGAAGACCTTGCTGAAGCAGAATTTTAAGAACTTCAGTGCTACTACCAATGAATCTCTTGATCACATGTTCAACAGGCTGCAGAAGATAATCAGCCAACTAGTTGTATTGGGTGTTGAGATCCCACAGGAGGATCTTAATTCCAAATTCCTAAGAAGTTTGCCTGCTGATTGGCACACTCATGTAGTTGTCTCAAAAAACAAGCCAGAAATTGATACAATGAGTCTTAATGATCTGTAAAACAATTTTAAAATCATTGAACTAGAGGTAAAGAAGTCTGGAAGCTCAAGTTCTAGTTCTGGGAACATGGAATTTGTGTCATCTCCCAGCAATATCAGTCCAGAAGAGGTTAATGTGGCTTTAGGAGTTAGTACTGCTAACCCTAATGTTTGTACTGCTAGTTCACAAACTAGTACTGTTGGCATAGGTGATGCTACATTATATGCTTTCCTGACCAGTCAAGCCAATGGGTCTCTGCTATCCTATGAAGATCTTGAACAAATAGATGAAGATGATCTGGAAGAGATGGACTTGAAGTGGCAGGTAGCACTACTAAGCATGAGAGCCAAGAAATTATGGCAGAAAACAGGGAAGAAGATCACAATAAGTGGTAATGATACAGCTGGGTTTGATAAATCAAAGGTGGAGTGTTTCAACTACCATAATTTGGGACACTTTGCTAGAGAATGCAGAAGACCAAAGCAGTAGGACATCAGAAGCAATGGGTATGGGAATAAACAGGAAAACAGGAAGGTTGTCGAAGTCGAAGAGCCTTCTTCAAAGGCAATGGTTGCCATAGATGGTCTTGGCTATGATTGGAGCTTCATGGCTGATGAGGAAGAAGCACCAAAAGAGATGGCACTGATGGCATTTTCTGACTCTGAGGTACATTCAAGAAAAAGTTGTTCAAAATCTTGTTCTGCTTTAAAAGATTATGAAACTCTTAAAAAGATTATGATGACGAAAGAGTAGAGCTAAACCAAACTAATTATAATTTAGCAAATCATAAAAGAGGTTTAGCTATATTAGAAGAACAAATAGTGTTTTATAAGAAAAATGAGGCTGACTTTTTATAAGACATTGTTGTTCTTAAAAGAGACATTTTTCATAAAGATGTTGAGATAAGTGTGCTTAGAGATGAGTTGGAAAAGATTAATAAAGCGAAAGATAACATTCAGTTAAGTGTAGACACTCTAGAATATGCATCTAAAGGAGTTAATAAGATCATTGAGTGTCGACTTGTTAATAAAGCTATGTCAGGTTTAGGTTACAAAACATGTCCACCTCCACATAAAGGAATACCTTCACCCAAAGGTATTGACTTAGAACACACTGGTTTAGATGAATTTCTAGAGCCTAAATTTGAATATGGATCTAAGGCTAAGGAAAGTGTTAGTTTAAATAAACTTGATGAAGTTAATGAATCTTTTGAGAGTACCAGTGACACCTCAATTGTTGAGGAAAAGGTGTCAGAAGATAAGATGGACTCAGATGCACCAATTATTGAAGATTGGGAATCCGACAATGAGGATCAGGTTGAGTCTAAACCTAAGGTAGAAAGGCAAAATGAAACTACTGTTCCTAAGGTTGTTAAGGTAGAAAAGGTTGCTCCTAGAAAGCAAGTAAAACAAGCTAGGCCAATAATTAAATATTCTTAGTTGTATAGGTTAACAAGTAGGTTTCAATGCCCTAGGGGAAACCAAAGAAACTGGAACAATCTTAAGTCCCAACAACTAGGCAATGAGTTTGTTAAGTATAATAAGGCTTGCTATACTTGTGGTAGCTTTGATCACTTGCAGGCTTATTACAACAACCATCATGGGAAAAGGATGGTTAATGGGAATACAAATGCAAGGGTGAACATCAACTGTTTTTCACGAAAAACTCATCCTAAAGTTAACAGTAATATGACTCCCAGAGCAGTTTTGATGAAGTCTGGCCTTAAATCTTTTTTTACTGCTAGACCAATTCAAACAGTTTACCCCAAACAAACTGTTTCAAGTGCTAGACCAATAACAGATTTTACAAAAACAGCACAACAAACTGTGAATAGGCCCCTTTATAAGAAATCAGCGGTTCACAACAAAATTTGGAATCAAAAAGTTAAAACTACTAGGCTAGCGGTTTGTACTACTAGACCAGCAGTTGGTACTGCTAGGCCAAGAAACACTGCTAGGGAAAATGGGGGAAATGTTGTTAAGGACTCAACATGTTGGGTATGGAGACCTATCAAACCTAATGGTGCATCAATAAAAATGAAGAAATATGATTACATTGATGCATGAGGCAGATCCAAGTCAGCAATGGCCTGGGTCCCCAAAGGAAACTAATTTCCTTTATGTAGGATCGTTGTAGCTCGAGGTTGTTTTGACCTCATATTATCTAGGACACATAATATTGATACACAGCGGAATAACAATAACAACATCAATATCTTTCAACAAGGTTTTTCCATAATCGCCTCAATTTATTATGAATAATAAAACGTGTTATCTACCTATAACTAGGATCAAATTGATCTTGAGGCTAAACTACACAAACCCTAGGCGTCCATTAGAGGACTTGACGCCTAGACATACACACACCTTTAAGTCGACTACATTATGGAAGACACATATTATAAAACATGTACCCTATGTCTCTTTATATAATAGAGACATTAGGGTTTACAAAAGAATAAACTAAAATAATATAAGATTTCGTTGTAATCTTCCATCTTTTGAACTTTCATCTTTTGTCTCTTTAAGCCCTCATGTTTCATTCTTCTATTTATTTTTTCTCATCAAATCAAGAATCCCAACTATCTTCCCCTATTTGATGATGACAAAACAAACAAAGTCATGTACGAACTTCCCTAGACGAAGTAGAGAAGTTGAGATGTGATCATCTCCCTGAATGAAACAAACTTGTCTTCCCCTTAAGCCATGCCATGCTATCACAATATTTCTTCCCTTTTTTGTTATCAACAAATAGAGAATGAATAAACAGTAGAAGCTTCCCCTCGAGTGATGCATGTACATAAAATGATTCTTCAAATCTGTAGGCTTTATATATTGTTAAAGAAAAATAATCATCACCAATTTGATGATGAAGTAGAAGAAACCAACCCTGTGTTTTATGCCTTGTACTAAATACGACTTCGAATGTATACCTCATGTATAGGGAGACCGCAATCCCTTGACATTAATCACTGAGCACTACAATGTTACTCCTTCAAGTGTTTTGTCAATTCTTAGTCTCCTGAATAAACAAACAAGTTACCTCCTGCTGAAAGGTATGATAAGACACAACCTTGAAAAATTCCACTGATCATCAAATAAGCAACAAAAACTCCTCTTCTCCAATAAGAAAATTAACTCGAGCCTTTAAAACATTAACGAACCAAAATTAAATCCAAAAACCATGTGTGTGTGAACTTCCCCTGTGTGTGATCACCATATGAATCTATACATACTTCGCCTTACTCCTCGTAACAAATGCAGGAGTATGTTGTCTGCTGGGAATACCCAATGAGTATCAACTGAGTTTCAGTAACACAAAGACTGCTAAGGATTTGATGGCTGCTATTGAACTCAGATTTGGTGGGAATGCTGCCACCAAAAAGTCAAGGAAGAGTATGCTTAAGCATCAATTTGAAACATTTGCTGCCTTAAGTATAGAAAATATTGATGCTACATATGATAGGCTTCAGAGGTTGGTGAGTCAATTACAACTTATGAATGTATCAGTGCCTCAAGAAGACATTAATCAGAAGTTTCTGAGGAGCTTATCTTCTAAATGGAATACTCATACAGTGGTCTGGAGAAATAAGAGTGATTTTGAAACAATGACTTTAGATGATTTGTATAACAATCTAAAGCTATATGAATCTGAGGTCAAGCGATCTTCTAGTTCATCCTCTGGCACAAACAATCTTGCCTTTGTGTCCTCAAACAACAAGGCTTGTATTAGTTCTCAAGAACATCATTCTATTGCTGGTCATCTTGTTTCTGCTGCTGGTTCTACTCCTAGTACAAATAGTGACAACATTAGTAATGCTGCTAATTGTGCCTTTTTAGCTGATCTTACCAAAACTCCTCCAAGTACTTCTGTTACTGATCAAGATTTGGATCAGATTGATGAAGATGACCTTGAAGAGATTGACTTGAAATGGCAGATGGCCATGCTTAGTATGAGAGCTAGGAGGTTTCTCCAGAGAACTGGTAGGGAAATCAAGTACAAAGGTCAAACCAATATGGGGTTTGATAAATCAATGACGGAGTGCTACTACTGCGAAAGAAAGGGTCTATTTGCTAGGGAGTGAAGAGCACCCAAGAAGAACAAAGAGAACATAAGGCAGATTCCTATTGAAGAAGCTAATCCTACTACTGCTATGGTTTCTTGTTATGGCTTGGCAGAGTTTGACTGGAGTGACCAAGATGAGGAGGGACCCAACTATGCATTGATGGCTGAAGAAGAATCCAAAGAACAACATTTTGCTCTTATATCTTACTCTTCTTTTGGATCAAACTCTGAGGTATCAAGTGAGTCTTCTTGTTTATTTATATCATGCATAGATACTATTGAGGAATTAAAATCCAGGATTGAAAGTTTATTAATGGAACTAGAAAAGTTAAAACTTGATAATTTAGGTTATAAACATGATGAGAATTTTGGTTTCTACTGCTACTATTATAAGATACTGCTGCTACGCATTATTTGATACTACTGCTAGCATGAAGTGTCTACTGCTCGAGAAAGATTGATACTACTGCTATGGTTTTTTAGATACTACTGCTTGGTATTGATTTTTAATATTGTTTGGTTCGATATAGATGTTTGAGTTACGAGCAGCGAGGGGAAGTAAGTATTGATTTATATGGTGATCACACACACAGGGGAAGTTCACACACACAAGGTTTTTGGATTTGTTTTCGGTTTGTTAAAGTTTTAAAGGATCGAATTAATTTTCTTATTGGAGAAGAGGAGTTTTTGTTGCTTCTTTGATGATGCAGTGGAATTTTTCAAGGTTGTGTCTTATCATATCTTAAACGGCTTACAACGTTTAAAGATACTTTTTTGTTCGTTCAGGTGACTACAAATTGACAAAACACTTGAAGGAGTTACGTTATTGTGCTAAGTGATTCTTGTTAAGAGATTGCGGTCTCCCTATACAGAAGGTATACGTTCAAAGTCTTTTAGTACAAGGCATAAGACACAGGGTTGGTTTCTTCTACTTCAACATCAAATTGGTGATGATTATTTTTCTTTAACAGTATATAAAGCCTAAAGATTTGAAGAATCATTTTATTTACATGCATCACTCGAGGGGAATTTTCTACTGTTTATTCATTCTCTATTTGTTGATAACAAAAAGGGGAAGAAATATTGTGGTGGCATGGCATGGTTTAAGGGGAAGACAAGATTTGTTTCATTCAAGGAGATGATCACATCTCAATTTCTCTACTCCGTCTAGGGAAGTTCGTACACGACTTTATTTGTTTTGTCATCATCAAATAGGGGAAGTTTTAGCTACACTATACTATCTTAAGATACCTTTAATCCTCTATTATATTGTTGGGATTATTGATTTGATGAGACAAAGTAAATAGAAGAATGAAACAAAAGGGCTTAAAGTGACAGAGGAAGAATTCTTCAATTAATGAAGAATGAAACACAAGGGACTTGCTTGATAAAGAAGTTTTTATTTATTTGTCCTTTGTAGTCTTTTGTAAACCCTAATTCTCTACAATATAAAGAGATTAAGGGTACAGGTTTTATTATGTCTTCCATAATGTAGTCAAAAGGTGTGTGTGTGTGTGTTCTAGGGCGTGAGATGTAAACGCCTAGAATTAGTTGTTAGTCGCCTCAAGAATCTCTTGATTCCTATTAAAAATTAGTGTAACCGTATTATTCTAATCAAATAATAATTGAGGCGTGGAGTATTAAAGAGAAACTTTGTGTCAAAAACTTTGATTTGTTCTTATTCCGCTACATGATTATTCATTATTATTGTTGAACCCTAGATGCTCAAAACGATCCATGAGTTATTCTAAACTCAACATGTGGTATCTTAGCTTGGGGATCTCGTTACCTAGGGATTCACAAGGATTCTTGTCGAAGAAAAACTGTTTTGAAGAAGGTTGATTGTCAAACAGCAGCTTTGTAGAAGAACCAGATTTGAAGAAGATGTATGATCGCTGTTATTTTTATGAATTGAGCTTGGCGACAAAATTGAAACATGGTAATATACTAATGTTTCTTTATTGATAAATTAATTTAAAGAGCAGATTTATTGCTTATCGATAAATTAATTTGTTGGTTCTTGTCATTATTAAATACACCTCGTACTACAACGAAAGTTTAACAAAGTGAGTCGGTGGAAGAATAAAATTGTTAATAATTAGTGAAGAGGTGATAATTTTCGCTTAGTGCATTATGTATGCAATTCTATTCGTACTGATTAATGGTGATCAAATTGGGATTTAATTGGTTTATATGCAAGTAGTACGTCATACGCATGTGGGGTTGATCTGTGGGAATTGGTTGTCGTGTATTGGATTATCAATTAAACCTCGTACCGTGGTGACAGAATACAACTTAAATATTTACCTCGTACTGTCTGGTTGTGGGGTTATTATTTTTAACGATCATATATATTAATTGTTTGTGGATCGATGATTGGTTAATTGGGAACTAGGATCAGAAGTATTACTGTTCTCACGTGGGTTTATTATTGAGTTATCAGATCGTGGGATTAAATTGGATCTGCTGCTTATTGGTTTGTGTTATTTATAACTGCTGCTCCTATTCAGTTTCTGCTGCTGAGATTTTTGGTTTCTACTGCTACAATTATAAGATACTGCTGCTACGCTTTATTTGATACTACTGCTAGCATGAAGTTTCTACTGCTCGACAAAGATTGATACTACTCCTATGGTTTTCTAGATACTATTGCTTGGTATTGATTTTTAATATTGTTTGGTTCGATATAGATGTTTGAGTTACGAGCAGTGAGGGGAAGTAAGTATGGATTTATATGGTGATCACACACACAGGGGAAGTTCACACACACAAGGTTTTTGGATTTGTTTTCGGTTCGTTAAAGTTTTAAAAAATTGAATTAATTTTCTTATTGGAGAAGAGGAGTTTTTGTTGCTTCTTTGATGATGCAGTGGAATTTTTCAAGGTTGTGTCTTATCATATCTTAAACGGCTTACAACGTTTAAAGATACTTGTTTGTTCATTCAGGTGACTATGAATTGACAAAACACTTGAAGGAGTTACGTTATTGTGCTCAGTGATTCTTGTCAAGACTTTGCGGTCTCCCTATACAGAAGGTATACGTTCGAAGTCTTTTAGTACAAGGCATAAGACACAGGGTTGATTTCTTCTAGTTCAACATCAAATTGGTGATGATTATTTTTCTTTAACAGTATATAAAGCCTACAGATTTGAAGAATCATTTTATGTACATGCATCACTCGAGGGGAATTTTCTACTGTTTATTCATTCTCTATTTGTTGATAAAAAAAAAGGGAAGAAATATTGTGGTGGCATGGCATGGTTTAAGGGGAAGACAAGATTTGTTTCATTCAGGGAGACGATCACATCTCAATTTCTCTACTTCGTCCAGGGAAGTTTGTACACGACTTTGTTTGTTTTGTCATCATCAAATAGGGGAAGATTAAACTAAAGTTTATAAGGAGCTTATCTTCTGAATGGAATACTCATACATTAGTCTGGAGATATAAGAGTGATTTTGAAACAATGACTTTAGATGATTTGTATAACAATCTAAAGGTTTATGAATCTGAGGTCAAGGGATCTTCTAGTTCATCCTCTGGTACAAACAATCTTGCCTTTGTGTCCTCAAACAACAAGGCTTGTAGTAGTTCTCAAGAACATCATTCTGCTGCTGGCCATCTTGTTTCTGTTGCTGGTTCTACTGCTAGTACAAATAGTGACAACATTAGTGATGCTGCTATTTGTATCTTTTTGGCTGATCTTAACAAAAGTCCTCCTAGTACTTCTGTTACTGATCAAGATTTGGATCAGATTGATGAAGATGACCTTGAAGAGATTGACTTGAAATGGTAGATGGTCATGCTTACTATGAGAGCTAGTAGGTTTCTCAAGAGAACTGGTAGGGAAATCAAGTACAGAGGTCGAACCAATATGGGGTTTGATAAATCAAAGATGGAGTGCTACAACTGCCAAAGAAAGGGTCACTTTGCTAGGGAGTGTAGAGCATCCAAGAAGAACAAAGAGAACACAAGGCAGATCCCTATTGAAGAAGCTAATCCTACTACTGCTATGGTTTCTTTTGATGGCTTGGGAGAGTTTGACTGGAGTGACCAAGATGAGGAGGGACCCAACTATGCATTGATGGCTGAAGAAGAATCCAAAGAAAAACATTTTGATCTCATGGCTTACTCTTCTTCTGGATCAGACTCTGAGGTATCAAATGAGTCTTCTTGTTCATTTAAATCATGCATAGATACTATTGAGGAATTAAAATCCAGGAATGAATATAAGAATGAAACAAAGGGACTAAATCTGACGTTATGGAAATCTACAAAAGATGGAAGATACTGAAGATATTCTTAATTGTTTAAAAGATTTAGTTAGTATTTATAGAATATATCCTTTGTAGCCCTAATCCTCTATTATATAAAGAGGGAAGGGGAAGTAAGTATCAACAATAAACTCAGTTGATACTTAATTCCCCTTCCCCTTACTTCCCCTTACTACCACAGCTATAACATGCCTTCTTAAGTAACTGGAAGTCACTACCTAATCTTTGTGAAACTAGGCTGTTCAGTTTCTTTGATTTCCCCTTTGCAAGTTATTAATTTTTCTAGTAAATTCTCTAGGTGTTTCATCAAACTCATCCATTTTCCTAGAGATATTGCTACCTAACATAGGTTTAACAAACTCAACATTTTTACCTTTTGATTCAGCTTTGTTAACCTGTGAGACTTTTGATTCAACAGATGTAAAAGTATTTTTCTTTTTAGCTTTAGGTGTTGACTCAGTCTCATTATCTTCATCATCTGACACCCATTCCTCAATGATTGGTGCATCAGGAAACTTCTCATCAACCTTAGGTGCATAAGTTCTATCAGGTTTTTCATTATTTGTTTCACTGACTTCCCCTATAGGTTATGCATCTATCTCAGTAACAAAAGATAACTCCTTCCTAGGAGGGGCAAAGGCACTTTTGACTGGGGGTGGTACTTCATTGTACCCTAAACCACTCCCCTTTCTCAGAATTTGACTTCCAATTGACTTACCTAAAAGATCAGTTGCAAACTGTTGTTTTTCAATCCTAACAACATGTTTCTCTTTATCAGATAAAGCCAAATCTCTAGCCTTTTCAGCCTCTTCAACTCTTTTGTTTAGCATATTAATCTTACAATCTTTCTTAATAATCTCAACTTCTAAACCATTGATCCTATCAACATACTCTACTTCATTCTGTCTAAGAAAATCAAGTTTTTCTTCTATTGAGTTTAGGCCATGTTTATAACCTAAATTATCAAGTTTTAACTTTTCTAGTTCCATTCTTAAACTTTCATCCCTGGATTTTAATTCCTCAATAGTGTCTATGCATGATTTAAATGAACAAGAAGACTCATTTGATACCTCAGAGTCTGATCAGAATGAAGAGTAAGCCATGAGAGTAAAATGTTGTTCTTTGGATTCTTCTTCAGCTATCAATGCATAGTTGGGTCCCTCCTCAGTTTGGTCACTCCAGTCAAACTCTCCCAAGCCATCACAAGAAACCATAGCAGTAGTAGGATTAGCTTCTTCAATAGGAATCTGCCTTGTGTTCTCCTTGTTCTTCTTGGGTGCTCTGCACTCCCTAGCAAATTGACCCTTTCTTTGGCAGTTGTAGCACTCCATCTTTGATTTATCAAACCCCATATTGGTTTGACCTCTGTACTTGATTTCCCTACCAGTTCTCTTGAGAAACCTCCTAGCTCTCATAGTAAGCATAGCCATCTGCCATTTCAAGTCAATTTCTTCAAGGTCATCTTCATCAATCTGATCCAAATCTTGATCAGTAACAGAAGTACTTGGAGGACTTTTGGTAAGATCTGCCAAAAAGGCACAAATAGCAGCATCACTAATGTTGTCACTATTTGAACTAGCAGTAGAACCAGCAGCAGAAACAAGATGACCAGCAGCAGAATGATGTTCTTGAGAACTACTAGAAGCCTTGTTGTTTGAGGAAAAAAAGGCAAGATTGTTTGTGCCAGAGGATGAACTAGAAGATCCCTTGACCTCAGATTCATACACCTTTAGATTGTTATACAAATCATCTAAAGTCATTGTTTCAAAATCACTCTTATTTCTCCAGACCACTGTATGAGTATTCCATTCAGAAGATAAGCTCCTCAGAAACTTCAGATTAATGTCTTCTTGAGGCACTGATACATTCATAAGTTGTAATTGACTCACCAAACTCTGAAGCCTATCAAGGTAGCATCAATATTTTCTATACTTAAGGCAGCAAATGTTTTAAATTGTTGCTTGAGCATATTCTTCCTTGACTTTTTGGTGTCAGCATTCCTTCCAAATATGAGTTTAATACCAGCCATCAAATCCTTAACAGTCTTTGTGTTATTGAAACTCAGTTGATACTCATTGGGTATTCCCAGCAAGAGAGTATTATGAGCTTTAACCTCCAGTCTCCTCTGAGCCTTCTCTTCATTAGTTTTAATGGGCAATATTGAACCATCAGTAGCTTTAGCAGGTAGTTTATCTCCATCTTCAATGACTTCCCACAAGGAGTAGTCTAACATCTTGATGTACTGCTCAATCCTCATCTTCCAGATTTCATATTCACCAACCTTGAGCATTGGTACCTTGGAGGCAGTCACCATATGATGAGATTCTGATTCCATTGCAGAAGTAGATGTTGAACAGATCTTGATAAACAAAAATTCTTCTCGATATCAGTCTCTAGATCATAAGCTTTGATAAGCAGTAGAATGAGCAACACTAGTAGTAGGATGCTCTGAGCCAGCAGCAGAATCTTCATCTTGAACACTAGCCACATTTTCCAAAACCACCTCATTCCCAGTCTTGTCCTTGACCACATACTCCTAATTTTCTCCAAAATCCAAATTAACATCAACATTTTCATCCAATCTTGTGTCAACCTCTCGGGTCAGGTAACACAAACCGAAGTTGTGTGGATATTCTAAAACAATTGAATGAATTGACGGCTCATTGTACAAAATTGTCAAAGAAAGTAATTGATCTGAGGAAGGAGCTAAAGATGGTGAAATCTTCTCAGGGTGCTGAAATTTGAAGGCTCAAGCTAAGAGTTAGACATCTTGAGGGTTTACATAGATCAAGAACTTCCCGTTTCAAGCAGTTCAAACCTGGTTTGGGGGAGGATGATGAAGACCATGGTTCAGGGAAAGAGAACAAGGGACAAGGGGAGGTTGACACAAGATTGGATGAAAATGTTGATGTTGACATGGATTCTGGAGAAAATGAGGAGTATGTGGTCAAGGACAAGTATGGGAATGAGGTGGTTTTGGAAAATGTGGCTAGTACACGATTCTTAGCATAAGTATTGTTTAGATCGCTTCAAGGTTATTTTGTAACCCTGTTACTTTTGAGTAACCGTATTGAATATATTGAAGTGTTTTGTGATAATTCGTTTTGTGTTCATTATATAATTCTTCTTAAGATCAAGTATTAGTTTACGCATAATATTTGATAATTGTTCAAGAACAGTTTCTATACCTATTGTCTTAGATCCACATTTAAGATAATCAACAAGATCGTTAAGCTCAACTGGGATCAACAAGTAATTGTACGACAAAACCTTAGCAGCAGAATGAATAGATAAAATCGGATATGTGACAACTCGATTGATTATTCACTATGACCCACTTCTTTAAAAATTCGATCAATCAACAGATCCACTTTCGGTCATCACCCAATCAAATGATACTAACCACAAGCGACAATTGAATATAATAATATATCACCGACCAATTTAATCCCAAGATTGACCTGCGTCTGCTCCAACCTACTACTGGCTCTACATGTTGATCGATTGATCAATCACAAAATCTCAACAATTTAATTTGTTTGACCACCGACCCATGTTCACGCTTTAATTTAATATTCAAAAACATAATCGAATCTGTCTTCATGATGAATCGATAACTATTTAATAATTCGCTTTTGTCACCGGTAAACATTTAAAACCAGATCGATATCACAAAAAAAATTAAATCCGTTAATACCTTTTAGGAATCAGTCCGTAGCTTCCTTCAAAACAGTTTCTTCTCCAATCAACTTTAAAAACCTTGTAGATCCTAGATATCACGAGCAACCCTCTATGATACCACCTGTTGATCGCAGATGAGCTTAACGATCTTGTTGATTATCTTAGATGTGGATCTAAGACAATAGGTATAGAAACTGTTCTTGAACGATTATCAAATATTATGCGGAAACTAATACTTGATCTTAAGAAGAATTATATAATGAACACAAAACGAATTATCACAAAACACTTCAATATATTTACAAGGTTTATTGTTGAAGAATACTAGATTTGGAAGAGTTATGAGGTAATCGTTATTTTTTTTATAAAAGGGTATCGATCTTTTATGTTTGTGACGACAAAGTCTAATTGACTACTCTACAACTCGTACTATTGATTCGTTTTGTCGTTATCTACATGTAGAAGAATTTAATTAGTTTTGTCGCATGCGTTACTATTGATTGGTTGATATTAATTTTCCGCTAACGTGGGTCGGTGAGTCACAAGCATTTTCTTCATACTCTGTTGAGTTAATTCTTATCACAGCAGATCTAACGACAAAACTAATTAAACTGTTGACGCAAGTTGGTATTCTTTTGTCGTTTGTGGTTTTGATTCTACTGCTACATCGTTTGTCGTCTTTTGTCATGATGGATTAATCGAATTGTGGAACATGATATTTGTGAGGCTGGTATAACATTGAATTGTGGGGTCAATAGTAGAATCAGTGGTGTCAGTGGTAATTAATTTATTCATGTGGGTCAGATATGTATCGTTATTCATTCTGCTGCTAAGGTTATTTGATTCTACTGCTTGTTGAATAATACTGCTGCTACTTAATGTTTCTGCTGCTCGACATATTTATTCTGCTGCTTGATATGATGTCACTACTGCTACGTTCATATGATACTGCTTCTACCTATTTGATACTACTGCTGCTAGCTTTTGATCATTCTACTGCTCGACTTGATTTATTTTTTCTACTGCTAGTAGTGTTTGGTACGATATGTATGCTTGGGTTACGAGTAGTAAGGGGAAGCATATATGGTTGATTGGAGATTTGACACACACAGGGGAAGTTCACACACACGAAGAAGATTGGTATTTGGTTTATGTTCGTTAAAGTTTTAAAGGCTCGAATTAATTTTATTATTGGAGAAAAGGAGTTTTTGTTGCTTCTTTGATGATGCAGTGGAATTTTTCAAGGTTGTGTCTTATTATATCTTAAGGTGGATGTTACACTTTAAAGGTAACTTGTTTGTTTATCAAGGTGACTACGAATTGACAAAACACTTGAAGGAGTTACATTGTAGTGCTCAGTGGTTGTTGTCATGAGATTGCGGTCTCTCTATACGTGGAGTATACGTTCGAAGTCGTATTTAGTACAAGGCATAAGACAAAGGGTTGGTTTATTCTACTTCAGCATCAAATTGGTAATGATTAGTTTTCTTTGACAATACATAAAGCCTAAAGATTTGAAGAATCATTTTATGTACATGCATCACTCGAGGGGAAGTTTCTACTGTTTATTCATTCTCTATTTGTTGATAACAAACAGGGGAAGAAATATTGTGGTGGCATGGCATGGTTTAAGGGGAAGAAAAGTTTGTTTCATTCAGGGAGATGATTACATCTCAAGTTCTCTACTTCATCTATGGTAGTTCGTACACGACTTTGTTTGTTTTGTCATCATAAAATAGGAGAAGATTGTTGGGATTCTTGATTTGATGAGATAAAATAAATAGAAGAATGAAACAAAAGGGACTAAAATGCAAAGCTGGAATTGTTCAAAATATGGAAGATATTGAAGATTCTAGAAGATCTCCTTATGAAGATAAAAGATATCAGAAGATAATGTTTAATGTTTAAAAGATTTATTTGTTTTATATTTATCTTCTTATGTAAGTCTTGATCTCTCCCTATATAAAGAGATCATAGACGTGTAGGTTTTGTGTGCACAATTTACAATGTAGTCAACTTAAAGGGGTGTGTGTGTCTAGGTGTCAAGTCCTCTAATGGACGCCTAGGGTTTGTGTAGTTTATCCTTAAGATCAATTTATTGATCCTTGTTATAGATTAGATAACACGTTTTATTATTATTAATAAAATTGAGGTGATTGTGGAAAAACCTTATTCATAATATTGTTGTTCTTATTGTTTATTCCGCTGCGTATTAATATTATGTGTCCTAGATAATATGAGGTCTAAACAACCTCGAGCTAAAACGATTCTAACAGGTGGTATTAGAGCGGGGGGCTCTCGATCTAAGGATTCTGCAAGGTTTTACTATCAATAATATGGAGTTTTGATGAAGGTACGATCTGTGTTTGAGGTTTATAAGGTTATCGTATTTTATTTATATTTTTGGTATCGAACTTTCTGATGATTAAATGCGACAAGATATTTGCTCGTGATCATATCTCATACTGATTGATCGATATGCACATGGTACTACAATGATAGAATATTAAATTGGTCGGTCGTAATTAATGAACAAGGAATAAATTGGTCTAGTTTTGATGTCGCTAGAATTGAATTGTCAGACATTGATGGCGCTAGAAGTTGATTGTCGATTGGGATTTAATTCATATTATATTCGATCTTATAGTGATAAAGTGGGTCAGTGATTGATCGAATATTGGTTAAATATATATTCAACTTAAATATATTTTTTTTGAGCAGCACAAAGGTACATGGTTATTATATTGCTAGTGGGTCTGTGATTCATAAATTTAATTTGTCGCTTGTGGTTTATGAAGATTGCAGCTTGTCGTTTAGAGCATAGTATTGCTAATTATTTTTGTGGGGTCAATGGAATTGGGATTCAATTGATTTAAGTGTTGCTAGTTTGACTCTACTGCTGCTACATAAGAAATTCTACAGCTCGAAGATTACTTCCTACTGCTAGCATTATTAGTTTCTGCTGCTGTGTTGATAATTGGTGATAGTACTGCTAGCTTTTTCGATATAAATTGTTTTTACTGCTTGTATTGTTCGATATCGGTTAACAAATGGTTTTGGTTTTAGGATGAGTTTGGATGGTTTTACACACACAAGGGAAGACACACACAGAGATGATATTTGGATTTTTGGATGTGACCTGATGTTCGTTAATATTGCTTACTTTTGGGAATTAGGTTCAAATTAAAAGAACTATTTACACTGTTTACTACAGCTTGATATCGTATATTATTGTTGTCATCTTTCAAACCTAATGTGGAATTAGAATGCTCATTCAAGGATGGTACAACATGGTGTTCGTTATTATTGTTGGTTAGTTATTCGACAAGTTCTTTCAAATGGTTAACATATAGGTTTCAGGGGAAGCTTAAGTGTTCAAATGATTAACCATTTATATGCTACATCGAGGTGAAGGTTTTCATGATTGCTCGTTGGTATTTTTACTGAAGATTTAGGATTTTTCTGTCTTGGATTCATTTATAAAAGAAAGCGTTTTGGTGTTCATTAATGGAGGGCGATTCAAGACATTGGAAGACTAAGTTGGATGTATGGTACTAGCTCGTGGTTATGAAGATCAAAGTTGCATACTTTAGTCCCCTATTGATCATGACAAAAAGGGGAAGAAGATTTGATGATTTGCAACTTGTAGATTCTTGATTGTATAGCATGTTACAAAGGAAATCAAGACTTAAGGGGAAGATTTGTTTCATTCAGGGAGATGTTTACATCTCAACTTCTCTACTTTGTCTAGGGAAGTTCGTACACGACTTTTTTTGTTTTGTCATCATCAAATAGAGGAAGATTGTTGGGATTCTTGATTTGATGAGACAAAGTGAATATCAGAATGAAACAAAAGGACTAAATCTGACATTATGGAAATCTACAAAAGATGGAAGATACTGAAGATATTCTTAATTGTTTAAAAAATTTAGTTTGTAATTATAGTAATTATCCTTTGTAACCCTAATCCTCTATTATATAAAGAGGGTTAGAGGCGTTTAGTTGAGTGTGTGTGTCAAGATGTAGTCGACTAAAGGTGTAGGTTGTGTCTAGGCATTGAGTTCCTACAACAAATGCCTAGGTTTTGTGGATTGTTAGTGTTAGAGATGATGGCGAAGAACCTTGTTGATAATAATAATATTCTTATTGTTTAATCCGCTGTGCTTATTATTATCATGTGTTTATTGTTTATCCTAGATCAAGGTCTAAACAACCTAGAGTCCAAAACGGTCCAAAAACCAATTTAATGATGGCGTACATAAGTTCTATCAAGACATTGTTGGGTTTGAAGATGACGCTGCTTTGTATGTTATGCTGCTGCTCATGGAACTTAAGGAAAATACACTAAGTATGATTCTGCTGATAAGGTTAAATCATTCTACTGCTAGTGTATACTTTCTACTGCTGGAGTTTATCTGATGAATGGTGAAATAAGCTAAGTGTCATTCTACTGCTAGCCTAAGATGATTCTGCTGCTAGAGTAATGATTCTGCTGCTTATTAGATATGTATAGTTTTGTTAAGATAATTATGGTAAAGATACGATTTGATATTATCTTATATAGAAATTTTTGTAGCCGACTAGGACTCCTTAAGACTATAAAAGGAGGATCTAGGGTTACGGTTTAGAGTGGCTAGTACACGATTGTTAGCATACGTATTGTTTAGATCGCTTCAAGGTTATTTTGTAACCCTGTTACTTTTGAGTAACCCTATTGAATATATTGAAGTGTTTTGTGATAATTCGTTTTGTGTTCATTATATAATTCTTCTTAAGATCAAGTATTAGTTTTCGCATAATTTTTGATAATCGTTCCAGAACAGTTTCTATACCTATTGTCTTAGATCCACATCTAAGATAATCAACAAGATCGTTAAGCTCAACTGGGATCAACAAGTGGTATCAGAGCTTGTGATCTAGAGACTGATATCGAGAAGAATTTTTGTTTATCAAGATCTGTTCAACATCTACTTCTGCAATGGAATCGGAATCTCATCATATGGTGACTGCCTCCAAGGTACCAATGCTCAAGTTTGGTGAATACGAAATCTGGAAGATGAGGATTGAGCAGTACATGAAGATGTTAGACTACTCTGTTGGGAATTAAATATTCAAGATGTCTAATATCGGGTTCTAATCGAAGAAATACTCGAAGTGTAATTCTGCTGCTAGTGCAAAACGGTTTCTACTGTTAATGTTGATTCTGTTGATAGAACATTTCACTCTGCTGATAGAGATAAATGACTCTGCTGATAGGCTTAACATTCTACTGATGGATTCTTCTGATAGCGATAACTTGTTCCTGCTGATAGTGAACATTCTTCTAATGGTTGGATAAGATCGAAAAGATATTTATTGTATTTTGGTCAACAATATACAGTAGATAATATCTTACTTTATGTGCTTAGTTAACAAGTTGTATGCATAGATACATGTTGTATCTGATGTACTAACACTCAATAGGATAAGTTAACAAAGTAAGTCGGTCAAGACTTTAAGCAATATGTAAAGATCTTTTGACTATAAAAGAGATATTAGTTGTGATATTAGTGTAGTACGTTAGAACATAAGTGTTAAGAGTTAGTGCATGCATATGTTATTTTAGAACATTCATAACTGTTAGAACAAACACAAATATATCACAAGTGATAAAAACATAAGATTCAAGGTTGTAACCCTAGTGATAGTTCAAGATCACTCGTATGATTATCTTTAATAATATTGAATCGATTGGTGATAATCTTTATGTGTTCATTGCTAACTAACAAACATAACAATTCCATTTCCATAACATACACAACCTTCTAAGTTTGGTTGAGTGAATTCCGCGCACTTAATCATTTTAACAAAACATATCATACACACAAAGTTACAAGGTTTAACCACCTTAATCGTGTGTCCAGGATCCTAGCAAGTGGTATCAAAGCCAGGTTGATATTGTTGTTTTTAGAAGAAACAAGAAATGGATGTACAAGATGTTCAAACAAATGTTGCTGCAAAGTTACCCATGATCAAACCCAATGAGTTTGAGTTATGGAGGATGAGAGTTGAGCAATATTTTATGGTTCAAGATTATGCTCTTTGGGACATAATTCAGTATGGTGATTCCTTCACTTTAGGCTACTCAGATGTTCTTGTTGAAGGGAAAACAGTTAGAAAAAGAAATACTGGACCAGTTTCCAATGATGAAAAGATACAGAAGAGAAATGATCAGAAAGCAAGAAACTTGTTGCTTATGACCATTCCTGGTGAGCAGATGCTATCTTTTAACAAATATCTTGATGCAAAAACTCTTTTTGAAGAGATTTGTGCATGGTTTGGTGGTAATGAAACTACCAAAAAGACACAGAAGACTTTACTAAAGCACCAATTTGAAAACTTTACTGCTTTTAGTAATGAATCTCTTGACAAACTATTTTCAAGACTACACAAGCTTGTCAGTCAGTTAGCTGTGTTGGGTGTTGAGACTGAGAAGGAAGATCTCAACATGAAGTTCTTGAAAAGTCTACCTAATGAATTCCATACTCATGTTATTGTCTGGATGAACAAACCAGAAATAGAAACAATGAAGCTTAATGATTTGTTCAACAACTTTAAAATTGTTGAACAAAGTCTAAAGAGAGGTGGAAACTATGGTACTATTTCTGGGAATGCTGCACTCTTATCAGTTCCTAGTGTTAGTCATACAGTAGAGGTAGATGAAGTTGAAGGTGTTTCTAATGTTACTTATGGTTGTCCTTCTACTAGTTTACAAAAGGATATTGCTGGACTTGGAGATCCAACATTTTATGCCTTTATAACCAGTTAAGCTAGTGGTTCTCCTCTAAATCATGAAGACCTTGAGCAGGTAGATGGTGATGATTTGGAAGAGATGGATAATAAGTGGCAAGTTGCTTTACTTAGCACGAGGACTAAAAAGTTTTGGCAGAAAATTGGAAAGCAAATCACCATAAATGGTAATGATACTGCTGGGTTCGATAAGAAGAAAGTTGAATGTTTTAACTGTCATAGGTTAGGACATTTTGCTAAAGAATGTAGAAGCCCAAGGAAGCAGGATAATAGGAACACTTGGTATAAGCAAGAGAGGAATAAGGAAGTACTGGTGGAAGAGCCAAAGGCTATGCTGGCTATTGATGGTATTGGATATGATTGGAGCTCTATGGCTACTGAAGAGGATGCACCACCAAATGCTGCTCTTATGGCCACTGAATTTGCTCTAATGGCTTCTTCTGATTCAGAGGTAGATACCATTCCTACTTGTACTAATTCATGTCCTAATCTTAAAAATTATGAAGACATTAAAAAGTGATTTGATGCTTTTAGAGAAGAGTTAATTGATGCCCTTCATAATTTAGCTAATCATAAGAGGTGTGTAGGAGTTTTAGAAAAACAGATTCTACATTATAAAAAGAATGAATCTACGTTTACTGATGACTTAAATGCTTTAAAAAGAGGAATAGCATTTAGAGATGAATTACTTAATGATCAAAGTAGACAGCTATCTGAAGTCAAAACTGAAAAAGAAAATGTTAAGGTACCTATAGATACTCTAGCACATGCCTCAGAAGGAATGAATAAAATTTGGGAAGCTCAGGTAATTGATAAGGCTAATTCAGGTGTAGGTTACAAAACTGTCCCTCCACCATATAGAGGTGTTCCTTCACCACCAGTTGTTGACCTAGCACATACAGGTTTAGCTGAGTTTCAAGAACCAATCATGGAATATGGTTCTAAGGTTAGTAAGAACCTTAAGGTAGCAAAGATAAGTAAAAGTTTAGATAAAACTTTACTTTATCAGGACAATGTATCTTTTGCTAAGAAAGGAGAAACTATAGTTGTTGAAGATCGTACAACTGATAGTGATGATGATGAAGAAGAACATGTTATGTCTAAACCTGAAGTGGTTAAGAAAGTAGGAACAAGTATTCCTAAGGTAGTCAAACACAATACTGATAGGCCTCAATCAAACATTAAGCATGTTAGGCAACCAGTTAGATATTGTGAGCAATATAGAACCACCAACAAGCCCAGAGGTAACCAAAGGAATTGGAACAACCTCAAGTCTAACCAATTAGGTGATGACTTTGCTTTTTATAATAAAGCTTGTTATACATGTGGTAGTTTTGACCATCTTGCAGCTTTCTGCAACCAATGGGTATCTGGGTATGAAAACCATAGAGTGAACCACAAAAGGCAAACACCTAAATCTCACTTTCACTCTAGTTCTAAGAAATCAAACCCCAGAGTAGTCAAAAACATGTCTATCTCAAAATCTGATCCTACTGATAGACCAAATGATCCTGCTGCTAGAAAATTTGTTCCTGCTGCTCGACCATTTATGACTATTAACCCAAAATCAACAGCTAAGGGTGCAAAAACATTTTTCAAACATGCACCAACAACTGTTCTAAGGCCCATTCAAACAAAAGCAGTGGTCCAAAAACAAGTTTGGAAACCAAAGGGTAGAACTACAAAGTTAGCAGATTCTGCTGCTAAGCATGTGGTTCATTCTGCTGCTAAGGGAAATAGGGCAAATGCTGTTAAGGCCTCAACATGTTGGATTCTTAAATACAATGTTGCATCAACTATCCTCAAAAGATTCAATTACATTAATGCAAGAGGCAGATCCAAGTCAGTAATGGCTTGGATCCCCAAAGGAAACTAACACTCTTATTTGTGTGCCGGGACATTCAAATGATCAGGAAGAGGATCAAGGATACTCAGATAGTGGATGTTCAAGGCACATGACAGGCAACATGTCTTATCTCTCAGATTTTGAAGCTTTCAATGGACGATATGTTACCTTTGGAGGGGGTGTTAGTGGCAAAATTTCTGGTAAAGGTACAATCAAAACCGGAAATTTAGATTTTGAAGATGTGTACTATGTAAAAGAGCTAAATTATAATCTTTTTAGTGTCTCACAAATGTGTGACAAAAAGAATAATGTTCTTTTCTGTGAGACTGAATGTCTTGTACTTTCTCTTGATTTTAAGATGCCTGATGAAAGTCAAGTACTTCTTAGAATTCCTAGGAAGGGCAATATGTACAGTGTAGACATGAAGAATATTATTCCTAAAAAAATTTAACTTGTCTTGTTACAAAGGCCACATTGGATGAATCAATGAAATGGCATAGAAGGCTTGGTCATATTAACTTCAAAACCATAAATAAAATTGTTAAGAATGGTTTGGTAAGAGGTTTACCTCACAAAAGATTTGAAAATGATCAAACATGCATTGCTTGTCTAAAAGGCAAACAACACAAAGCCACTTGTAAGCCCAAGATTTTTAACTCTATCAATCAGTCTTTGTTTATGCTACATATGGACTTATTTGGACCTGTTTCAGTAATGAGCATAATGCATAAGAGATATTGTCTAGTTATTACTGATGACTATAGTAGATTTACGTGGGTTTTCTTTTTAGCCACTAAGGATGAGACATCAAGCATCCTTAAGGACTTCACTACACAGATAGAAAACCAAGTAAGCAAGAAAGTGAAAGTCATTAGATGTGATAATGGGACAGAGTTTAAGAATAGAGTTATGGATGATTTCTGCAAAGAAAAAGGTATTAAGAGAGAATTTAGTGTTGCTAGAACACCACAACAGAATGGTGTGGCTGAAAGAAAGAATAGAACACTAATTGAAGCTGCTAGAACAATGTTAGCTGATTCTAAGCTACCAATAAATTTTTGGGCAGAGTCAGTCAACACTGCTTGCTATGTTCAAAAGAGAGTTTTAGTTGTGCAGCCTCACAATAAGACATCATATGAACTTTTTAATGGTAGAACTCCTGCAATAGGATTTCTTAGACATTTTGGATATCATGTGACAATTCTCAATACCTTAGACCATTTAGGAAAATTCGATGGTAAGGCAGATGAAGGTTTCTTTGTTGGTTATTCTCTTAATAGCAAAGCATTTAGAGTTTACAACACAAGAAAAGAGATAGTAGAAGAAAATCTACATGTGGAGTTTTTAGAAAACAAATCCAATGTAGAAGGTCAAGGACCAAAATGGCTATTTGATCTGGAGTATCTAACCAATTCAATGAATTATGTGCCTTTTGTTGCAGAAACTAATGATTTTGCAGGTTCTTATACAACAAATGAGGCAGAGTTAGAGAAAGATCAAAATGATGTGATAATGCCAATATGGTCAAGTTCAATTGTGGAATCAACTTCGACAACTGATAAACCTTCTTCTATCAAAGCTAAAGAAAGTGTTGAAGATGAAAGTAAAGAATATGGAACTCAGGAACAGCAAAGTGTTTCTGCTGGTAGTGTATCTGTTTCTGCTGATGACTCTGCTGATAAGCTTACTGATTCTGCTGTTCGGCCAAATGACTCTACTGATGGCCCTTCAGAAACAAAAGATGCAGAATTCTCAGATCATGAGGTGGATTTCAATAATCTTCCATCATCTTATCAAGTTCCTACTACACCACAAACAAGAATTCACAAAGTTCATTCCCTGGATCCTGTGATTTGAGATATACAGTCAGGTGTGAAGACAAGACAACAATTGATGTCTTCAGACCAACATGGGCTTCTTGATGCCCTTTATGCTTCAAAACAGCATGAGCTTTCAAACTCTTGCTTGTTTGTATGTTTTCTCTCACAAGTTGAACCAAAGACAATTCTTACAGCCCTATATGATTCAAGCTGGTTAGAGGCTATGCAAGAAGAGCTTCTTCAGTTCAAGATTCAAAAGGTTTGGGTGCTAGTTGATTTACCTACAGGTGTGAAGGTAATTGGCACTAGATGGGTTTTTAAGAACAAAAGGGATGAAAAGGGAATAGTGATAAAGAATAAGGCTAGATTAGTAGTGCAAGGGTACACACAAGAAGAAGGGATAGATTATGATGAAGTTTATGCTCCAGTAGCAAGGATTGAGGCAATTAGGCTGTTTCTAGCTTATGCTTCATTTTTAGGCTTCACAGTCTACCAAATGGATGTCAAGAGTGCATTTTTATATGGTAAAATTGAACCAAAGGTGTATGTTTCACAACCTCCAGGCTTCATTGACCCATTACATCCAAACAAAGTGTACAGAGTAGTGAAAACTCTCTATGGCCTTCATCAGGCACCAAGAGCTTGGTATGCAACACTAGCTTCCTACTTATTAGAAAATGGATTTCAAAGAGGAAAGATTGATCAGAAACTATTCATCAAACAGCACAAGAAGGATCTTCTGTTAGTGCAGGTGTATGTGGATGACATTATCTTTGGATCTACTAGGAAAGATATGTGTTTAGAATTTGAGAAGCTTATGAAAGATAAGTTTCAGATGAGTTCTATGGGAGAACTTACATTCTTTTTGGGTTTGCAAGTTAAGCAATCATCTGAAGGCATATTTATTAGTCAAGACAAATATGTTGCAGAGATACTTAGAAAATTTCAATTTGCTGATTCAAAAATAGCAAGCACACCAATGGACTCTGAGAAGCACCTTCTGAAAGATGAAGATGGAGAAAATGTAGATGTACACAATTACAGATCTATGATAGGCTCTTTGATGTACCTTACATCATCTAGACCTGATATCATGTTTCCTGTTTGTGTTTGTGCAAGATTTCAAGTTACTCCAAAGGTTTCTCATTTAACTGCAGTCAAGAGAATTTTTAGATATCTCAAGGGTCAACCAAGGTTGGGTATATGGTATTCTAGGGAATCTCCTTTTGACTTGGTAGCATATTCGGATAGTGCTTATGCTGGTGCTAGCTTGGACAGAAAGTCAACAACTGGAGGATGTCAATTCCTTGGGTGTAGACTTGTCTCATGGCAGTGTAAGAAGCAAACAAGTGTGGCAAATTCAACAACTGAAGCTGAATACATAGCTGCTGCAAGTTGCTCTAGTCAAGTTCTATGGCTTCAAAACCAACACCTTGATTATGGGTACAATTTCTTAAACAATGTTATTCATATTGATAATAGTAGTACAATTTGTATTATTAAAAATCCAGTACAACATTCTAAATCAAAACACATTGAAATTAGACATCACTTTATAAGAGACTGCAATGAGAAAAGATTAATTCAAGTTCTTAAAATTGCTTCAGAACATAATTTTGCAGATCTGCTAACAAAAGCTTTTGATATTTCAAGGTTTCAGTACTTGGTAGCAAGTATTGGAATGCTTAATCTTTAAATTTTCAATATGATGTGTTTTTGTAAATAAATTTTTGTTGTTACTGATTTATCTAATACTGCTGTTATTACAAAAGTTTGTACTAATAGTACAAATTTAAATTGTGTTATTCATATAGTTGGTCTTATGATTATACTAATGCAAGACAAGTAATTTGTATTTTGTTCTTTTGGTTTTAGACTAACAATTTCAGGTATGAATATGTAAACACAAAGGATGTTTTCAAGTGAAATGGAAACAGCAGAATTGAGATATTAGCTGCTGACCATAATAGGTTTATGATGGACTGAGTTTGGGACTTTAAAGCTCCTTAAAACTTCTTTCTTGAAATCTAGTTATGATATTTCACATTGAATTGATGACTTAGTTGATCAGATAGTAACTGATACAACTCACTTTCTATCATTTTATACTTTTAAGTATAATGTGCAAGTCTGAGGACATCTGATAGAAAGAACAGCTAGTAAAAGTGAATCTAACACTTGTGTTAGAGGCAACAATTACTATGAGCTGGAAACCCTGTCAGGAAAGCTCTTTGAATGAGTTTATCTGCACACAGGCAGTTATTTATAACTGAAAAATATTGGTTCTCACACAACCAGAGGTTGCTTTAAACCAAAATGCTGATTAAGTGTCTGTTATACACTTGATTCTTTCAAAATGGTTGAAAGTAGTATGATTTTTCAATTCTAAAATCATGAACATACTACTAAGTCAAATGATTTCTTAAAAGGATTTTCAAGGATTCACAAAAACCATCCATTGATGGATCATGAATCGAAATGTCCACTGATTCACCTCTCATAGGAGTTAACACACCTAGAAGTGATGAGGGCAGTAACTTAAACTCTTAAGGAATTGATGGCTTCATGTACAATATTGTTTGACAACAAGTTCACATTGATAGATCAGCCAAAGGTACATAGTGAGATCTTCCAAACAAGGGGAGGAAACAAAAGTTATTTGCTTCAGGGGAGGTAACAATCTCAGGGGAGGAAATAATGGCCCAGAAAAGGGAAGATAATCCAAAATATGGAAGGAGAAGACAATAGCATACAAGATGATGAGGAGGTTGAAAATGACAAGAACATTCCAAAGGAAAAAGTTCTATCTAGATCAAACGAAGAAAAATTTCAATTTCACTTCAAAGACATGCTGGTTAGATGATTTCACTTGTTAAAACAAGCATCCAAGATACACAGCATCATTGCCTCTTATAATTCCTCCATCCAAGGAAATTGCACCAACTTTTAGACCAAGATTGGTTCAATATGTTTTGATATTGTTAAAGTCAAAGAAGAGCAAAGTAGATGAATTACTGAGAAGATATTCAATCTTGAAGAACATAAGTGTTTGAAAGATCTTCAATCCAAGATTTAATTTAGAAACATGTTTGAAAGGATTCACATGTTTAGGGGAGGATTGTTGGGAATTAAATATTCAAGATGTCTAATATCGGGTTCTAATCCAAGAAATACTCCAAGTGTAATTCTGCTGCTAGTGCAAAACGGTTTCTACTGTTAATGTTGATTCTGCTCATAGAACATTTCACTCTGCTGATAGAGATAAATGACTCTGCTGATAGGCTTAACATTCTACTGATGGATTCTGCTGATAGCGATAACTTGTTCCTGCTGATAGTGAACATTCTGCTAATGGTTGGATAAGATCGAAAAGATATTTATTGTATTTTGGTCAACAATATACGGTAGATAATATCTTACTTCATGTGCTTAGTTAACAAGTTGTATACATAGATACATGTTGTATCTGATGTACTGACACTCAATAGGATAAGTTAACAAAGTAAGTCGGCCAAGACTTTAAGCAATATGTAAAGATCTTTTGACTATAAAAGAGATCTTAGTTGTGATATTAGTGTAGTACGTTAGAGCATAAGTGTTAAGAGTTAGTCCATGCATATGTTATTTTAGAACATTCATAACTGTTAGAACAAACACAAATATATCACAAGGGATAAAAACATAAGATTCAAGGTTGTAACCCTAGTGATATTTCAAGATCACTCGTATTATTATCTTTAATAATATTGAATCGATTGGTGATAATCTTTATGTGTTCATTGCTAACTAACAAACATAACAATTCCATTTCCATAATATACACAACCTTCTATGTTTGGTTGACTGAATTCCGCGCACTTAATCATTTTAACACAACATATCATACACACAAAGTCACAAGGTTTAACCACCTTAATCGTTTGTCCAGGATCCTAGCATACTCCTTGTGGGAAGTCATTGAAGATGGAGATAAACTACCTGCTAAAGCTGCTGATGGGTGAATATTGCCCATTAAAACTAATGAAGAGAAGGCTCAGAGGAGACTGGAGATTAAAGCTCATAATACTCTCTTGCTGGGAATACCCAATGAGTATCAACTGAGTGTCAGTAACACAAAACCTACTAAGGATTTGATGGCTGCTATTGAACTCAAATTTGGTGGGAATGCTGCCACCAAAAAGTCAAGGTAGAATATGCTCAAGCATCAATTTGAAACATTTGCTGCCTTAAGTACAGAAAATATTGATGCTACATATGATAGGCTTCAGAGGTTGGTGAGTCAATTACAACTTATGAATGTATCAGTGCCTCAAGAAGACATTAATCTGAAGTTTCTGAGGAGCTTATCTTCTGAATGGAATACTCATACAGCGGTCTGGAGAAATAAGAGTGATTTTGAAACAATGACTTTAGATGATTTGTATAACAATATAAAGGTGTATGAATCTGAGGTCAAGGGATCTTCTAGTTCATCCTCTGGCCCAAACAATCTTGCCTTTGAGTCCTCAAACAACAAGGCTTTTAGTAGTTCTCAAGAACATCATTCTGCTGCTGGTTCTACTGCTAGTACAAATAATGACAACATTAGTGATGCTGCTATTTGTGCCTTTTTGGCTGATCATACCAAAAGTCCTCCAAGTACTTCTGTTACTGATCAAGATTTGGATCAGATTGATGAAGATGACCTTGAAGAGATTGACTTGAAATGGCAGATGGCCATGCTTACTATGAGAGCTAGGAGGTTTCTCAAGAGAACTGGTAGGGAAATCAAGTACAGAGGTCAAACCAATATGGGGTTTGATAAATCAAAGATGGAGTGCTACAACTGCCAAAGAAAGGGTCACTTTGCTAGGGAGTGCAGAGCACCTAAGAAGAACAAAGAGAATACAAGGCAGATTCCTATTGTAGAAGCTAATCCTACTACTGCTATGGTTTCTTGTGATGGCTTGGGAGAGTTTGACTGGAGTGACCAAGCTCAGGAGGGACCCAACTATGCATTGATGGCTGAAGAAGAATCCAAAGAACAACGTTTTGCTCTCTTCTTCTGGATCAGACTCTGAGGTATCAAATGAGTCTTCTTGTTCATTTAAATCATGCATAGATACTATTGAGGAATTAAAATCTAGGAATGAAAGTTTAAGAATGGAACTAGAAAAGTTAAAACTTGATAATTTAGGTTATAAACATGGCCTAAACTCAATAGAAGAAAAACTTGATTTTCTTAGACAAAATGAAGTAGAGTATGTTGATAGGATCAATGGTTTAGAAGTTGAGATTATTAAGAAAGATTGTGAGATTAATATGCTAAACAAAAGAGTTGAAGAGGCTGAAAAGGCTAGAGATTTGGCTTTATCTGATAAGGAGAAACATGTTGTTAGAATTGAAAAACAACAGAGTGCAACTAATCTTTTAGGTAAGTCAATTGGAAGTCAAATTCTGAGAAAGGGGAGTGGTTTAGGTTACAATGAAGTACCACCCCCAGTCAAAAGTGCCTTTGCCCCTCCTAGGAAGGAGTTATCTTTTGTTACTGATATAGATGCACAACTTATAGGTGAAGTCAGTGAAACAAATAATGAAAAACCTGATAGAACTTATGCACCTAAGGTTGATGAGAAGTTTCCTAATGCACCAATCATTGAGGATTGGGTGTCAGATAATGAGACTGAGTCAACACCTAAAGCTAAAAAGAAAAATACTTTTACATCTGTTGAATCAAAAGTCTCACAGGTTAACAAAGCTGAATCAAAAGGTAAAAATGTTGAGTTTGTTAAACCTATGTTAGGTAGCAGTATCTCTAGGAAAATGGTTGAGTTTGATGAAACACCTAGAGAATTTCCTAGAAAAATTAATAACATGCCAAAGGGAAATCAAAGAAATTGGAACAGCCTAGTTTCACAAAGATTAGGTAGTGACTTCCAGTTACTTAAGAAGGCATGTTATAGCTGTGGTAGTTTTGAGCATCTACAGGATGATTGTTATTACTACAAAAGACCTATTAGGAACCAACACTCAAGGGTGAACCACAAGCATTCTGCAAGAAAGTCTCACCCTCATCCAAATAGCAACATGGTTCCTAGGGAAGTTTTGTTAATAGATGGTGCTTCTAGGATAATTACTGCTGCTGCACCAACAAGGCCCATTCCAAAGAAAACAGAGTTTTCTACTGCTAAGGCAAAAGCAGATTCTGCTGCTGAGCCCAAAGTGATAACAGACACTGTTGTGGGCAATTATTTTTATGTTGTTAAGGCCTCAGCTTGCTTTGTCTGGAAACCTAAAGTTAAAATTTTAGATCATGTTCTCAAACACAGCAGTGCACTAATGGAGTTAAAGAAATTTGACAATCATGATGCACAAGGCAGATCCAAGTCAGTAATGGCTTGGGTCCCAAAGAGAAACTGATTCTCTTACTTTTTGTGCAGTGCAATCTACAAAAGGAGCTAAAGGATAAATGCATTTTTGATAGTGGATGCTCTTCACACATGACTGGAGACCAAAGCAACCTGGAAGATTTTCAAGCTTTGGACGGTGGATATGTTGCCTTTGGAAATGACCCCAAAGGAGGTAAAATTGTTAGAAAAGGTACTATTAGAACAGGAAATTTGGATTTTGATAAAGTGTATTTGGTCAATGGACTTAAGTTTAATCTTTTTAGTGTCTCACAAATGTGTGACAAAAAGAATTTGGTTCTTTTTACAGACACTGAGTGTCTTGTCCTATCTCCTGACTACAAGCTGCCTGATGTTAAATTAGTGCAACTTAGAGTCCCTAGAAAAGACAATATATACAGTGTGGACATAAAGAACATCCTTCCCAAAAGAGATTTAACTTGTCTATTTGCCAAAGCCACAATTGATGAATCCAAACTTTGGCATAGAAATTGGGCCATTTGAATTTCAAAACAATAAATAAACTGGTCAAGGGCAACCTTGTAAGAGGTTTACCTTCAAAATTTTTTGAAAATCCTGAAACCTGTGTTGCTTGTTAGATGGGAAAGCAACATAGAGCTTCTTGTAGGTCTAAAGTGGTAAACTCTATTTCTGTGCCCTTGCATATGTTACACATGGATCTGTTTGGAACAAATTTTGTGAAAAGCTTGAATTAAAAGATGTATTGCTTAGCTATCACAGATGATTTTAGCAGATTTACTTGGGAATTCTTTTTAGGTACTAAGGATGAGACCTCTAATATTCTTAAGGCCTTCATAACTAGAATAGAAAACCTAGTTAATCATAAAGTTAAGATAATCATATGTGACAATGGAACTGAACTTAAGAATAGTGTGATGAATCAGTTCTATGAGGAAAAAGGTATATAAAGACAGTTTAGTGTAGCTAGAACTCCTCAGCAAAATGGTGTAGTTGAGAGGAGGAATAGAACACTAATAGAGGCAGCTAGGACTATGTTGTCAGAGTTAAAATTACCCACTTCCTTTTGGGCTGAAGCAGTGAATGCTGCTTGCTTTGTGCAAAATAGGAGTAAGGTACTTAAGCCTCATATCAAGACCCCTTATGAGTTGTTGCATGGTAGGAAACCTATGATAGATTTCTTGAAACAATTTGGGTGTCCTGTCACTATCTTAAATACCATTGACTCACTATGCAAGTTTGATGAGAAAGCAGACAAAGGTTACTTTGTTGGATACTCTACAAATAGTAAGGCTTTAGGGTATTCAATCAAAGAACTAGGCATGTGGAAGAAAACTTACATGTTAGGTTTAGTGAAACCACACCTAGTGTTGCTGGAAAAGGACCTGAATGGCTCTTTGATATTGATTCTTTGACTATGTCCATGAATTATGCTCCAGTGTTGGCAGGTTCAACTAACATGTCTGCAGGTACACAAGCTAACCCTAATGCAGGTACACAAGCTAAAGATGATGAATCTGCAAAGGAGTTTTTCTTGATTGAGAGATGGAAGCTTGATCAGCTTTTCACACCAAAAGAAAGTAAAAGTTCAAAGAATGATGCTTTTCATAAAGAAGTACCAATGGATGATGCAGAAGTTGGTGATAAACCTTCAAATGATGGCAAGAATGATGATGTAGTAAGGCATAAGAGGTCAACAGATCAAGGAAGCCGAGGAATTAAAGCTAGCAGCAGTACTTTTCATTCTGCTGCTAAGTCAAAATATCCTGATGCTATGCCTAGCAGTAGTACAGAACATTCTGCTGCTAAGCCTAGTAGTTCTGCTGCTGTGCCTAAGTCTTCTATTGCTGACAAAGATGGAAATTTCTTTGATGATTCTTCTGATGAGATGCCTGAATTAGAGGAAGTGTATGATGACACTGATGATAAAGTTGTAGATGTATTTGGAGCTCGAGCTGATTTGTCAAATATGGAGACACGTATATCTGTTAGTCCTACTCCAACAACCAGGATACATAAGAATCATCCAGAAGAGCAGATAATTGGTGATGTTCAATCTGTTGTTCAGACCAGAAGTAAAACAAAGGGGTTGAGTGATTTGCTTCATCAAGGATTATTTGCTCAATCACTACATCAGAGGAATAGCCACAAAGATCTACAAAATTGCAAGTTTGCTTGTTTTCTGTCACAAGTGGAGCCTAAGTCTACTCATAAAGCTATGCAAGATTCTAGTTGGGTTGAAGCTATGCAAGAGGAATTGTTGCAGTTCAAGCATCAAGAAGTCTGGATATTAGTTGATTTGCCAAATGGGAAGAGGGCAATTGGAACAAAATGGGTGTTCAGATGCAAGAGAGATGAAAGAGGAATTGTGGTTAGAAACAAAGCTAGATTGGTGGCTCAGGGATATACTCAGGAGGAAGGCATTGATTATGATGAGGTGTTTGCTCCAGTAGCAAGAATAGAGGCAATTAGACTATTCTTGGCTTATGCTTCATTCAAGAACTTCCCAGTGTATCAGATGGATGTGAAAAGTGCTTTCTTGTTTGGAGAGATTGATGAAGAGGTTTATGTGATACAACCACCTGGTTTTGAAGACCCTAATTATTCTGACAGGGTTTATAGGGTGGAGAAAGCACTATGGTTTACTTCAGGCTCCAAGAGCTTGGTATGATACCTTGTCCAAATATTTGCTATCTAATGGCTTCAACAGGGGAACCATTGATAAGACATTGTTCATTAAGAAAGACAAAAATGATATTCTACTAGTTCAAGTTTATGTAGATGATATCATTTTTGGGTCTACAAACAGGGTGTTATGTGAAGAATTTGAGAAGCTCATGCATCATAGATTTGAGATGAGTTCAATGGGGGAACTCACCTTCTTTCTTGGGCTTCAAGTTAAACAGAAGTAAGATGGGATTTTCATTAGCCAAGACAAGTATGTGTCTCATATTTTGAAGAAATTTCACTTTACTGATGTCAAGCCAACCAAGACAACAATAGAGACCAACAAGCCTTTGCTCAAGGATGAAGATGGGGAAGAGGTTGATGTACATTTGTATAGATCAATGATTGGTTCATTGATGTATTTAACTACTTCAAGACCAGACATTATGTTTGATGTGTGTTCTTGTGCCAGATTTCAGGTGTCCCCTAAAGTCTCACACTTGAATGCTGTTAACAGGATTATTAGGTACTTGAGGAGTCAACCTAAGTTGGGCCTTTGGTATCCTAAGGATTCAACTTTTGATCTGGTGGTATACTCAGAGAGAGATTATGCTAGAGCAAGCATGGATAGAAAGTCAACCACTGGAGGATGTCAATACCTTGGACATTGGTTGATCTCTTGGCAATGCAAGAAACAGACTTTGGTGGCAAATTACACAACTGAAGCTGAGTATGTGGCTGCTTCTAGTTGCTGTGGTCAAGTGCTCTGGATCCAAAACCAACTGCTGGATTATGGGTACAATTTTATGAACACCAAAATTTACATTGATAAAACAGCACAATGTACATCATCAAAAATCCTGTTTTTCACTCTAAAACAAAGCATATAGAGATAAGACACCATTTTATTTGAGATTGTTATGAGAAAAAGCTAATTCAAATAGTTAAAATACATACTGAAAATAATGTTGCAAATTTACTCACAAAAGGCTTTGATGTGGGTAGATTTCAATTTTTAGTTGCTAGTATAGGTATGATCAATCTTTGAAAAACCTTATCTCTATGTGTTTTTGTAAAAGTTTGTAAGGATTTGTGTTGTTATTGATCAAATAAGTTGTTTCTAGTCCTTGCTATGTCTGTATGTTGTCTGCTGCTAAGTTGGTTATTCTGCTGCTATGTATGGCTATGCCTTGTGATTATTGTGGAATATTCTTGTTTCTGTTTTTTTTGGACTAATTTTTTGCAGGATAAGTCACAAGGGAATTTCTGATTGATGAGAAAAAGATGCTTAGAATGTTCAAAGAACATTCTGCTGCTGGTTCAAAAGTTTCTGCTGCTAGGCATACCATTCTGCTGCTGAAGGTTATGTTGCTCAAGTTGAAACTATTGGATTCTGCTGCTTGGTTTGAAAGTGTAGGGACCATTTTGCAAATTGGCGCGAATAAATCCCTAATTGGATCTAAACGGCATAAAAACCCAATTCGATCTCACCAATAACTTTGTGCGCCCAAAATTAAACCCTATTCAAACCCTAACACATCTTTATATCATCTGATAAAAAACCCCCAAAATCAAAACCCTAATTCACGATGACGAGACGCGAATACTCTTCCGACCATAATCAAATTGCATTTCTTCAAAAGGTCCCTGAATCCGAGGGTTTTACTGAAGTCATTGACTTTCTTAATGCATCACAAATAAGGTATGCATTAATAGTGAATCCCACCATATATAAATCCCATATGAGAGAGTTTTGGTCTACTGTAAAGGCCCAAACTAAACCTGGGGAAGAAGTGTTAATTGCCATAGTAGATGAAGAAAGAATAGTCGTCACTGAAACATCTGTAAGAAGAACACTTTGTCTTGCAGATGATGAGGCAACAACTTGTCTTCCTACTTCTACTATTTTTGAGGAACTTGAAAGAATTGGGTATGAGAGGAAAAATGATATGTTAAAGTTTTTCAAAGGCCTTCTCTGCCCAAACTGGAAATTTCTTCTTCACACCCTTTTACATTGTCTTAGCCCTAAAACAACTGGGTGGAATGAGTTCAGTGCAACTCAAGCTTCAGCCTTGATTTGTCTTGCTACAGGCCAACAATTTAATTTTTCGGCTATGATTTTTGAAGGGTTAAAAAAGAATATTTCTGGCAAAGTTTTTGTTTACCCAAGGTTTTTACAACTAATCATAAATAGTCAATTAAAACAACCTTTGGAACATAAAGGGACTGAACCAAGTCCTAAATTAATCAGCAAAATGTTTTCTTATTTACGTAAAAATGGGACTGGTTTTTCTGGGAGAATAACTCCTTTGTCCCAACATATTTTGAACATTGCTGCTGCTCAGGGTGAAGAAGTTGAAAACCCCACAACTTCCCATCACACACCCACTCCTGACCAATCACAAGATGAATCTGAATCAACCCAAAAGACCCAATCACCTAGGCTTTCACAACAAGAGAACATTGTGCACCCTCAGGCCAATGTTAGTATGGAAGCAGATGAGGCTACCACAGGTGTTGGAGGTGGCATAATAGGAGAGGCTGGCACTATTGTTTCCAACTTAGTAGTTGAACAAGACAATGCTAACATACCTAAGACCTCAAACATGACAACATCTAATGTTGAGAGTTCTTTTCAACTTGCAACAGGTGATGGAAACCCCAGTCACATGGCTAAAAGGGGGATTCAGGTGATCAACCAAGGGTTGATACTGAGTTTAAGTCCAAAGATTCACCTCTCAGGGAAAGTTACACATCTCGAAGTGATGAGGACAGAGATGCTACCAATGAATTGATGGATGATGATGTACAAAATGCCAATGCCCATGATACACCTCTCTGACCAGGTAACACATGTCGAAGTGTTGAGGCTAGTCTTGAAACTCCGACTATTGAATTGATGGCTAAAACCAATGTACACAATGCCAAATCCAGTGATCAACCTCTCGGGTCAGGTAACACAGACGAAAGTTGTGAGGAAATTCTGAAACTATTGAATGAATTGACGGCTCATTGTAATAAATAGTCAAAGAAAGTAATTGATCTGAGGAAGGAGCTAAAGATGGTGAAATCTTCTCAGGGTGCTGAAATCAGAAGGCTCATGCTACGAGTTAGGAATCTTGAAGGGTTAAATAGATCAAGAACTTCCCATTTCAAGCTGTCCAAACCTGGTTTGGGGGAGGATGCTCCCAAACAGGGGAAGAATGAAGACCATGGTTCAGGGAAAGAGTGTTGGGAATTAAGCTTAAACAGTTAGTACTGTTGAAGATGGAAGTTAGTACTGCTGAAGAGTTTTGAAGACATAAGCAGTTAGGACTGCTGAGTGAAGAAGTTTGTACTGTTTATGATAAAATCGTATAAAGATATTTATGGAAAAGATTTAATGTATATCGTATAAGATTAGAATGTTAGTTACCTTGTGAAGGAATCCTTAGTCTATAAAAGGATTACCTAGGTTAAAGTTTTGATATATATACACATAGATACGATAAGAGTTCATACGTTAAGATTCAAGGTTGTAAACCCTAGTGATAGGAGATCACTCGTATTATTGTTTTAATAATATTGAATCGTTGAAGTTCATTATTCTGTGTTCATTCATTGTTACATTCAAACCATACAAAACACAAACACATAAAGTCTTCTAAGTGCTAGCTAGTAAATTCCGCGTGCTAGACTACGTATAATTCTTAGTATCACATCTAACACAAGGCGTGTGTGTAGATCCGGTCAAGTGGTATCAGAGACAGGTTGCTGATACTTAGATTTAGAAGATCCGAGAAGAACAAAGATGGACATGGAAACATCACGAACTACAACTAACATTGCTGCTAAGCTTCCTATGCTTAAACCTAACGAGTTCGACATGTGGAGACTTCGTATTAAGCAGTTTTTCCAAGTGCAAGACTATGCACTTTGGGAGATCATTGAAGAAGGAAATTCTTTTACACCTGTAACAACAACAACTGTTGTTGATGGTAAATCTGAGACAAATGTACAGACAAAGCCAACAACTACTGAAGAGAAGGAAAGGCACAGGAATGATGTTAAGGCTAGAAGTTGGCTTGTGATGACTATTCCCAATGACCAGTTGTTGAATTTTAGAAAGTTTAAGTGTGCTAAAACCCTTTTTGAAGCTATTATTGCAAGATATGGTGGGAATGAAGCCATCAAGAAAACCCAGAAGACCCTTCTCAAGCATCAGTTTGAGAACTTTACAGCAATAAGCAATGAGTCGTTGGATCATATGTTCAATAGGCTTCAAAAGCTGGTGAGTCAATTGGCTGTTCTAGGAATTGAGATGCCTCAGGAAGATCTCAACTCCAAATTTCTAAGGAGTCTACCGCTGAATGGGCTATGCATGTGGTTGTATGGAAAAACAAGCCAGATATAGATTCCATGAGCTTAATGGATCTCTATAGCAACTTCAAGATAGTTGAACATGATATTAAGAAGTCTGCTGGATCAAGCTCAAGCTCAGGGAATTTGGCCTTTCTATCAACTCCCAGTTCCTCAAGTCCAGATGAAGAAGTGCAAGTTGCTAGAGCAGTTGGTACTGCTAGTGCAAACCTTGGTATTGCTAGCACCTCAAGCAGTACTAGTGGACTTTTGAATGATGATACTTATTGTGCTTTCTTAACTACTCAGCACAATGGAAGTATGTTGACTCATTCAGATCTTCAAGAGGTTGATGAAGATGATATTGAAGAGATGGATATCAAGTGGCAGCTCTCTCTTCTCAGTTTGAGAGCTAGGAGATTCTTGAAGAAGACTGGCAAGAAGATTGTCATAAACAGCAATGATGTTGCAGGGTATGACAAGTCCAACATTGAGTGTTTCAACTGCCATAAGAAAGGTCATTATTCAAGGGAGTGCAGATTGCCAAGCCAACAAGATGGAAAGAGTAGAGGATATGGTAACAAGTCAAGGGTTGTGGAGGTTACTGATTTAAGCTGGAAAGCCATGGTTGCCATTAATGGCTTTGGATTTGACAGGAGCTACATTGCAGAGGAGGAAGCAGAAGCATCTACAGAGGTTGCTCTCATGGCATTTTCTGATTCTGAGGTACAAGTTTCAAAATGGTCTAAATCTTGTGAATCTTTAAAAGATCTAGAAACACTTAAGAACGGATATGAGAATCAGAGAAAAGAGCTAGTCGAAACTGCTTTTAGCTTAGCAAATCATAAGAGAGCTTTACCTATTTTAGAAGAACAAATTGTTCATTATAAAAGTAATGAGTCAAAGTTTTCTGATGATATGATTATTGTTAAGAGAGACTTAATGTTTAGAGAGAATGAAATTACTGTGTTAAAACATGAGTTAGAACAGGTTAAGAAAGCAAAGGAGAACATTCAGATAAGTGTAGACACACTAGAATACACATCAAAAGGTGTTCAAAAGATAATTGAGTGTCAGATCCTTAATAAAGCTAAGTCAGGCCTAGGATATAAGTCAGTTCTACCTCCCTATACAGGAATTCCAACACCCCGAGGCATAGACTTAGAACACACAGGACTCCTTGAATTTCAATTACCTGTGCTTAACTATGGTCCTCAACCCAAGAAGGATGTAGTTGATAAACCTGTGTATGAAAGTGCAAGTGATAAATCACTATCTGAGGACAAGGTGTCTTCTGATAGGTCCTCAGCTAAGGACTCAGATGCTCCAACCATTGAGGAATGGACTTCTGATGATGAGGATGATCAGGCTGTGGTTAAGCCTGTTAGTGCTAAAGTAGAGGAACCAAAATTTCCAAAGATGGTTAAACCTGAGACTGTTAGGCCTAGATCAAATGCCAAACCTTTTAGACAACAGTTAGGTATGCAGAAATGTATAGAACCACAAACAATCCAAGAGGTAATCAAAGAAATTGGAATGACCTCAAATCTAACCAATTAGGGGAGGATTTTGTCTGCGATAGGAAAGCTTGTTACTCTTGTGGTAGCTTTGACCATCTTGCAGATTATTGTGATAAATGGGTATCTGGATATACAAATCATAGGTTGAGCATAGCAAGACCTCAATCTTTTCTAAGGAATGATAGAATGATACCCAGATCAGTTCTATTAAAGTCTGGCCAAAGACCAATTCAAACTGCTAGACCAGCAGTTCAGACTGTCAGACCTATTAGACCTGTTCACCCAAGGCCAACAGTTCAAGGAGCAAAAATGTTTTCCAAACCAGCACCAAAAACAGTTAATAGACGCTTTCATCACAAAGCAGTTGTAAAAAATCAAGTTTGGAAACCTAAGGTAACAGCTACCAAGCCAGCAGTAACAACTGCTAGCAGAGTAATTGGTACTGGTGTGGATAAAAACACTGCTAAGGGAAACATGGGAAATAGAGTGAATGCATCAGCATGTTGTGTATGGAGACCTATTAAACCCAATGGTGCTAAAATTGTTTTGAAAAGAATGAATTATGTTGATGCAAGAGGAAAGCCTAAGTCTGTTTTGGCTTGGGTTCCACAAGGAAATTAATTTATCTTGTTATGTGCATTGTTAGTCATATACTTTTATATTTTGAGACAAGTATTTTGTGGCTTGTTTCTTTGTTTTTGGACTAACACTTACAGGTTTTGAATGATAAACACCAAGGAATTTAATGCTATATGTTTTGGACTGTCATGGTGATTTGAAGCTGAGTGTGTGATCTTTGCACACAACAAATGGTAATTGGTCCACCATGTCTTACCCATACAAGAACCAACTAGTCCAGAGCAAACGGTTTCTGGTAAAGACTAATCAAATCCGTTGATGGTTGACAATTTACCATATCTAAGTGTGAAGAGTTGGCTAGTCCAAAGCAAACGGCTATTGGTAAAGACATATCAAATCCGTTGATAGCTGATAGTTTTCTAAAAACTATGTTTGAGCCATGGTACGGTTAGTACAAAGTTAGAACGACTCAGCTAGCCGTTGTAAAAATCTGTCAGTAATTAATTTTCTAGCCGTTGGGGTAAAACCGTTATTCTTAAGATACTTATAGGGATTTTTATAGACGATAATTATCTTTTTACTATAAATTTATTTATTCTCTTTCTAAAGATAATTTATCTCATAGGCATATTTCGCAAAACCCTAAACAGTAACTATAAGCCCCAAGCGACTACATAAAACCTCAATTCCAATTTAAACGATCATCGTATTGATATAATCTTTCATTTTTCATCACTAAGAATGGCTGGATTGGAATTTGTTAAACATCATAATCAGGTTGCGTTTCTTGAGAAAACAGAGGAGGGAGATGGGCCGAAGTTTTATGAAATTGTGGACTTTCTCAACCACTCTCACATAAGGTATGCTTTAACTATTTCTCCTACTCTTTATGTCTCGCACATCACACAGTTCTGGCAGAATGCTACTATCTTGACTAGTGAAGATGGAGACTCAGAAATTCATTCTGAAGTGGATGGTGTATCTTTTGTTGTTACCGAGTCTATAATTAGGAGACATCTTAAATTACATGACTCACATGGTATTAACACTATGCCTAACACTGAAATATGGGAAGAACTTACCAAAATGAGGTATGATACATCTGAAAATAAATTAACTTTTCAAAAAGGATGTTTCTCACATCAATGGAGATTTTTGATACATACCCTTTTAAGTTGTTTAAGTCCTAAAAAGACTGCTTGGGAGCAGTTCAGTAGCAATATTGCTATTGCTCTCATTTGTTTGTCTACAAACAGAGTTTTTAACTTTTCAAAATTTATTTTTGAGGGTATGGTATCTAATGTTTCAAGCAAAACAAAGTTTTTAATGTATCCCAGGTTTGTTCAAACACTTTTGAATAAAAAGACATACCTGCTTACAAAACCAACTGAGATTTTTGCTACGCCTAGCCTTCAATCAAAAGTTTTTCAAAATATGGCTATGGCTAGTAGGCTTTTTCAAGGGGAACCAGTTCCATTGTTTCCTCAAATGCTTCAAAATGAGCTGGGTGAAGGTTCAGCAGTTCCAACTGATCCCCATCACACATCCACTCAAGAACTTGAAACAACCCAACCACCAACCATCACTTATAGGAGAAGGTCTAAACCTAGTCTACCTAGGGTTATGACTAGATCCTTGCCCAAAGATTCACCTCACCTAGCAGGTCACACAGCTAGAGGTGATGAGGGTAGCTCTTCATAAACTGAATTGAAGGATATATGTACCAAGTTAGTTGACAGAGTAAAGACCTTGGAGGAGGAGCTTAAGAAGAACAATGAGGAGCTGAAATCTCATAAAGCAATGTTTTCTAAAGTCTAAACCAAGCTAACTAAAAGGGTGAAGAAGCTTGAAGATCAGTTAAAGAAGAAAAGGGCAAAAGTGGTATTGGATGATGATTCTTCTTCTGATGATGATTCAGATGGTTCAGAAGGGGATGATGAAAATTCTTCCAAACAGGGGAGGAAATTTGGTAAGACAAGGATAGATCAGGTTCTCAGGGGAGGCATGATAGAGGCTCAGAACAATATGAAGATTTTGGTAATGTTGCAGATATTGGTTCAGGTTCTGGTTATGTTCAAGAAACAGCTGAGACACATAAAGAAGTTCAAACTGTTGAAGCAGTTTAGACTGCTGAGACAGAGCTTGAAACAGTTCAGACTGCTGAGAAAGAGCATGTAACAGTTCAGACTGCTGAGACAGAGTATAAAAGAAAAAGATCAGCAAAAGGGAGGAAGCCAATGACATCTGAAGAAGTTGCTGCTGCTCAAGAACTTGAAAGGCTCAAGACATTGAAACCAAAAACTCAAGTTCAGATAAATCATGATGCAGAAGTTGCAAGGCAAATGTTAGAAAAAGATTTGGCTGATGAAGAAGCTAAGAAAGTTCAGATTGCTCAAGATGAGGAATTTGCAAGAAAAATGGTTGCTGATGATGTTCGAAACATAGCTGAATTCATGGTAAGAACAAGATCTAAAGAGGAAAATCAAGAGGAGTTCAATGAACAGCTACAATATTTGTTGGATTCTGATTTGATAGTAAGAGCTCCAGCTTCAATTGTTCTCAAAGACAAACAGTTGAATGAAGAAGAAAAGACAAAGGAGCTTAAAGAGTTCATACTCAAAAAGAATGAAGTTGCAACATGGGAAGATCTGATTCAGAGGATAAGAGAAAGGCAGAAGTCAGGATACAAGATAAAGTTGCCAACAAAGAAGGAACAAGTTGAGTCTATGAAACATTATTTGAAGAACTCAGCAAATTACACTAGGAATGACTTCAAGGGAAAATCTTATGCTATAATTGAAAGGGAATTCTATGAAACTTATGCTATTCTGAACACTCCAAGTAGAGGTTTCGAAACAGATAAGAAGAGAGAATCAAAAACTATGGAATCAGATGTTGCAAAGAAAATAAAGACTAGAGAAGAAGTACTAACTGAATAGTAAATACTACAAAAGCTAAGGAAAGCCCAAACGAAGAAACTGATGATGTAAGTGTTTGGAAGAATCCTCATTTGGAAGGAGAAGCTTAACTGAAGAAACTTAGTGATTTGGGAGAAATCATAAGTTTAGGGGAGGATTGTTGGGAATTAAGCTTAAGCAGTTAGTACTGTTGAAGATGGAAGTTAGTACTGCTGAAGAGTTTTGAAGACATAAGCATTTAGGACTGCTGAATGAAGAAGTTTGTTCTGTTTATGATAAAATCGTATAAAGATATTTATGGAAAAGATTTAATGTATATCGTATAAGATTAGAATGATAGTTATCTTGTGAAGGAATCCTTAGTCTATAAAAGGATTACCTAGGTTAAAGTTTTGATATATATACACATAGATACGATAAGAGTTCATACGTTAAGATTCAAGGTTGTAAACCCTAGTGATAGGAGATCACTCGTATTATTGTTTTAATAATATTGAATCGTTGAAGTTCATTATTCTGTGTTCATTCATTGTTACATTCAAACCATACAAAACACAAACACATAAAGTCTTCTAAGTGCTAGCTAGTAAATTCCACTTGCCAGACTACGTATAATTCTTAGTATCACATCTAACACAAGGCGTGTGTGTAGATCCGGTCAAAGAGAACAAGGGTCAAGGGGAGGTTGACACAAGATTGGATGAAAATGTTAATGTTGACATGAAATCTTGAGAAAATGAGTAGTATGTGGTCAAGAACAAGTCTGGGAATGAGGTGGTTTTGGAAAATATCGCTAGTGTTCAAGATGGAGATTCTGCTGCTGGCTCAGAGCATCCTACAACTAGTGTTGCTCATTCTGCTGCTGAGTCAGAGCATGGTTCTACTGCTGTTGGAGTTAAAAAAGAAGGACAAGGATGTTGTGTTTGTAGTTGGTATTGAACATTCTATTGCTGAGCAAGGAGATGAAGAGTCAGATGATGATGCTCTTAGTTTGGCTTAGGTTATGATTAATATGAAGGACAAAGTTCCTACACCAACAAAACAACAATCTAAACCTACAAGAAAACCAGAAAAAGGAGTTTTCATTAAAGAACTTGTACCAATCCCAAAACCTGCACAACCAACTATTGCATCAACAGACAAAGGCAAAAGCAACTTTATTGAGGAACCCAAGAAGAAGTTCAAGTTTCTAGATGCTGCTGCAAAGGAACAACAAAGTAAGTCTGATGCAGAAGTTCAAGAGAAATGGAAGCCAAATGGAAAGCTGAAGAAGAAATGGAAAAGAAAAGGCAATTACATGTAGATTGGAAGGTAGCCATAAAAGCTCAAAAGGAGGAAAGAGAAAGATATAGTCCTGAAGAACAACAATGTACTATTGATGATTTGCTGGGTGAATTTAGAAAGAAGCAGGGTCAAAAGAAAAGTGAGTATAAGAAGAAGAAGCCTTCAAGAGCTGAGGAGATCAATTACATGAAAGCTTATCTAAGGAGTCAAGCTTACTGGAAAGCTAGCTCATTCAGAGGGATGACTAGAGCTGCTATTGAGAAGGCATATTTTGAGACTCATGCAAGAATAAATAAACCTATTAAACCTTTGTCAGATGCTGAAGTAGCAAAGCTTACAAGACAAAAGACATCTAGATGGGCTTATATGAATCCAGAATCCAATGCTGCAAAGTCTAAGGAAGTATCTAAAAGTGTTAAAGAGAAGGTGGATTCTGAGAAAGTGACTGAGGATGAGGAGAAAGAAAGACCCAGTGTTGGTATTAAGAGAACTGGAGTTAGGAGAAAGTCTATTGGAAGGAAAAAGAGGAGAAAGATAGTTGTGACAAGTTCTGATTCTGAAAGTGATGGTACAAAGAAGAAAAGCACTAAACCATGTGTTGATAAGCATGAATCTGAGGAGGAAACTACGGAGGATAAAGCAAGAGTAATGTTTCTCATAGCTTTTGCTCCACAAAAAGAATCTGAGGTATCTAATGCAGTTCCCTTAACAACTAAATATCCAATCATCTCTTATTCACACACAGTCAGGGATGGAAGTAAGGCATATTGGGAAATCAAGAGATCAAATGGCTTATCTTATGGGTTTGTTAGATTTTCTCAAATGTTACATTACATGGATAGAGATGATGTGGTACAACTATGGAAACTGTATAAGGAAAACTATGGTGATAACAGACCTGATGTGATATATGAAAGGATAAACTATTATTTTCTGAAGAATATGTTTGAGCCACAAGGTAGTGTTCTTGAATGGAAGGAATTGTTAAATACCAAAATTCACAGATGGTATTTGTATCAATCTTGTGGAGTACATGAACTGGTTGGACAAGGTGTGTTGGTTTACATGTTTGTAGAAAAAGATTATCCTTTGGATACAGCTGTTATCACTCGGATGTTAAAGCCTGGTAAGTTAAAGTTGCAGAAAGGGTTCTTCTTTGATGATCAAGGCTATCAACTTTTGAGGAAGTATGAAAAAGTACTTAAATCTAAGTCTTCAAAGTAGAGCTAAGTGTTTGGAAGCATCCTCTTGGTGTTGATCTGTGCTTAGAAGAAACTTGCATATTTTGGAAGAAAATATCAAGTTTAAGGGAGGATTGTTGGGTTTGAAGATGCTGCTGCTTCATATGTTATCCCGCTGCTCATGGAACTTAAGGAAAATACACTAAGTATGATTCTGCTACTAAGGTTAAATCATTCTACTGCTAGTGTATACTTTCTACTGCTGGAGTTTATCTAATGAATGGTGAAATAAGCTAAGTGTCATTCTACTGCTAGCCTAAGATGATTCTGCTGCTAGAGTAATGATTCTGCTGCTTATTAGATATGTATAATTTTGTTAAGATAATTATGGTAAAGATACGATTTGATATTATCTTGTATAGAAAGTTTTGTAGCCGACTAGGACTCCTTAAGATTATAAAAGGAGGATCTAGGATTAGGGTTTAGAGTGGCTAGTACACGATTGTTAGCATACGTATTGTTTAGATCGCTTCAAGGTTATTTTGTAACCCTGTTACTTTTGAGTAACCGTATTGAATATATTGAAGTGTTTTGTGATAATTCGTTTTGTGTACATTATATAATTCTTCTTAAGATCAATTATTAGTTTCCGCATAATATTTGATAATCGTTCAAGAACAGTTTCTATACCTATTGTCTTAGATCCACATCTAAGATAATCAACAAGATCGTTAAGCTCAACTGGGATCAACACTTTATTGTATGTGCAGGGACATCCACAACAGGATGATGAAAAAGATCAAGGATATGCTGATAGTGGATGCTCTAGGCACATGACTGGGAACATGTCCTACCTCTCAGACTTTTCACATATGGATGGAGGATATGTTACTTTTGGGGGAGGAATTGATGGCAGAATGACTGGTAAAGGTAGGCCTAAAACCGGTAAACTTGATTTTCAAGATGTGTATTTTGTGTAGGAACTCAAGTATAATCTCATTAGTGTCTCACAAATGTGTGACAAAAAGAATAAAGTTCTTTTCACATACACTGAATGTCTTGTCCTATCTACTGACTTTAAGTTACCTGATGAAAGTCAAGTACTACTTAAAGTTCCTAGAAAGGGCAATATGCACAGTGTTGACATGAAAAAAATTGTTCCTAAAGAGACTCTGACTTGTCTTGTAGCAAAAGCCACATTGTATGAGTCAATACTTTGGCATAGGAGACTTGGTCATGTTAATTTTAAAACCATAAATAAGATTGTTAAAGATGGTTTGGTATGAGGCTTGCCTCAAAAATGTTTTGAAAATGACCAAACTTGTGTTGCTTGTCTCAAGGGCAAACATCATAAAACTTCTTTTAAGCCAAAGACCCAAAAATCTATTACTCAACAATTATTTATGCGTCATATGGACTTGTTTGGTCCTACTTCTGTGAGTAGTATACAACATAAGAAATAATGTCTTGTGGTAACTGATAATTATAGCAGTTTCTAGGATCTAAGGATGAAACAAGTAGCATTCTTAAGAATTTTATAACAGAAATAGAAAACCTAGTTGATAAGAAAGTGAAAATCATCAGGTGTGACAATGGGACCGAATTTAAAAATAGAGTTATGGATGAATTTTGTTGAGAAAAATGGTATTAAGAGAGAGTTTAGAGTAGCTAGAACTCCTCACCAGATGGGGTTGCTGAAAGTAGGAATACGACACTGATAGAGGCTGCTAGGACCATGTAAGCTAATTCTAAGCTACCTATTACTTTTTTGGCTGAAATAGTTAATATTGCTTGTTATGTTCAGAACAGGGTTTTAGTGGTCAAATCTCTCAACAAGACATCATATGAACTCTTTAGAGGTAGAACACCTGCTTTAGGTTTTCTAAGACCATTTGGATGTCATGTTACTATTCTCAATACATTAGATTACTTGGGAAAGTTTGATGGAAAGTCAAATGAGGGTTTCTTTGTTTGGTACTCCATAAACAGCAAATCATTTAGGGTATACAACATAAGAACCATGAAAGTAGAAGAAAACCTACATGTTGAGTTTTTAGAGAATAAGTCTAATGTTGCAGGTGAAGGTCCAAAATCGCTATTTGATCTTGATGCTCTAACACAATCTATGAACTATGTACCAGTTGTTGCAGGAACAAATTCTGATGATTTTGCAGGTTCAGAAGATGGTGTTGATACAGGTGAACCAAGCACGGAGAAAGTAACTGATCAAGATCACATTCTGATGCCAATTTGGAATAATGTTTCTTCACTTGATTCCTCTTCAAAGGATGATGAACCTTCTAATGATGCAAACAAGAAGGATTCTGAATATGGAAACAAAGAAAGTGGTGTTGAAGAATAAGAGAATCCTGAAGACAGTACAAAAGGTGTTTGTACTGCTGAGCCAAATGTTAGTATTGCTGGGCCAAATGATAATACTGCTAGCCCACCAGTTACTACTGCTGATGATTTCTCTGAGGATGAAGTGGATCTTATCAACATGCCACTCACTTATCCAGTTCCTACAACTCAACATACACGAGTTCACAAGAATCATGTAACACCCCCATTTTCGATATTCGCAGCGGAAATATAAGTTGGGGAGTTACTAAACAGTTCACAGTCATGATAATAGAAAACGAATCGAAAAGGAGACGTTTTAGATAAAATTGTTATCATTCGTTTATATCAGAGTTACAATATGTAGGTCCCAGCAGGAAGTTCTCAAAATATATTTATAAAAATATTATTGATTTGAATGATAACATAGTCCATAGCCAATCCCATGCCAATCCATGCTTCCGAGGACCTGAGAATACATGCTAAAATGTGAACACAAAGGTTGAGTGAATTCATAAAGTTTATTAGAGGAAAATAGTCCGTTTCAGTTATTCAGAAATAAGCCAGTTTCTGATAAAAATGCTTTGTTCAGTTATAATTAAATAAGCCCTTTTCAATATTTCAGAAAATAAGCTCTTTTCATATTTCAGAAAGATAAGCCCTTCTTCAGTTATTCAGAAAATATGTCGTTCAGTTTAGTTGTAAATCATTTAAACACAAGATTAAATAAAAGTAATTGCAACGCATACAATTACCATTAGGGAAAATATATTTTATTGCGCTAAGCCTCATGACACGCAACACATTAACAGAACATCAACAGTCATGAACTAATGATGCATTAATTACCCCATAATTAAATGTAGGTAACTTTGCCCCCGAGTAGGAGACTGCCACATCTCTTTATTCATCTCAAATATAATGCTTTGTATTATGTTACGGCAATACAAAGGGGTTGTCAGCCCAATAGTACTATCCACAATATTCGCGCTCACCCTAAGTACAGGTGATTAGAGGTGCATGATTGGAGGTCTTTTGGCTTTAATTAAACTTAGCGTATGGCAATAAAATAAGAATAACATACTTGTGTTTAATATAGAGAAAAGTTCTTTAGCGATTCATAGTTCATGTAAATGTAAACAGCGTTTGTCAATCTTGCCAATTTAATATGAAAATAAGGGCTATGAAACTTATATTGATATGTGAAAACTTAGAATTGATTATGAAAATAAAAACAGATAATTGAGCATGTATCTCCCCCAAAAATAGTTCAAAACATGTAAAAATAGGGGTTATGAACTCACCTGACAATCTGGATGGAAAACAAATGAAAGAAAGTTGATAAACGTCTCCGGACAATGTAACCTGGGTTGTTATGCCAATATTTAGTAATCATTTCTAATGATTATATGTTTATTTTGTTTTGTTCTGTTTTGTTGTTTGGTTGATGGTTACATATTTTATTTAAGCCAATATGTAGTTTCAAAAGTAAGATTTTATCTTATCTTTTATCTGTAAGTTTTGGGTTTAGTTTATTCGTTATTATGTTAATATGGAGTCGGGAAAATAAAATAGAAAGGAAGAAAATATCGATTAGGAAAAGTTATGCTTTAATCCCTAAGGTTTGGTCAAATAACAGTTTATACCCTGGACTTTTGGAAAATGACAGTTTATAACCTCAAGTTTCAAAAATGACAATCTCACCTCTTTTTATTTGTTTTTGACAGAAAATACCCTTGTACATATTTATTTTACAAAATTAACCCTAAAAACTTTAATTTACTAAAAATCTCTTTTATAAAATATTGGACTTGACGAGATCTTTGGACGCGAATAACTTAACGAATATGGGATCATTTTACGAGCTTTCAGTTCCTATGAAATGTCTCCTAGGTCGACTCTAGACATGTCAAAAATCATAATTTATAAAGTTCGTTTGATATTCAAAAATTAGTCCAAAAGTCGAGTGATGAAACTAGTTTAAATATGAATTTTGAAAATAAATTTTAGACTAGCGCTAGACCAGTTTTGGGACTCGAATAACTTTTGATTCACTCGATGGTTTTACAAACGGTTTCTTTCTAAAAATAGTTCATTATGTGAACTCTAGTTTTCCAGAAATTCAGAATTTATAACGATCTAATGAGGGTCGAAATCTAGGTCAGAACATGGTGAGTTGGGTCGACTAAAGTGAGAAATTTATAACTGGACTTATAGGTTTTCAAATTAGCAATAGAGGCAACTTTAGACCTAAATATCTTTCGATTCGGTTAATGGTTTTACCTAATTCTTTCTTCTAAAATAATTTTGTTATATGAACTTTTAACATACTGAAAATCAGATTTTATCAAAGTAGTTTGAGGGTCGAAAGTTATGTCCTAAGTAGGGTAATTGATCGACTGAAATAAAAATTTATATATCTGGAAAGTTATTTCTATATGTAGCGATAAAGAGCAAGATTCTAGACTCAATAATCGAATGAAAAATCAATCATTTTTACTGATCCTTTTTCCAATCTTGAGATAGCTGGGTAAACTCCTTAGATACCAAAAACTAGAATTTTTTAAGGGTCGTTTGGATATTGGGTTCGAGGTCTAAAGTTGGGCTGTGGGACTTTATTTTCACTCGATAGAACAGGAAAGAAATAACCCGGTTAGGGTTTAATGTTTCTAGGGTTTTTCGACTAAGGTTTTTAGACATGATACGTTTATAGTTGATGTGTTTTATCATGTTTAACGTATTAGTGATCGGTTTAAACATTAGTTCGAATATTATGGGTGTGTGTTTAGGGTTCTGTTCGAACAGGCAGTAAAGAAAACAAAATATGTTTTGTATTTGATCAAGTTCTATTACTAGTTGATACTTACTGATATTTTTAGGAGTATAGGTAAAGTAAATAACTGAATTTAAATGGGTTTAGAACTTACTTAGTAGTTGTGGTCGATTAGGGTTTTATGGATGAAATGAACTCGCCACTTGCTACCCTCCTCTTCTCTTCTGGTCCTTCTAAGGTTTATTGTGAAAGTATAGTGAGGTTGTGTTTATAGCAGAAGTAGTTTGGGATTGTTCCTGTTATTTGGTTCGATGTAGTGTGAAGTGTGAAGAGAGTTTATGTTGCTATTTATAGTAGTGATGATTAGGGTTAAGTAGGAAGGTGATAAGGGGACAAGATGTGCATACAAGGGCTGACAGGAACTGAACTTGGCGCCACTTGGATAGGTGGAGGAGGAGGGAGAAGAAGAGAGTGATGTGGCCGGCTTCATGTCCATGGGTTTTAGCTACTTATGGAGAGGTTTCTTGAAGGTTAAGGTGTACAAGTGGAGGGTCTTAGGAGAGGGCATGAGAATGACTAGATACATGGTATTCTTAATAGGTAAGTTTAGTTAGGTTTTGTAGTTAAAATCGAACCAGGAAATTGGAGGAGAGGGCGTGAGCTTAGGAGAGTAGTAATTTAGGTTTAGTAGCTTGTAACTAGGGTTTAGAAATACTAACTAATTTAGTTCAAGAGTTTTATTATTTACAAAAATATTTATGGTCTTTTAGGTTCTTGTATAAATCGAATTATTTAAGAATTGAAAGAAAATATGTTGAGCTTATGAAGGGTTGTAAAACTTGCTTAATAGACTTGTACATAAGTTTAGAAAATTAGAAAAATATAGTTTTAACATTTATTTAGTTTATAAAAATTATTTGTTAATTTTTATTATGTTAAAAAGTAATTAAATGGAATTTATTGTTTTTGTGCATTATAAAAGTTATGCATACATGTTTTGTAAATTTTGCTTTGAAAATAATATAAATGGAATTTAAATAAAGATTTTGTAAATAAATGTTTCTATGCATAAATGACTTGTACTATAGCTTAAATAACTTGTAAGCTTTATATTTTATAAAAATATTCTAGAAATAAATTAGGTTTTGGAAAATGTATGCATAAAATAATACTTATGTGAAATTAGGGTTTTATCGGGAACAAAATAGAATTAGGGTTTTTAGTGCTTTAAGAACTTGTACATTAACTTAGATATGTTGTATTTTTATGTTATGATGTTTAGTTGTTCATATTTGGTGTTATGGTGAATTTTAGGGTTTCCTAGAAACTCTATACAGATAGTGAATGCTTTGTTAAGGATTTTATCGTAAAGTGGTAAATGGTATTCTGTAATATTTTTCTATCATGATGTTTATAAAATAAACATTAGTTTTGTTAAGCAGGTCTTGTGGGAGCACGTTTATCAATGATGTGATCTACGTCACATAAGATGAGAGATACATTTAAATAAAAAAAAATTACCCGTGGAAAAAGGATAATAAATTAGTAAAGTAAATAGGAAATTTTACGAGTGGTTACAGTATCCCCCTGTTGAAGGGAATCTCGTCCCGAGATTCAGTCTGTGTTGGTTGGTAAGTTGAGAAAAATGTTGTATAGGAATAGCTGGGTTCAGAATTGTTATTCTATTTAGATTGGAAATGCGATAAAAAAAATCTTACAACGATTTGGGTTAGGATGGAAGTTTGATATGCTTAAAATGCCTCAAGTTAAAAATAATATTACTTAAAATATTATCTTTATTCTTGAGTCCGATTTCCCGATAATGTCGTTTCGCTGATAACTCCTGGTTCTCTAAGGATCGAGATTTGGTCAGTTTTATCTCTACTGGATGAACTAAATTTGAATGTTTTGCCACCTAGTACGTTACTATGCAACGGTCAGATTTGATAGTGGAGGAATAGTGATCTAACGTTCGAATTGATCGGTCGAATCTTTCCTATAAATATCTCATTTCTAATCCTCATTTTTCATCACAAAATTTCCTTTCTAAATCCTCATTTTTCATCACAAAATTTCCTTTCTAAATCGTCAAAAATGCCGCACCTTGTTACTTACCTAGCGATCGTTTTCATTATTGTAATTATTTCCTACATGGTGTACAGTCCAGATGAGAACTTCGAAGCCTTTGGAATAATCCTATGGTTCGTGATTCCGCTTACTATCGCAGCCTTTATCGTGGATCAAACATGGGGAAAGTAAATCTTACGTTAAGATCACTAGGATGGTCTTTGTTTGTGTTTTCTAAGAAATCCTCAATGTAATAAAGCTTATGTAATCCTTGTAATATTAGCACTTCAGTTGCTAATTATATCTCTATGTATTATCTTTCAAGGTTTCTTAATAAAATCTTAGAGTTTTTCTATCCACAATGTTGTCGAATTCCTATTTTAGAGATGATGGGTAGTAGTTGTAGACTTTTGTTGCATGAAATCAAAATAATGGTTTAATAACAATTTGTTTTGTTTCAATATTTTTCTTTTGAATGAAAATTAATAGTAGAAAATCTGAAAATATAACTGTCCAACTCGTTACATGATTCTTCCAAAATTATACATAGTTGATCAGGTTATGTATAATTGAGGACCAAATGATGTAATGTTTCGTACAGTCACTGTGGTATTTATTTAAAAAAGTTTTAGATGGTGTTCAACGCTTTACTTTTAAATAATAGCTTCATAAATAATTTTCAAAAGCATTTGGAAAATTGTTGTCCATACTACTGTGATAGGTTAAGGTTTCCTAAAAAAAATTAATGGGTTAACCTCAAAATAATTCTTAGGGTTCGTCTATGGTTTCACTAGGCAATGTTTGTGAATAGAGTTTGGGAAAATAGAACAAATATGAAAGCTAAACGCAGATTTAGAAATATGAAAGAATTATCGCGAGATATTGAGTAGAAAGATAATTTATTCAGATTACGTTTATCGTAGCTAAGGAGTATCTGAAAGGAAAATTACAACTTAGAGGGTTCTAATCATCAATTTATTCATTACTTCTGAAATATCAAACTTAGAGGTCATACTAGGGCATGGGTATGATTTCTTAATGAGTTCTAGTTTTCTTCCGAATCATTCTTAGTCTTCCAGTTGGGATTGAAGTTCGGGCATCGACTTATCACATGTCCTTTTCCTCTACATCCATAACAAGTCACGGTTCGTGGTTTTATTCTTATTGGCTTACAGTTTCTAGACTGATGTCCTATTTCCTTGCATCTTCCACACTTAACATAGCAATCTCCAATGTGATGTAACTCACATCGTTGACATAGAGGTTGCTTTCCACGATAAACGGATTCATGAGTAAGACGCTTATGGTGGCGACACGTGGGGTAGGGAGTAGGGATTGTGGTTTCTATTTCACTATGTTTTCGCTTTCGGTTATTTCGTTGAATTTTCTTCTCTCCTGTTGTCATCTTATGGCTTCCTAAATGAGCTGTCGTAGTCACCTCGAGCACTGCTGTAATGAGACTAACCACTAATTTCTGGATAACTTCGGGAGTCATTGGCATAGTATTTTCCATTCTAACGTTCTTCCGGATATGTCTGGTTAAATATCGTAGATGAATGATTAATTGCTAAGGAATTAACTAATTCTCTTAGATTTCAGCAACTCTCTCTTCATTCATCAAGGTTCTCTTTCGAAATTTTATCTTATGGGGTTCTAAGTTTATGATACGTCGGGCTGAAGATAGATTAATATTAATAGCTTGATCAATTGTTTTTACTAAAAACAATTATCACAAGATCTTTTATTAATATTGCATGAAGTAGGTTTAGGGTTTTCTATTGTTATTATAAGGGTAAATCCTCAAATTTCTCTGTTGCTTAATTGGCTCTATGTTTAGTTAACTAGGTACGTGACACTTATTGGGCTCTAGGTATAGTTTATACGAAATCATTTGTCTATTAAACAAATGATAGGACTTTAAGGGAAGTCATTACATAAATGCACAGCATTATAGTAAGACATGATAGGAGAAGAATTTATTCTCAACAATAATATATATAACAAAAGATATTTGTCATACATTTATTGATTGATTACAAACTCCGAGGGTTTCAGATTTATTGGAAACTAAAGGAAATACCTAACCAAATACTATTTGGTACAGTAGACACAACGTCGTTACACATGAGTTTGAGATCAGCCACGTTCTTGACGTAAAAGCTTAACTTCATTCTCAAGTTGTAGTTGTGTAATTTCCATTTCCAAGAAACGCTCCTGAAATTCCGTATTCACCTTTATCTGGCTGTCCAGCATCGATTCCAGAGTAAAAATCTTCTGACCCTGGCAAATTGCCGTCTCTCTGGCTGCCCATAGGGTTCTCTCAATCTCTGCTACTCGGCCACGTAGTTGACTGTTTTCCCTTCTTGCATGACGAATCCTATAATCTAGGCTTTTATACTTATGTTCGTGCGTATTCTTCATTCGTTCCACACTTGCTTCCAAGTCAAACACCGTTCTCCTTTCGTCATTGGTCCTTCTAAATAGAGTGTCGAAATTACGGTCGTACCACTCGAAACGTAAATGTGGTAGCTCCTCCAAATGTTTAGCGTGATTGTCGAGAATACTGGCGTGCTCATAAAGAAGAGTCCACATGGGGTCTTTAGGTTCAGGGGAATTAGGCGTAGATATAGCATCTGGGAAATTTAGTATAGGGGTTTCGGGAGTATTAGGTTCTAGAGGATTTGATTCATCATCTTTCTGAATTGTTTCTTGGTGGGAGTTTTGTCCAACATCAAATGTTGTTGGGCAACCAATAAACTTTTCATCAGATGGGGATTTCCTAAGAGAATCGGTAGGTAGTGTACTTATAGTACGGAGATCTGTTTCGTTAAGTTCGGGAGTTTCGGGGAACATGATACTGTAGTAACCCGTAAAATAAAAATAAGCAATTCTAATATTTGCAAATAAAGCAAATCAAGTAGTTATCAGATAGGGGAATAGTCAAAGTAAAGGATGCTCTAAATACTGAAACATACCTGGCACGGAAGGCATAGGACTTTAGGGTATAAGTTTATTTATTTTTGAAAATGCGGTTATAGTCCAATGTTTAAAAACACTTGGTTCTCGATATTCGCAGCGGAAATATAAGTTGGGGAGTTACTAAACAGTTCACAGTCATGATAATAGAAAACGACTCGAAAAGGAGACGTTTTAGATAAAATTGTTATCATTCATTTATATCAGAGTTACAATATGTAGGTCCCAGCAGGAAGTTCTCAAAATATATTTATAAAAATATTATTGATTTGAATGATAACATAGTCCATAGCCAATCCCGTGCCAATCCATGCTTCCGATGACCTGAGAATACATGCTAAAATGTCAACACAAAGGTTGAGTGAATTCATAAAGTTTATTAGAGGAAAATAGTCCGTTTCAGTTATTCAGAAATAAGCCAGTTTCTGATAAAAATGCTTTGTTCAGTTATAATTAAATAAGCCCTTTTCAATATTTCAGAAAATAAGCTCTTTTCATATTTCAGAAAGATAAGCCCTTCTTCAGTTATTCAGAAAATATGTCGTTCAGTTTAGTTGTAAATCATTTAAACACAAGATTAAATAAAAGTAATTGCAACGCATACAATTACCATTAGGGAAAATATATTTTATTGCGCTAAGCCTCATGACATGCAACACATTAACAGAACATCAACAGTCATGAACTAATGATGCATTAATTACCCCATAATTAAATGTAGGTAACTTTGCCCCCGAGTAGGAGACTGCCACATCTCTTTATTCATCTCAAATATAATGCTTTGTATTACGTTACGGCAATACAAAGGGGTTGTCAGCCCAATAGTACTATCCACAATATTCGCGCTCACCCTAAGTACAGGTGATTAGAGGTGCATGATTGGAGGTCTTTTGGCTTTAATCAAACTTAGCGTATGGCAATAAAATAAGAATAACATACTTGTGTTTAATATAGAGAAAAGTTCTTTAGCGATTCATAGTTCATGTAAATGTAAACAGCGTTTGTCAATCTTGCCAATTTAATATGAAAATAAGGGCTATGAAACTTATATTGATATGTGAAAACTTAGAATTGCTTATGAAAATAAAAAAATATAATTGAGCATGTATCTCCCCCAAAAATAGTTCAAAACATGTAAAAATAGGGGTTATGAACTCACCTGACAATCTGGATGGAAAACAAATGAAAGAAAGTTGATAAACGTCTCCGGACAATGTAACCTGGGTTGTTATGCCAATATTTAGTAATCATTTCTAATGATTATATGTTTATTTTGTTTTGTTCTGTTTTGTTGTTTGGTTGATGGTTACATATTTTATTTAAGCCAATATGTAGTTTCAAAAGTAAGATTTTATCTTATCTTTTATCTGTAAGTTTTGGGTTTAGTTTATTCGTTATTATGTTAATATGGAGTCGGAAAAATAAAATAGAAAGGAAGAAAATATCGATTAGGAAAAGTTATGCTTTAATCCCTAAGGTTTGGTCAAATAACAGTTTATACCCTGGACTTTTGGAAAATGACAGTTTATACCCTCAAGTTTCAAAAATGACAATCTCACCTCTTTTTATTTGTTTTTGACAGAAAATACCCTTGTACATATTTATTTTACAAAATTAACCCTAAAAACTTTAATTTACTAAAAATCTCTTTTATAAAATATTGGACTTGACGAGATCTTTGGACGCGAATAACTTAACGAATACGGGATCATTTTACGAGCTTTCAGTTCCTATGAAAAGTCTCCTAGGTCGACTCTAGACATGTCAAAAATCATAATTTATAAAGTTCGTTTGATATTCAAAAATTAGTCCAAAAGTCGAGTGATGAAACTAGTTTAAATATGAATTTTGAAAATAAATTTTAGACTAGCGCTAGACCAGTTTTGGGACTCGAATAACTTTTGATTCACTCGATGGTTTTACAAACGGTTTCTTTCTAAAAATAGTTCATTATGTGAACTCTAGTTTTCCAGAAATTCAGAATTTATAACGATCTAATGAGGGTCGAAATCTAGGTCAGAACATGGTGAGTTGGGTCGACTAAAGTGAGAAATTTATAACTGGACTTATAGGTTTTCAAATTAGCAATAGAGGCAACTTTAGACCTAAATATCTTTCGATTCGGTTAATGGTTTTACCTAATTCTTTCTACTAAAATAATTTTGTTATATGAACTTTTAACATACTGAAAATCAAATTTTATCAAAGTAGTTTGAGGGTCGAAAGTTATGTCCTAAGTAGGGTAATTGATCGACTAAAATAAAAATTTATATATCTGGAAAGTTATTTCTATATGTAGCGATAAAGAGCAAGATTCTAGACTCAATAATCGAATGAAAAATCAATCATTTTTACTGATTCTTTTTCCAATCTTGAGATAGCTGGGTAAACTCCTTAGATACCAAAAACTAGAATTTTTTAAGGGTCGTTTGGATATTGGGTTCGAGGTCTAAAGTTGGGCTGTGGGACTTTATTTTCACTCGATAGAACAGGAAAGAAATAACCCGGTTAGGGTTTAATGTTTCTAGGTTTTTTCGACTAAGGTTTTTAGACATGATACGTTTATAGTTGATGTGTTTTATCATGTTTAACATATTAGTGATCGGTTTAAACATTAGTTCGAATATTATGGGTGTGTGTTTAGGGTTCTGTTCGAACAGGCAGTAAAGAAAACAAAATATGTTTTGTATTTGATCAAGTTCTATTACTAGTTGATACTTACTGATATTTTTAGGAGTATAGGTAAAGTAAATAACTGAATTTAAATGGGTTTAGAATGTACTTAGTAGTTGTGGTCGATTAGGGTTTTATGGATGAAATGAACTCGCCACTTGCTACCCTCCTCTTCTCTTCTGGTCCTTCTAAGGTTTATTGTGAAAGTATAGTGAGGTTGTGTTTATAGCAGAAGTAGTTTGGGATTGTTCATGTTATTTGGTTAGATGTAGTGTGAAGTGTGAAGAGAGTTTATGTTGCTATTTATAGTAGTGATGATTAGGGTTAAGTAGGAAGGTGATAAGGGGACAAGATGTGCATACAAGGGCTGACAGGAACTGAACTTGGCGCCACTTGGATAGGTGGAGGAGGAGGGAGAAGAAGAGAGTGATGTGGCCGGCTCCATGTCCATGGGTTTTAGCTACTTATGGAGAGGTTTCTTGAAGGTTAAGGTGTACAAGTGGAGGGTCTTAGGAGAGGGCATGAGAATGACTAGATACATGGTATTCTTAATAGGTAAGTTTAGTTAGGTTTTGTAGTTAAAATTGAACCAGGAAATTGGAGGAGAGGGCGTGAGCTTAGGAGAGTAGTAATTTAGGTTTAGTAGCTTGTAACTAGGGTTTAGAAATACTAACTAATTTAGTTCAAGAGTTTTATTATTTACAAAAATATTTATGGTCTTTTAGGTTCTTGTATAAATCGAATTATTTAAGAATTGAAAGAAAATATGTTGAGCTTATGAAGGGTTGTAAAACTTGCTTAATAGACTTGTACATAAGTTTAGAAAATTAGAAAAATATAGTTTTAACATGTATTTAGTTTATAAAAATTATTTGTTAATTTTTATTATGTTAAAAAGTAATTAAATGGAATTTATTGTTTTTGTGCATTAAGCACTTGTACTCTGGGCTAAAATACTTGTAATAATATTTAAGGAGTTTAGAAAATATCATTTATAAAAGTTATGCATACATGTTTTGTAAATTTTGCTTTGAAAATAATATAAATGGAATTTAAATAAAGATTTTGTAAATAAATGTTTCTATGCATAAATGACTTGTGCTATAGCTTAAATAACTTGTAAGCTTTATATTTTATAAAAATATTCTAGAAATAAATTAGGTTTTGGAAAATGTATGCATAAAATAATACTTATGTGAAATTAGGGTTTTATCGGGAACAAAATAGAATTAGGGTTTTTAGTGCTTTAAGAACTTGTACATTAACTTAGATATGTTGTATTTTTATGTTATGATGTTTAGTTGTTCATATTTGGTGTTATGGTGAATTTTAGGGTTTCCTAGAAACTCTATACAGATAGTGAATGCTTTGTTAAGGATTTTATCGTAAAGTGGTAAATGGTATTCTGTAATACTTTTCTATCATGATGTTTATAAAATAAACATTAGTTTTGTTAAGCAGGTCTTGTGGGAGCACGTTTATCAATGATGTGATCTACGTCACATAAGATGAGAGATACATTTAAATAAAAAAAAAATACCCGTGGAAAAAGGATAATAAATTAGTAAAGTAAATAGGAAATTTTACGAGTGGTTAAAAATCACTCCCTTGAGAATGTGATTGGAGATATACAGTCTGGTGTTAAGACAAGAAGGAAGACAATGAATTCCGATTAACAAGGTTTTCTTGGTGCAGTTTATGAAGAGAAAAAGCATGCAGATGCAAATACATGTTTGTTTGTATGTTTTCTTTCACAAGAAGAACCCAAGAATATCCTTAAGGCCCTACAGGATTCAAGCTGGGTAGAAGCTATGCAAGAAGAGCTTCTACATTTCAAGATTCAAAAGGTTTGGGTACTGGTAGATTTGCCTAAGGGTGTGAGGGTTATTGGTACAAAGTGGATTTTTAGAAATAAGAAAGATGAAAGAGGGATAATGATCAGGAATAAAGCAACACTTGTAGCTCAGGGTTACTCTCAAGAGGAAGGAATTGATTATTAAGAGGCTTTTGCACTTATAGCTAGGATTGAAGCTATAAGATTGTTCTTAGCTTATGCTTCATTCATGGAGTTTATGGTATATCAGATGGATGTCAAAAGTGCCTTTTTGTATCGTACTATTGAAGAAGAGGTTTATGTTTCTCAACCTCTAGGTTTTGAAGATCCTGAACATCAAGACAAGGTATACAAGGTGGTAAAAGCCCTTTATGGCTTGCATCAAGCTCCTAGAGCCTGGTATGGAACTTTAGCTACTTATTTATTGGAAAATGGGTTTCATAAAGGCAAGATAGATCAGACCTTATTTATCAAGAAACAGAAGGGAGATATTTTGCTTGTACATGCCTATGTGGATGACATCATTTTTGGATCTACAAAGAAGGAGATGTGCATTGAGTTTGGGAAGCTTATGCATGATAAGTTTCAAATGAGGTCAATGGGTGAGCTTACTTTCTCTTTGGGGCTACAAGTGAAGCAAAAAGCAGTAGAAATATTTATCAGTCAAGATAAATATGTAACTGAAATATTGAAAAAGTTTCAGTTTACAGATGCCAAAGTAGCAAGTACTCCTATTGCAGTGAAGATGTTGATGTACACACCTACATCTCCATGATTGGGTCCTTGATGTACCTTACTTCATCAAGACCAGATATTATGTTTGCAGTGTGTGCATGTGCAAGGTTTCAAGTTACACCCAAAGCCTCACATTCAGTTGCAGTGAAGAGAATCTTTATGTACCTCAAGGGTCAACCTAAATTGGGTCTATGGTATCATAGAGAATCTCCTTTTGATCTGGTGGCATACTTAGATAGTGACTATGCTGGTGCTAGCTTGGATAGGAAATCAACCATAGGTGGTTGTCAATTCCTAGGTTGCAGGCTGATATCATGGCAATGCAAGAAGCAGACTATTAGTGACCACTTCTACAAATGAAGCTGAATATGTGGCTGCTACTAGTTGTTGTGGTCAAGTTCTATGGATTCAGAATTAGATGCTTGACTATGGGTACAACTTTATGAATACCATGATTTTCATTGAAAATAGCAGTACAATTTTTATTATTAAAAATCTTGTCCAACACTCTAAAACAAAACACATAGAGATTAGGCATCATTTTATAAGAGACTGCAATGAGAAAAAGCTAGTTCAGGTAGTTAAAATTCACACTGATAACAATTTTGCAGATTTACTCACTAAAGCTTTTGATGTTGGAAGGTTTCATTATTTGGTTGCAAGTATTGTAATGCTTAATCCCTAAAGTTTTTAATCTTGGTGTTTTTGTAAATGAAAAGGATTTGTACTGCTAGTTGTGTCAATTAGTACTGCTATGTATAATTTGTACTGCTAGTGCAAATTAAGTTTGTTGTGATTGAACTGTTAGCCATAATTTATATTGTTATGAAACAAATTCTTTGCATTGTGGTTTCTTGATTTTGGACTAACATTTGCAGGTTATGAAAGCAATATGATTGGAGTTTGCAATGTGTGAGGAGCAACAGTGGTGGAATGTTTGCTGGCATGATTGATTGTTGATGGACAGAATTTAGGGATCACTTGACAAAGGTCTTCCTTTACACTTGATCCCTTCAGAAGTTTGTGGGCAGTATTGTTTTTAAAAGAAAATTGAGTTTATACTGCTGAGTCAAAGTTTTTCCAAAACTTAGTACTGCTAGGCAAAACTTAGTACTGCTAGGCAAAACTTTGTACTACTGGGAAGGCGTTTGTACTGTTGAGTTATAACCGCTGTTTGAATATAGCCGTTGAGAAAATTCTGGTCAATTACCTTACTTAAGGGTTTCCTAAGTTGGATAAATTTTACTTTTAATTTACTTTATTCACTTTTTTCAATCTAAAGAAATCTTTTATTGAAGTCGGTCCATTCAAAACCCTAAGTACTTATTATTACATCTCAATTCGCTTTACTCAACACACTTTCTTACACAATCAATCATATCCCAGCAGTCAAATCAAACTTTTACTGAACATAATGGTGAATTTGGCCTTTGTCGATAAACACAGCATGGTTGCTTTCTTGGAAAAAAAATAGAGGAAGGTAAAGACTTCCATGAGATAGTAGATTTTCTAAACTCTACCATATAAGGTATGCTTTAACTATCAACCCTACTATCTATGTCTCTCAAATCAAACAGTTTTGGCAGACTGTTACTGTCCATACTATTGAGAATGGAGACAAACAGTTAAGTGCAACAGCTGATGGCAAGACCATCACTCTTACAGATTCATCTGTTAGGAGGCATCTCCATCTAGCAGATGACAATGGTATTCGTGATTTGCCTAACACTCAAATTTTTCACAACCTTTCCAGAATGGGTTATGACACATATTCTCAAACACTAACTTTTCAAAAAGGATGTTTTGCCCCACAAAGTAAGTTTTTCATACATACCATTCTTCACTGTATGAGTCCAAAGAAAACTTCATGGGAGCAATTCAGTAGTAATATTGCAACTGCTCTTATATGCTTATCAACAAACAAGACTTATAATTTTTCAAAACTAATTTATGGTATGGTAAAAAATGTGGATAGCAAATCCATGTTTTTAATGTATCCAAGGTTCATACAAATGATTTTAAATATAAGAAAAAGCTTGCTTCTACCTCATAAAACTGTTTATCCAACTCCAACCCTTACCAAAAAATTATTTAGTAACATGAGGATGGCCTCAAAGGGTTATAATGGGGTAGAAGTTCCTCTTTTTGGTACTATGTTACAGGTACAGGGTGAAGGATCAACTGCCCCAGTTGAATCCCAACACATACCCACAAGTTCATCTCCATCAGCCTCACAACAAATCTCATCACCAACTAGGAGTACATCTAGAGAGGAATCTAGTGTACCTCATCACAGAGTTCCTACTTCATCCATAGTAGCAGATGAGGCTGTCTATGACAGAATAGGAAGGGCTGCCCCTATTGTCTCAGGCTTAGAAGTTGGGAAGGACAGGGGTAACATACATAAGTCCCAACCTATGGCATCACCTAATATAGCTATTCCTCATGGACTTGATGCAGGTGGTGGAATCCCAGGCCACATGGAAACTATGGGTGGCTCAGATACTCATCCTTTGGTTGAGCCTGAGTCTATGCCGCATGATGCACCTCTCCCAAAAGGTAACATATCTGGAAGTGCTGAGGGCAGTATGAAAATTAAGGAATTGATGGAACTATGTACCATATTGACTGACAAGGTGACTGGCCTGGAGGATGATCTAAAGGAAACAAAGAAGCTATTTGGAGGGGTTTACACAAAGCTTATTTTGAAGGTGAAAAGGCTGCAGACACAGGTCAAGTCTCTCAAGGGAAAGAGGAAAGCTCATGTAGTGGCATCTTTAAGTTTTGATTATCATGACTCAGATGATGATATGGGTGATGATTCTTCAAAACAAGGGAGGAAGATAGCCAAGATTGATGAAGACCCTAAGGTCTCCTTATTTCAAGAGGGTGCTGAGACTCAGGGGAGGCAAGGTGAAGATATGGGTGAAACACATGAAGTTACTGCTCTTCTTCAACAAGTTAGTACTGCTGGTGCAGGGGATAGTACTGCTAGGGCAGTCTATGTTAGAAGAAGAAGAGTTGACAAGGGGAAGGAAATTATGACAGAGTCTGAGCCATCTAAGAAGGTTAGCAAGAAGATTCAAGCTCAGATTGATTATGATCATGAAGTTGCACAAAGAGTACAAGCTCAAGAGCAAGCCAGGATAGCAGAAGAAGAAAGAATTGCAAAGTTCTTGGTTGAACAAAAGCTCAAAAGTGAAGAAGAAGAGAGAACAGCTCAAGAACAAGCAGACAAAGAACTGGCATTAAAGTTACAAGAGGAAGAAAGATCAACTTTTACAACTGAAGAGCAAGAAAGTGCTATTAATGATCTGCTTGAAGAGATTAGGAAAAATCAGAGTGAAAAGAAACCTCCAACTAAGGCCCAAAAGATGAAGTACATGAAGGAGTATTTGAAACATCAAGATAATTGGACTGATAGACAACTAAAAGGCAGAACTTATGAAGAAATTGAAAATTTGTACTGCACAACATATAGGAAAGTTTAACATTTCATTCCAATGGAAACAATAGATACTAGCAGGGTTACTAAGAGAGCGGGTTTGCATTTAGAATCTGAATCTTCCAAAACGAAAAAGGTTGAAGAAAGTTCTTCTATTGCTGAACAAGAAAAAGAAGAACAAGCAACTGAAGAAGAAGAAGATGCAGAGTTAACTGATGAGAGACATCAACAAATGATGGTTAACATTCCAGAAGTTTTGAATGTTGATCCAATGCAGGCTAAACATCCAATAGTTGATTAGGAAGTTTACACAGATGAGTTTGGAAAAGCATGGAAGATCATCAGAGTTGGTGGATATTCTGAAATGTATAAGTATTTTGAAGACATGCTTAAGGCATTTAATATAGAGGATTTGAATTAGCTTTGGTGTTTCGTTCAAGTGATGTTCTGGTCAATAGATCCTTCAGAAGATAAAGACAAAGAATTATGGGTTGAATTGAAAAGGATATATGAACCTGATCTAGAAGATAAGTTATGGTAGTTTCAAGCTCATGATCTTGGTACAACATGGAGATTGTATGATACATGTGGTGTTAACCATGTATCTACAAAAGATGGAATTGATGTCTACATGTTGATTGAAAAGGATTACACTTTGAGAGCTGGTATTCTATTTGTTATGTTGGCTGCAAAACTTAGAGTTGATGAAGAGTTAGACATGGCAAGGGAATTACTGAGAAAGATTCATCAGCAGGCAGAAGGGAAGAAGGCTACAAGATAAAGAAGATAGAGTGTTTAAAAGAATCATCACAAGACAATGATTTAATTCAGAAACTTGATGATTTAGGGTAAATCATAAGTTTAGGGGAGGATTGTTGGGAATTAAATATTCAAGCACTTGGTTTTGTCAAAGAAGAGTTAGTACTGCTGAAGAATAACACTAACATTACTAACTGAGTTAGTACTGCTAGTGTAAATATTAGTACTGCCAGGTTAATGTTAATGCTGCTGAAGATATAACTAACAGTACTAAGTGATTGAGTTAGTACTGCCAGTATAAAAGTTGATACTGCTAGTTTGCTTGAAGACTGAAGATGGTACTGCTTATGAAGACGTGTAAGAAGTTAAGTATAGAATAGATTTTGTGTATATCTTATAGAGTTAGACTTATACGTATATTCTACATGTTTAGAATATTATACTTATCTTGTAAAGGACTCCTTGTGCTATAAAAGGAGGTCCTAGGTTAGATTTTTTGTGTGCATATGTTTTGTTAAGCTTCAAGGTTGTAAACCCTTATGATAATCAAGATCACTCGTATTATACTTAATAATATTGAAGCGTTTGGTGATATCATTATTCGCATAAATCGTTCATACAAATATTTACTGTCACATTGATACATCTTCTATGTATCAAGTAGTAGATTCCGCATACTATTTGATATACATTCAAAGTATCCTCAAGACAACTCACGTGTGTTTAGATCCTCTCATAATTCATAGATTATGTTAGTTTCTCAACGTAAAATAGCCACTTAGGTCCTTCACCTGCAACATTAGGCTTATTCTCTACAAACTCGATATGTGGGTTTTCCTCTACCTTCCTGGTTCTTATGTTGTATACCCTAAAACCTTTACTATGTGTACAGTAACCAACTAAGAATCCCTCATCTGATTTACCATCAACCTTACCCAGATGATCTAAGGTATTAAGTATAGTAACATGACATTCAAATGGTCTCATGAAGCTTAGGGCAAGTTTTCTACCTCTAAAAAGTTCATAAGGAGTCTTGTTGTGTGGTTTAACCACTAAAACCCTGTTCTGTACATAACAAGCAGTATTAACTGCTTCAGCCCAAAATGTAATGGGCAATTTAGAATCATCCAACATGGTCCTAACAGCTTCTATCAATGTCCTATTCCTCCTTTCAGCAACCCCATTCTACTGAGGAGTTCTAGCTACACTAAACTCTCTCTTAATACCCTTTTATTTACAAAATTCATCCAAAACTCTATTTTTAAACTCTGTCCTAATGTCACAATTAATGATTTTTACTTTCTATCAACTAGGTTTTCTATTTCTGTTATAAAGCTCCTAAGAATGTTACTGGTTTCATCCTTAGTTCCTAAAAATAAAACACATGTAAACCTGCTATAATCATCAGTTACCACAAGACAGTACTTCTTATGCATTAAATTACTCACAGATGTAGGACCAAACAAGTCCATATGAATCATGAATAATGGTTGAGTAATAGAGTTTTGGGTCTTGGGCTTACAAGAAGCTTTGTGTTGTTTACCCTTAAGACATGCAACACATGTTTGATCATTTTCAAAACGTTTCTGAGGTAAAACACTTACCAAACCATCTTTTACAATCTTATTAATGTTTTTAATATTAACATGACCAAGTCTCCTATGCCAAAGCATTGAATCATCCAATGTGGCTTTTGCAACAAGACAAATTAGACTTTCTTTAGGAACAATTTTCTTCATATCAACACTATACATGTTTCCTTTTCTAGGAACTTTAAGTAGTACTTGACTTTCATCTGGTAACTTAAAGTCTAGAGATAAGACAAGACATTCAGTGTTAGTAAAAAGAACTTTGTTCTTTTTGTCACACATCTGTGAGACACAAAAGAGATTAAACTTGAGTTCCTGTACAAAATACACATCTTCAAAATGAAGTTTACCAGTCTTTATTGTACCTTTACTAGTAATCTTACCACCTCTTGCTCCTCTCCCAAAGGCAACATATCCTCCATTAAAAGGTTTGAAATTTGAGAGGTAAGACATGTTCCCTATCATGTGCCTAGAGCATCCACTATCAACATATCCTTCATCTTCTTCATCTTCTTGTTGTGGATGTCCCTGCACATAGAATAAAGAAAATTAGTTTCCTTTGGGGACTGATGAACTCAAATAAGTACATTTTATTACCATCATTTATCCTATTTATTTGACTTGTTTTATTATTTTATCTGTGAGAATTGATACTTAATCGTTTACTTTTGTAATTCTCAGTTAAAAACAAGCATTTGCTGAAACTTGGCGATTTTGGACTAATTATGGAGCAAAACAAGCAAGAAGTTAAGAGTCTACTGAAATGTACAAGATCAAGACATTCTGCTCTAGATGCGCCGCATCTCGCTTATTACATACGGCGCATCACTATCAAGATTTCACAAGATACGATCCAAGATACAAGAGGACATGCGCCGCATCTTCTGGCGGTGTACGAATATTCCTGAATATATTAATCTTGGACCCCACGCGAAGTTAAGTCAATGCGCCGCATCTACTTATTAGATGCGCCGCATCTTACCCTCAGACAGAAACTATAAATACCCCAAAGTCAGACGAAGGAAAAGAGTTCGACAGTTTTACAAGACCGAAGTACAGAAACCCTAAGGCCGAATTCAGACGATTAGGCAGCACAAGACACACCCGAACGAAGATACAAGAGCTGTAAGAAGGTCCTGCATGTATTTAATTCATTAAGTAGTTTTGTTTTATTGTGTTAGTAAACTTTAATTCATCAGGATTGGTGGCTTGTGTAATGTGAGGAGAAAGATTGCACTCCCTTAAAACTGCTTTCCCATCAATTAAAGTTTATATGTTGATGTCTTTGGTTACTACTTATTAGTGCATTGATAACCTCTGTGTTTATTAGTGGCCTGCGCATTTGACTACGGAAGAGAATGTGGCTCCCACGGTTGTTACTAAATTGATCACTTAGGAATAACTTTTAGACATAAGTAATCATTAAGGGATTTCTCGCCGGTAAGATTAGGGCCAACGAGAAAGGGTTAATTACATACACTTCATATAAAACTATCAATAAAACAAGTGACAATCTACTTAATCATCAGGACAGGTCTTCTTATTGTCTCGAGTATTTATCTGTGTATGTGCGTGCCTATCGCTGATTCGTGCTCATTAGTTTAGCTTATTATTTAATTGCAACCAAAACGTGCCAGTCTCTTAGGCTGAACCCCCTTGCGTTAGATTAGGTTGTATAATTAACTTAGAATATTAAAATACTGATTAGAATGACTAGATAATACGTTCCACTCTTAGTGATCGACACTCTACTTACCATTATATTCATACTGACCGGGTACACTGCTCGTTAAGTGTGTGTGTTATTGATAAGTCGGCTAAATATAAATTTAAAACTTGAGTAAGCATTAATACTGCTAAACCGCAACGACACATCGCACGCATCAAGTTTTTGGCGCCGCTGCCGGGGAGTGAATTGTTATTATCTGTTAATTTGATTAGTATTTTAATTAGGTTTTTCGTTTTAATTTTTAATCTAACCGCTAACTGTGTTGTTTATTAGGTTAATTTGCATTCATTGTATTATTTTGCATATTTTTTGTTTTGTGTGTTATTTGTTTGTTTTTATTTGTGTTTATTTTCGTTTGTGTTTATTATTGTTTTTATTTTTCGTATTTTGTGTGTACTGCTATCGTTGTACTGAGCTTATTCAAACGATACGGCGCATCTATTTTCGTAGATACGGCGTATTGCGTTTAATTTTTATAAAATAAAACGCGTTTAATTAATTCGATACGACGCATCTTTCCCCAAGATACTGCGTATCTGTTTTTAATAAGAAATTTTTTTTTCTAAGCTATAACGCGATACGACGCATCTGTTTTTAGCAGATACGGCGTATCTATTATTTTAATTAAAAATAGTTTTTCAATAATTAAACAGATACGACGCATCGATCTCTGTCGATACGGCGTATCTTCTGAATCAAAAATCTTATATTTTGAAACGTAACGAAAATACGGCGCATTAACTTTTGTTAATACGACGCATTTAATTTTTATAAGTATATCGATTTTTGATAATTAAAACTGATACGGCGCATTCTAATTTATAAGCGGCGTATCTATTTTCTGAATAAAGTCTGATTAAATTTTAACGTATTAAGATACGGCGTATCCCATTTATAGGATACGGCGCATCAACAGCTGATATCAACAACTTTTATTTTACTTTGATTGTTTCACTCTTCTTTTGCACGAGTAAGTTTTATTTCAGGAAGATGGACAATCCAGATATTACAATGGAAGAATATCTCAGGTTTATAGAGGAAAGAACCTTGAGCAATAATCTGGTGTATGATTAAAAAAGAGCAAGATATGGTGCACAAGCCATTGAGACGAAAGAAATCACTATGGAAGAATACTTGATTTTAGGACAAGAAAAGTCAAGGAAAGAAAGAAACAAATTGCCATTTCAACATACTTGGTGTATGTCAAATGATGATGATGAAGATTCATATACCGTGAAACCAATTCCGGCAATTGTTATTGATAGTACTTTTTCTCCGAAGATTGCACAAGATGATGATGTGTATACGGAACCCTACGTTGAAGAATATTCTGCAATCGTATTACCACCATTAGACATTCCAACGGATGAAGATGAAAAGTATTCTAATTTTGATTTCGAACCATTTGACGCCATAGTTTATAATGACATACCTCAGCCAGATTTTGACCCAACGAGGGATTTTGAAGAAATCTGGGAATACTTATCTAAGGATGAAATTCGGGACGATGCTAAAATTGCAAGACCACTAGTTGAAGATAGAGATTCACAAGATGAATTGGAGTCACTTACAACACAAAGTGGTACAAATTTATTTAATATTATTAATCCCGTTACTAATAATCTTGCTAGTTTTCCTAAACAGGTTGCAAAACAAAAAGATGATGAGGTGAAATTTATTGCACTACCTATTGAAGCACCTGTGATCAACCCGTATTTGGTGGAGCTCGAAGAAGAGTTTGGTGATGAGCTCTTAAACATTGCTATGATTGATGAAGATGATGATTCCGACCCTATGAAGTATATAGAGGAACTCAAACTTTTACTTGCCAAAGACCCTTTCTCACCTTCTGCGAAAGTCAAGGGACGCCTTACTACCAAAGAAACTAACCAAGAAGAAAGGAGACTCATTTTTCCTCAACATACTACTCTTTCAGATGAAGTGGTCAAGTCATCCAATTTATCAACCAAACCGGGTATGAATAGGAAAGATATACATGTATTGCCGAGGTATAATCTTTATGTATTTCTTCCATCTTTAATAGCAAATGTACACTCTTTTCGTGTTTATTGCTATTATCACCCGCATTTGATCCCAAGTAGAGGGAACAACACCCTATTACACAGTAAATAAGGGTGGAGTCAGGCTCGTGACTCGAACAAAAACAAGCGCTTCGTGGGAGGCAACCCATGCATATCTTTTATTTTATTTTATGATTCTGTGTCAAGTCAGTCAGGCCCGCAGAGGATACGGCGCATCTCAATCCTGAGATGCGACGCATCTCCTGCACTGGTCATATCTTACTTTATTTTTCCGCATATTTATATTTTCAACTTTAAAACCTTTTTCAGTTTATTTTAATGCGGCGCATCCCTGGTTAAGGATGCGGCGCATCTTCTATTCTGATTCATAATTATTCCAGGCTCGATACGGCGTATCTTCTTCCATAAGACACGGCGCATCGACTGACCTGCTGATTTTCATTTTAATTTTTAAGTTTTATTTTTAACTAACTACTAATGTATTATGCAAGTTTGAACTTTCTTAACTTAGGTGTGTTTAAAGCCTTGGTGGTATTATAGATTCCTGCATTTCCTGTGGATACATCAAATATGAAGCTTAGACGTTCTCATCCACAAGAAAGATGATTTTTGCTCTTATACAAATGGAGGATCATACCGAGCAAATCTCAGGGGAGTTTTTCTGTTCTAATTCTTTTATTTTCCAGTTTTTAACCTTCTATACAAACAACGAGGACGTTGTTTAACTTAAGTGAGGGATTGGAGAATTAGAACACTTACTTGTCCTAAACTTTTCAAAATATGCTTAAAGTGTGCTTAATATATCAAAATTTAAATTTTTTTAGCATGTTTTTGTTTAAAGTCTAAGTTGCATAGCTGCACACATGACGTTATTTTCAAAAATTGTGATTTTTCTAAATTCACAAATCTATGAGTGTGCCGGTGACTTGTAAACTTTAGAACTTGGCTTGTATACTATTCGAGACCACCATAATAAGTATTATTTTATATAATTGGGATGACTTGTCTAAATTGGTAAAATTCTAGGATTACACCCAAATAGCCTTTATATGTTATGTGATATTATCTAACTACACTGGTTAGGTAACCCCCGTGTAAACCCTTTTGTTACTCTCATTTTTAGAGTAAGATACCCCTAGAAAAACACTCAGAGCCATTCCTTTCGTTTCTTACACCTATGTTTAAAATGTTTCATTACACCCTTACACCTTAGCCTACCCTGTAGATTAAAATCCGTGGTTGGTTAATTGCTTTAGGCAAAGTGTGTTTCCTTACATTACCTCTGTTAGCGTGCGTAATTCATTATCTTTGGTTAGGTCGGGAAATTGCACAATGCAATTGGAGTAAAAGTAAATATTGTACTACTTTCACTATTACCGTTATTTCTGAAGTCATGAAAAGTTTGAAAAATTATCCAGAATTATCATTATAGTGATGTGGTGAAATTTTACACATCTTTGTTTATGTTTCAAAAAAAAAAAAAAAAAAAAAAAAAAAAAAAAAAAAAAAAAAATCGAAAAAAAAAAATAAGAAAAGAAAAGAAAAAAGGAAGAGTTGGATGTTTGTTTTGACCAACTTATGTAAAGTTTTGTATTAAGTGGTCGATATCACCACTATTTGTTGTATATTATATCTATGGAGTGAATGGGAGTTGACAGTTATGGGAACACCAACTTAAGGTTATTCTTTGATTAAGATCTTGTTGAGTATAATTCGTGTCTACCTAAAGCGTGTGTTTCAAGTGTTAAAGCGTGAGTTATTCAATGATATGAGTCTTATTCATGGGATGGTTGGGATAGTGATTAACCACACTTAGGATTTTAATTTATTTGTTTTGTTTATTTTTCATTTTACACCAATTTATATCCCAAATATTATCCACACCCTATATTGTTCTTTATCAAAACCTTTGATTTATTGAGATTAGGGATTTGAGCAATCTTAAGTATCGTAGTCGTTGATTCGGCTATGTATTTATGATTTTTTCGCTCTTTTTGAAATAATATTATTGGTGAAGATTACTTGGTCCTATCTTTAGCCTATTCGAGTTAAGGATTTGAGCAATTGCAAGTATCGTGTTCGTGGATTCGATCATGTATTTGTGATTTTGTCGCCTTTTCTGGAATCTGAGATCGATAGAGATTAAGGAGAATGATTGACCCTTAAGCCTACAAACCCTTTTTACCGCTTTAGACTTGTTATTCCTTGGCTTTAGTGGGGGAGATGTGTATACTTGCCAAGCTTATGATAGAATATTCGTCACGACTGGACAGTTAAACGATTAGATTTGCTTTTATCAAATTATTTTATTTTACATCTAATTCGTTAAGTGTTTGGTTGTGTGATTATGAAAAAAATGAATACATGCTTAGATATAAAAATAAATCCTAATATCTTTTAGGATACATTTTCATAAGATTAATTCTAAGGTTTACTTGGGGACAAGTAAAGTTCAAGTGGGGGGATATTTGATGAACTCAAATAAGTACATTTTATTACCATCATTTATCCTATTTATTTGACTTGTTTTATTATTTTATCTGTGAGAATTGATACTTAATCGTTTACTTTTGTAATTCTCAGTTAAAAACAAGCATTTGGTGAAACTTGGCGATTTTGGACTAATTATGGAGCAAAACAAGCAAGAAGTTAAGAGTCTACTGAAATGTACAAGATCAAGACATTCTGCTCCAGATGCGCCGCATCTCGCTTATTACATACGGCGCATCACTATCAAGATTTCACAAGATACGATCCAAGATACAAGAGGACATGCGCCGCATCTGAGAATGGAGTTACGCCGCATCTTCTGGCGGTGTACGAATATTCCTGAATATATTAATCTTGGACCCCACGCGAAGTTAAGTCACTGCGCCGCATCTACTTATTAGATGCGCCGCATCTTACCCTCAGACAGAAACTATAAATACCCCAAAGTCAGACGAAGGAAAAGAGTTCGACAGTTTTACAAGTCCGAAGTACAGAAACCCTAAGGCCGAACTCAGACGATTAGGCAGCACAAGACACACCCGAACAAAGATACAAGAGCTGTAAGAAGGTCCTGCATGTATTTAATTCATTAAGTAGTTTTGTTTTATTGTGTTAGTAAACTTTAATTCATCAGGATTGGTGGCTTGTGTAATGTGAGGAGAAAGATTGTACTCCCTTAAAACTGCTTTCCCATCAATTAAAGTTTATATGTTGATGTCTTTGGTTACTACTTATTAGTGCATTGATAACCTCTGTGTTTATTAGTGGCCTGCGCATTTGACTACGGAAGAGAATGTGGCTCCCACGGTTGTTACTAAATTGATCACTTAGGAATAACTTTTAGACATAAGTAATCATTAAGGGATTTCTCGCCGGTAAGATTAGGGCCAAAGAGAAAGGGTTAATTACATACACTTCATATAAAACTATCAATAAAACAAGTAACAATCTACTTAATCATCAGGACATGTCTTCTTATTGTCTCGAGTATTTATCTGTGTACGTGCGTGCCTATCGCTGATTCGTGCTCATTAGTTTAGCTTATTATTTAATTTCCACCAAAACGTGCCAGTCTCTCAAGCTGAACCCCCTTGCGTTAGATTAGGTTGTATAATTAACTTAGAATATTAAAATACTAATTAGAATGACTAGATAATACGTTCCACTCTTAGTGATCGACACTCTACTTACCATTATATTCATACTGACCGGGTACACTGCTCGTTAAGTGTGTGTTATTGATAAGTCGGCAAAATATAAATTTAAAACATGAGTAGGTATTAATACTGCTAAACCGCAACGACACATCGCACGCATCAGGGACCCAAGCCATTACTGACTTGGATCAGCCTCGTGCATCAATGTAATCATATTTATTCATTGTAACTGATGCATCATTGCGTTTGATAGGTCTCCATACAAACATACTGAGGTCTTAACAGCATTTCCCCTTTTGCCCTAACAACATTTGTTGGCCTAGCAGTACTAATTGCTGGTCTAGCATTACAAACTGCTGGCCTAGCAGTTTTAACCGTTTGGTTATATAATGCTGGCCTAGCAGTTTACACATCATCAGTAATATCACCAGCATATTAGGTCATGCACGGGTCTGTGTGATTTTCATTAACGAATGTTTAATTATTTTATAAACGTTACCACTCAGTCATCACTACGAATAATACACCCGACACTCCCAACAATGATCATAATATATTTTCAAACTCATTATAATGATATAGAACTTTCATTAATTATTTACCCGGTGTTTTTAAATCGTTTGCTATATTTCCCGTTTAACACTTATAACCAACGTGGTTTGCGAAATTTCAACCTGATAATTATTCTAACACCCGATTCTAGCAAGGAATACGATTTTACAATTTTTACAACTTCGTCATATTTTATTTTAACTCGTCAAGATTTATTTCTAGTTAACTCGGTACCCGGTAACACCCAATGTATACTTAAAACAACTAACACATGCAAATTGAGGGAGACAAGATCATTAATTAGCCACATATTCTCCTTTTTTCTTCCACATGCCCCCCCCCTAGCACCCCTAAACTCCCATTTTCACTTGATTAGTAAGACTATAATTAATGAAGCAAGAATATATGTCTTTGATTTTATTTCACTAACACATACATAACAAATAAACTAGCAAAATATCAAACTCCCTCATCCTTTTCTCTTCCATTTGGATCGGCCACAACAAGAACACAAGGTGAAATCCATCAATTTTTCAAGAACTAGTGATAATCAAGGCTCATTTGTTGTTCTAGTTAGGATTTTGAAATAAAAATCCCAAGAATAAATACACATTTACTTCCAAAAATCATGAAATCTTCAAGTAAGTGATTCATATAAATTTTCAATCTTTTATACTTCCATTTGATATATTTTGTTGTTCTAGCAACTAATCATGCAAATATATACATGTTAAACATACCACTTGATACTCATTTTCATTTTAAACAAAGATCAATGGATTTTTAGTTATAAACTCATGAAATCTACCATTGTTGGTGATGTTTAGGAACCCATGACACCCTAAGAAAGTGTATGGTAGGATTAGACTAGTTGTGGTGTTGATTGGAAGTGTTTTGAACAAGTCTTAAACTAGAAAAGTGGTTTTTGCAAACAATAGAAAAGGTTCTGTCCAAAATCATGAAATATCGAAAAATCAGTAAACTCTGGACTATTTTGACGATGAAAAAGATACGCTAATTCTAAGTTTGACGACGAAAAACTAAAATCTGAAAATATTACGTGCTGTTTGCCGAGATTCAACGGACAAAACGAGGCATTAGACATGATCTAGAAGAGCCGACCTACTGAAAATATGTTAGCTCATGTTAATACGAAACCGTGGATATAAAGAACGTAGAAAACGAGCTTATAACGACCGAGATACACGCGTTTAATGTCCGATGATTTCAATAAAATTCCATCAGCTTTTAACAAAAATATTTCTAAGTGTAGAAAAACTGTTTTTGCAATACACTATATTGAGAGCCGTTTTTCTCATTGAACGAGAACCGTATGATCAAAAGCTAAATGATACATCTTCAAGACATCGTTACAAGGTTTTCAAAAACACCGAGCATATTCACTAACACTTAACGAGCACACTTTTATGACCAGTTTTACAAGGTCATTCGGACATATTTTTACAAGTATTGAAAAATGTTAATTTTTACGACGAAAACTCTATACTTATCAATAAATCCTCAAACGACGATCGTGGGTTATCGTTGTAACGTAATTACACGAAAAGTGTTTATTAACTTAACAAGACGTCAAAAATATATTTTTTTACGATAAACATTATTTCCAAAATTTCCGAGTGGTATCGGTAACATACGTATTTGCATGTGTTGCGTAAATTCGTGACTTACATTAGAACATACTAATCATATTAGGTTGCGGTTAGAGACCGAGCCTCATTTCAGCATATTCATATTTGTCATTGTTGCTATCGCATCAGGTGAGTTTTCATAGCCCCGTTTTCAATTTACAATTTCATTTCTAAACTCTCGGGGGAGAATACATTGCACATCATTTTATTACAATTTCGGGTACATTAAATTCATTTACATAGCTTAAATTACTTCATTGCCAAGTTAAAGTCCCCTTTGATTTATCATGGACCGTAAATTGACATTAAGCTCGGATGAGTGAATAGATCTATTGAGGGTAACTCCTCCGTTCGGGTTGGTAGCGCCAACTTGTCAAACGAACGCATTTCATTTGAATTATATCAGAGTGTTTGGCAAAACACTCAGTTGGGGCGTACATTATTTGTCTAGCTTCGGGGTCATGAGCTTATAGCAATTGTATTATTTTAAGTATATGACGACATTGTCATGGCGACATTGCCAAACCAATTTTAATCTTGTGCTCCATATATTACACTTGTTTACTTAAACCAAATCTTATGTGGCAGTGGGTTGTAAACACGCAGGTTGCAAGTCTTGTTTGGGCGGGACTTGGGATTGGGTGGATTTACAATGCCTTTGCTGGGGAAATCTTATTCCTAATGCTTTACATTTTACAATAAACTCTATGAACTCACCAACCTAGTGTTGACACATTTTAGCAATGTATTTTTAGGTAATTAAGGCATTCACATCATGACTGGCATTTGGACTTATCATAGAGTCTCGATGACGACGCGTCTCACTTATATTTTATGCACTTAAATTTATCGTTTGGTTTGTAACAACTTACTTCCGTGAATTTGAAACATCTTTTGGGACCTAGCTTTTGTAACTCTGAATGTTTTAATCAATTAAATGATGTATTTTCAAAATGACACTTTAGGTCGTTCAATATAACTGTAACTGTGATGCTATGGCAGTCATGCCCCAGGTATTCCATTCTGCTGCAAGTCAGGTATTTTGGGGGTGTGACAGATTGGCATCAGAGCGAAGGTTATAGCGAACTAGGTTGTATCACGGCCCCTAGACTATAACCACATCATCATAGAATCTTACCATTTCATCATAAGTGCATATTCATTATACATGCAGTTTGATACATATATCATTTCATCATAACCCGCATAATGTAAGTGGCTATTTACTTTTATTTCACGTCGATGGTCACAGAGATGTCTTCAGATACCCATCCCATCATTATTTCCTCAGACTCTGATGTAGACAAGGTTTCATCACCACCCACTATAGTCTTAGAGTCAGTTGTCTCATCACCACCTACCATTATCTTGTCATCAATGGACCCTACACCACAGTCATCACCTGTACCATCCGAGGCTGAGACCGAACCCTTCAAGGAGGGAAAAGTCGCACCGACACTACCCTTTTCACCATTAATTCGTCGTGGGCCTAGAGTTGTTCCTGTCATTCAGTCATGAGAGTTGTTACCTTTTGGTCGGGTATACCGACTACGTCCGAATGGACCTCGTATGAAGCTCACTGCTAGGACGAGAGTTCGTTCTCTTATTTGATCACCAACTACTTATGTATCATTACCACAACCATCATCACTTACCCCTACCATCAGTGCTCGTTCCAGACCATTTACTCCATCTTATCCACTCAGATGCCGCTTGACAGCGCGAAAGATGGTAGCATTCCTTACACCATCTTTATCATCAGCATCCCCATCCTCATCATCTTCTGGAGCACCATCAGCAATACTGCATCTCAGAGACTCTACACCTATATCTGACTCGCCGCCCAAAAAGCGTGCACGACTTGACCCATCATCGCCAGTTACTACAGAGACTACAGAGGCTACAGAGACTGCAACACCTAGGAGAATTGAGGTTGGTGAGAGTTCCAAGGCCGCTGCTGCCAGACAGCCTACTGCTTCTACACAAGAGACACGATTAGACTAGCAGTAGGAGAAGATCGACAGAGCTTTAGGTCGGTTGGAAGAGATTCCTGTGAGCCGAGCTGAGGCTATGGAAGAGGAGATTGAGGGATCGGTGTTAGGCAGGGTTTCAATCGATGTATCATATCAAGATTTGGAGAACAGGGACGTTGCTACTCAGCTTAGGATTCAACATCTGGAGGAGATTATGGTCGCTATGGACAGAGAGATTCGAGAGCTTCGACATCGGTTAGGCGGAGCACCAGGAGATGCTTAGACCAGAATTATACTATGTTAGCTTTTACTATTCTTATCCCAATCACAGGGTGTGTGACATATTTTAAAGAACTTGTATGTCTTTTTGATTGTAGTACAAATAAAACGTATCAAGTGTGACTTTACTATGCAGGAATGGTTGTGTTAATTATGATATCGGTCTACATCGACCGAAATTTTCATGTATTATATTCATGTACGTTGTGATTTCATTGTATTTATACATGTTGTGGTTGTATATACATGTCGTGGTTGTATATATTGTGTATGATGATTGTTTCTATTGTGAGTTCTCATTATTGTTATATTTGTGATTATGAAGAGTCATGCCGCCAAAGAGAGCTACTACATCTATGACACCCGCTGATATCAGAAAGCTTGTTACCGACAGTATTGAGTCAGCACTAGTAGTTGAAAGAGCAGCCGTAGCCGCTGCTGCTGAAGCCGCTTCTCAGGCAAAAGCTGCCGGGATGGCTGCTAATGGTACTAATGGTCGTAAATGTACCTACAAAGATTTCAAGAATGGTGATCCTGTAAAATTCAAAGGAACTGAAGGAGCCACTGCCATGATCCGTTGGTTTGAAAAGAAAGAATCAGTATTCCTTCTATGCAATTGCCCAGAGGAGTACAAGGTAAAGTTTGCTACCAGTACACTCATCGATGAAGCTATGTCATGGTGGAATTCTTATGCAAAGCCCATTGGAATGGAAAATGCTCACAAGCTCACGTGGGATGAATTTAAGAAGTTACTGTCAAAGAAGTTTTGTCCACGCACTGAAGTGAAGAAGTTGGAAACGGAGTTTTATGAGTTGGTGACTAAAGGTAATGAGATCGAAGCATACATCAGAAGGTTTCAGGAATTGGCCGCATTATGTCCAACTATGGTTCCAGATAATGAGAAATTGTTAGAAAACTTCATTGGAGGGTTACCAAACATCATCCAGGGGGATGTAATTTCTTTTGATCCACAAATACTAGACGAGGATATCAGAATATCTCAGAAACTTATTGCTCAGGTAGTGAAGAAGGGAACTATAGTCAACAACAATTATAACCGTAACAACAGCAACAACTCCAACAACTACCGAAACAACAACAACAACAACAAAAGAAGGTGGGACAACAACCAAGGTGGCAATGCCACTCAACCACCACTAAAAAGGCAAGAAGTTGCAAAGGCCTATGCTGCAGGCCCAGCTGAAACGAAAGGTTACAAAGTTACCCTACCCGAATGCAACAAGTGTCAAAGTCATCAGAAACCTGGGAATTTTCTGAATCCATGTGGCAACTGTAAGAAGATTGGTCATTCGACTAGAGAATGCAAGTTTCCAATCATTGCTGGAAATCAGAAACCTCCAGTGACATGTTTTGGCTGTGGGGAGATCGGACACTACAAGAATGAATGTCCAAAGCAATGAAATCAATGATATGGAAACCAAGGTGGAATAACTTGTGGAAGGGCTCATATCATCAGAGAAGGAGACTGCCAGAACATCGACAACAATGTTTAAGAACTAGGAACTTTTGTCTTAATAATAAACCTTAGACGGAGCCCTCTAGTGTTGTATTTCTTTAAGTAGTCTATTTTAAGTACTTCTTGTAACTTCGTTGAATCATGTACTTTTCAATATAATATAATCTCTATCTTTTATCATCTCCACAATAATCACAACCTTCGTTTATTTCATTTCCTATCCCATTTGCCCAATTTTCAATCATTTCGCAATAGCATACCGCTGTCCTAGTAGGGATTTGGCAAGTTTCATATTGACTATAGGCTATTACCATTCCGTAGGATTATCCACACGCGTCCTATAACCCATTCAACAAATTTTATTACAGGATATTTTACTACCGCTTCATAAAAACCATTTCACATAATCTTACTCAAAGCTATTTTACTACCATCTCAGGAAATTATTTCACAAGATTTTAAACCACGTTATATTACCACCATCTCATAAGTTGATTTACTAGCATTCTACCAATTATTTACTCTCACGCAAACCAATTTTCTTGTTAAAACAAAATTTAGACTACCATTATACCAAACAATACACTGAACACCATCTAAAAACTTTCAAACAACATAATACTATTTCAACTAAACCAAGCATCGCATCATTAGTCCTCAATTATACATAGCCTGATCACCTATGTATAATTCAGGAAGGATTATGCCATGAAGAGGACAATCATCTTTTCAAAATTCCTAATAACAATCTTCATTCAAAGCGTCCTAAAAAGTAAAGCTGTGTAAACAAATAATTTTTTTTTCATAAACCTCCCTGTTGATAAACCTTCTCTAGGAACCTACACCACTGGTTACCCACTTAACCATTAAGTTGGATTTTCACCATTAACCTTTCTAGGAAAGAATTTCAGAATTATATAGTAAGCTAATTCGCATTGCAACAGAAAACATAAAATCTCACGAGACAAACCAAATCACTGTCTTTGGCATAGTCACCAAATCCTATCATTCCAGAAGTACTAGTTAGACCAATTAAGACAATGAACCTAAGACATGATCCATTTTAGAAATGACCAAGTAAGTTAAGTACTCATAATTGCAAGATCTGCCTTGGAAAGGCATGATACGATTTTGGAAATACGAGAAGTTGAACCCTAGGTACATTGGACCATTTAAGATTCTATTTAGAATCGGCCGACTGACATGCAGACTTGAGCCTCCGTCAGAACTCATCAGCGTACATAACACATTCCATGTATCAAACCTTAAGAAGTGTCTTTCAGATGAATCATTCAAAATCCCATTAGAAGAAATTCAACTCGACCATAAGCTTAATTTCGTGGACGAACCAGCAGAAATCATGGACCGTGAGGTCAAACAGTTGAAGCAGAGTCGAATTCCTATCGTGAAAGCTCGCTGAAATTCTCGAAGAGGTCCCGAGTTTACTTGGGAGCGGGAAGACCCGATGCGTCTCAAATACCCACATCTTTCCACCAAGTCCCCTCAAGAGACCGACATCAACTGAATTCAGGGACTGGACTCCTTTTAGGGTGGAAGACTGTGACAACCCGTAATTTCAGGTCATTTTCCAAACCTCGACAAGTTACTATTCATCATTTCACTATTCATCATTTTTGAAGTCAGTTTGAGACTTTGCGAAGTTTTCAAAAATTTTCCTATTCACAAAACACTATTCATTCCCGGAGGGAAATCACTATTCATGCTTATCATAGGTTTACGGGTATTCAAATGCGCGTAACCAGTATGGTTTAGCTGCGTATTCATGCATCATCATAAAGGGCAATCATATAGACTAGAGTAGTTTACACATCATCAGTAATATCACCAGCATATTAGGTCATGCACGGGTCTGTGTAATTTTCATAAACGTATGTTTAGTTATTTTATAAACGTTACCACTCAGTCATCACTACGAATAATACACCCGACACTCCCGACAATGATCATAATATATTTTCAAACTCATTATAATGATATAGAATTTTCTTTATTTATTTACCCGGTGTTTTTAAATCGTTTGCTATATTTCTCGTTAAACGCTTATAACTGACGTGGTTTGCGAAATTTCAACCCGATAATTATTCTAACACCCGATTCTTGCAAGGAATATGATTTTATAATTTTTACAACTTCGTCATATTTTATTTTAACTCGTCAAGATTTATTTCTAGTTAACTCGGTACCCGGTAACACCCAATGTATACTTAAAACAACTAACACATGCTAATTGAGGGGGAAAAGATCATTAATTAGCCACATATTCTCCTTTTTTCTTCCACATGTGCCCCCCCCCCCCTAGCACCCCTAAACTTCTATTTTCACTTGATTATTAAGACTATAATTAATGAAGCAGGAACATATGTCTTTGATTTTATTTCAGTAACACATACATAACAAATAAACTAGCAAAATATCAAACTCCCTCATCCTTTTCTCTTCCATTTGGATCGGCCACAACAAGAACACAAGGATAAATCCATCAATTTTTCAAGAACTAGTGATAATCATGGCTCATTTGTAGTTCTAGTTAGGATTTTGAAATAAAAATCCCTAGAATACATACACATTTACTTCCAAAAATCATCAAATCTTCAAGTAAGTGGTTCATATAAATTTTCAATCTTTTATACTTCCATTTGACATATTTTGTTGTTCTAGCAACTAATCATGCAAATATATACATGTTAAACATACCACTTGATACTCATTTTCATTTTAAACATAGATCTATGGATTTTTAGTTATAACCTCATGAAATCTACCATTGTTGGTGATGTTTAGGAACCCATGACACCCTAAGAAGGTGTATGGTAGGATTAGACTAGTTGTGGTGTTGATTGGAAGTGTTTTGAACAAGTCTTGAACTAGAAAAGTGGTTTTTGCAAACAATAGAAAAGGTTCTGTCCAAGATCGTGAAATCTGGAAATCTCAGTAAACTTTGGACTATTTTGGCTTAAATATTTAGAAAATACATTCAAAAACGAAAACGTGGCCGCTTGAATGAGAAAAAACCAACTTACGACGAAAAGGATACGCTAATTCTAAATTTGACGACGAAAAACTAAAATCTGAAAATATTGCGTGCTGTTTGCCGAGATTCAATGGACAAAACGAGGTGTTAGACTTGATCTAGAAGAGCCGACCTACTGAAGATATGTTAGTTCATGTTAATACGAAACCGTGGATATAAAGAACATAGAAAAGGAGCTTATAACGACCGAGATACGCGCGTTTAATGTCCGATGATTTCGTTAAAATTCCATCAGCTTTTAACAAAAATACATTATATTGAGAGCCATTTTTCTCATTGAACGATAACCATAAGATCAAAAGTTAAATGATACGTCTTCAAGACATCGTTACAAGGTTTTCAAAAACACCGAGCATATTCACTAACACTTAACAAGTACACTTTTATGACTAGTTTTACAAGGTCATTCGGTCATATTTTTACAAGTATTGAAAAATGTCAATTTTTACGACGAGAACTCTATACTTATCAATAAATCCTCAAACGACAATTGTGGGTTATCGTTGTAACGTAATTACACGAAAAGTGTTTATTAACTTAATAAGACGTCAAAAATATATTTTTCGACGATAAACATTATTTCCAAAATTTCCGAGCGATATCGGTAACATACGTATTTGCATGTGTTGCGTAAATTCATGACTTACATTAGAACATACTAATCATATTAGGTTGCGGTTAGAGACCGAGCCTCATTTCAGCATATTCATATTTGTCATTGTTGCTATCGCATCAGGTGAGTTTTCATAGCCCTGTTTTCAATTTACAATTTCATTTCTAAACTCTCGGGGGAGAATACATTGCACATCATTTTATTACAATTTCATGTACATTAAATTCATTTACATTGCTCAAGTTACTTCATTACCAAGTTAAAGTCCCTTTTTATTTGTCATGGACCATTAATTGACATTAAGCTAGGATGAGTGAATAGATCTATTGAGGGTGACTCCTCCGTTCGGGTTGGTAGCACCAACTTGTCAAACGAACGCATTTCATTTGAATTATATCAGAGTGTCTGACAAAACACTCAGTTGGGGCGTACATTATTAGTCTAGCTTCGGGGTCTTGAGCTTATAGCAATTGTATTATTTTAATTGTATGACGAAATTGATATGGCGACATTGCCAAACCAATTTTAATCTTGTGGTCCATATATTACACTTGTTTACTTAAACCAAATCTTATGTGGCAGTGGGTTGTAAACTCACAGGTTGCAAGTCTTGCATGGGCGGGACTTGGGATTGGGTGGATTTACAATGCCTTTGCTTGGGAAATCTTATTCTTATTGCTTTACATTTTACAATAAACTCTATGAACTCACCAACCTAGTGTTGACACATTTTAGCAATTTATTTTCAGGTAATTAAGGCATTCACATCATGACCGGCATTTGGGCTTATCATAGAGTCGCGATGACGACGCGTCTCACTTATATTTTATGCACTAAAATTTATTGTTTGGTTTGTAACAACTTACTTCCGTGAATTTGAAACATCTTTTGGGACCTAGCTTTTGTAACTCTGAATGTTTTAATCAATTAAACAATGTATTTTCAAAATGACACTTTAGGTCGTTCAATATAACTGTAACTGTGATGCTATGGAAGTCACGCCCCAGGTATTCCATTCCGCTGCAAGTCAGGTATTTTGGGGGTGTGACAGTATATTTGGACTAGATTTCTTAAGGATAAGACACAAGCTTTCGAGGAATTCAAAATCTTTAGCAAGAAGGTCCAAAATTAACCGGGTTGTACAATAGTATCAATTAGGACGGATCATGGCCAGGAATTTGATAATGAAGTGCAATTTGGAGTATATTTTTATGCTAATGGTATTACACACAATTTCTCGGCTCCACGTACTCCACAATCAAATGGGTAGTTGAGCGGAAAAATTGTACTCTACAAGAGATGAGTAAAATGATGTTGAATGAACAATCAATTCCGCAAAAGTTTTGGTGTAACACGGTGGACACCTCAACTTACATACTTAACAGGATCTTGATTAGACCAATCTTAGGAAAAACACCATACAAAATCTTGAAAGGTAGAAAACCTACTCTAGATTACTTTAGAGTGATTGGAAGCAAGTTCTTCATACTAAACAGAAAAGACTACCTCACCAAGTTTGACCCAAAGTCTTACAAAGGTGTTTTCCTAGATTACTCTCAAAATAGTAAAGCCTACATTTTCTTAATTAAGGAAACTATGAAAGTCAAAGAATCACTCAACGTGACATTTGACGAAAGTCCTCCACTAACTAAGACATCACCCTTGGTCGATGATGAATTAGATAAGGAAGAAACTATTAAGGTCAATGGCAAGAAAACCTTAGAAAATGACATTGCGGATGAAATAGTTGAGGTTGACGAAGTTGTCAAAATTAAGGAATCCAAGAACCATCCAATAGAAAATGTCATAGGAAACCTAAACCAAAGAACCCTTAGGTCACAAGCACAAAACAAAAGTAATTTCTTTTGTTTTATATCTATCGTAGAACCAAAGAATGTCGGTGAAGCAATAAACTATGAAAGCTGGGTAGTTGGCATGCAAGAAGAGTTAAATCAATTTACCATAAACTAAGTTTGGGATCTAGTACCTCCACCTAAGAATCAAACCATCATAGGAGCTAAGTGTGTTTTTAGAAATAAACTCGACGAAAATGGCGTCGTAACTAGGAATAAAGCCAGGTTGGTAGAACAAGGCTACAACCAACAAGAAGGAATAGATTACGATGAAACTTATGCACTCGTAGCTAGATTAGAGTCTATTAGGATATTCCTTGCCTATGCTTGCGCTTTAGACTTTAAACTATACAAAATGGACGTGAAAAGTGCATTACTAAATGGTTATATCAACGTGGAGGTATACGCTGCACAACCTCCGGGATTCATTGATTTCGAAAAGCCAAATCATGTTTATAAACTCAAGAATGCTCTTTATGGTCTCAAACAAGCTCCCAAAGCTTGGTATGATAGACTAAAGGCATTCTTGCTTAAACATGAATATATCATGGGAATGGTTGATAACACACTTTTCACAAAGAAAGGAAATTCACATCTCATCATTGTTCAAATATATGTTGACGACATTATATTCGGCTCAACTTGTCCAGAACTGTGCGATGATTTTTCAAAGATCATGCGTGACGAGTTTGAGATGAGCATGATGGGCGAATTAAATTTCTTCCTTGGTCTACAAATAAAACAAATGGAAGATGGTATCTTCTTTAACCAATCTAAGTATATTAAAGAGATGCTTAAGAAATTTAGTTTAGAAGAGTCTAAGCCCAAGAAAACTCCCATGTCCACGGAAACAAAACTTACGAAAGATGAAGAAGGTAAGTCTATGGATAACACTAAGTATAAGGGTATGATAGGTAGTTTATTATACCGAACGGCAAGTAGGCCCGATATCATGATTAGTGTCGGCCTTTGTGCTCTCTTCTAAGAGGATCCCAAAACCTCTCACCTTGAAGCGGTTAAGCCTATCTTCTGATACATTAAAGGCACTATACACTTGGGACTGTTCTATCCCAAGGGACCGGTGTAGAAACTATTGTCTATGCCGACTCTGATCACGCGGTAGATTATGTGTATTGAAAAAGTACGAGTGGCGTTTGTACCTTCATGGGTTGTTGTCTAACTTCTTGGTTCTCCAAGAAACAAATGGATCTTGCTATCTCCACGACCGAAGCCGAATACGTAAGCGCCGGAAAGGCATGTCAACAAGCACTATGGATGAAACAAGCTCTAATCGACTATGACATCCATCTCGACAACATCCCGATTATGTGCGACAACAAAGGGGCTATGGATTTGAGCAAAAACCCCGTTCAACACTCTTGTACTAAACACATCGAAATTCGTCACCACTTCCTTACCGATAACATCCAAAAAGGAAACATTTCTATTGAGAAAGTTCCCTCTCAAGAAAATATCGCCGATATCTTAACCAAACACCTCAAATGAGAATCCTTCAACTATCTACGTCTAAGTCTAAGAATGAAGGAACATATCCCGTAAACCCTGTATTATGACTATCTAAATATTTTATTGGAAATATTAAAGTCATCCCTCGTATCCCTCTAATGACTACTTACATATTTCCTCGAAAATATTAAAGGTATCTCTTATCGTCTAGTCTAGTTCTTCTCGTTAAAAGAATTTTTTCGGTATAAATTCTCTCCTCGTGTCAAAAAGTCTCACTAAATCAACGAGACTTATTCGTCAAAAATCAAAATAAGACAAAAACTCGTCCCAGCAGATCACGACACCACTAAAGTGGCACGGCACCATTAATTTTATTGGTACCGTAGATCTGATATTGCCCGTATTTTAGTGTTCTTTTCCCTCACTATTCACTTTTAAACTTTCCCAATTTCTGCCACTGCTGTCAAAACCAAACCTCACAACCCAAATTCAATTACACTCTTTCAAAATCAAATTCGATGCATTAATTTTCAAAACTATCAACCACTACTACTTTCACAACATCAATTGTAAGTCATTTAACTTTAATTTACCTTAATTTTAAGTCTAAGGTTTGTTCATACATAAAAATTGAATTGGGGCTTTTCAATTTTGATTGAGACTTTATGAAATTAGAACTAGGATTAGACAATATATAACAATCATGATTACCTCAACATAGGATTTGCATAAACCTACTAAAATCACATATTTTGGTCCAAACTTTGTTTTTATAATTATATTAAGTATGTTTAAGAGGAATCATGTCTAGAATACATGAAATTGGATTAGGAGTCATTAACAATCAAACTCTTCAAACTTAAAACTCTTGGCGCCAAAACATTGAAATTGCCAAACACCCCATTTCTATTGTTTTCGAAAAATTTCACTCAACTAGGATCATGAAACATTTTTTGTGCATTGTTGATACAAACTAAAAACGTTTTCGCATGCATACATGATCTCACAAATATTGATCGAATACCATAACTAATATGTATTCTTCAACATATTTGTTTTTGAAAAAGTGAAGTTAGGAGTGTTTGGGTAATCTCATCATTTTCATTTTTAGAGTCGAGATTACCGAACATCCACATGGTTGCATATAGGCACACACTAGGCACATATGCTCAAAACAAGTACTCTCAATCTTAATTTTTCTTAAATTTTCCTATAGGTAACAAAAATGTCTCATGAGTATGATTTTGATCACCTTCTAACCGGCACCTATACTACCAAAATCTCTCGTAAACCAACAAAACCCGGTAGTCACGTTCGTGCCTATGTTAATTTTGAAACCCGTCGGCTTCATGAAGGTTGAGTCGTTGATCCATCTTTAGTTTATCATAGGGATATCAGCACCTCATTTAGAGCTAGGCTTCGATTGCTTGCTTCACATCAACGAGCACGTTTGTCTTTGTTTTGTGTTAGAATTCTTTTGACAAGTTGAACTCGTACATAATGAGAATCAATCTTTGTCACTTTGGTTTTGGATCCGAAATTTCAAATTTGTCTTAACACTTGACCAATTTGCTCAAATTCTCCGAATCCCCAATCATGGGCAATGTGCCTATAATGAAGATTGATGTCTTGAGTCTCTCTTCAACTATCGAGAAGAGAATAGTCCATATTGTTCCTACATACCCTCTCCAACTGAACTTACCAAACTCATCCGTACTCATAAGTACTTTCCTTACCAAGATCCAACAAAAATTCGTTTGGAAGAGGTTCGTTATGAACTAATCTCTTGGGCAGTCATTCTATGAGAAAATGTTCTCAGTCTAAAAGGAAATCGTGAGCAACTTCTGGCGTGTTGTGCTCATATGATTTACTGTCTTCATACTCAAAAACTGTACAATCTTGCCTATTTCTTCGCTAAGCGAATTGTACATCTCTAGGGTAACAAAAATAAATTGATACCCTATGGGATGTTCCTGAGTCCCCTTTATCACCACTTCATGAACTTTCATCCATACCTTCGTGGTCCTCAATACTCACTCTTCAATCCCGTCATTGATCCCCTTAATGAGTCGCATATCTCATCCATCCTCATTTCCGAATCTTCCACCAACTATGCACCCTTTGATGATCCTAATCATGAGGAAGAAGTGCAAGCTCAAGTCGAGAGTGTGATGAAACGGGATCAAGTTCAAATCATTCTTAAGAAGCCACGTCATGAGTAGTTAGGGAGGGATTATTACTTCTATCTTGTAAATTATATTTATCTATGGCTAAATTTATTAAGGCTTATTACTCCTATATTTTGCATGTTACTGTTTTCTATTACCTTGCATGATTAAATAGTTATCTTGGATGACAGCTTATTTTGTCCTTTTTGATTGCATGCTTATAGCTTATTTTAGATAGTTGCATGTTAATCTTTAATTGATAGGAGTAGCTAAATATAGGATATATTTGGAAAATTAATCTTTAGTGGTTTAAGGTACTAACATTTCTGGTAAATAGTCCCCCTAGAAAACTCGTTTTAGCTGCCCAGAACTAGACAACACAGGAAAATTCATGACTCCCAGGTCACGGTACCATTAAATAGGCCATGGTACCATTAAATTTAACGGTACCGTGTGGTATTTAGTGGTACCGTGCCCTTGTTTAACGAATTTTCACTGTTTCCTCTGGATCCCTGCATCCCTAACCTTAAACCTGCAATATTTTGCAAACTCTCATGCACCCTAAGATTCCCTCACTACACCATATGACACTTCCACCAACTTTAATTCAAATCCCACAACTCTTGCCTATTTAAAGCATCACCATTGCAAGCATCTCTTGCATCTCAAATTTAACCCTCCATTACACATTCACCATGTCTTCCACTCAAGCTTCACCAACTCATATCTCCAAGAAGCCTAGGATCACCGTTAGACCACCAAACAAAATAACCTTTAAACCACCACAACCACAAGCCGCCATGTTCATTGACTTAACCAATGACAATGATGATGAGGGAGTCAACACACCACCTTCCCAAAGCACTCCTTGCTCTTCTACACCACCAAATGCTCCATCAAAGACTTCCTCAAATGGAACTTCCTCATCCTCATCATCATCCTTTGGTACTCGTCTATCCTCTATGGATATGTCATTCACTCTATCACCCATTACCCCATTGGATTATGTTATGCCAACTCCCTCACCACCATACTCACCACCACCTCCATCTCCAATCATGGGCCAACCTATCCAACTTCATCCGGTTGACATACATAGTGCAAATTGTCTATGTTGTCTTCATAACCGCAGCTTCATCTTCTCTTTGAGAGATGAACTACACTTCATGTTCACCTATGTTGAACATCTTTTGACACCCCCACAACCTCCAATCATGTCACCATCTCCACCTCCCAATAGCCCATTCAACTAAGCCTATTGATGTTTAGTGTTCAAAAATAAATGATTAGGATCCCTTTTGGACTAGAAGCAAATCTTAGGGCCTCTCAAGTCTCTAAAGATTTATGTGCGTTTCTTTTAGTTTATTTTTATGTTTGTATTGTAGTCATGCTTTATTTATGACATCTTCATTTTGAATGCATGGGCTTATTGTATGGTTGTTTTATCTTTATTGTTTTTGGCTTCTTAGCCCTTTTCTTAGTTTATGGTTGGATATTTGTCTTGGTTGCTACATGTTAGATATTGTATATGTGTCATCTAACCTTGTTTTGTAGCAAGTACCATTGCTCGATTCCTTGGTGTCCTCCAAACGAGGGGGAGTATACATCAAGGGGGAATCTTCGCGATCATTTTGCTTCGACAAAAAGGGGAGAAATGGGATATAAACTCATACTAAAAACTTGTTAAAATTAATCTTTCACTTAAAATGAGTTTATGTTTTGTCATCATCAAAAAGGAGGAGATTGTTGATGCAAATAATGTCCTAAAAAGGTTATTTATATCTTTCGATAACTCCACGTTTTGATGATAACAAAGTGTGAAAACAATTTACGTCAAAATTAACGTAAGCAAGTTTTTAGTCGAAATATCCCGTTTCTACGTAAATCACTCTGGGTAAGAACAAACAAATTTGCAACTTGACAAATGATCAAAGAAGTGAATTTGTGTTTTAAACTTCACATTTTTAATGTGACAAAACATTTTTTCAAAAAAACATTTTACAAATTATTTTTGAATTATAAAGAAATGTTTTAATTGGAAAAATAAGTTTAAAAATCATAACAGCTATTTTTCCCCCCAAATCAACTCCAAACTTCCCCAAATAAACTTCCACCACTAAAAACAAAAAATGAAGCGTCTTTCTCTGGCACAGTACCATGGTACCACTAAATTTAGTGGTACCGTGTGGTATTTAGTGGTACCATCCCACTATAACGGGCAAATTTTTTTCTGCCTATAAATACCAGCCCACTTCACAGTTTTTGGGCATTCTTTTTCTCACACAACTTTCTGAGTTTAAAATTCTGATCACATTTACTCTCCTTTGGTCATTTAGTTAGTTTCTTTTGTTTTAAGAGTGATCCTATCATCCAACCAAGTGATCACCTTCATTCCTCTACCAGTGCAAAAGAAGAACACAAAGTATCAAGAAGATACAAGGTGTTGTAGTTATAGTGTAGTGCAGTTGTAACATTTGTTACATACTTGTTGTATCTTAGTATACACCAAGTTGGTTTTCTTTTGTGTAGTTTGTGAGTGTGGATCATTTTGATCTTTTTGAGATCTTGGAGATCTCTTGTAGCTTGTGTGCTTGTGTGTCGATCAAGTGGATCAAGGTAGATCAGGTAGATCGTGTGAAGTGTGTTGATATCAAGGTAGATCAGGTAGATCGTGTGAAGTGTGTTGATTGTGCGATTTAGTAAGGATCGTGGTAGATTAGTACTCGACATTTAGGTTATTGTCGGAAATTGTGATAAGCGACGTTGTACGGTTTTTTTCATCTTAAGGGAGCTAGGTTGACATAGTGCTTAGAACTCTCGAGTTGGGTACTTGGGGAGTGGAGAAGGGCGAAGAAGAGCTTCGTGACCGAACCACTATAAATCCCGTTGTCTCGGTTTGATCTTTCCATATCATTTCTTTATACTCATTATTTATGTTAGATAATATAGCTTAGTGTTCATATTGGTGTTGATTGATTTCACAAAAGCATCGAATTAAAGTTTTTCACAAGTAAACTTTTATAACTAACGAAAAACCGGTAAAACTATTCAACCCCCACTTCTAGTTTTCCACAGGAATGACTCGAATTTTTTAAGAAGCAAGAGTTTGAGTATATAGATAAGATTAATGTCTTAAAAGTTGAACTTTTTGTAAAAGAAACTATTATTGAAAAGCTTAGGAAGAGGCTTGGAACAGCTCAAAAAGAAAAGGATGTAGTTCAAAAAGAAAATTAATGCATGCAACTTACAGTAAATAGGTTTGAATATGCATTTGAAAGTGTAAACAAGATCATAGAATGTTAAATAGTTGACAAGTTCAAGAAAGGAAGTGGTTTAGGCAATAACGAAGTTCCACCTCCCGTTACAGGAAAGTTTGTGCCTCCAACTACTGACTTATCTTTTACTGGTTTAGAATAGTTTGCTAATGAGCCTGTACGTGAGAAAAGTAGAGTTAAGTCTAGTGAGGAAGAACCTAAGGTAGATAAGAAGTATGATGATGCCCTAATTATTGAATACTGGGTGTCAGATGATGAGGAACAGGGGTTGTCTCAATTTAAAGTAGATAAGAAAGCATTTGAGTCTAGTAATGTTAAGAAAGAGTTTGTCAAACCTAAAACAAATAGGGAAACTATTAATCATATTGAGCAACCTAGGTAGAACACTCACATACCTAGAGGAAATCAAAGAAACTGGAATAACCTGATGTCTCAAAGATTAGGAAGTGCTTTTGAGATATTTAACAAAGCCTTTTATGTCTGTGGAAGTTTTGAACATTTGCAGTATGATTGTCATTAACATCAAAAACAGTTTAAAAATCAAAGGATGGTAAAATCTGTATGGATCAATGCTTCAAGGGTGAATCACCAAAATCTTTCTAAACAAACTCACCCCTGTGCAAAAAGGAACATGGTTCCAAGAGCAGTGCTAAAGAAGTCTGGTTTAGTATCACTTAATATTGCTAGACAAAAAGTTTCAATACTAGCAGTATTGGTTAATACTACTAGATAAGTAAATACTGCTCACACAGAAACAATAGTGAATGGCGCTAAGTCAATGTCACATTTTTCTAACACAGCACATTCAACTGCTAAAAGGCCCATTCAAAAGAATACAATATTTAATACTGTTAGGCCAAAAGCAGTAGTTAATACTGCTAAGCCAAAAGTAGTAATTAATACTATCAAGGGAAATCATTCTTTTGCTGTTAAGTCCTCAGCTTGTTGGGTTTGGAAACCAACGATTAAAGTTTTAGACCATGTTTCCAAGCATGACAGTGCATCAATCACCCTTAAAAAGTTTGATTATGTTGATGCACAAGGCAGATCTAAGTCAGTGATGGCTTAGGTCCCCAAAAAAAATGATTTTCTCACCTTATGTACAGGGCAATCCACAGGTGGATTTATAGGATCAAGGAGTGATTGATAGTGGATGCTCAAGGCACATGACATGGAACATGTCCTATCTTACTGATTATGAAGAAATTGATGGAGGATATGTTGCTTTTGGGAATAACCCCAACCGAGGGAAAATCACAGGCGAAGGTACTATTAGAACTGGTAAACTAGATTTTGACAATGTGTATTTTTTGAGAGAGTTAATTTTAATATATTTAGTGTCTCACAAATGTGTGAAAAAAAGAATAGTGTTCTTTTTAATGACACTGAATGTATTGTCTTATCTCCAAACTTTAAGTTAATTGATGAAAGTCAAGTTTTCCTTAAAGTTCCTAGAAAGGATAATATATAAAGTGTTGATTTAAAGAACATAGTTCCTAATGGAGGTTTAACTTGTCTCTTTTCAAAAGCCACATCCGATGAATCTAAACTTTGGCATAGAAGGTTAGGTCACTTGAATTGGTTAAGGGAAATCTTGTAAGAGGTTTACCTTCAAAACTTTTTGAAAATGTTCAAACCTGTGTTACTTGTCAGAAAGCAAAGCATCATAGAGCCTCTTGTAAGTCCAAAACAGAGAACTCAATCAGTCAACCTTTAAATATATTGCATATGGATTTGTTTGGTACAACATTTGTAAAATTCTTAAAGAAGAAAATGTATTGCCTAGTTGTCGCAGATGATTTTAGTGGCATTCTTAAGTCCTTTATAACTAGGATAGAAAATTTAGTAGATCATAAGGTTAAAGCAATAAGATGTGACAATGGAACTGAGTTCAAGAATAAAGAGATGAATCAGTTTTGTGAGATGAATGGTATTATGAGACAATATAGTGTAGCTAGAACTTCTCAAAAAAATGGTGTAGTTGAGAGGAGAAATAAGACACTAATTAAGGCTGCTAGGATTATGCTAGGTGATTCTAAGTTGCCAACTACTTTTTGGGCTGAAGCAGTTAGTACTGCTTGTTATATGCAAAATAGAGTGTTAGTTGTTAAGCCTCATAACAAGACCTCATATGAACTTTTTCATGGTTGAACACCAACTTTAAGTTTTATGAGACCATTTGGGTGTCCTGTTACTATTCTCAATACCATACATCACTTAGGCAAATTTGATGGTAAGGCTGATGAAGGTTTCTTTGTTGGATACTCTCTGAATAGTAAAGCTTTTAGAGTATTCAATAGTATAACAAGGATAGTGGAATAGAACTTGCATATTAGGTTTAGTGAGAGTACACCTAATGTTGTAGGTATTGGACCAGATTGGCTATTTGATATTGATTTACTAGCAAGAACAATGAATTATGAGCCAGTTGCTGCAGGTACATAGTCTAATGGTTTTGCAGGTACAAAGGCTAATAATGGTGCAGGTCAAGCTAGAAAGGAGACAGAACCTGCAAAAGATTACATTCTTCTACTACTATGGAATGTTGATCCACCATTCTCAACCAAAGATTCAAAGAGTTCTCAAGATGATGAAGTCAAGTCTTCAGGTGATGATGAAAAGAAGGATGATGAAGATCCAAGAAAAGAAAGTGAAAGTGTTGATCAAGAGAAGGATGTTAATGTTAACAGCACTAACAATGTTAATACTGCTAGTTCAACTGTTAATGTTGCTGGCACAGAGAAAATACTTTTGATGATAAAGACAATAGTAAATTTTCACATGATCAACAAATGCCTATATTGGAAGAAGTATTGTTTGATAGTGATGAAGAACACCCCAACCCGGCAAGGGTAGAAGTGTCACGCAAATGGTGACATATCAAAGGCAAGCATAACATACGACTTACATAATACAAATGGTGTACAATGTTACCAAGGAAAATATACCAAATCTACGTAGTCATACATAAATGAATACTAAAACTAAGGTATCGTCTTCATAAGCTAATCTCTCATCCCAAAGCAAACCCAAGCTCCTGGCTTCCTACTAAAACCTGCCGCAGGAAAAGAAATGCGGCTGAGCTTAAAAAGCCCAGTGAACAGATATATAATAAACGGAAACAAAATCAAATGGAAATGAACAGACATATCATAATGAATGAGATATAGGAAAAGGAAATAAAGAGTAAGGTTTAGGACAGTCATCCACCACGAGCCCATATCAAAACATATCATATCATAGCATATCATAATCATATAGAGGGGATGCCTCTCAAATAAGCCGATAATATGAGGGGTGTCCTCATGTACCAGTTGGAGTGATCAGCTCCCGAACTTTGTGAAAGAAGTGGATTGCACCCATCCTCAGTCACCATATCATATCAAAACGAACTGTCCACGAACACGGACTCGAACCTAGGATGCATCCATTCGCCCCCCGAACAAATCATATTGGCCATAACAAAACATATCATAGTGTGCTAGCATATCATAATCAAAATGGGGACGGTGTAACCAAATCACTAGGGCTACACGCTAGTCATGCCAGTGGTGCATCACAGACACGGCCATGTTACCTTCATGGCTAGGAAACGAACTTGGCTCGGGTATCAAACTGGGGTCAAAGGTCAAAGGTTCATATCAAAGCAAAGGTTCATATAATCATTGTCCAAATATCAAGGTTCAAAGTAAACAGGGTCATATCGAACATCAAGGTCAAATGAATTGAACAACGAATCAAAGTGTAAGGAACATAGCAATGGTATAGGAAATCTTAAACGAATCAAGTTCAATGAGTCCAAACGAGAGAAAAGCACCCTTACTAAAAAGGGTAGAATATCTGTACCTTAAACCGCCAACGAATCCATAACATAAGAATAGGAAGTAACTCCCTCTTGAGCGAATCTACACGAATTAATGATCGGCTAATTATTAATAGTTCAATTCAAATCAGATTTACTCATTTTCGTCGGCTTTCCATTTTTAGTGACTTTTAGGGTTATCAATGCCAATTAAATAACTTTAAGACGTGATATGATAAGTATTATACTTTAGGGTTGCTTTTGACAATCTCCAAAGATTAGGGTTCAATATAACATTTTAATAAGTTTAAGGTTAACGGTGTAAATTATCAAAATTAAAATATTAAGAATGTCAAATAAAATTACTTTAAAGTTTATGCTATAACTTTATATTAGATGGTAAATTTTAGACCCGTCGCCCACAATTTATATAACATCTTTTCGGCCTCATCACAAAATACTCACACACGACATAATTTAACGAGGCACACTTTTTTACGCAAAATCAATAAAAGAGACACAACACCTTTACCCCTCAACACACACAGCCGCATTTTAGGGAATTTATCTTGTCATCGCACAGGGAACAAGGAGGTCGACTAGGGGCCAAACTTTATGAGTGGGAGATTTATTTATCTTTAAGCGAGCATGTATAATGATAAACAAGGAAAGAAATATAAAAGATGGAGCTATACACGTTTACTCAACTGAACCAATACATAAGTTAAAAACTAACTTGACCATGCACATGCATATCACTCAAACTTGCTCACTGATGAACGTACATATTCAATCCAAGAACCTTACATCCTGATTGTCCATACTCGACCCTCGCAATACTTATTACGCTTTCCCTATTAACGTATCACATTAAATCATATAGTACATTAGGTCGATCGATTCAATAGTTTATTAAGGTGCATTAAGTTGTCATTAGGGTCGATGCTAGAGTGACATACGACTGTCACAAGACCATGAATTGCATTAGTTTAAAACAGATTTTTGTTCACATGAGACAGCCCACACTAAAAAAAAGTTTTCAACGAGCTAAAACGAGGCCAAACCAAGCACGTTTTCAAAGAGGTTTAGTTGATCACTTAGGGTGCGTTTTGGGTATAGAATACGACGCCACCACGACCATAAGTCTCGACACAAGTGAGCTACATATCGCGACACAAAATAGCCATAAGATTCGACTCACATAGTCACAACTACGACACCATCACAGCCCCCATACGACACAGCATGTCTATGCGACATAGACCAAATTAACGACACCAAGCTCGACCTTAAACTCAAAACTAGACAAGCTGATTATAGAACATACTCGATTAGCAAAACAGAAACAAGGTCGACACAAAAAAGGGATGCCAAAATGACACCAAAACAGCCCGTATGTATACTTCACGAACAACCATCTAGGAGGCGTATAGTTATCTTTTAATGCGCTATCTAAAGGTTGATAGTGAGGGCTCGTTTATGTTGTAGGTCGACTTCCAAAAAAAACCATACATAAACACGATACAAAAACAGTCACCATATGTGGCGTTAAATTCTTATATACATGGTTTAGGTTTGTTTACTTTTAGATCATGATACATACTTATGTGAGGTGAGAAATAAGGGACAATAGGGGACGATGATACCTTTTTGGATTGAATGGAAAGGAACAAGGCAGTCTTCACGAACACCCCTAGATACGAACAAACACACGAACAGATCAATATGTAGTAACTACTTATCCTTTTTAAAGCACAATATCTTGTTTAGTAACAGCTGGAAGATCCCTTTTAGAGTAAGTTTTAAAGTTACAAAACTTGCTATATGTTTTAGCGTGTAAGTTGATAAAGATTTCATTTGAGGGTACAATATTTTCTTTTGCTTATGACCAGTCATTAATCTAAAGGAATAGTTATATTTTGTACCACATTTAATTATTTAGCTCATACTTAGGTTAATTTTTATACCTATGTCATTGTATTATTTATCTAGTGCTTATAACATTTCAAAGTTTTGAGGGCAATAAGGGAAATTCAAATGAACGGAAATTTCGGGTTTTACAACTCTTCCCCTCTAGAAAAAAATTTTCGTCCTCGAAAATTGAAGTGAAGAGAAGCGGAAAACAAAACGGACCGTGAACAAAATGTGAATGACTTGTTTCTCATGACTCTATCCTGTTGATCATAATAACTTCGGCTTCCTCAGAGAAGACGTACCAGACAGAATTCCAAATAAACGAATAATATGCTAAACGTAACGGATGATAATTGTATCCCCTCAGAAGAGATACTAGGAAAACGTAGGATTGACGGATATCTCATTTATGGAAAAGAAAATAGGCACAGCAGATGAGTTAGTATCGAATCGCAGAAAATATGAGGGTGATATAAACGATTAACTCTTCAGATTATCAAATAGTCTCGTTTCAATATAACCTTTCAAAGGTATCCTCATAAACGGACAGAATCTTGTTTTCCTCAGAATCCAAACTCTCGTATCTTAACTCATAGCAGATCATAATGAAACATATTCAACGAATGCGAAACGTACTTATAGCAAAACGTAGGTGTACTCCTTTAGTAACAGATCGAATCCATACGGACAGGAAACAAAATTTTTTTTTTTTGATAACGTCGAATGGCAGAAAGCTCTACAATAGGACCTAAGATTCTTATCGGAACTACAGAGGTCAGCAAAACGCGCGTCGGTTATCCAAACGTATCAAATCGTATAACGGTGAAAGCAGATCAAGCGTATAGGTAGAATGAACCTAAAGTCTCAATCAGATATCGGAAATTCTAAGGCTTCTAAGGCACTCCTCGAAATATCCTATGACCACAATAAGTGCACGTTATATGATGTAAGTATTATCACGTTGATCAGGCGTCATAATACTAGCATCATATAAATATGCCCTCATGATGGTCATACTTTATCTCAAGTCGTAAACAAAACAACTTAGCTTAGCCACCTATCAGTCCTTCTACCTCCTAGGGTTGGTCCGAATCGATCATCATTACGAATTCAAATTTGGAGAAACAGAACGTACAAATAGCGTAACGGAATCAGTAAGCATCAAATGAAGTTCGTGGTCAAAAAGCGTCAGGTCTTCCACAATCTTATCATCAGGTAACAGAAACTTAAGTAGGTTGAGAGGAAGTGTATTACGTCAGAAATAACTTCATCCTTCACAGAATCAAATTATCCAAACACAAATGTTTGTTCCAAAATCGTCCACTCAAATACATGATTTCAAGATTTCTTCCAAGTCTGAGTAGTCCGTCTACGCTTGACCATCTGATCATACGGTGAGAAGGGATGATAAACTTGAGTCTGGTCCCTCAAGCCTTCGGCACTTCTTCTTGAAACTGTGGTGTAGCAACGTGAATCTCTGGCATGATCATTGTGCATCTCTCCATTAGCAAATCTGCTTCTGCTATCGATTCATCTTAGTACAACTAAAATGAATAAAGAAGCAAGTATGCGTGTCTTCGACAGGTCTCCTAGCACAGCTTAAAATTCACCAACTCGATTACATTCTCCTTCTATGTCCGCCACCACCTTCGTCTTGCAAGAAATGCTTTCCAATCTTTCGCCTCTGAACACAACACAATGTCATACTATGTCCATTTGTTCGAATACTCGCAAAACATGATTATATTAGCCAATACAATTGGCATCACTAAAACTCATAATGATCATAACGAGTACAACAGCAGTTTCAGGAATCATCTTAGGGGAAAAAATTTAAATACGCTTCACGTCACTTTCCTTCTCCTTCACGACTAAAAGTGAAATACTTCATGGTGGTTACTCTCGATTAGTTAACCCCCTTCTTAGAAGTTCTTGTGGTTGCTTCAACAGTCCTTCAAAGCCAAAAGAGGCAATCTGATACGGAGTTTCAAAGGTAGGCCAAATCAATCAATTATACTCGAAAATGGATAACGGTTACGGATAATGATACGGTTAAATTTACGATAGTCGATATGCCGCGGTATACTTCCCTCTTTCTTCTTCATAAACCAACAGGAGCATCCAAAGAGAATACTGAGGTGAACCAAATCATATTCCATCAGCTTCTTTAATCTCTCAACTTCTACAGCAACATGGTTCGTCAACTGAGATCAGTTCAATGCCAACTCTACCTCCCAAGCAGGAGGGAATCTCAAGAGGTTCATCAGAAAACACCGGAAAAATTTTGTACAACAAATACTTCCAATGTCGGAGCTTCTAAGGGTGGATACTAATAGGTGTCAGGAGAACTTGACAATCTAATGAGATCGGAATATGTGCTTTCATAGCAACATTAATCTTAACAGATTTAAGCGGTTGAGAGTCATCATAACAAAGGAAGGGTGAAGCAGATTGTTAAGGATCACATTTCAGATATTGTAGTCTATGGTAGCTTTATGAAGAGCCAGTCAATCCATAACCAAAAGACCTCAAAATCAAATATATCAAAAGTAAATGGATTCGTAGAACGAATATGGTCGTTAAACTAGATGGATAGTTCATATATCAGAGTCAAGTGCATGGTTCATCAATGTGTTGAGATAGATAAGCAAACAGTTCAAGGTGTTGGAATTTTGTTTAGCTTCTTAGCATAAGTGGCAGGTGGGGTGTGTATCATTGGTAATACGAACATCGTATAACCGTCAAAAGTGAGATGTGTGAAATATTAGTTATCAGCATCATTATGCTCAGTTGACAATTTCGTACTGAGATAGTATTTACATCATATCATTCCAAAGGAAACTGGTTGGCAGGCAAGATTCATCATTCAAAGGGCGGGAAGTAAAACTTCCTATATCCATAGTTAATAATCACCAGAGTTCTCATAGGAGTAGTAATGGATTTGCAGGACCGAGTAGTATCAGATGATACATTTATATCCAGCACGGGTAACGAATTTATAGAATGTGACAAACACATTAGGGTTAAATGACCTTCGTGATGGTCGAAAAGGTATCAAACTGTTTATCAAACAGATCGGAAGTGGAGATCAAAATCAGGAAGTGAAACTTAAATGGTGCAAGGTATCCATGTAGTTTTTGAGGAATCCCAAACTTACTTGGTTATTAAGCTTAAGTTGCAAAACTTTCTAGTTTCTGAAACAAATGTTCTTATAAGGCTTAGCTAAAGGCAAAGGCACGAATCAGAGTAATGCGGAAGCAATGCTACTTACATAGAAGTCTTAGTCTACCCATTCCTCATCGGTAATAACTTAAGTTCTTATGGAAAATCCTAAAGCAATTTTTTTTTTCAAAGGTTGTCTTATGAGCGCCTACAGTGGAAACTTAGTGGTCCAAACTTCACAGGCCAAGGGTAAATGTATTACAAGTCGCAGACTGTCTCTCTGATACCATAATTGTAACACCCCAACCCGGCAAGGGTAGAAGTGTCACGCAAATGGTGACATATCAAAGGCAAGCATAACATACGACTTACATAATACAAATGGTTTACAATGTTACCAAGGAAAATATACCAAATCTACGTAGTCATACATAAATGAATACTAAAACTAAGGTATCGTCTTCATAAGCTAATCTCTCATCCCAAAGCAAACCCAAGCTCCTGGCTTCCTACTAAAACCTACCGCAGGAAAAGAAATGCGGCTGAGCTTAAAAAGCCCAGTGAACAGATATATAATAAACGGAAACAAAATCAAATGGAAATGAACAGACATATCATAATGAAGGAGATATAGGAAAAGGAAATAAAGAGTAAGGTTTAGGACAGTCATCCACCACGAGCCCATATCAAAACATATCATATCATAGCATATCATAATCATATAGAGGGGATGCCTCTCAAATAAGCCGATAATATGAGGGGTGTCCTCATGTACCAGTTGGAGTGATCAGCTCCCGAACTTTGTGAAAGAAGTGGATTGCACCCATCCTCAGTCACCATATCATATCAAAACGAACTGTCCACGAACACGGACTCGAACCTAGGATGCATCCATTCGCCCCCTGAACAACTCATATTGGCCATAACAAAACATATCATAGTGTGCTAGCATATCATAATAAAAATGGGGACGGTGTAACCAAATCACTAGGGCTATACGCTAGTCATGCCAGTGGTGCATCACAGACACGGCCATGTTACCTTCATGGCTAGGAAACGAACTTGGCTCGGGTATCAAACTGGGGTCAAAGGTCAAAGATTCATATCAAAGCAAAGGTTCATATAATCATAGTCCAAATATCAAGGTTCAAAGTAAACAGGGTCATATCGAACATCAAGGTCAAATGAATTGAACAACGAATCAAAGTGTAAGGAACATAGCAATGGTATAGGAAATCTTAAACGAATCAAGTTCAATGAGTCCAAACGAGAGAAAAGCACCCTTACTAAAAAGGGAAGAATATCTGTACCTTAACCCGCCAACGAAACCATAACATATGAATAGGAAGTCCCTCCCTTTTCAGCGAATCTACACGAATTAATGATCGGCTAATTATTAATAATTCATTTCAAATCAGATTTACTCGTTTTCGTCGGCTTTCCATTTTTAGTGACTTTTATGGTTATCAATGCCAATTAAATAACTTTAAGACGTGATATGATAAGTATTATACTTTAGGGTTGCTTTTAACAATCTCCAAAGATTAGGGTTCAATATAACATTTTAATAAGTTTAAGGTTAACGGTGTAAATTATCAAAATTAAAATATTAAGAATGTCAAATAAAATTACTTTAAAGTTTATGCTATAACTTTATATTAGATGGTAAATTTTAGACCCGTCGCCCACAATTTATATAACATCTTTTCGGCCTCATCACAAAATACTCACACACGACATAATTTAACGAGGCACACTTTTTTACGCAAAATCAATAAAAGAGACACAACACCTTTACCCCTCAACACACACAGCCGCATTTTAGGGAATTTATCTTGTCATCGCACAGGGAACAAGGAGGTCGACTAGGGGCCAAACTTTATGAGTGGGAGATTTATTTATCTTTAAGTGAGCATGTATAATGATAAACAAGGAAAGAAATATAAAATATGGAGCTATACACGTTTACTCAACTGAACCAATACACAAGTTTAAAACCAACTTGACCATGCACATGCATATCACTCAATCTTGCTCACTGATGAACGTACATATTCAATCCAAGAACCTTACATCCTGATTGTCCATACTCGACCCTCGCAATACTTATTACACTTTCCATATTAACGTATCACATTAAATCATATAGTACATTAGGTCGATCGATTCAATAGTTTATTAAGGTGCATTAAGTTGTCATTAGGGTCGATGCTAGGGCGACATACGACTATCACAAGACCATGAATTGCATTGGTTTAAAACAGATTTTTGTTTAAATGAGATAGCCCACACTAAAAAAAAAGTTTTCAACGAGCCAAAACGAGGCCAAACCAAGCACGTTTTCAAAGAGGTTTAGTTGATTACTTAGAGTGCGTTTTGGGTATAGAATACGACGCCACCACGACCATAAGTCTCGACACAAGTGAGCTACATATCGCGACACAAAATAGCCATAAGATTCGACTCACATAGTCACAACTACGACACCATCACAGCCCCCATACGACACAGCTTGTCTATGCGACATAGACCAAATTAACGACACCAAGCTCAACCTTAAACTCAAAACAAGACAAGCTGATTATAGAACATACTCGATTAGCAAAACAGAAACAAGGTCGACACAAAAAAGGGATGCCAAAATGACACCAAAACAGCCCGTATGTATACTTCACGAACAACCATCTAGGAGGCGTATAGTTATCTTTTAATGCGCTATCTAAAGGTTGTTAGTTTGTTATTAGAGCTCGTTTATGTTGTAGGTCGACTTCCAAAAAAAAACCACACATAAACACGATACAAAAACAGTCATCATGTGTGGCGTTAAATTCTTATATACATGGTTTAGGTTTGTTTACTTTTAGATCATGATACATACTTATGTGAGGTGACTGAAATAAGGGACAATAGGGGACGATGATACCTTTTTGGATTGAATGGAAAAGGAACAAGGCAGTCTTCACGAACACCCCTAGATACGAACAAACCCACAGCCATAGTCACAACGCTCTTTGTTTTGATCACACGAACAGAGCAATAACAATCAAGTTCTCTGGGATTTTTAGAGAGAGAATGAAGGTTTGCATGTGTTTTGTCTAAGTATACGTATGAATAAAATGAGATAGGGTCAAAGAATAGCCTGTTATATCCAAGGTTCTAGGAGGAGCGTGTGGGATATAAAAGGCAAGAAATAAATGTGTTTTATGGTGATTTAAGGATCGGTTATGAAGTATTCAAAATTGTCGAATTAAGTGGGTTTAAAAAGAGTAAATTGGTTTTAATAAAGAGTTAAGCAATTCGGGATTTATATAATCGTGTGTAGCAATATGTAGTAACTACTTATCCTTTTTAAAGCACAATATCTTGTTTAGTAACAGCTGGAAGATCCCTTTTAGAGTAAGTTTTAAAGTTACAAAACTTGCTATATGTTTTAGCGTGTAAGTTGATAAAGATTTCATTTGAGGGTACAATATTTTCTTTTGCTTATGACCAGTCATTAATCTAAAGGAATAGTTATATTTTGTACCACATTTAATTATTTAGCTCATACTTAGGTTAATTTTTATACCTATGTCATTGTATTATTTATTTAGTGCTTGTAACATTTCAAAGTTTTGAGGGCAATAAGGGAAATTCAAATGAACGGAAATTTCGGGTTTTACAAATGCCTATATTGGAAGAAGTATGGGTTGATAGTGATGAAGAAGATGCTGGTAAAGAGGCTGACATAGGCAATTTGGATCCAACAATTCCAGTCAGTCCTATTCCAACCACAAGAATTCATAAGTATCATTCTCTTGAACAAGTGATTGGAGATATGCAGTCTGCTGTATAAACAAGGAAGATAACCAAGGATTTGAAGGAACAAGGGCTCTTTGTTAGAACTCTTAAAGAAAGAAACAATCATAAAGATCTTCAAAACTATTTGTTTGCATGCTTTTTATCACAAGTGGAACCCAAAAAGACAATTCAAGCATTGTCTGATTCAAGCTGGGTAGAGGCTATGGTAGATTTACCTAATAAAAAAAGAGCTATAGGTACAAAATGGGTTTTAAGGAATAAGAAGGATGAAAGAGGGATTGTGAAAAGAAACAAAGCAAGATTGATAGCTCAAGGGTATACACAAGAAGAAGGATTGACTATGATGAAGTCTTTGCCCCAATTGCAAGAATTGAAGCAATTAGGTTATTTCTAGCTTATGCTTCCTTTAAAGATTTTGTGGTGTATCAAATGGATGTTAAGATTGCTTTTCTGTATGGGAAGATTGAAGAAGAAGTGTATGTCTGTCAACCACCAGGATTTGAAGATCCAGACTAACCTGATAAAGTGTAAAAGGTTGAAAAAGCAATTTATGGATTACATCAAGCTCCTAGAGCTTGGTATGAAACCTTGTCAACATATCTGTTGGACAATGGGTTTCAAAGAGGGAAGATTGACAAGACTTTGTTCATCAGAAGACACAAAGGTGATATCTTATTGGTACAGGTTTGTGTGGATGATATCATTTTTGGTTCAACAAAGAATGAGTTGTGCATTGAATTTAAGAAGTTGATGCATTAGAAGTTTTAGATGAGTTCTATGGGAAAACTTACATTCTTCCTGGGATTTAAAGTAAAGCAGAACAAGGAAGGCATATTTATCAGTCAAGATAAATATGTTGCTACAATCTTCAAGAAGTTTGGGTACAGAGATGTCAAGATTGCAAGTACACCAATGGAAATTGGAAAGCCTCTGCTCAAAAATCAAGATGGTGAAGAAGTTGATGTTCACTTGTATAGGTCACCGATTGGTTCATTGATGTATCTTACTTCTTCAAGACCTGAAATTATGTTTGCAGTATATGCGTGTGCTAGATACCAAGTCACACAAAAAGTTTCACATCTTCATGCTGTGAAAATAAAATTTAGGTACTTGAGAGGTCAACAAAAATTGGGCCTTTGGTATCCAAAAGATTTTCCTTTTGATTTGGTAGCAAACACTGATAGTGATTATGCTGGAGCAAGCTTGGATAGGAAGTCTACAACAGGAGGTTGTCAATTCTTGGGATGTAGATTGATCTCATGGTAGTGCAAGAAACAAACTGTGGTTGCAAAATCCACAACAGAAGCTGAGTATGTGGCTGCTTCAAGTTGCTGTGGACAAGTTCTTTGGATTCAGAATCAACTACTTGATTATGGGTACAATTTTTGCATACCAAGATTTTTATTGAAAATAACAGTACTATGTGCATAATTAAAAATCCTGTTTTTCATTAAAAAAAAAAAGAATAAAGAGATCAGAAATCATTTTATAAGAGATTGCAATGAAAAGAAATTGATTCAAATGGTTAAAAGTCATACTGACAAGAATGTTGCTGATTTGCTTACAAAAGATTTTGATGTAAGTAGATTTCAATATTTGATTGCCAGTATTGGAATGTTAAGTCTTTATAATCTTTGATCTCTTTATGTTTTTGTAGAGTTTTGTATGGATTAGTACTGTTATTCAAGTCATTAAATGTTTCTGCTGTTATGTATACTTAGTACTGCTAGTTATACTTAAAATTGCTAAGTTAATGCTTTTGGTTATACTTAAAACTGTTAAGTCTAATCATGTAGTGATTGTTATGAAAATTGCTATTGCTTATGTTCGTTTGGTGTTTGGACTAACATTTTGCCGGAAAAGGAAAAGAAAAAGGTGTTTGGATTGGAATTTGAGTTTATGCTGGTAACTCAAAATTAATACTGCTAGGCATAAGTTAATGCTGCCAGGCTTAACTTAATGATGTTAGGGTTACTACTGCTGGGTTAATTGGGGGTACTAATTTATAAATTCAACCGATTAAGGGTTTATATCAATCATTCACTCACATAATTGATATAATCTGTTCAAATACTCTATCATAACAAACCCTAACTCAATTTTATAATCTAATCACAAAACCTAACACTGTTGGGAATTAAAACTTCCAAGGTGTCAATGTTTCTCAAGATGGTTAAGGCTGCTCATGTGATTACAACTGCTCATGTATTACAAGGAAAATGCTTTAAGTCATTACTGCTACTGGTTATAAAGTTATCGCTGCTTATGAAGATTAAGACTGCTAGTGTATATTATAACTGCTGAGAACTTCAAGGAAATATACACTAAGTAGTTAATGCTGCTAGAAGAAAAGTTAGTGCTGTTAGTACTAACTTACTACTGCTGATGTATTAATGCTGCCAGAGTTAAAGTTTAGTGCTGCTGGAGTATTGATTAGTGCTGCTGATGTATTAAGTCGGTTTATGTGTAAGATAAGTATAGTAATACGGTGTAACATGTTTAGATAAATATATAAAAGATTTATTTTGCATAGAAAGTTATTATAAGCCGACTAGGACTCCTTAGTCTATAAAAAGAGGTCCTAGGGCATAGAGATTTATACGTATTCATTGATTCATAGAGTTATAGCTTCAAGTTTGTAAAACCCTACAACTGTTGAGTATTCGTATTATAGTCAATAATATTGAAGCATTTTGTTTGATATAATTATGTTCTTTATTTACTGTTACATTGTAACAAAATTCTTCTTAAGATCAAGTATAAGATTCCGCATTGTATTTGATAAACTCAAAGAAAATTTCTAAACTTAGTTGTGTTGAATTTATTCAAAGATAACTAAACCTTTACAAGCTAAAGAATTCGATCAAGTGCATAACTGGGATCAACTAGTGGTATCAGAGCATGTGATCTTGAAGCTGTGATCAAGAAGAACCTGTTTAAGCTCGAGATTGTTTAGACCTTACTAAAGACATGGATTCAGAGTCTACACATATGATTGCTGCATCAAAGGTACCAATGCTCAAGCCTGGTGAATATGAGCTTTGGAGAATGAGAATTGAGAAGTATATTCAGATGATTGACTACTCTCTGTGGGAGGTCATAGAGATTGGTGATAGCTTACCAAAAACTGAAACATCTGCTACTGGTGTTGTGACTATTGTGCCTATTAAAACTGCTAAAGAAGAGGCACAAAGAAGATTTGAGGTTAAGGCTAGAAGCACTCACATGACGGGCATTCTTAATGAACATTAGTTGACTTTTAATTCTATCAAGGACGCTAAGTCTTTGTTGGCAGTTATTGAGAAGAGATTTGGAGGGAATGCTGCTACTAAGAAGACAAGGAAGAATCTTTTGAAGCAACAATATGAGAACTTTGATGCTTCAAGTTCTGAGAATCTTGATCAGACCTTTGACAGACTTTAGAAGCTTGTCAGTCAATTACCACTTTTGGGAGAAACAATTCCCCAAGAAGATATAAATCAGAAGTTTCTAAGAAGCTTGTCACCAAAGTGGCATACACATACTGTGGTGTGGAGAAATAAGGATGACCTTTACAACAATCTTAAAGTGCATGAACCTGAAGTCAAAAGGTCATCTAGCTCATCCTCAAGCTCTCAAAACTTGGCTTTTGTGTCCTCCTCCAGTAACAATTCTAGTAGTACTAGTGAAGCAGTTAAAACTGCTCATGGAGTTACTACTGCTGGCACTCAAGTTAATACTGCTAGTTCTATAAACTTTGACAACGTGAGTGATGTTGTTATCTATGCTTTCTTGGCTGGTCAATCAAATAGTTCTCAGATTGTGCATGAGCACTTGGAACAGATTCATCCAGATGATCTTGAAAAGACAGACTTGAAGTGGCAGATGGCTATGATGACAATGAGGGCAAGGAGATACTTGAAGAGTACCGGAAGGCAACTCAAATTCAATGGGAATGATAACATGGGGTTTGATAAGTCAAAGGTAGAATGCTACAACTCTCACAGAAAGGGACACTTTGCAAGAGAGTGCAGGGCACCAAGGAGCCGAGACTACTAGAATAGAGAAAGCTCAAGGAAAACTGTGTCTGTGAAACCTACAAATTCCACAGCTTTGGTGTCTTGTGATGGATTGGGTGGATATGATTGGAATGCCAAGCAGCAGAAGCACCAAACTTTGCACTCATGGCTTATTCTTCTTCATCAAGTTTTGACTCTGAGGTATCTAATGATTCTGGTTGTTCTTTTAAATCTTGTTTAGATACTGTTGAGTTGCTTAAGCTTATGAATGAAAAATTAATTGAAGATTTAAAGAAGTTTGAGTTCGATAATTTTGGCTATAAAGTAGGTTTAAAGTCTGTTGAACAAAGACTTGAATTCTTTAAGAAGAATCAGACAGAGTATGTAAAGAAGGTTAATGTTTTAGAATGTAAACTTTATGTCAAACAAAACATTATTAAAGAGCTTACTAAGAGACTAGATAAGTGTAACACCCCAACCCGACAAGGGTATAAGTATTACGTTATGGTGATATATCAAAGCAAACACAAGCATATGACTTAAATAATACGAATGAATCTCAAAGGTTAAAAGGGAAACTCTGAAATACATGGTTACAAAAGAGAACAAGAATAAATAGTAAGTCTAAAAATGTAATCACTTCTAATCATCTCTAATCCAGAATATCTACCAAGGTATTGTCTTCTAAGTCCAAAAGTACTCTCCACTCGTAACCCAGTTTCCCACTAAAACCTGCCGCAGGAAAGAAATGCGGCTGAGCTTAAAAAGCCCAGTGAACAGATATATATAAACGAAACCAAAAGATAAGGAACGAACATATAAAGTATGGTGCATTGGGAAAAGCCTAAGGCATAAACAACTGGATATCAAAAGTAAGGAAAGGTCAGTAATCTACTACGAGCCCGAACATATATCAAATCAAATATCATAGTAACCATGGAGTAGCTAGCTTTCGAACATGTGAAAGACGTGGATTGCACCCATGCATCGGTCACCGAACATAGCATATCATATCATATCATGTCATATCCATCAAATACAAATCGAACCTAGGATGCATCCATACGCCCCCGAACAATAATATTGGCCATGATAAATATAAAGCTCGCATATAATTATAAAATGGGATGGTGTGGAACATCACTCAACCACACTAGAGTCATGCCATTGGTGTATCAATGACACGGCCATGTTACCTTCATGGCTAGGAAACGATCTTGGCTCGGGTATCAAATTGAAGGGTTCAAATTTCATATATGTTGGATCGTGCCTACTCGATAGATCTTTGAGCTTGGTAGAATGCTTATGTAATCATAAACACTCTAACAGAATCTCTAACAATGAAACTTATGTTTATGCGGAAACTAAACACAAGAGTTGAAGAAGAATATAACTACTAATACTTTGATCCTCTATGGATCTTTAATTAACTAATAATCGTTCAAGGTGTCAGAATATCAATAGCCGTGAGTTTCTTTTATACCCAAGAAACCCTAATACAGCCCATACTAGAAAACGTGTGAAGAAGATATACACTATCTCTTCCTAATACAACTCTAACAAACTTTCTAAACATACGGGTTAACTAATTACTATTACCCGCAGAAACCAAACTAGTAGCAGGAACTAAACACTACTACCAGCAAGAACCAAACCAGCAGGAACTATATACCTGCCAATAGGAACCATTACTACTAACAGCAGAAATGAAATAACTATTATTCTAATAATTCCTAACAATCCCCCCCTAAACTTGAATTTGACTTGGTTAACTTCAAGTTTCTTGATAGATCTTTGACTTCTAGAACATGAGGATTGAACTTTATCTTCAGCAGCAACAAATAGGAACCAGCTGCAACTGAATAGAACCAGCAGCAACTTCTAAGTAACAGCAGCAACAGGAAACCGTAGCATCATAATCTTGTCACCATTTGATATATAAACCACTTGATCTTGACTGCAACCATGACAATTTGTACATCAAAACTTTTAAGTTTCATACTATTCTCATCACTTCCAGGTGTGTTAACTCCTGTGAGAGGTGAATCATCAAAAATTAATGGATTTGATGTCTCTTTACCAATAGCCATTAACAAATAGAGTAGCCAATGTTGTGGTGTGTAAGACCATGGTACATTGATAACCATATGATTTTTAGTAAACCATCAACTATCAACGGATTTGCTTTGTCTTTACTTGTAGCCGTTTGCTCAGGAATAGCCAATTCTTAGGTTGCGTAGAACACTTTGGTGAATTGAGTACCAAATATGGTTTTCCACTGCTTTTACCACAAGCCATACACTTGTGGGCTAGCCAATTCTTTAGAAACCCCAAAGGGTAAAATCCATGGTGAATTGAGAACCATTCAACTCTCAGTAATGAAACATGGGTGTGTTGAAAACCCTATAGTTTTGAGCAAACTATTACAGCTGTCAAAGGATTTGATAATCACACCAGAGCCGTACCCTCATGGTGAGTCAACTCTTTCTTATCTGTGAGACATGGTGAGTTGATTACCATTTGTGGTGTGGTTAAAAACCAACACTGTACCTGCATACAAGTTAGTAGACAATATACAATTTTTTTTTTTTTTTTTTACTAATAAACTTAGAAACAAAACAAAACAATACAGAAACTAAAGAAAGAAAATAAAGAAAGAAAATAAAAAAGATGAAAAATGTACAACAACAAGCCTCCCCTTCGGCTTATACATCCCCTCAATCTCAGTACTTAAGGATTGAGCATCCCAATATGAACCAACAAATAGTTAAATCTTGGCCCATCAAAAGCTTTAGTTAACAAATCAGCCACATTATCATCAGTGTGTATTTTAAGCACTTGAATAAGATGTTTCTCATTAGCATCTCGGATAAAATGGTGCCTGATTTCTTTGTGCTTTGTTCGTTGGTGAAAAACTGGATTTTTAACAATGCAAATGGTGCTTTGGTTATCAATAAAGATTTTAGTATTCATAAAGTTAAACCCATAGTCTAACAACTGATTTTGAATCCAAAGTACCTGACCACAACAACTAGCAGCAGCAACATACTCTGCCTTAGTTGAAGATGTAGCCACAATAGTCTGCTTCTTACATTGCCAAGATATCAACCTCCTGCCCTGAAACTGGCAACCTCCAGTGGTAGATTTTCTATCAAAGTTAGCACCAGCATAATCACTGTCACTGTAAGTTTCCAACACAAAAGGAGAATCTCTTGGGTACCAAAGACCCAACTTAGGTTGTCCTTTTAGATATTTGAAGATTTTATTGGCTGCATTCAAGTGTGAAGTTAATGGTGTAACTTGATGTCTAGAACAAGCATTGACTGCAAACATGATAGCAGGCCTAGAAGCTGTCAAATACATCAGTGAACCTATCATAGATCTGCAGAGGTGAACATTAACAGCAGCATCAGGTGCATTGTTGGATTTAGGCTTTGGAGCTTCATACGGTGTCATTGCAGTCCTCACATTGTCCAAATCAAACTTCTTAAGTATGTCTTGCACATACTTTTCTTGACAGATAAAGATCCCATCAGGCTTTTGTTTGACTTGTAAGCCTAAGAAAAAAGAAAGCTCTCCCATAGCACTCATCTCAAATTCTCCCTTCATTAGCACCTCAAACTCCCTACACCAATCTTCCATTATGGAACCAAAAATAATGTCATCCACATAAACCTGAACAAGAATGATATCTCTTGAATTTTTCTTGATGAAGAGTGTCTTGTCAATTGCTCCTCTTCTGTAACCATGCTTTAGCAGAAAAGTAGACAATTGAGCATACCATGCCCTGGGTGCTTGATGTAGTCCATAGAGTGCTTTCACCGCCTTGTAAACCAAATCAGGATTTTGTGGGTCCACAAAACCCTTAGGCTGAGTTACATACACCTCCTCTTCTATCTCACCGTAGAGAAATACACTATTCACATCCATTTGATAGACAATGAATCCCATGTTTGAGGCAAAAGCTAAAAATAATCTAATAGCTTCAACTCTTGCCACATGAGCAAATACCTCATCATAGTCAATACCTTCCTCCTGCCTATGACCTTGAGCTACTAATCTAGCTTTATTGCGAACCACAATACCTCGAGCATCCCTTTTTTTCTTGAGAATCCATTTCGTTCCAATTGCATACTTTCCTTCAGGCAAAGGTACTAACTTCCAGACTTTCTGATTGTAAAACTGTTGCATTTCCTCTTGCATAGCCTCAACCCAATCAGAATATTCAAGAGCTTGTTTACACTGCTTGGTTCAATCTGAGATAGAAAACAAGCATAAAGACAATGGAGATAGTCTGTGTGATTATTCCTTAGCTGATCCTGAATATAGTTGACAAAAGCAGTTTCTCTAAACATGGGTTGTTTCAACTTGCTTCTTGTCTGAACCGTTGAATTGGGATCTCCAAGAATCAAAGACCGAGGATGCACCATGTTTATCCTCTTAGTAGCAGTGGGATTGACATCAATGGTTGATGCTTGATTGGTGATAGAGGGATTGAAGTCCGCATCATATGAGGAGGAAGTGAAAATGCCCGTTCTTGACTGATGATGAGGATCTTCCAACTTAGATCCTGAAGAGAGTGAATTCCCAAGATCTGATGGACTTGGATGTCTTGTGGGAGGTTCATTGAAACCCAATAAATCAACAGAAGGATTAGACAAAGGACCAGCAGGAGTAGTGACAACAGCAGGAACTGAAGAGCTATCAGCAGAATTGGTAGTAGAAGAAGAAACCGGAACACCACCAGCAGAATCCATATTCCTGTGGGCTTCATCTGCAGCTTTTCTTAAGAGTTCCTCTGTTTCTTGTGTGAATTCAAAACCAAACTTTTCGGCTGCTTCCTTGGCATCATGTTCTTGTCTTTGAAGCCTAGCAAGATCTTCTGCAAAACTTGAATCACCTTCAGCCTTATCAGAAGAATCTTTAAGCTCAGTACCTAAAAAGTGGTTAGAGGGAAAAGAAGGAACAACAATGGGTTGTTCATCACACTCTGAGTCTGACTCATCATCTAAGGTACCTGCATTATTAGTTTGATAATCATATGTACCTGCAGATTGATTAGCTTTGAATCTAGAATAACCTAAAGTATCAGTCAGATAATCAAGGTCGAAATACTACTCATGACCTGCACCCTGTAAATTAGGTTTATCCTCAAGATATCTTAAATTGAGTGTCTCTTCTATCCTCTTAGCAGATAAATTATAAACTCTATAGGCCTTACTATAAGCAGAATAACCAACAATAAACCCCTCATCTGCCTTCCCTTCAAATTTACCTAGGTGATCACTGGTGTTCAAAATAGTTACATGACATCCAAAAGGTTTAAGATAACTAATGTTAGGAACTTTCCCAGACAACAGCTCATAAGGTGTTTTGTTGTGAGGACTAGTAATAGATACCCTATTCAGAACATAACAAGCAGTGCAAACTGCTTCTGTCCAAAACATGGTAGGTAACCTAGAGTCAGCCAACATTGATCTAGCTGCTTCTATAAGGGTTCTATTTTTCCTTTCAGTAACCCCATTTTGTTGTGGGGTTCTGGCATTACTATAGTCCCTTTTAATCCCCTTTTGCCCACATAATTCAATAAGGTTAGAATTTTTAAATTTTGTCCCATTGTCACACCTTATAGTCTTAACCTTTTTATTTAGTTGGTTTTCAATTAAGGCAATAAAGTCCCTAATCACAGGATAGGTTTCATCTTTAGTACCTAAGAAGAAAGTCCAAGAAAACCTGCTAAAGTCATCTGTAATCACCAGGAAATAGTACTTATGGTCAATACTTCTGATGGAAGTAGGACCAAAAAGATCCATATGAAGTAACTAAAGAGGCTCACTGATGGTGCTCACAGCTGTGATGGCCTTGTATGAAGCTTTGTGTTGCTTTCCTTTGTTGCAGGAAACACAATTGTGTTCATTTGTGAAGGTCTTGAGAAGGAGCCCTTGTACCAATCCATTCTTTGCCAACTTGTTGATGGTCTTAAAGTTCACATGTGCCATCCTCCTATGCCATTTGTTAGATTCATCTAGAGATGCTTTTGCCACCAAGCAAGCCAAATCACCCTCAGGCTGGACATCATTTAATTTGAAGCTGTAAAGGTTGTGTGTTCTTGGAACTATAAGTACAACCTAACTTTCATCAGGTAACTTGAAGTCTTTGGACAATACAAGATAGTCAGTCTCAGTGAAGAGAACACTGTTCTTCTTGTCACAAATTTGTGAGACAGAGAACAAGTTGAAATTCTGAAGTTCTTTCACATAATAGACATTCTTAAAATCCAGCTTGGATGTCCTTATTGTTCCTTTCCCTGTTATCTTGTCATCTCCTCCTCCAAATGTGACATTCCCTCCCTTAATGGGTACAAAATCATGCAGTCTCTCTATGTTTCCTGTCAACAATACCTACATCCTTACTTCTATGAGGATTTACCTATAGCAAAAGAACATACAACAATATTAGATACATGGGAGACCCAAGCCATCACTGACTTTGGTCTGCCTAGTGGATCAATAATAAGTAAACCATGGAGATTGATGAGATCCACTATTGTTCTTAGACCCCATTCTCATATATTGGCCATTGTGTCTCCAAGAACAACCTGCTGAGGGCTTAACAGCAGTTTCTCATCTTCCCCCCCCCCTTTTCATTGAGTCAAAATAAACAGGCCTAAAATCATTTTGAAAGTAAGTGCTTGTAGGTCTGTAGAAAGGTCGAGCAGCATTTCTTTTCCAACCAGCAGAATTGAGATTACCAGCTAGAACTGGCTCACTAGCAAGAACTGGCTTACCAGCAGCAACTGGTCTACCAGTAGGAAAAGTAGCTCGACAAGAGCTCATTTTTGCTGCTTGTGGAACAAATGGGGGTATTTTATCTACATTGTTCCATAATGGCCTAGATTGTCGTTGACCAGCACACATACCCATCCTATTTTCATAAAAGTCACAATCTTTGATAAGATGAGCATAACTACCACACACAAAACAAGATTTCTTTCTAAAATTTTATTCTTAAACTGACTTTTCTTATTGCACACAAAGTTATCACAACCAAAACATGAAACAGAATTGTTCTTAACAAAATTAAAACTAGAAACATCATTGTTTTTAACAGAATCAAAAGAAATGTCTTCAAAAGCAGCTGTCTTTGAATTAGATTCATCATCAGCTATTCTTGAGGAGAAATCTTCAGACTTGGTTGTGGTAGACTTGTCACTTGAATCACATGAGGCAAAGTCATTGGTCTTGATTTCTGAGGACTTGTCACTGTTAGACCAAGAGACAAAATCATTAGATTCACAATCAAGATCAGGCAAGTCATTTGACTTTTTGCTATATGTCATTTGTGATTAATCAAAGTTCTCTTTCAGAATGTTTTAACAAATTAGTTGTATTTACCAAATCTCTTTCTAACACCCTTATCTTTTCTTCATATGCTAATTGATTATTTTGGTACCAATCCTTTTGTTTTTCTAAGGTTTTGAGAGAATTACTATAAGCTTGAACCTTAACATAATAATCTTTATACTGAGACTCTATATCATCAAATTCTTTCTTAAGTTCAGCATACATATTATGACAACCAAAAGGAAAATTTTGTACCTGAGATGGGAAACCCATCAAAGCAAATTCCTCATTCACATCTGTCTCCCTTCCAGCAAGAATTCCATACACCTGAGCAGCTCCTCTTTCCTCAGCATCAGCCTCATGCTTTGACCAGTACAGCATGGAATCAACAGATAGCCAGGCTTTGGGCTCCTCTGAGTCCAATTCTTTGATCTTGAAAGCAGAATATCTTGTGTTATCATCTACCTTCTTTCCTTTTCATTCTCTTGCAAAGTGACCCAGTTGTGAGCAGTTATAACATTCAACCTTCCCTTTATCAAACCTTGCTCCATCCTTCCTGTTGAACTGAATCTTCCTTCCAGCCTTCTTTTCAAACTAGTTCACCTTCAATGACAGCATAGCCATCTGCCACATGATGTCCAATTCTTCCAAGTCCAGCTTATCAATCTGGTCAAAGTCTTCATAAGCAAGCTGCTGTTGTGGTGTACTTTTAGCAACAAACAAATGAAGCACATCCTCCATCACATTCCAAGACTTGGAGTGTGTTCTTGGTGTAGCAGGGGTATAGGATGAAGATGATGAGGTTGGACTATCAGCATAAGACAACTTGTTATTAGTACCAGTAGTACTAACAAAAGCTGAGTGAGTTGGAGCAGGGGAGTAGCTTGAACCTCCCTTGATATCAATCTCCAGTGTTGTAACACCCCAACCCGACAAGGGCAAAGGTGTCACAAATACGGATTCTTATCAGAACAGATATAAGCACATGACATACATAATACAATAGAATTCAATGGTTACAAAGGAAATAAGAAATTACAGGACTTCAAAGATTTCTAAGTCTAACAGGAGTTCTTCTAACCATCACCAATAGCTAATCCCAAGCTGTTAGTAAAATCCTTCTAAGTCCCATGTACTCTCCAGTCAATCCCAACTTCCAACTAAAACCTGCCGCGAGGAAAGAAAATGCGGCTGAGCTACGAGAGCTCAGTGAACAGATATAACGGTAACAAGCAGTAAAGGTAAAGTAGTGAAGTAAAAGAATGAATACCAGAAGAGTCAGGAACAGGTATATAAAAATTATACAGATATAACATGATTAACACTTGTTACAGAAAATAAGTATAAACACGTAATCCAAAATCCTACCACATACCAGGTCATATCAAATCAAGTAAAGTGTTAAATCACGTACCAGGTTGCCGGGTGACAGTAAATGGAAAGTAAAGGTAATCAGGTTATAAGGTTACAAGGTGTAGGGTAACATAAATCCTCTACGAGCCCAGAAACAGTAACTTGTAACAGTAGCATAATATCAGAGTGTATGGAGGGGAGACCTCAGTATACTAAACAGAGTGAGGGGATAACCTCTATGGGTGGAGTATACGGCTCCCAGAGTGTGAAAGACGTGTATCGCACACACCATCAGTCACCAGAAATATCATAACATATCATATACAGAAACAAAAACAAATCTAGGATGCATCCATACGCCCCAGGTGGCCATAGTCTGCCTCTACATAAATCATAATCATAACAGGGAGGGGATAGGTCATCACTCTCCTACCCTAGAGTCATGCCATCGGTGCATCGACTGACATGGACATGAAACCCTCATGCCTAGTGAGTGGCTTGTAGTATCAAACTGTGGGTTAAGGTCAGGTATCATGTATCATGTGTCAGGTGTCATGCCTCAGAAATCAGTATCATGCATCGGGTATCATGTATCAGGAATTAGTATCATGTATCAGAAATCAGTATCATGTATCAGAAATCAGTATCATGTATCAGGTGTCGGGTTCAAGTATCAAGTGTTAGGTTCAAGCATTCAGGGGTCAGGTAGTCCAGGTCATGTTTTATATAAGGGTTCAAGACAAGGTTCAGAACAAAGGATCAAGACAAGAGTTCAAACAAAGTTTCAAGTTGAATGGTTCATATCAAGTGTATCAAGGTTCAAGTTAAGTTTATGGCAAGGTATCAAGTATTTAAATTAGTTGCATAAGTCAAATTTCCATTTCAAAATATCAGAAGTTCATATCAGAGGTTCATATCAGAGGTTCATATCAGAAAGGTCATACCAGTAGGTCAATATCAGAAATGTTCAATATCAGAAAGGTTTAATATCAAAAGATCATATACCCGAAAAAAATCATATATCAGAAAGATCATATATCAGAAAGGTCATATATCAGAAAGATCATATCAAAAGTTCATAATATCATGAAAGAACAAGCAAGGTTCACAGAACAAGGAAACATAGCAATAAATCAGGAATCAGAAAATAGGTTCAATATCAAAAGTTCCAATGTCAGAAGGGTCAAGTATCAGGGAGTCCAAGATCAGAAGGTTCATATCAATTTGTTTCAAGGTTCATAACAAGGTTCAATTTAAAGGTTTATATTAAAAGTTCCTTTCATAGTTCAAAAAAAGTAATCTCTTAAAATGGCTTTCATGAAAGTGATCCTCAAAACAGTCTTCATAAAGTAGGTCCTTTAAAGAAAGTTTTTAAAACATTTTCACATGTAATTAAGAAGAGTTTTTACATTTAGTTATAAAATCCTATGAACCTTCAATGTATCCCAGAGTATAAATATTCATATTACAGGGTAGTGAACAGGTCATATCATGTATTAAAAGAAATAAAGCACGGTTCATGAATTAAGGAAGACATAGCAACGGCATTGATTCAAGTAGGAAAGCCCCATATAAAAGGCTCAGATCATAACCAACTGATATACGTAATGAAGAACAAATCAAAGTATGAGAAAACATAACAACTGCTTAGAGAAATACTAAGATGAATCATGGATACTGAATGAAATGAGAAAGAGGACACCCTTACTGAAAAAGGGCAGAATGTCTGTACCTTAATACCCAAAAGCAGAAATCACAAAATATCACTGACAAGAAAACCCAGTCACTCCTTCTTCACACCTAGAGGAGTAAAGACATAATTACTAATGATCCCACTTTCCATATTAAGCAGCTTTCTATTTTTAGCAGGTTTCCATTTTTAGGGAGTTTCCTTATTTAGTAAGGTTCCATAATTAGCAGGATCATAAATTTCTTAATTCATTAATTTAGTATCATAATGGAATCAGGGTTGATTTTAGCAAGTTATAGAAGTCTAGGGTCAAATATGACAAGTTCACATAGTTTAGGGTTTTAATTGTAAATATATCAAAGTTAAAGGTCTAAAGTGAAAATATCATAAGTTACTCATTTAAACACATCACTTATTCAGAATTACTTCTTTAATCCATCAAGTTTCATATTTTACACTTTACACCCTTTATTTATCAAAGTTACAAAATAAACACTATAGTTACATAATTTACAATTTAACCCATGTTATATCCTTAATTACCCCACTAACCCTTACATTTAATTATTTACAGAATATACTCTCTAATTTCATGTATGGTACGAATTCAACCCTTAGTTTCACATAATTACACATTTAGTCCCTTTAGTTTATAAAACTTATAATTTAAATCATAAATTCATAATAATTACACATTAGTCCCATAAATACTCAAAATTACACAAAACACTCTTAACATTATTATTTACTCAAAATAACTTGAAGTTTCTAGAATTTACATTTTTAGTCCCTCTAGTTTAATTATTTGCAATTCGAATTAAAAATTTATATAATTACCTTTTAAACATTTTAATTACAAATTTAACATACATGGCCCTTATTTCATATTTTTACATGATTATTCCCTGATTATAACACATTAAAAAAATATCCTATGAGTTTTAAAAATTACAAAACACTCCCTTTGTATTTTATTTTTAAATCGTTATTTAATAAAACATCACAAAAATACTACAACCCTAGAATTAATTCCCAATCATTACACCATCATTAAATTCAACCTTAAACATCATAATGACTAGATCTTGGACCAAAAACTCTAACCCTAGGTCGAATAGGGTTTTTAGTTATTTTTCTTATTTCTTTTATTTTCTAAAACCCGTTTTTAAACAAAATTCACAAAACATGATTTCGACTTCAATAAATTCGATCATTATTTTTATAATGTCATATGATGTATATAGAACCTAGGAAAAATAATTACACACCTCAGAAAAATTGTATGAATTATATATAGAATAAACGCGTTTTTAGGGTTTAGAAATCATAAAATTGCAAACGGCTTATATATCTTGCACGGTTCGGTTTTATCATTTTATATGGGTCTTATATGATGTAAGAGACGTGAGAAAAATACCAGACAAGATCTGGAACGAGTGGAATAACCTGAACGAAAATAAACTTCTCGGCTAGGATGAAAACGACACCAAATTTCTCCACGAGCACAAACTCGACCAATAAACCTTGGGATCATTTTTCACAGATCATAAATGATGTGAGGAACACAGGAAAAATAGAAAATGAATTTTACCATGATCGAACGAATTAAAATGGAATTGTTACCTTACGTGCGATCTAGAACAAGAAAATTCGACACCAAGCTAATCCGGCCACTATAATTCGAATGGCTATTTTTCTAGGCTTCTTGGAATGTTTAAGAACACAGGAAAAATAATCAAAAGTGTCCAGAAATTCGGATGGCAATGGGAGGACTTTTTTTTGTTGTGTTTTTAGGTTTTTGGTAAGTTTTAAAGAGAAAATAAAGGAGATAATTATATAAGGAGGTTTTGGATGAGATTTTTGTGGGGGGGGGGAAAGGACCTCTTCACATGGCATTATCAATGCCTAAATCAATATATTGAATTTTGACACATTTTCCTTAATTACTTTGGACTTATCATGTTTTTAATTTATTCTAGAATGTAACAAAATAAATAAATTGTAATTCGGTTCTAGTAAGGTGCCAAATAAATTTTTGGACATGTGGAAATGTTATTTAGTGTGTTACAAATTATTTGATTTTATTTGTAGTTCATTTACAAAGGTTTGGGAACAATTTGGTGCATTAAATGCTTAATAATCAAAGTTTAAAATTGTAGGGGCGTTTTGGTCATTTTACATATTTCAGATTTTCAGGTATTACAACTTATTTGATTTCATTTGTAGTTCATTTACAAAGGTTTGGGAACAATTTGGTTCATTAAATGCTTAATAATCAAAGTTTAAAATTGTAGGGGCATTTTGGTCATTTTACATATTTCAGATTTTCAGGTATTACAACTTATTTGATTTCATTTGTAGTTCATTTACAAAGGTTTGGGAACAATTTGGTTCATTAAATGCTTAATAATCAAAGTTTAAAATTGTAGGGGCATTTTGGTCATTTTACATATTTCAGATTTTCAGGTATTACAAGTGTCCTAAGCTTGTTGTACAGATCATCAAAGCATAAGTAATCAAGACCACCCTTTGTCTTGAGTGTGATTGATACCTGAGACCAAGAAGGAGGCAATGCCCTCAAGAACTTGGTGTTGCAGTCTTCATTGTCTGGCCTTGCTTGCAACTGATTGAGTTAGCTCAGTATTTTATGGAACCTGTCATACTGGCCCTTTATGCAGTCCTTCTTCCTCAGTGATCTTGAACTCTTGGAGCTCCTGCTTCAGCATGGACTTCCTCATTTTCCTAGACTCATCATTCCCACCAAATCTGGCTTTTACAGCTAACCAGATGTCCATTGCATCATCTATGTGAGGAAAATCACCCATGTGGTCTTCTGGGAGGGACTGAAGCAGCAAAGTTCTTGCTTTAGTCTCCCTCTGAACTGCAATTTGTTCATCAGCAGTAACAGGAGGAAGAATAATGATGTTCCCTCTTTCATCTCTTCCAGTTTTCTTCCTGCTGTTACCATTCAGAATGATGTTCCAGAGATTATGGTCACTGTTTGAGATCCAGTACTCCATCTTCGTTGCCCAGATCTCATATTCATCCTTCTTGAGGAAAGGGAATTTAGCATTACTGTTGGAGACGGTGGTGGTAAGGATTTGTTGGACGTTTTGTGTTTGGGTTTTTTCATTTTTTATAACAGACTCATCAGATCCGGATGCAGCCATTGAATAAGGGTTTAAAAGATTTGTTTGACAAATTTGCTTCTTCAACAGAGACCCTCACCAGGCTCTGATACCACTTGTTGGATCGTGCCTACTTGATAGATCTTTGAGCTTGGTAGAATGCTTAGGTAATCACAAACACTCTAAGAGAATCTCTAACAATGAGACTTATGTTTATGCGGAAACTAAACACAAGAGTTGAAGAAGAATATAACTACTAATACCTTGATCCTCTATGGATCTTTTATTAACTAATAATCATTCAAGGTGTCACAATATCAATAGCCGTGAGTTTCTTTTATACCCAACAAACCCTAATACAGCCCATACTAGAAAACGTGTGAAGAAGATATACACTATCTCTTCCTAATATAACTCCAACAAACTTTCTAAACATACGGGTTAACTAATTACTATTACCCGCAGAAACCAAACTAGCAGTAGGAACTAAACACTACTACCAACAGGAACAATACCAGCAGGAACTATATACCTGCCAGCACGAACCATTACTACTAACAGCAGATATGAAATAACTATTATTCTAATAATTCCTAACAATATCATATCAAAGGTTCATAAGTTCATAGCAAAGGTTCATAATTAAGATTCATAGCAAAGGATCAAAGCAAAGGTTCATAATCAAAGGTTCACAAATCTAAGGGAGCATAGCAAAGGCATAGATCAAATAAGAAAGCCATATTAAGAAGGCACAGATCAAAGGCATCATAATCAAAGCTAATATCAAACCGATGTGAACGAATCATAAGAAACCTTAAGAGATAAGGTCTGAATATTTGTTCCTTATTCAACAACAAAAGCAAACAAAGATAGATGGATCACAAGACACATGATCACTCCCGCTTCACGGAACCTATACGGATCAATAACCAAGTATTACATTAAGACCAATTGAATTAGGTTACTCTTTTTAGTATACTTTCGCTTTTTAGTAACTTTCTATTTTTAGTAACTTTCCAATTATAGTAACCTTCCATATTTATTAAGTTTCCGCTTTAAGTAAGTTAACCAATTTAAGCAACTTTCAATTTTTAGCAGATTTCCAAAATTAGCCTGTTTTTTGTATTTGGCAAGCATCCATATTAAGTAGTTTTAACACAACTCCCAAATTAGTTAAATTAGGCTTAGGGTTTCTTAAATTAGTTTAAAGCTTAATTAGGATTTAATGCGCACCAAGCTAGAATTAATGCGATGATTCAATGGTTAAACTGGATTAGGATTAGGTTTTAGCCGAATTAGCAATAAAGGGTTACATCGAATTTTAGGGACCAAAGGAATCTCGGATCAATATAAAACCATACTCGGCACCTTACTTCTCGTAATCATAATTAAAACCTTCTTGTGATTAATATTTCGAAATCATCCCCGATACACTCTCAAATAATTATCCCGAGACTTAACGACACAAAGCCATAACATGAGTTCAACGAACCATACTGTAATCCCTATTTACGTGCATGATAATATACATATTTTACTTAAAATTGTCCCAAAACCAATAAAATCATTGACACCAAACACATACTTAACGTGACATGATTTACCCCTAATCCCCATGCATACACAACTCTCATACGTATAACCCCAAACCCAAAACGTTTATAATTTAAATCTTTATCTCTAGTATCCTGTTTAAACACGTTATCTTGACTATCAATAATGGCGATCTCGATAGGGTCTTAATCATATACGTATCACATTAACGCGTGATTACTAGTTAGTGAAATGTCTCTTACAAAGATTGTTTAAAATACTTAAGCTGAACTAATGTTTGATAAAAAAAAGGACCCACGATACATATATCTTTAACTAGATGTCATGTGTAAGTATGTCTATTAAGAATTATTCAACCGAACCATGTTCTCTTTTATTATCATATAAGAGTTTATTTCTTTTGCATATTCAGATTTTAGGTGCCACTCGTACAGTCATAGTTTGACAACGCACACAAATATGAACACAGAATAGTGAGGCATGAGAAATTTCCATAAACATGCATGAATGAAGGTTAAAGGTAATACGAATGTCAAAGGGCTTAGGGTTCTACTTCTTTAAGTTCATTAGGCGATCTATTCACAGATTATACGAGTAGTATACATATTTAGATTATGATTCGTTGATGGTTTAGGTCGCATGAACAAGTGTGATATCATGTGACAAGATATTAATGATATAATGATCTATTAAGTATGATAGACAGCAAGAATACAATTAGTTTTAAGGTTTTATCCATCTTAGACAAATTGAACAAAGACTGATCTGATCCCGTAATTTAATCGCTTAATCTCGACTTACATATATACGAATAACAAATCATTAAACATATATTAGACGTGACAGTAAGGCTTGTTAAAGATTATGTATGGCAGGAATGAAGGACGTTGGTACCTTATGGTTGGTTCAAAAAGTTGAATAGGAAGAACAAAGGAGCCTCACAACACAGTAGCACAACAAGACTACAAAATACATCCTACGCGGTTACAAACGATCCCCACAACCTGTTTTGCTTCGATCTTCTTTCTTCTTAAATTTTTTTTTGGTAGCCCACACATGGTTTTATTATTTAGTTTCCTGGTTGTTTAATGAGTCGATGAAGGAGAGAAATCAAAGAGGAGTGTTATACGGTTGGGGAAAATAAATGAATGGGAAAAATATAGGGAAAGTGTGCCGTGATTTGTAGGGAATTAGGGGAGACCAAATCCCTTCCAATTTTACAAATATTTGATCTCATCCATACTTAGTATGTTGTGCACAAGTTTTATAATTTCCGGCTCCTTTTTGGACTTGTGGAACGCGTGATATCAATTAGAACCAACAGTGTGTTGAGCTTATTTTTAAATTGTGTAGGTAACATTAATTAATTACTTATAATGTAAGGTCTTAGAGATTTAGGTAATTTGAAAATTAATTAAACTTAGATTAGGGAGTTATAATACTCCTGTATGATTATTTATGTGTTCTCAAAAATTCAAAATTAGAGGGCAAAATTGGAATTTCAAAGAATGGAAATTTTAGGGTTTTACAACTCTTCCCCTCTAAAAGAAAAATTTCGTCTTCGAAATTTGAGTAGACAAATCAGATGGAAACTTATCGAATCGCAGAAAGTACATGAATAATAAATACGCATAATCCTTCGGTTTCTAAAGTTGCCTTGTGTTCAGTATAATTCTTCTAAAGGGTTCTCACAAACAGACATATCTTGTTCCTCATAATTCATAGTCTCATATCTCTACCCAGAGTAGATCATAACAAATCAGATTCAACGGAAATGAAACGTACATGTAGCGGATTGTAAGCTTAACTTCTCAATAGTAACATATAGAACACATATGGACAGAAGACATATTAGATGATAATGTCAAATGGTAAAGAGCTCTACAATGAAGCTTAAGATTCTTAACGGATGTACCACTGGTCAACAAAATGCATGTCGAGAGTTCAAACTTATCAAGACGTCTAATGATGAAGGCAGAGTATCCGCACAGGTAGAATGAACCTAAGGTCTCACTAATCACGGAAAATCTTCATGAAATGCCAGAAGTCTAAAGTTCCTCAGGCACTCCTCGAGATATCCTATGATCACAATAAAGGTACGTTATATGACGTAAGTATTATCACGTTGGCCAGGCGTCATAATACTAGCATCATATAAATATACCTTCATGATGACCATACTTTATCTCAAGTCGTGAAATAAGCAACTTATTTTAACCACCTAACAGTCCTTCTACCCCCTAGGGTCGGTCCGAATAAATCATCATTACGAATTCAAAATCAGAGAAACAGAACGTACAAATAACATAACGGAACCTAATAAGTATCATCAAATGAAGCACGTCGTCAAAAGCGTCAGGTCTTCCACAATTCATCAAAATTCTCATATCAAAGGATCTTATCATCAGGTAACGGAAACTTAAGTAAATTAAGAGGAAGTGAATTACGTCATCAATAGCTTCATCCTTCACAGAATCAACTCATCCAAGCACAAATGTTTGCTTCAAAATTCGTCCGTTCAAATAAAAATTTCAAAATTTCTTCCATGTCCGAGTAGCCTGTCTACGCTTATCCATCTGATCATAAGGTGAAAAGGAATTATAAACTTGAGTCTGGTCCCTCAAGCCTTCGACACTTCTTCTTGAAATTGTGGTGTAGTAACGTGAATCTCTGACATGATCACTGCGTATCCTTCCATCTGCAAATCTGCTTCTGCTATCAATTCATCTTAGTACAACTAAAATGAATAGAGAAGCAAGTCTGCGTGTCTTCGACAGGTCTTCTAGCATAGCTCAAAATTCGCCAAATCGATTACATTCTCCTTCTATGTCCGCCACCACCTTCGTCTTGCAAGAAATGTCTTCCAATCTTCAAGGTGAACACCGCTGCTGTAAACTGCGAGTTATGTGTTGAATAGTTCGTCCCCTACGATCTGATTGTCCTGATGCCCAACTGAAATCTCTACGTGTTGCATGAAATATAATTGAGTCCTTTCTCAGTTTCTCTCTTCTTCTTATATGCTTCTTCCATGGTAACGCCTGTCGCGAACATCTCCTACTACTCTTTTACCAGGTTTCTAGTTCCGATAACTGTCTTCAATCTTGGTCCTTTTGTGGGAAACTCTGTCTCTACAGGATACATGATAGTGTTGTCTACTACGACCTCTGAATGCCAATCAAATTTACTCTTCCAGAACAAAGGGTCATTCTAACTTAATACAAACATAATCTCTACGTTCCTCTTTCATCTCTGAACATAACACAATGTCATACTATGACTATTTGTCCAAATACTTGCGAAAACATGATTATTTTAGGCTATGCAATTGGCATCATTACATCTCATAATGATTATAATGAGTACAAAGGAAACTTTAGAATCATCTTAGGGAAAAACTTCACATCAATTTCACTTCACCCTCCTTCTTCTTCACGAATACAGCTGAATTACTTCACGGAGGTTACTTACAGTTAGTAAACCCACTTCTTAGAAGTTCTTGTGGTTGCTTCTTTAGTCCTTCAAATCTGAATGAGGCCATTTGATACAGAGTCCTAGAGGTAGATCAAATCAATAAAATGGATAATGATTACGAATAGTGATACGGTTGAGTTCACGATAGTCGATACGCCGCCGCCTACTTCCCTCTTTCTTCTTCATAAACCAACCGGAGCATCCAAAGAGAAACACTGAGGTGAAAAAAATCATATTCCATCAGCTCCTTCAATCTCTCAACTTCTATGGCACCATGGTTTCGTCAACTGAGATTAGTTCAATGCCAATTCTACTTCCCAAGCAGGAGGGAATCCCAAGAGGTTCATCAAAAAACACCAGAAAAATTTTGTACAACAAATACTTCCAATGCCAGAGCTTTCTAAGGGTGGATAGTAATAGGTGTCAGGAGAAATTTGACAGTCAAATGAGATCGGAGTAAGTGTTTCCATAGCAGCATTAATCTTAACAGATTTAAGTGGTAGAGAGTCATCAAAACAAAAGTAGAATGAAGTAGATTGTTAAAGGTCACATATCGGATACGGTAGTACATGGTAGCTTTATGAGGGGCCAGCCAATCCATAACCAAAAGACTTAAAAATCAAATATATCAAAAGTAAACGGATTCATAGCACGAATACGGTCGTCAACCAGACGGATAGTTGATGAACTCAAATAAGTACATTTTATTACTATCATTTATCCTATTAATTTGACTTGTTTTACTATATTATGTATGAGAATTGATACTTAATCGTTTACTTTTGTAATTCTCAGGTAAAAACAAGCATTTGGTGAAACTTAGCGATTTTGGACTAATAATGGAGCAAAACGTGCATAAAGTGAAAGTCAACTGACATGGACAAGATCAAGTCAATTCTGCTCCAGATGCGCCGCATCTCACTCTCGACATGCGCCGCATCTCTATCAAGATATCACCAGATACGATCCAAGATACAAGAGGACATGCGCCGCATCTAATCATGGAGTTACGCCGCATCTTCTGGCGGTGTACGAATATTCCTGAATATTATAATCTTGGACCCCACGCGAAGTTAAGTACATGCGCCGCATCTACTTAGTAGATGCGCCGCATCTTCCCTCAGACAGAAACTATAAATACCCTGTAGACCAGACGAATTACAAGTTCCGAACATTATAACCTAAGTTCGAACAGAAGAACAAAAGGACGAATTCAGTCAAGGAGGCAGCACAAGACACACCCAAATCGAAGATACAAGAGCTGTAAGAAGGTGCTGCATGTGTTTAATTCATTAAGTAGTTTTGTTTTATTGTGTTAGCAAACTTTAATTCATCAGGATTGGTGGCTTGTGTAATGTGACAACGAAAGATTGCACTCCCTTTAATACTTGCTTTCCCATCAATTAAAGTTTATATGTTGATGTCTTTGGTTACTACTTATTAGTGCATTGATAACCTCTGTGTTTATTAGTGGCTTGCGGGCATTTGACTGCGGGACATAATGTGGCTCCCACGGTTATTACTAAATTGATCACTTAGGAATAACTTTTAGACATAAGTAATCATTAAGGGTTTACTCGCCGATAAGATTAGGACCAACGAGAAAGGGTTAACTACATACACTTCATATAAAGCTATCAATAAAACAAGTGACAATCTACTTAATCATAAGGACAGCCCTCTTATTGTCTCGAGTATTTATCTGTGTACGTGTGTGCTACTTGCTGATTCGTGCCTATTGGTTTATTTTATTATTTAATTGCAAACAAACCGTGCCAGTCTCTCAGGCTGAAACCCCCTTGCGTTAGGATATTAAAATACTGATTAGAATAACGAGATAATACCACTACAACAAAAGTGGCTTTTTAGGACCCTTTGTGTGGGACGCTATGATAATGGAGTCCTAAAAAACTGTTTAATAGGACATATGAGCATTTAGGGTCCTTTTTAAATATTTGCTACTTAGGCAATGTCCTAAAAAGTTATATAATAGGATGGTCGATGATTTGGGGTCCTATTATCATATACCTTAATAGGACGCTTAAAATATGGATCCTAATAAATTACTTTATAAGACATTTAGTTGTTGGTGTCCCATTATGTGATAGTGTAATACGACACTTGATCACTAGATGTCCTATTATCATATACCTTAATAGGACGATTAAAATATGGATCCTAATAAATTACTTTATAAGACATTTAGTTGTTGGTGTCCCATTATGTGATAGTGTAATACGACACTTGATCACTAGATGTCCTATTATGACATAACCTTAATAGGACGCTTAAAATATGGATCCTAATAAATTGCTTTATAAGACATTTAGTTGTTGGTGTCCCATTATGTGATAGTGTAATACGACACTTGATCACTAGATGTCCTATTATGACATAACCTTAATAGGACGCTTAAAATATGGATCCTAATAAATTACTTTATAAGACATTTAGTTGTTGGTGTCCCATTATGTGATAGTGTAATACGACACTTGATCACTAGATGTCCTATTATGACATAACCTAATAAGACATAATAGGACACTTGAGTTTTAAGTCATAAGACATCAGTTAGTTAAAACGCTTATTCACAAAAAAAATTATTATAGCAAAATTTAATAGGACCTTTGACACGCGGGTATTATAACGTTAACCTTTATAGGACGCTTATGTACAATGGTTTTATTATTGTACACCATAATAGGACATTTCATTTTTGAGTCATATAACATCATTTTTTTAAAACGATTATTTGCAAAAGTTTTATTATAACAAAACTTAATAGGACCCTTAAAGGATGCATATTCATTATGGTTTTATTACAATACACCATAATAGGACACTTGATACATAAGTCATAAAACATTAATTATTTAGAACGCTTATTCGCAAATGTATTATTAAAACATAAGTTAATATGACAGTTGATACTTGGGTACCATAGATTGATACTTGGGTACCATAGATTGATACACCTGTGTCTTTTAACATTAACCTTTATAGTACGCTTATTTGTTGTGGTTTTATTATCATACGCCATAATAGAACACTCCTTATTATGTGATAGTGTAATACGACATTGCATCTGGTGCAAGAACGTATGATGTGCAATACATATGACTTACTTAGGTGTGTACTATAAACTCATACACTTAAAAATGCATATCAGGTGACTAATGCTTTTCATAACATGATGCTCAAGTTCAAGATTAAAAATAAAAAATAGATCCGACTCAGGCTAATGACACACACAAGCCCTACTGGTATAAGTAAAATCTCAGAATAATAATATCATTCAGCTTTTAAATCGGCCAAGCTGGTACATTCAAGGATTTGATAAGTGAGAACATAAGCTTTCAACCAACAATTTGAGCAGAAATCTCTTGATAGAAAAAACACTTAAACTTGCTAAAGTAAAAAGAAACATACGAACTACTATCAAACTACACCATACTTTTCAGACTCCTGAGAATACAAGTTCAAAACTGCATACTGAATCAAAACAAGTAAAAGAGAGACGAGCTTATCGCCTCTTCGACACACCAACAGTCTTTCCCCTGTGACCAGTGGTAAATACTGACAAAAAATGTTAGTAAAAACGGACAAAAACGTGTAAATACAGACAAAAACGTGTAAAAACGGACGAAAACGTGTAAATACTGACAAAAAATGGTAAAAACGGACGAAAACGTGTAAAAACGGATGAAAATGTGTAAATACGGACGAAAACGTGTAAATATGGATGAAAACGTGTAAAAATGGACGAAAACGTGTAAATACTGACAAAAACGTGTAAATACGAACGAAAACATGTAAAACCGGACGAAAACGTGTAAATACGGAAGAAAACGTATAAAAACGGACGAAAACGTGTAAATACGGATTAAAACGTGTAAAAACGGACAAAAACGTGTAAATACGGACGAAAATGTGTAAATACGAACAAAAACGTGTAAATACTGAGAAAAACGTGTAAAAACGGTCGAAAACGTGTAAATACTGATGAAAACGTGTAAATACGGATCAAAACGTGTAAAAATGGATGAAAATGTGTAAATACGGACGAAAACGTGTAAATACGAATGAAAACGTGTAAAAATGGACGAAAACGTGTAAATACAGACAAAAACGTGTAAATACGAACGAAAACGTGTAAAACCGGACGAAAACGTGTAAATACGGACGAAAACGTATAAAAACGGACGAAAACGTGTAAATACGGATGAAAACGTGTAAAAACGGACAAAAACGTGTAAAAAACGGACAAAAACGTGTAAATACGGACGTAAACGTGTAAATACGGTCAAAAACTTGTAAATACTGAGAAAAATGTGTAAAAACGGACGAAAACGTGTAAATATGGATGAAAACGTGTAAAAACGGATGAAAACGTGTAAATACAGACGAAAACGTGTAAATACGGATGAAAACGTGTAAAAATGGACGAAAACGTGGAAATACTGACAAAAACGTGTAAATACGGACGAAAACGTGTAAAAACGAACGAAAACGTGTAAATACGGACGGAAACATGTAAAAACGAACGAAAACGTGTAAATACGGACGAAAACGTGTAAAAATGGACGAAAACGTGTAAATACGGACGAAAACGTGTAGATACTGAGAAAAAAGTGTAAAAATTGACGAAAACCTGTAAATACGGATGAAAACGTGTAAATACGGATGAAAACGTGCAAAAAACGGATGAAAACGTGTTAAAAACGGACGAAAACGTTTTAATACGGACGAAACGTGTAAAAACGGACGAAAACGTGTAAATACTGACAAAAACGTGTAAATACGGACGAAAACGTGTAAAAACGGACGAAAACGTGTAAATACGGATGAAAACGTGTAAAAACGGACAAAAACGTGTAAAAACGGACAAAAACGTGTAAATACGGACGTAAACGTGTAAATACGGACAAAAACTTGTAAATACTGAGAAAAACCTGTAAAAACGGATGAAAACGTGTAAATATGGATGAAAACGTGTAAAAACGGATGAAAACGTGTAAATACAGACGAAAACGTGTAAATACGGATGAAAACGTGTAAAAATGGACGAAAACGTGTAAATACTGACAAAAACGTGTAAATACGGACGAAAACGTGTAAAAACGGACGAAAACGTGTAAATACGGACGGAAACATGTAAAAAAGAACGAAAACGTGTAAATATGGACGAAAACGTGTAAATACTGAGAAAAAAGTGTAAAAACGGACGAAAAAGTGTAAATACGGATGAAAACGTGTAAATACGGATGAAAACGTGTAAAAACGGATGAAAACGTGTAAATACGGACAAAAACGTGTAAATACGGATGAAAACGTGTAAAAACGGACGAAAACTTGTAAATACTGACAAAAACGTGTAAATACGGACGGAAACGTGTAAAAACGGACTAAAACGTGTAAATACGGACGAAAACATGTAAAAACAGACGAAAACGTGTAAATACGGACGAAAACGTGAAAAAACGGACGAAAACGTGTAAATACGGACGAAAACGTGTAAATACAGACAAAAACGTGTAAAAACGGACGAAAACGTGTAAATACTGACAAAAAATGGTAAAAACGGACGAAAACGTGTAAAAACAGACGAAAACTTGTAAATACGGACGAAAACGTGTAAAAACTGATGAAAACGTGTAAATACGGAAGAAAACGTGTAAATACTGAGAAAAATGTGTAAAAACGTACGAAAACGTGTAAATACGGACGAAAACGTGTAAATACGTATGAAAACGTGTAAAAAACGGACGAAAACGTGTAAATACGGACGAAAACGTGTAAATACTGACGAAAAACGTGTGAATCCGGGCGAAAACGTGTAAATATGGACGAAAACGTGTAAATGCGGACGAAAACGTGTTAAAACGGACGAAAACGTGTAAAAACGGACGAAAACGTGTAAATACGGACGAAAACGTGTAAAAACAGACGAAATAATTTGGTTAAGACCAGACCTATGTCGATCCGGTTAATCAACCTGGTGGGTCTGGGGTAGTAAATGAAGTAACTCCACCTCGTCCTGATTCGGTTAATCAACCTGGTGGATCTGGGGTTACTCCACCTCGTCCTGATCCGGTTAATCAACCTGGTAATGACGAGGAAAAGAATGAGGATGAACAGACGAAGGACTTTGACATGGATAAGGATGATGAGACAAATAAGATGTTTTTTGATGAGGAAGAGATCAATAAAGCTGCTGTAGAGCTGGAATTGGAAAAGAAGAGGGAGGAAGAAGAAAGGTTGGCTGAGGAAAAGGAAGACGACCGTCATATTCAAACACCACCAACCACTCCTCCACATTCTCCACCAATTGTCCATGAATCACCTCCAGTGTCTCAACAAGCAAGAAAACAAAGAAGATAACTAGGCTCAAAAGGGATGATCTAATCTCCTAAGCGTCTGAAAGGGTGAAAAAGTCCGCAAAGCTGGAACGTACCAAGAAAGATGACCAACTACGTGACCAAGTCGAAACCTTAACCAATATGGTCACTGGTCTTGTCGGACAAGTGAATGAGCTGCAAAACACCAAAGCTAGTGTAACAACCGACAAGTTTCCAAAATTTGTTCTACGAGCCAAAATAACTATTTTGATTATCCTTAGCTTTTAAAACTCTTTGAACTTGTTTTGGAATGAATAACAGTGGATATCTTGTTGAAACGTGAGAGTTATTCATTTATCGAGCCAACATAACCTAAAACACGCGAAACGAATCGAATTTGCCAAATAAATTAATTTCGATAAAGTTATGCATATTTATACTCGTTCCTCATTTTAATCAAACCCTAATCAGGTTTAAACGAGCTGGTGAGCCCGCGCGTTGCTGCGGGAATGCCTTGGAGAAACGCGCGAGAATGCCGTGGAGCGTGTGTATACAATGTGGAAACATAATTCTAAACACATTAATCTAAAAAAAGTGCAACAATTCTGATATTAAGATAATAACTATTTTTAACAAAAGTTATTAGAACCATGTATTCGAAAAAAATTAGTAAACAATAATAAAGTTTAGAAGAAACCAGCACAACCTAGAAAATTCGAAACGTATCGCATTTGCAAAATATATTGAATTTTTTTAAGTTATGCATATTTATACTCGTTTTTGTTGGAAAAATGATTTCGTGAACAATGGCGCAAGTTTCGTAAATTTTCGAGTCCGTTTGGTATGTCGAATGAGCCCCGAACCGCTTTGACGAAAAGTATTGCTAGTTGGCAACTATAGCCCCCTCCATTTTGTTTCACTTCCTACCCTCACACTTCATATTTTCATTTCAACCCTTCCTTCTTTAATATAAAAACTCATTATTTTTATTTTTATTCATTTTTACACACACACACACTCACATATTTCTCTCTCTATCTCTCCCCCTTCTCTCTAAAATCCGGCCGGCAACCACATCCGGTACACCAGCAGTTTCCGGCGATTTTTCTGGTCACCGGAATATTTTTCCGGCCATTTTTATTTTATTGCACCAAAAGATAGATCGGGCTATCCCCTCCCTCTCTCTTCCACATCCGACCACCACACCGGAAAAAAATTCCGGCCAAACTTCGGCTACTCTTTTTCTTGTTCCAAAACTTAGATCGACCCACCCCGACTTTATTTCTACCAGCCACTCGCTGCCAATCACCACCGTACACCGGCACGCTCCTCCCCACCTCGCTGCTGTCACCACCAAGAGCCACCACAGCCCTCCCCACCATCGTCCCACGGTAAAAATCAACCACGCGCCTCCTTTTTGGTTTTTAATAAACATTTTAACAAACCCTAATTTTTATTTTTATTAAATCCGGATTTTAAATAAATTTTATTAAAAAAAAAGGTTTAGAAACCCTAAACTCGTGTGGATCTTTTGCTTGGTCGCGGCTCACAGTTGACTCGGTTAACCACCGAGTCAACTCAGTTGAGTTTGCTCTTTTAATGCTATTGATGTTGTTGTTGAGTTTGGATGTGGTTTTGTTTGGATTTGGTTTTGTTTGGATGGGATCTACCTTCTCTACTCCTATAGCTCGTGTCAAGTCACTATTGAATTCAAGTTTAGCTGCTGTTTGGGATTGCTTGTACAGGTTGTTTTGGGTTGCTTGTCAAGGATATTGCTGATCTATCTTCATTTACAAATTATGAATTTGACATGTTATAAGAACATTGAAATACATATTACTTATACGAACAACATGACAGTTTTGACAGTTTTGACTATTTTATAAATGTTTGGACAGACTTGGGAGATGGCAAGGGTTCAGGATACAATCCCATTATTCCTGATGCTCCCGGTGCGGATTCACATCCTTTAACAAAGGTGGTTATATGCTGACTTAAGATAAGCCTTCTGAATATAGTGTTTCAATTTTCTTCTGATTAAAATTAAATGGTATGCAAATGCGCAGTTTAATTAGTGTTTGGCAAAGTATGCTTGTTTAATCTTCTGAATATTGTGTGCATTATTGATTGGCTTTGCTTTCTTACGGGGTGTTTAATTGGGATTAGGTTTTTTTTAACAGTTTCAACTTTCAACTTTCTAGTGTTTCAGAAACAATATATCAGAATCGATTATTCATGTTTTTTCTTAGAAGGTGTTTGAAATTTTCTTATGGTGCTGATTATTGCGTTTTGAAATCAGTTTCTAGTTTTTTTGGGGGTGGTGTGAGAGGGGCTGGAAGGAGGGGGGGGGTTGTGCTATTGAGGATAGGAGGAAGGTTCATGTAAGTTACAATAATCAGTTTACAACGAAAGGTTCTATTAAGTAGTTCTGCTTAATTTGCACTCATTTATATGTGCTTAGGCTAATGTACTGAAATTAATCAGTTTGGACCAGAGAGTCACCCATCTCCAATAAATTTTCTTGTAAATTGAAAATCAAAGTGCTTTTAAACAAGTCAGACAACATAGTTTGGTCAACAAACATCATGTCTAGTACTGTTACAAGTTCTGCATCACTTGTCCTTCGTGATGATGGTAATTTAGTTTTGAGTTACGGGTCAAGATCGAGTCAACCAATTTGGCAAAGTTTTGATCATCAAACCCATACTTTCTTGCCTGGTGGTAAGTTAACCACTTGATGTATAGCTTCACAAAATCTAATAGATTATACGTCTAAAGTTGAAATTTTGGTATAATTCTAGGATAGCACTACGTTCCTTGTTGCAGATTTGCTATCGTCATAATAAGTCTTTGATCAATGTTTTAACTGGGTGATTGTTTTTATCATTCACAGAATTGCAGAATCAAGGATCCAGCGAATGGCTTGTGAAGAAAACATGGATGGGAAAGGATGGGAATTTAAGTGGAAGAATGGAGGCAAGATTACCAGCAAATGCAGATGCATTCTCAATGAGCTTTCTAATTATCTTCCTCGTTTGCTCATTTATTGAGATTCTCACACTAAAGGATAAAAAATAATGTATCCCTCCCTCTAAGTAAGTTAATAAGGCGTCAATTGTGAGACATCCTGAAATATGCTTGGTAGCCTGCAGCCTGCTAGTGCGGTTCATCTCAAGAATATTGAATCTGATCAACCTTTGTTCTCTGTGTATGTAGATACCTCAACTGGATTTTGAGATTCCTCCAGAGTCGCAACGTGGATCTTTATCAACGGTAATTCATTTCCGCATGCCATTAATATCCTCTATATCAGATTTTGTGTTTACTTTTGAATGTAGCCTTTGATTTTCATATATGATGAGGTTATGCATGTTTTGTACATTTCTTGATCAATGAAAATAGAGATCACATAACTAGGTAAAACAGTTACTTTAGCGGTATAGGGAGCACTAGCACAACATACAAGTGTATGTATATAGGAAGATAGCTAGTGAAACATAAATCATGAATTTGTCTTAGTTGAACCCGATATAAGTTTTAATAACTTTTTTACTACTTGTGAGGTTTTCTGTTACACAAAACTTGGTTTTTCTTACATCAGTCGTATCATGTATATGTTTCAAGTGGAGGGAATCTTGGTCCGAGCTTCAGATGAGTTGCAAGCACTTCAAGATGAAAGAAAGGTGGGGCAGTTTATTTCATATGGCAGTCAATTTCTTTCGCATTATTTTCATCTTTGAATGTTCATATGACTTGATGATTTCATATGATATGTTGGACCTTTTCAGAAAATTGATCCCCAAACTGCTGAGGCTATACACGAGTTCATACTAAAACTAAGAGCATGTGCCACAGGGAATTCATCATTTACTTTCATACTAGACGATCCTGCTGGCAATAGCTTCGTAGAAAACCCGTAAGTGTTTTTACACGTTTTTGTCTGTATTTTACTAACATGGACCTTAATGCTTATACATGGGTGTTCATTTGTAGGTGGCCCGTGAGGATTGAGAGAGATGATGCATGATGACCACGGACTAAGCTTCTTGTTGCGTTAATGTATTGTTTAATGTTAACAGACTTTATGTTAGATTCTGTCTACCTTATTTATGTTTAGTGCTTTTGTTATGACAATTGGTAATTTGAAATACAATTTCCTTTTATTCATTTAATATTTAGTTGATGTTTTATTCATATCGTAATAATATAGTGTGCATGGTGAAAATAGCGTACTATCATATGACTTGTCAGGACTTTTAAATTGTCCTATTAAACTTATTAACCGTCCTAACAATTAACTTAACATTGAAAAAGTGTCCTAATATGTTGTTATTAGGACGTTATTTAGGTTGTTAATAGACATTTTATACGACCAAAAAATTGGTTTCATAATCTTCTTTGAGATGTTAGAACCCTTTTCTTGGTCCTAAATTAGCTATAATGTTATATGATAAGCGTCCTAACAATTATCTTTTAAGTACGCTTGTATGTGTATCAAAAGTTTAAAATTAGGTAACAACGTTTTACAACATTGTAAAAGTGTCCTAATATGTTGTTATTAGGACGTTATTTGCTTGTTCATATACATATTATGCGACCATAAATTTGGTTTCATAATCGTATTTGGGATATTAGGACCCTTTTCTTGGTGTTAAAGTAACTATAATGGTATATGATAACCGTCCTAAGAATTAACATTAAAGGACGCTTGTATGTGTATCAAAAGATTAAAAGTAGGTTACCACATGTTAGAACATTGGAAAAGTGTCCTAATATGTTTTTATTAGGACGTTATTTGTGTTGTTTATAGACGTAAAATGCGACCATAAAATTGGTATCATAATCTTATTTGAGTTATTAGGACCCTTTTCTTGGTTGCTAAAATAGCTATGATGTTACATCGTAAGCGTCCTAACAATACTTTTAGGACGTTTTTATGTGTTTCAAAAGATTAAAAGTAGGTAATCACATGTTAAAACAATGTAAAAGTGTCCTAATATGGTTTTATTAGGACGCTATTTGTGTTGTTCATAGACATATATTACGACCATAAAATTGGTTTCATAAGGGTTAGGACGCTTTGAACCTATTACAACCGCTCGAGATGAAACGCTTTCATCCTTGGTCCTATTAAATGAAAGGTCCTAAAAAGTACCATTTTATGACGCTTATGGGGGTCCTAAAAAGCCATTTTTCTTGTAGTGTACGTTCCACTCTTAGTGATCGACACTCTACTTACCATTATATTCATACTGACCGGGTACACTGCTCGTTAACTGTGTGTGTTATTGATAAGTCGGCTAAATATAAATTTAAAACTTGAGTAGGCATTAAAACTGCCAAAACTTTACTCCAACGCACGCCCATCAGACGGATAGGTCATATATCAGATTCAAGTACATGGTTTATCAAAGTGTTTGAGATAGATAAGCGAACTGATCAAGGTGTCGGAATCTCTTTAGCTCCTTAGCACAAGTGACAGGTAGAATGTGTATCATTGGTAATACGGACATCGTATGGTTGTCAAAAGTGAGATGTATGGGATATCCGTTGTCAGCATCATCGTGCTCAGTTAACAAACCCATACTGAGATAATATTTTCATCATATCCTTCCAAAGGAACTGATCGGTAAACAAAGTTCATCATTCGAAGGGAGGGAACAATTCTCCATATATTCATGGTTAATAATTACCAGAGTTCTCATAGGAGTAGTAGGGGAATATGCAGAGTTAAGATGTAACACCCCGACCCGACAAGGCCAAGATATCACATTATGGTGTCATACAAAGCATACATTACGCAAGCGGAAGTCTTTTAAATAAATAACCATGTCTCAAACATCAAGACTGGTATCAAAAGATAATCCCAAATGCATAGTGGGTTAACCAAACAAAACCAAATAAGAAATAATATTCAAAGTACTAAAAGAAATGAAAGTCCGAAACAATGGACAACGAAATGATAAATAAATAGGTCTCTAAGTCCTATGCTCTCTCATTCCCAAGCCCGTCGCCCCGCTTATTACCTGCTGCATAAGAAAAGAAAACATGCGGCTGAGCTTAAAATGCCCAGTGAACAGATATATATAACATAACATAAGGGTAAATAAGCATAAGCAACGAAGGGATAAGAATACAACACGAAACGTATAATCATGAAAGTCACACGAATTTTAAAGAGAACTAAGAATCAAGAATGCATGAGAACTGAATAGAAATGAATCAAGAGAAATTATGAAATAAAGGAAAAGTTCATACAAGGATGTGCCATAGGAACTACATACATAATCTGTCAAATCATACTAAAGCAATACAGGTATACGAAGAGGGGAGACCTCTAAGTAATAAAAGTGTAAGAAGGAGTGTAAGGCACACACCACCAGGTCACCATAATCATATAAACATAAAACCTAGGATGCATCCATACGCTCCCTAACATAAGTATGTTTGACAATACTAGACTGGTCACACATATAAAGTTGGCCAATAGTGCACACAAAATCATAACATAAGGGGGAACGCCCTAGATCTATCACACCTCTAAGGGAGTGTCATGCCTAGGGTGCCATCCAAGACATGGTCATGGTACCTCCACAACCAGGTTAGCTCAGGCACAGATCTATCATAGCATACAACAAATATAATCTAGCATGGCAAGAGAAACAAGATAGTAACTCAATAAGCATGGCAAACATAAGTATAGCATAGCAGAGACATTTAAATAAATGTCAGAATGAATAAAAAAGAATGACAATCAGACAATGAAAGTCATTAGTCAAATAAGGGAATCATGTCAGGCATAGGATCGATAGAAATATCCCTACTGAAAAGGGAAAGAATATCTGTACCTTATCAAAGCACACAAATCAAAGCAATAAAATGAATGGAAGCAGGGGATTACTCCTTCTTCACCCGATCTACAATAATCATAAGTTTATTTATCAGTTTCATAGTTCCATAATCATAAAGGTTTCATTTGAGTTTTCTTTCCACTTTAGGTAACTTTCCATAATTAGCGGGTTTCCATAATTAGTAACTTTCCAAAAATAGTAACTTTCCATATTTAGTAACTTTCCAAAAATAGTCGGTTTCCATATTTAGTAACTTTCCAAAAATAGTAATTTTCCATATTTAGTAACTTAACCATTTATAGTATCTTAGGGTTACTCTATTCAAATTAGGGTTAATAATGTAAGTTTCATAAGTTCTTAGGGTTTGTTATGCAAGTATAATAAGTTTAAGGCTTATAGTGCAATTATTGTAAAGTTAGGGTATGAAATGTAAATATCATAAAGTTATATGATTTAACAACTTAAGTCCTTTTAGTTTAAATAAAGATAAGTTCAACCCTTAATAATACACAAAATCCTTATTTAGCCCTTTTTAACTATTACTCAGATTTTAACCTTGAACAGACCAGACTTTGGCGAATTTATGAACCACATTAGAACTCAGAAATAAAATCCACAAAACTTCACACAGATACTTTAATGTCTTGAGAACCCACACGAATTTTCCCAGAATTTATTAATTAGTTTAACCCCACATGAAAAATGCTCCAACTCAGACTACCCAGAAATTCCACCTGATTTAATACCCAGAAAGTAGGGGTAAATATAGACGTAGCCCGGTCTAGTAAAGTGTTGGGCTTTTTTGGCCCCAAAAAAGTTGCTTTCCTAAAATAGCCCAACACTTTAAGTGACTGAATCTGGGAGTGACATGTGGCGGAAAAAAGTCGCTTAATTCAAAAAAAGTCGCTTAAGCGACTTTTTTTTCAATCTACTGCTAGTGCATGTGTTTTTACTGCTGGGCTCAATCGAAAGTCCCTTAATTTACAAAAAGTCGCTTAAGCGACTTTTTTCCGCCACATGTCACACCCAGATTTAGTCGCTTAAAGTGTTGGGCTATTTTGGGAAAGCGACTTTTTTAGGGCCAAAAAAGCCCAACACTTTACTAGACCGGGCTATTTGTAGAATTGCCCCCAGAAAGTATCCACTTGGATGACCCATTTAGACATCCAGGAAAAATCCATAAAAATTCATGACATGACTAGGCATATAGAAGTTAAATACTGGAAAGTTTTATGACCCAACTCCTCATGGTTTGAAAATGAAAAATCGGCTAAGTGGACTGATTTCCAGACTCCCAAAATACGACTTGATACCTGAACTTGTAAAATCAGAAAAGACGCCTTCCCGACATCTAAAAATTACAAGGCTTACATATTCAGAATGCTCTTTTCCCAAATTTAATTTTAGACCCAAGAATCACTCAAAAATACGTTTCCATCATCAAGATCCACCCAGTTCAATTCGACATAAATTCTGGACAGCAACTAGGGTTTACCATTTTATGTGATCAATTAGGGTTTTATTATTCCAATGATTTATATATTGATACGAGGTAACTATGTATGAACTAAAATAGATATAGGCCGACTCTTAAGTGTGTTAACATGGACATAACAATTCAAATCTAATCAAAACAGTAGGTCGATCATATTAGGGTTCTTCCAATTCGTTATTTCATGAGTACAAGTTATGATTTCATGTAGTTTCTTTCTATGATTTTATGTGTAAAAATCTGACAAGACAAACAAGGAACGAAACAAAGAATCAAACAAGAGAAATTGTAATGAACAAGGATGATACTCATTACCCTCATTGCGTGATAAGAAGAACAAGAACAAGGATTGAAACACCAAGAAAATCACAGCCGATCCCTAGCCAATAACTCCCTTCGTACAGCCTCAACTCCATGAACAACAACACACCACAAACTAGAACATAACACGCCTAGAAATCACACGAAAACCTCCTTCTTGGCTTGCCTTTGGATCGTACAGCAGGGAAGAAAATGAGGCTGCAGTAGTCGACTTTTTGGAATAGGTTTTTAGGGTTTGTAAAGTGGAGAGGAAATAATGTTCGGTATTAAAGGAGATGGGACAACCGTGTTTTGTGATTGTGTTTAACAAGGAAAGGATCAATTTTCTTCTGGGCTTGTTATCAATCAAAATTAATGCATGATTATCTCCTCTTTTACTTGGGCCGAAAAATTGGTTTAGTGACACATTAAAATTGCCTAGCATAGACTAGGATTATTGAACATTGTTTTGTGATTGTTAAATTATAATGTAAACTTTCATTTGGTAACTTTTATTAGGTAACTTAGTATTTTATTACTTTAGGTTAAGTTCAAATAATACTCACTTTTATGATTTCATAAATTCTTAAAATTCGAAAATTAGAGGGTATTTTGGTCATTTCAGATTATGTTAATCTTAGGGTTTTACAACTCTTACCTTCTAAAAAGAAAATTTCGTCCACGAAATTGAAATAAGAAATCGAAATCGAAATACGAAATCGAAAGCGATATCAAAATGAATACGTACCAAGTCACAAAGAGAAATGTGGATAACTGGATCGCATCGTTTCTTCGGTCTCCCAAGTAGCCTCACTCTCAGGATGATTCTTCCAAAGAATCTTTACGAACGGAATAGTTTTAGTTCTCATGACTCTTTCCTGACGCTCCAAAACGGCCTCAGGATCTTCACTATACGAAAGATCTTCCGGAATCTGATCGAACGGGCAAGACAGAACATGAAGCGGATGATAATTATACCCACGAAGAAGTGAGACATGAAAAACGTCATGCACATGCGATAATTGGGGAGGTAGCACCAAATGATAAGATACCTCACCAACCCAATCAAGAATCTCAAATGGACCGATATAGCATGGACTAAGCTTCCCTTTCATACAGAAACGCTTAACGCCTCGTAAAGGAGAAACCTTCAAGAAAATATGATCACCAGAGTTAAACACAAGATCACGATGATGACGGTCAGCATAGCTCTTCTGCCTAGTACGAGCTTCCTTCAACTTCTCTCTGGCCACAACCACCTTCTCATTAGTAATTCTAATTAATTCTGGTCCCTCAATGAGTAGTTCCCCGACCTCATTCCAACAAACCGGTGCTCTACACTTACGCCCATATAATATCTCAAATGGAGCCATCTTGATACTAGCATGCCAACTATTATTGTAAGCAAACTCCACCAAACACAAGTAATCATCCCAGTGGCCTGTCCACTCTAAAGCACAAGACCTCAACATATCCTCCAAGGTCTGAATTGTCCGCTATGACTGCCCATCAGTCTGAGGATGAAATGCCGTACTGAATTTAAGCCGTGTACCCCAGGCTTTATGTAACCCTTTCCAGAAATGAGACGTATAACGAGGATCACGATCGGACACAATAGAAGACGGCGTACCATGCAACCGAACAATTTCCTGCTGGAAAACCTGAGCCAAACGACTCACAGAATAATCAACACGAATGGGGAGAAAATGCGCATATTTGGTTAGACGATCAACAACGACCCAAATCGCGTCATGCTTCTGAAGAGTACGAGGTAAACCGGTAACGAAGTCCATAGATATCTGGTCCCATTTCCATGTAGGAATGTCAAGAGGTTGCAAGAGACCACTTGCACATTGATGTTCAATCTTAACCTGCTGACATGTCATACATCCAGCCACATGCAAAGCTACATCCTGCTTCATCCCATTCCACCAAAAATGTTGCTTAAGATCATGGTACATCTTAGTCGAACCTGGATGAATAGAGAACAGAGAACTATGTGCCTCAGAAAGCACAGCTTCATGAAGAGTAGAATTATCTGGAAAACATAGACGATCACCAAACCAAACAACACCATCCACATCCACACGAAAATCTGACTCTTTACCATCCTCAATATTTTGTACAGTAGCCCATAACTCACCATCGTCTTTCTGAGCTTCCTTAATCCTCAACATCAAATCAGACTCTACCTTCAAGCTAGCCCAAAAACCATCATGACCCCGAATACACAGCTCAACTTACATCAACTCTAAGTCATTAAGAATCCTCGGCTCAAAGTCAAGACTAGCAATCATTCCCGACTTACGACTCAAGGCATCAGCCACAACATTGGCTTTTCCAGGGTGATACTAAATATTAGTGTCATAGTCCTTCAACAACTCCAACCAACGTCTCTGTCGCATGTTCAATTCCTTCTGGGTAAAGATATACTTCAGGCTCTTATGGTCAGTGAATATATCACAACTCTCACCATAAAGATAATGCCTCCAGATTTTTAAAGCAAAGACAACGGCAGCTAATTCAAGATCATGAGTAGGATAGTTCGCTTCATATGGTTTCAACTGTCTAGAAGCATATGCAATCACTTTCCTATGGTGCATCAAAACACAACCCAAACCCTTCTTCAAAGCATCGCTGTAGATCTGATAACCTCCTGAACCTGATGGTAGAGTAAGAATTGGCGCAGAAACAAGTCTCTTCTTCAACTCTTCAAAACTAGCTTATCTCTCATCGGTCCATACAAACTTCTCTCCCTTGCGCATAAGCTGAGTCAACGGTAACGACAAACGAGAAAAACCCTCAATAAATCTCCTGTAATAACCAGCCAGACCAAGAAAACTCCTGATCTCAGTCACATTGGTTGGTCTTGGCCACTTGGTGATAGCCTAAACCTTAGCCGGATCCATGGTGATACCATCTGCGGAAACGACATGACCTAAGAATGCAACTTGTGCTAACCAGAACTCGCATTTGGAAAACTTGGCATACAACTTCTTCTTCCTCAAAGTCTCCAAAACAACACGGAGATGGTACTCATGCTCCTCCTTAGTCTTAGAGTAAACCAAGATGTCGTCAATAAACACGGTCACGAACTTATCTAGGTATTCGTGAAAAATCCGATTCATCAAATCCATGAAAACAGCTGGAGCATTCGTCAACCCAAACAACGTAACCAAGAACTCATAGTGGCCATATCTAGTACGGAACGCTGTCTTAGAAATATCCTGCTCCTTCACACGTAGCTGGTGATATCCAGACCTTAAATCGATCTTGGAAAAGAATTTCGCTCCCTGAAGCTGATCAAACAAATCATCGATGCGGGGAAGCGGATAACGATTACGAATGGTGATACGGTTAAGTTTACGGTAGTCGATACATAATCTCATGCTACTATTCATCTTCTTAACAAATAACACCAGAGCACCCCACGGAGAAACACTGGGACGGATAGAACCAGATTCAAGCAATTCCTGTAACTGCTCTTTCAATTCCTTCAATTCAACAGGAGCCATACGATAAGGAGCCTTAGAGATGGGTTCAGCACCCGGAATTAAATCAATAGAGAATTCAACTTCACGCTCAGGCGGCATGCCTGGGAGTTCATCAGGAAATACATCTGGGAATTCACGAACAACCGAAAGGCTCTCCATACTAGGAATCTCCAAAGATGAATCCTTAATCGAAGCTAGAAAACTTTCACAACCATGTGTCAGTAAAGAGCGAGCTTTCATAGCGGATATGATCTTAATAGGTTTACCAAGCCGAGAACCTTGGTAAACAAATTCAGGATTACAAGGATCACCAAAAATCATACGTCTGGTATGGCAGTCAATCGTAGCTCGATGCTCTGATAACCAATCCATACCCAAAAGAAGAAGATTTGCAGAGCGAACTCTATCGTCGAAATGAAGAGGACAATTCACTTATTCATGAGTAATGGTCACGGAATTTTTCATTGGTGTTGAGATAGATAAAGCATAGCTTAATGGTATTGCGGTTGTATTAATGTGTTTAGCAGATGTAGAAGATATCACAGAATGCGTAGCACCAGTATCAAATAAAGCAAAAATTGGACGATCAAATAAATACAGCATACCCGAGACAGTTCCAGAAGTACCCGCAGCCTGATCCCTGGTTAGTGCAAAAACTCGACCCTTAGAAGCCTGCTGTCCACCATTTCCATTCCCAAGATTGGTGCCACTCGACTTCGGACAATCCCTAACCTGATGTCCAATCTCACCACAACTGAAATAGGCACCAGTAACCTTATAACAAGTACGACCAGGATGAGTTTTCCCACACTCCACACAAATAGGAGGAGGTGGAAGCTGTTCCCCAACATTCCTCTGCCCTGCTAAAGAAGTAGTACCACGATTACCCTGCTGATTACCACGACTCTGTTGACCCCTGAACTGTTGGTCACGGCCTGACCGCTGATTCTGCCCACTGTTGTTGTTACTACGCCTGTCATTACCCCGAAACTCATTACCCCTCGAAGTAGCATTCCTCTGACTATTACCCTGAACCTGCTGATGATCACTCTCTTGAGTCCTCTTCACTCCACGTCTAGACCTCTCTTGCATCAATTCCTTGTTACAGACCGCATTGACAACTTCTGCCACATTAGCAAAATCAGTATTTAGAACACCTTCAAGCAACTCATCACGTAACCCCCGCTTAAAATGCATAGCCTGCTCCTCCGGAGTCCCAGCCTTCGCACCCAAGAAACCCGCAAGTCTCACAAACCTCTTCATATACTCCGCACTCGACACCCTATCCAACTGGAAAATATGATGATAGTCACGCTCAAACTTCTGTTTCTCCGACCTAGGAAAGTACTGAAGAAAGAATATCTCCCGAAACTCAGCCCATGATAACCCAGCAACAAACTCATCACCTCCCTTAGCCATCCGATATGCCCTCCACCAACTGAGGGCATCTCCCTCAAATTTGTAACTAGCCAAATGTGCCTTAAACCCATCGTCACAACCAAGTACCTCGAATATCTTCTCAATGTGAGATATTCAATTCTCCGCCTCCACAGGAGAAGTAGCAGCACTGAACGAACGTGGTTTCTGGTTAACAAAACGCTCCAACCACACATGAATCGACACTGGTGGAGCATCACCACCACCACGGCCATTTCCACTACCACCGCCATTACCACTCCCACAATTGGTGTTCCTCCTAATCTCGTCTGTGATGCGTGCAGTCAAACCGGGAAGTAACGCATCAATAGCTCGCTGCACTGCTGCATCAACATCAGCACCAGAGGCTCCATCATTCCTACGAGTATTCACCATCTGCAAGGTCATAAACGAGACAAAGGACAAAACAAGCGTAAGGGTCAAAATGTGAAGAAAGAGATCGTGTCAAACGAAAAGCCTGGTGTCTACCCAATATCCTCACAGGTCATTTCTAAGGTTCTACAGGTCAAACCCAGTCTCTCTGATACCATAACTGTAACACCCCGACCCGACAAGGCCAAGATATCACATTATGGTGTCATATAAAGCATACATTACGCAAGCCGAAGTCTTTTAAATAAATAACCAAGTCTCAAACATCAAGACTGGTATCAAAAGATAATCCCAAATGCATAGTGGGTTAACCAAACAAAACCAAATAAGAAATAATATTCAAAGTACTAAAAGAAATGAAAGTCCGAAACAATGGACAACGAAATGATAAATAAATAGGTCTCTAAGTCCTATGCTCTCTCGTTCCCAAGCCCGTCGCCCCGCTTATTACCTGCCGCATAAGAAAAGAAAACATGAGGCTGAGCTTAAAAAGCCCAGTGAACAGATATATATAACATAACATAACACTAAATAAACATAAGCAATGAAGGAATAAGAATACAAAAAGAAACGTATAATCATGAAAGTCATACGAATTTTAAAGAGAACTAAGAAACAATAATGCATGAGAACTGAATAGAAATGAATCAAGAGAAATAATGAAATAAAGGAAAAGTTCATATAAGGATGTACTATAGGAACTACATACATAATCCTTTAAATCATACTAAAGCAATACAGGTATACGAAGAGGAGAGACCTCTAAGTAATAAAAGTGTGAGAAGGAGTGTAAGGCACACACCACCTGGTCACCATAATCATATAAACATAAATCCTATGATTCATCCATACGCTCCCTAACATAAGTATGTATGACAGTACTAGACTGGTCACACATATAAAGTTGGCAAATAGTGCACACAAAATCATAACATAAGGGGGAACCCCGTAGATCTATCACACCTCTACGGGAGTGTCATGCCTAGGGTGCCATCCAAGACATGGTCATGGTACCTCCACAACTAGGTTTGCTCGGGCACAGATCTATCATAGCATACAACAAATATAATCTAGCATGGCAAGAGAAACAAGATAGTAACTCAATAAGCATGGCAAACATAAGTATATCATAGCAGAGACATTTAAATAATTGTCAGAATGAATAAAAAAGAATGACAATCATACAATGAAAGTCATGAGTCAAATAAGGGAATCATGTCAGGCATAGGATCGATAGAAATATCGTTACTGAAAAGGGAAAGAATATCTGTACCTTATCAAAGCACACAAATCAAAGCAATAAAATGAATGGAAGCAGGGGATTACTCCTTCTTCACCCGATCTACAATAATCATAAGTTTATTTATAAGTTTCATAGTTCCATAATCATAAAGGTTTCATTTTAGTTTTCATTCCACTTTAGGTAACTTTCCATAATTAGCAGGTTTCCATAATTAGTAACTTTCCATATTTAGTAACTTTCCAAAAATAGTTAGTTTCCATATTTAGTAACTTTCCAAAAATAGTAACTTTCCATATTTAGTAACTTAACCATTTATAGTATCTTAGGGTTACTCTATTCAAATTAGGGTTAATAATGTAAGTTTCATAAGTTCTTAGGGATTTTATGCAAGTATAATAAGTTTAAGGATTATAGTGCAATTATTGTAAGGTTAGGGTATGAAATGTAAATATCATAAAGTTATATGATTTAACAAGTTAAGTCCATTTAGTTTAAATAAAGATAAGTTCACCCCTTAATAATACACAAAATCCTTATTTAGCCCTTTTTAACTATTACTCAGATTTTAACCTTGAACAGACCAGACTTTGACGAATTTATGAACCACATTAGCACTCAGAAATAAAATCCACAAAACTTCACACTGATACTTTAATGTCTTGAGAACCCACATGAATTTTCCCAGAATTTATTAATTAGTTTAACTCGACATGAAAAATGCTCCAACTCAGACTACCCAGAAATTCCACCTAATTTAATACCCAGAAAGTATCCACTTGGATGACCCATTTAGACATCCAAGAAAAATCCACGAAAATTCATGATATGACTAGGCATATAGAAGTTAAATACTGGAAAGTTTTATGACCTAACACCTCATGGTTTGAAAATGAAAAATCGGCTAAGTGGACTGATTTCCAGACTCCCAAAATACGAATTGACACCTGAACTTGTGAAATCAGAAAAGACACCTTCCCGACTTCTAAAAATTACAAGGCTTACATTTTCAGAAAGCTCTTTTGCCAAACTTTATTTTAGACCCAATAATCACGCAAAAACACGTTACCGTCATCAAGATCCACCTAGTTCAATTCGACATAAATTCTGGACAGCAACTAGGGTTTACCATTTTATGTGATCAATTAGGGTTTTATTATTCCAATGATTTATATATTGATACGAGGTAACTATGTATGAACTAAAATAGATATAGGTTGACTCTTAAGTGTGTTAACATGGACATAACAATTCAAATCAAATCACAACAGTAGGTCGATCATATTAGGGTTCTTCCAATTCATTATTTCATGAGTACAAGGTATGATTTCATGTAGTTTCTTTCTATGATTTTATGTGTATAAATCCAACAAGACAAACAAGGAATGAAACAAAGAATCAAAGAAGAGAAATTGTATTGAACAGGGATGATACTCATTACCCTCGTTACGTGATAAGAAGAACAAGAACAAGGATTGAAACACCAAGGAAATCCCAGCCGATCCCTAGCCAACATTATTGCGTGATAAGAAGAACAAGAATGATATGGACATCTTAATCCATTCATTATTGTTCTGATTCATTAATCCTTACATTTGCATCGATTGATAATAGTTTGCTTCTTTGTTCATACAGATATCTAATCTATCTCTTTTAAGCAATCTTTGCACCTACAACATTACACTCGACAGAATTCTATTACTATTTTTGTGATTCATCAAGATCTTTCATTTGTATTATTAATTACCCTTGTAACTATCATTCTCCCATGGCATTGACATCTACTTCTTTCAACTGATAGTACGCTGCCATAGAAATCCCATTCGCGTTAATCGTTAGTACGCATCAGAGCGTAGGAACAACACTCCAGGACAATGGGCTACAAGCAGTACAAGATCGTCAGGAGAGTTACGTGAAAGTTTGCCACGAAAGCACGTGCTATGTTTCAGAAAATGATGAAAACTGAACTCGATGTACGTTGAACCCTTCAAGAATTTGGCAAAAGCTGGACCGGTAGTTTATCGACTCGAACCACCCAAAAGAGCCCACTAGCGTGCACAACACATTTTACGATTCGAACTCGAAGAAGTGCCTATCGGATGAAACCTTCGTCACTCCACTAGAGGAGATTCAACTTGACGACAAGCTTTACTTTGATAAGGAACCAGTTGAGATCATGAACCAGGAAGTCAAACGACTCAAGCAGAGTGCATTCCCATTGTCAAGGTTCGTTGGGATACTCGACATGGACCCGAGTACACATGGGAGCGAAAAAAGCAGATTGCGACGAGAATACCCTCATTTCTTTTCTGACACACCGTCAGCCGATAAGATAAACTGAATCATGAGGACATGATTCCTTTTTAACGGATGGGTAATGTAACAACTGAGAAATTTCCAAGTCATTATTGTACTAATTTTATTTGCTTATTATGCTATTTTAAGTAAATTGGCTTTTGCCGGGAAAGTTGCCCGCGTACGTCGTGACACGTACACTGAAATTTGTAATTTGAGTCAGGCTATGCTTAGACTACCCATTAATATGATTTATGTATCCCCACATACTTGTTTTCAAATGAAATAATGTAATTTTCCATTTCTACGCGAAGTGTGCACATTTTTCGTTTTACGCGTTTTCGGCTTGCGGTTTGAGCTTTAAAGACGTTATAACACTCCGAAAGGCTCGGGAAATTTATGAAACATCAAATTAGGTCATTTTAAGTTAAATTTAATATTTTTATGAAAATAGTATCTTCATGACATTTACTTTCACAAACTATGCATAAAACGTTGCCGGTTTAGCCCCTTTGGCCTTCAAACTTATTCCATGACTTATAATACTTGTACAAAATGTATACTTATCATTTTTTTTCAAAAAAAATAAGATCCCTCCCCTCCTTTTGACTCCTAAAACCGGCCCATGTGCCACCTCCCCCATAACCAATTAAAATCCATGCACTTGATGCTTTTCAAGGCTTAAATTTTAATATACTCAACACTTCTCCTCATTTTTATCACCAAAACTCATTCTCTCTTGTTTCCTCTTCATAGCAACGACCCAACATCAGTCCCTAAACCGTCCATCTTTTAATTTTTTGTTAGTTCTTGAAATTTTGTTTGAAGATTAAATGGCTTACATGTTTCTTGGTTCATTTTTACCCAAATCTCATCATCTTGGTAAGTATTTTATGTCTTTTAATCTCATCATGGGTTATCATAGATTTCACTAGGATTAAGTAAATCAACTCTTGCATGCAATATTTTGAATAATTTGATCAAGATCTCATAGGATTTTAGGTGTTAGATTAGTTAGTTAGGCTTGAATGAGTTGGTTATAGCAAGAGTTGTTGGGTTTTTGTGATTGTTAATCTTGATTTTCCAACTTGATTGTTAACATAACCATCCTAGATTTTTATTTGAAAACCATTTCATCCCTGGTCACTTTGGTTCATAGATCTACAAAAACAATTAAAATGATTAAACCTTGCATGCTTTACACAAAAACCCATTAAAGAGACATAAAGCACCTTGCTTGTCATTGGTTGAACCTGTCCCAGATTTTATGCAATAAGATCGATTCACCATTTTTTCCTAATTAGGTTTTAAGCTTAAATAAAAATATTGGGAGTTAGCCACAGGTCTTAAGATCATTTCCCCGAAAACCTTACATCCTAATTCATCTTGGAGATTTTCAGAGAAAATCCACACTAAAACTGGTCCAAGAATGTATATCAGATTCGATGGGCTATTTACTCTAAAATGTTGTAAAGAATATTAGGTTGGTGTAAACATGAAAGTTGTAGCCAAGACCTGGAGAAAACTTTTACCATAGGCCATGTGTCCATTAGACCTGTAGTTAAAGAGATACACCCTTTTTTCTAAACTCATTTAGATGCTGAGTATAACTATTTAGAGACACAAGGGTAAATTGGTAATTTAACCCATGTTGTAAAGTTCTCAGTAATGTAAGGCCTTGATTTTCATATAGTACAGAGTCATACCTTTCTAAGCATATAAATTTCATAATTTTAGCCTTCACGGTTTAGAAATGGCGACCCGATTAGTGAGGTAATTTCATAAATTTTCCATCAGCTTTGCATTTTAAACTATTTAAGCTTTTATAAACGTCTTTTTGACCCATGACTTGCTACAAGACTTTTAAATAAATGACCATATGATATTTTGAGTTCAAGTATTGAGTTAAATCACAAATAAAAGTATTATACTTTAATCCCCGAGCCTAAGTCGTGTTATATTTTATCTAGGTCACTTGTGATCTTTGCGGTTTTTCTCGACCTGCACACTTCTCCGATTTCCGTTGCTACTTCATTATTGGTGAGTTCATAGCCCCACCTTTTACTTCTTTAACTGTTTACAAACTCTGTGGGGGAGATACATGCTAGTTATTTTTAATATGATCACAACTACTTGAAAACTGTATTTTGGATTGAAATTGTTTGTTACCCGGTTATTATCATTGCCTAAGTTTCCCATAGCCTGAAAGTCCCTTCCTTATCATGAACCGTTAGTCACTTGCGAGTGAACGCGAATGCCATGAATAGATCTATTGGGAATGACATCCCCCATATTGGACTGCCAGGTGCGGCTACCATATGCACTGTATTTGAGGATTTGCTAGGTAATTAGGCTGTTACCTATTGTCGAAGGGCATCTTTATATTCTGTTGAATATCTGAAAATGACGTTAAAGTTCGGGGTCACGAGCTTAGGGCAATAATAACTGAATCAGACTCTGCATTTGTTGCTTAGTCGTTTTTATAAACTGAATTATATTGTGATCAACTGCTCATTTACTAAACTCTATGGATTCACTCAACCTTTGTGTTGACGTTTTAGCATGTTTTATCTTAGGTTTGAAGGCATGAAGGTCTTGGTTGGAGTCGCACGGATATATTTTGAAGACACGGCATATTTTCACATTTGAAGAAACTATATTTTAAAGATTTATGTTGTGCTTAAAACATTTTCAATCTTTTGAAAACATTGTGATTTACGAAAACTGTTGGGACCTTTGTAAACTCTGAGGTTTTAATGTATCAAATGTGAAACACTTTTAAAGCGTCTCTTTTAAAGGGTCGTTTTCTATAACTTGTACTTCGTGCTAGGAAGTAATACCCCAATGATCTATCTTCCGCTGCTATAATTTTGGGGGTGTTACAGACTTACACACTGAATTTCAAGAAAGGGCACTCCTTTCTAATTCTAAACGTTTCATTAAAAGAAGGCCAAATTGCATATATATCCCTCCCAAAGTAAATAATTGCATATATATCATTTGTACATGTTTTTTATGCACATAGTACAATGGTTTTTATGGATGCTTTGGATATATATGCAATTTTGCATTTTTGGAAGGATATATATGCAAAAGCCTCTTAAAAGAAATCAATCAAATTTTTCTAAAGCAAAAGAAAATGAAACCACTGAATGTTTCAAGTGTGGTAAAAAGGGTCATTTTACAAAAAACTGTTTTTAGAAAACTACCTAAGAACCCTCACACAAATTCTCTGGTAATAGTTCTTCTTCAGGAACTAGCAAGTTTCAACCAAAAATGCTTCAGTCTACTCAACATTTTCAAAACAAAACTGTTCAAAATGATCAAAAAGATTTTGAAGCTAAGTATTGAAAAGCTAAAGCTAAACTTGCTCTCCTTGAGGCCACACCCTCAATATCTCAGGTTTCTCAAACCAATAAACCTATTCAAACAAAGAACAAAGTTGTTGGGAATTAAACCTAACAGTTAGTACTGCTAGGCTTGTAGTTTCAACAGACTGAAGATAACACTAACAGTACTAAGTCAGTTAGTACTGCCAGTACAAATACTTTGTACTGCTTATGTTTTGTAAATGTGTAATAGGATAAGTATAGAAAAGATTTAGTGAATATCCTATATAATTAGTGTTATAGTTATCTTGTACAGGAATCCTTATTCTATAAAAGGATATCCGAGGTTAAAGTTTATGTACGACTTATTCATAGAGTTTCAAGGTTGTGAACCCTAGTGATAGGAGATCACTCACATTATTGATCATAATAATATTGAATCATTTTGGTTATTCTCAAGTCTTCATTGTTCATACTAAATACACTGTTCCATTCATATACATACAATTATTCTTCTAAGTATAACTGAGTAGATTCCGCATACTTAGTTATATCCAATCAAAGTATCTCATACACATCATACAGGTTTAACACCCTAAGTGTAACACATCAGATCCTATCAAGTGTTATCTGAGCCAGGTTTCTGATACTTTGAATTAGAAGATCCAAGAAGAACGTTTTCAAGAAAGAAGATGGAAATGGAGACTACCACAACCAATGTGGCTGCAAAGTTACCTATGCTTAAGCCTAATGAATTCTATATGTGGAGATTGAGAATAGAAGAATTTTTCCAAGTGCAGGACTATGCACTCTGGGAGATTATAGAAGAAGTGAATTCATTCAAGCCTTCTACCACAACAACAACTGAAGATGGTAAATCTGTGACTACAGTGTAGAGAAAACCTATTACTGGTGAAGAGAAGGCCCAGTACAAGAATCACATCAAGGCAAGGAGTATGTTCATGATGACTATACCCCATGATAAACTCTTGAACTTTACCAAGTTCAAGGATAACAAATCATTATTTGAGGCAATTGTTGCACGATTTGGTGGGAATGATGCCACCAAAAAGACTCAAAAAACTCTACTCAAGCAACAATTTGAGAACTTCTCAGCAACAAGCAATGAGTCAATAGATCATATGTTCAACAGGCTTCAGAAGTTAGTGAGTCAGCTTGCTATTCTTGGAATAGAGATAACTCAGGAGGACTTAAACTCAAAAGTCTTAAGAAGTCTACCATCAGAATTGGGTATGCATGTTGTTGTGTGGAAGAAAAAACCTGATATAGATTCCATGAGCTTAATGGATCTATATAGCAACTTCAAAATAGTGGAGCATGATGTAAAGAAGTCTACTGGAACAAGCTCAAGCTCGGGGAATTTGGCCTTTGTGTCAACTCCCAGTACCTCAAGTCCAGTGGAAGAAGTGCAAGTTGCTAAAGCAGTTGGTACTGCTAGTTCAAATATTGGTGCTGCTAGTACTTCAAGCAGTACTAATGGACTCTTGGATGAAAATACTTATTGTGCTTTCCTGACTACTCAGCACAATGGTACTATGTTGACTCATGAAGACCTTCAAGAAATCCATGATGATGATATTGAAGATATGGACATCAATTGGCAACACTCTCTTCTTAGCATGAGGGCTAAGAGATTTTTGAAGAGAACAGGCAAGAAGATAATCGTAAATAGCAATGATGTTGCTGGATATGACAAGTCAAAGATTGAGTGTTACAATTGCCACAAGATTGGTCATTTTTCAAGAGAGTGCAGGAAGCCCAGAAAGCAAGACTCAACGAATAAGGGCTATTAAGGCAAGTCAACAAGATCAAGGGTTGTGGAGGTTACAGACTCAAGCTGAAATGCAATGGTGGCCATTGATGGCTTAGGGTTTGACTGGAGCTTCATGGAGGAAGAGGAAGAAGCACCTACAGAGATGGCTCTCATGGCTTTCTTAGATTCTGAGGTACAAGTTTCAAAATGTTCTAAATCATGTGATACTTTAAAAGAATTAGAAACACTTAGGAAACATTATGATGAACAGAGAATAGAGCTAAACAAGACCCATTTTAATTTGGCAAATCATAAAAGGGGTTTAGCTATTTTAGAAGAGCAAATTGTTCATTATAAAAGCAATGAGTCCACTTTTTCTGAAACTATAACTGTACTTAAAAGGGATATATTTTTTAGAGATGCTGAAATTAGTGTGTTAAAAGCTGAGGTTGATAGACTTAAAAAGGATAATGAAAACATTCAAATGAGTTTAGACACATTAGAGTATGCATCTGAGGGTGTAAGTAAGATAATTGAATGTCAAATTCTCAACAAGGCTAAGTCAGGTCTAGGTTATAAGTCTGTTCCCCCTCCTTATAGAGGAATACCTACACCTCTAGGTATTGACCTAGAACACACTGGTTTAGAGGAATTTCAACTACCTAAGCTGGAATATGGACCAAAACCAAAAGAAAAGGAAGTAGTTGAGAAACCTGTAGAAGTAAGTTTTGAGAGTGCAAGTGATAAATCACTCTCTGATGACAAGGTGTCATCTGCTAGGGACTCAGATGCTCCAACCATAGAGTAGTTGAGAAACCTGTAGAAGTAAGTTTTGAGAGTGCAAGTGATAAATCACTCTCTGATGACAAGGTGTCATCTGCTAGGGACTCAGATGCTCCAACCATAGAGGATTAGACTTCTGATGATGATGAGAGTGATCAGGATAAGATTAAGCCTGATAGTGTTAAGGTAGAGGAACCAAAAGTTCCTAAGGTGGTCAAGAATACAACTGTTAGGCCTAAGTCAAAGGTTAATACTGCTAGGAAAATAGTTAGGTATGCTGAAATGTATAGAACCACACACAAGCCCAGAGGTAACCAAAGGAATTGGAACAACCTCAAGTCTCACCAACTAGATGATGACTTTACCTTTTATAGAAAAGCTTGTTTTAAATGTGGAGAGTTTGACCATCTTGCTGCTTATTGCAACAACAAAGTAACTGGGTATTCAAATCCTAGGGTGAACTCAGTAAGACCTCCCACTCACCCTACAAATGCTAGAATGATACCTAAATCAGTTCTTTTAAGGTCTGGACCAAGAACAGTTCATACTGCTAGACCAGAAATTCATACTGCCAGACAAAATATGAGTTTTTACCCTAGACAAGCAGTTCAAATTGCAAAAATATTTTTCAACTCTGCACCATCAACGGCTAGAAGGCCATTTAATAACCAAGCAGTTGTAAAGAATCAAATTTGGAAACCTAAGGTTGCTATTGCAAACCCAGCAGTTCATACTGCTAGGAAAGCAGTTAATACTGATAGTTTTAAAAACACTGCTAAGGGAAAAATTTGCAATGGTATTAATGCATCACCATCATGGGTTTGGAGACCACTTCAATCCAATGGTGCTCCAACTATTTTGAAAAGGTGTAATTATATTGATGCAAGAGGAAAACCTAAGTCAGTGATGGCTTGGGTTCCCCAGGGAAATTAATTCCTTGTTTATGTGCAATGTTAGTCATATGCTTATTTTGTTATGAGACAAGTGCTTTGCACCTTGTTTTCTATTGTTGGACTAACAATTACAGGTAGATTGGAGTTGTGAATTGAGTGTTTGATGCTTTAGATGGTGAGATGCTTTGGAGCTCAAAGTGTGATTTGTGCACAAAACAAATGGCTATTGGTTCACCATGTCTAACCCACATAAGAACCAACTAGTCCAGGGAAAATGGTTTCTGTTAAAGACTTCTCAAATCCGTTCATGGTTGATAGTTTACCAAAAACTATGTGGTTATCAACTCACCATATCTAACAGTGAAGAGTTGGCTAGTCTAAAGCAAACGGCTATTGGTAAAGACACATCAAATCCGTTAATAGCTGATAGTTTGCTAAAAACTGTATGTGTGTTAGAATATTTTTGAAATCCATATAAGTTCATACTGTTCTTTGAATTTTTTTGATAAAAGGTTTGTACTGCAAGTGCAAAGTTTGTACTGCTAGTGCAAAGTTTATACTGCTGAACTAGCCGTTGTAACTGTTGTGTCAGTAACTAATTTTTGTTTAGAAACTAGCCATTGGAAGTTAGTTGCGATTTTTACTGGTTAAGTTACGGTTTTTAAGGGATCCTCTTCTAGATATTTTAACTTTTATACTATTATAATCTTATCTTAAAATAAAAGCTAACTTATTCTTTAAGTCGGTCAAATAGAAACCCTAATACTCTCAATAATATCTCATCTTACTCTCATCTTCTACTTTCTAACCTAAATTTTCACTATTCACCACAGTCAAATCAATTTTTACTGAGAATATTATGGCTAATTTGGACTTTGTCAAGACGCACAACCAGGTTGCTTTTCTTGAGAAAACAGAGGAAGGGGATGGACCAAAATTCTATGAGATTGTAGATTTTCTCAACAACTCTCACATAAGGTATGCTTTAACTATTTCACCTACTCTATTTGTCTCTCAAATCACTCAGTTTTGGCAAATTGCTATTGTCGAAACTATTAGGAGACATCTTAAGTTAGAAGATTCTGATGGAATCAATGACTTGCCAAACACATAAATATGGCAAGAAATTGCTAGAATGGGGTATGATACATCCAACCACAAATTAACTTTTCAAAAAGGATGTTTCTCCCCTCAATGGAGATTTTTGATACATACTCTCTTGCATTGTTTGAGTCCTAATAGAACATCATGGGAACAATTCAGTAGCAATATTGCTATTGCTCTCATATGTTTATCCACAAACAGAGTTTTTAATTTTTCAATAATGATATTTGAGAGTATGGTCAATAATGTTAAAAGTAAAACAAAGTTTCTAATGTATCCAACGTTTATCCAAACCTTTTTGAACAAGAAAAACAATCTACTTGAGAAACATAAAGAAACTTTTCCAACACCTTGCCTTCCGCAAAAACTCTTTCAAAATATGGATGTGGCAAGTAGACTTTTTAATGGGGTAGTGATACCTCTCTTTCCTGAGATGATAAAGCAAGTTGAGGATGAAGGGTCTGTAAACCCAACTGAGCCTCAAAACACATCCATTGAGGTTCCTGAAACAACTTATACACCCCCAGTAACCACCACTTATAGAAGAAGAACCAGAAAGGAGACTTTGATTGCTCAGTCAAGTCCTCCTACTCCAAGCTTTGAAGCAGATGAGCCTATCTTTGATGATAGTATGGATGAGGCTTACACTACTGCTAAGCAGGCCAGTGTAAACATAGACAAGACCCCTACCATGGCAACACTTAATGTGCCAAGTCCTCCAAGACATGCCACGGGTAGTGTAATCCCAGGCCACATGGATTATCTGGGTGGTTCAACAGTACCTCCTAGTCCAACTAAGGGAGAACTCGAATCTTTGCCCCTTGATTCACCTCTCCTAGTAGGTCACACAGCTAGAAGTGATGAGGGTAATATTAAACTTAAGCAATTGATGGACCTCTGTACCAAATTATCTGACAAGGTGGAAAGTCTAGAGGATGAGCTTAAAAGTCACAAAAGCAACTTTGCCAAAGTCTATACCAAACTGATCTTAAGAGTAAAGAAGTTGGAAGCTCAAGCCAAGAGGAAAAGATCTAAGATGGTGATTTATACTAGTTCTTCAGATGATGATTCATATGGTCATTCTGATGATGATGATGATTCTCCCAAACAGGGGAGGAAATCAAGAAAGACTGAATCACAAACTCAGGGGAGGAATTTGGATTTTGAAGAAGGTACTAGTGGTAATTTGGATGAGAAAGAAGGTTCTGGTAATGGAAATGAAATTATGGATATGGGTGAGCAGAATGAGCAAAGTGGTGATCAACATGGTACTGCTGGATTACAAGTAGCAGTACAAACTGATGAGGTTGAAGAAGAAGCAGTACAAACTACGAAGGATAAAGGAAAGGGAATTCTTATAGAAGATGAGCCAAAGCAGTTGAAAATCAAGCCAAAGACTCAAGCACAAATAGATTTTGATGAAGAAGTAGCAAAGAAGATGTATGAAGCTGAAGTAGTAGAATAGATGGAAACTCAAATATTGGAAAAAGAAATTATGGTTTCAGATGCTGCTATTGCTCAAGAAACATTTGCCGAACAAAAACAATATTTGATAGATACTGATCCCATTGTGAAGGCTAAAGCAGTTCACTTGGTGTCAGATGAAAGTCAAAGTGTGGAAGCAAGGTAAGAAATGCTTAAAAATTTCTTTCTATCAAAGAATAAGGAAGTGACTTTAGATGATCTTATGCATAAAATCAAGGATAGACAAAAGAAAGGTTATAAGAAGAAGATGCCTTCTTATAAAGAGCAAATAAGTTTCATGAAGAGCTATTTGATGAACCAAGCATTTTGGAAGTAGAGTTACTTCAAAGGGAGATCAGATGCAGAGATTGAAAAAGCTTTTTATGTAGCTTATGCAAGAATTAACAAGCCAGTCCCAAAAGAGTTCATATATTATTCTGAAGATCCTTAGAGGAGAGAAAAGAGGAGCTGAAATGTTAGAGTCAGATACATCAAAGAAACAAAAGACTGCAACTGAAAGTTTAACAGATGAACAACTCAAGAACATGATTGTAATAGTTCCTGAATCCACAAATGTTAAACCACTCCAAGGAAAACATCCTATTATAGACTGGGAAGTAGTCACAGATGGAAGGATGAAAGGGTGGAAAATTATAAGAGTTGGAGGAATAACTGAGAAGTATAAATTTTTTGAAGATTTTCTCATAGGATTTGACAGAGAAGATCTTAATCAGTTATGGAGTTCAGTACAGAAAAGATTCAAGATTTCAGATCCTCTTGAAGACAAAGATAAGGAACTATGGGTACAGTTGAAGAGAATTTATGAACCAGATGGAGGAGAAGCAATATGGAGATTTCAAGCTATGATCAAAGATGTTTCTTGCAAGCTATTTGATACATGTGGAGTTCAAAGGATTTCTACTAAGGATGGTTTGGAGATATACATGTTAGTGGAAAAAGACTACCCTCTCAGACCAGCTGTGTTAGTTACTTTAGTGTATTCAAAACTGGAAGTTGAAACTGATTCAGAGATGGCAGAAGTGTTAGTTAGAAGAATGTTTGATCTTGCAGAGAAAAGAAAAGCAAGTACTAAAATATTAACTTGGTAATGTTTGGAAGAATCCCCCCATCATCAGTGTTAATGTTTAATTTGAAGAAACTTAGTGATTTGGAGAGAAATCATAAGTTTAGGGGAGGATTGTTAGGAATTAAACCTAACAGTTAGTATTGCCAGCCTTGTAGTTTCAACTGATGGAACATTACACTAATAGTACTAAGTCAGTTAGTACTGCCAGTACAAATACTTTGTACTGCTTATGTTTTGTAAACGTGTAATAGGATAAGTATAGAAAAGATTTAGTGAATATCCTATATAATTAGTGTTATAGTTATCTTGTATAGGAATCTTTGTTCAACAAAAGGATATCCTAGGTTAAAGTTTATGTACGACTTATTCATAGAGATTCAAGGTTGTAAACCCTAGTGATAGGAGATCACTCGTATTATTGATCATAATAATATTGAATCATTTTGGTTATTCTCAAGTCTTCATTGTTCATACTAAATACACTATTCCATTCATATACATACAATTATTCTTCTAAGTATAACTGAGTAGATTCCGCATACTTAGTTATATCCAATCAAAGTATCTCATACACATCATACAGGATTAACACCCTAAGTGTAACACATCAAATCCTATCAAAAGTACTTGTGGCAGAAGCCTTTGACTGGGATGAGGAAGTTGTCTCCTCAGATGATGAAGAAGTAAGAGTCAGTGCACTGTTGGTACTTTTAGAAAACGACAAGCTGGCTGTTGGAAAAAGCCATGCAAGAGCTGGAGAGTAGGTTAGCATCACCATGAAGAAGGTAAATATCTTACTATCTATGGATGATGATTCTGACTGGCAATCTTACTTGAATTATATAAATGTTGATCTTAAGTTTGTTGAAGAGCAAAGACTTAATTTGTTTTCAAAATACAATAAAATTGTTCTAGAATTAAATAAGTGTAGAGATGAACTACTTGTCTTAAAACAAGCCAAGCTAGAGGCTATTAAACTTCAAATTGAAAACACTAAAATTTTGAAACAAAACCAAGCTCTTCAAACATAACTCAATGAAGAAAAGGCCGTCATTGAAAGCTAGACAACAAAAAATCCCAAAGTCTATGAAACTGTTAGTCTTATTCCAAGTTCTAAAAAGATAATCATAAGAGAAGACTAAATCACTGAATCCCTCAGTGAGAGTCATAGTGAAAAGGTTTTTTTACCAGTTGGCATAACTTTTGAACAAGAAATGGAACCTAAGTCTAGTGACTGGGTTGAAAGAAATAACCCAAACAGTAAGTTACCTAACTTTGAGACTGGGAGAATCTTGCAACCTCAAAGTCAGGCTATCAAAGATATGCTTGGACTCACTGATAAACCCAGTAACACTGAGTCTGTCAATGAGTCTGAATCAGAATCACAAACACCTCTCCCGCCACTGAAAGTCCTTCAGGGAGCAACACTATGCTCTGACCTAACACCTTTAGTTTACTCTCAACATTCTCCAAAAGAGAAGTCAAGATTAGGTAGAACAATCCTGAAGAGACCTACACCTGAAGTCTCAGATCCCACTAATGAGTCAACACCTTCAGTCTCGACTTAGGTAAACACTGAAAACCCTGATTCAAAATATGATCAGTTGGCTAAGCTTGTCAAGAAGCTGAATGAAAACATTGAAACATCTGAGAAACCTCCTCAATCTAGGATTAAGGAACTCAAACCAACTTCCTCAAGCACCTCCAAACCAAAATCTTCACCAAAACCTCAACAAAGATGTGAACTGTGTAACTATACAAATCATTCCACTGATGACTGTTATAGAATCCTCTTTTGCATGATATGCAAAAAGGAAGATCACACGACCTCTGATCAAGTATCATACACAGTCTCATCCAATGTTACAACACACTTTAAAGCACAAGCTTTTCAATATCCTTTTGGTTCAAAACAGATACAAAGGAAAAAAGGCAAAGCCTTTTTCGCCTTGTCCATATTTTGGATTCAATGACCATCATCCTGATGATTGTTTAATGTATCCTTGCTGTGACATATGTGGAGATCCCATTCATGACACTTCAGGACATGAAAAGGTCATTCAGGCTAGAAGAGGCACTACAAATTCCTCTCCTCAGTCTACTGAGTCCACATCAACAACGAAATGTAAAGTCTGTGGAAGCACAGTCCATACCACCACTGACCATGCATCAATTGTACCATTCAAAAGGCAATCAACGCCAAGCCCACCAGGAAGTGGGTTCACAAGAAAAACTGACACAGTTTACTATTTTTGCAAAGACATGCCAGGGAGCCTGTTTGGCATCTACACAGTGGATGTTCAACGAGCATGATTGGTGTAAAGGAATATCTCTACAAATATGTTGAAGAACCAAGACCTAACGTGATATTTGCTGATAATTTATCATGTCTCACAGAAGGTTATGGTTCAGTAAACTGTAGTGTAATAGTCATTACCAGAATAGCTTATGTTAATGGTCTCAAGTGCAATCTTATCAGTGTCAGTCAACTATGTGATGCAAAATATATAGTTCAATTTGATGATAAGCAAGGCACCACCTTTACTAAAAATAAATAAATCGTTCTTATTTCACCAAGAAGACAGGATGTTTATGTGTTAGATATGTCTACCCTAACTCAAAATGGAACATGTCTTTTTGCTAAAGCCACTGAAACACTAAACTGGCTTTGGCATAAGAGACTCTCCCATATGGATTTCAAAAACATAGGCAATCTTGCCAAAAAAACAAGGTCCTTGGCTTACCATCACTTGTGTTTTCAAAGGATAAACCCTGCTCTGCCTGTGAAAAAGGTAAACATCATATAGCATCCTTTAAAACCAAACAAAACTTCTCCATCAAAAGTTTCCTTCATCTTCTCCATATGGACCTTTTTAGACCTGTCAGACCAATGTCTATTCATCATGAGAGTATACTCTGGTCATAGTGGATGAATACTCAAGATATACTTGGGTTTACTTCTTGACCAAAAAGAGTCAGGCAGCTGAAACAATCATGTCCTTTGTCAGAAACATTGAAAAACAAAATGACATAAAAGTCAAACAAATTAGGACTGACAATGGGACTGAATTAAAAAAATCATGAACTTGAGTGCTTCTGTGATGAGAAAGGAATTTCTCAAAATTTCTCTTCTCTTTACACACCTGAACAAAATGGTGTTGCAGAAAGGAAGAATAGAACACTCATTGAGGCTGCTAGGACAATGCTAAATGGATCAATACTATCCAAACATTTTTGGACTGAAGCAGTTAAGACTTCCTGTTATACTCAAAATAGATCCATCATTGTCAAGAGGCATAGCAAAACTCCTTATGAGTTAATCAAAGGAAGAATCCCTGTCATCAGTTATTTTTATATCTTTGGGTGCCCTGTGTTTATTCATAATCACAAGGATCACTTAGGGAAATTTGATGCAAAAGCTGATGATGGATACTTTCTAGGATACTTCCTTGTCTCTAAAGCCTTCAGGGTGTTCAATACAAGGAAACACCAAACTGAGGAAACATTTCATGTCACCTTTGATGAGAGTACTGAAGCCATCAGATTCTCAAACACCTAAGTGGAAGAGATTGGGACTGATGACTCATCAAGATACCCTCCTGATGAATATCATACTGATAGTAATCCTTCCACTCAATATCAAGCAGATGTTGACATATCCTATTACATTGTCCCACATAACCTCTCTCAACCAACCATCACTGGGTTTGTTGAAGCACAAACATGTACTGGTGAAATCAATCATTGTGAACAAATTGTTCAGGAACCAATCAATCTCAGTGATCAACTTGGTCAGTCAGATACTCAAGATCCTGATTTTATTCAAGTTTATGCACCTGAACCTACACCACCACCCAATCAGGCCTCTAGAAGTTCAAATCAATATCCAAGACCTCAGGACAGCTGGACTAGGTGTAAAGATATAGGACTTGTCAACATAATTGGAGAGCCTACTGAAGGAATGCTTACTAGAAGCGTGGCTGCTAAACTTAAGGCAGCCTCAGCCAATGAATGTCTGTTTGTGGACTTCATCTCCAATATTGAACCTAAGAGTGTCAAAGAAGCACTGAAACATCCTAGCTGGGTTTAGGCTATGCATGATGAACTTGAACAATTTGACAAAAACAAGGTAATGAAATGGGTGTTCAAAAACAAGACTGATGAAAATGGCATAGTTATTAAGAACAAAGCCAGAGTTGTTGCCAAAGGTTATAATCAACTAGAAGGCATTGACTATGAAGAAATATTTGCACCAGTTGCAAGAATGGAAGCCATCAGGATCTTCCTTGCATATGCAACCTACATGAACTGCAAAGTATATCAAATGGATGTAAAAAGTGCCTTCCTCAATGGAACACTGAAAGAAGAAGTTTATATTCAACAACCTCCTGGATTTGAAAGCAGTGAGTTTCCTGACTATGTCTACAAGCTTGACAAAACCCTTTATGGACTGAAGCAAGCTCCTAGGGCTTGGTATGAAACTCTTTCAGCCTTTCTCATCCAAAACAAATTTGTTAGAAGAAAGATAGACAACACCCTGTTTATCTATAGGACAAAAGAAGATGTTATTATTGTTCAAGTATATGTGGATGACATCATATTTGGCTCAACAAATTACAAACTTTGCAAGTAGTTTGAAAAACTGATGACAAAGAAATTTGAAATGAGTATGATGGGTGAACTCACTTACTTCCTTGGACTACAGATCAAGCAAGCTGATAAGGGAACCTCCAACAGTCAAGAAAAGTACACTAGAAGCCTACTGAAAAAATTAGAGCTCAGTGACTGTGCTTTAGTGAAAACTCCAATGGTTCCCCCAAACAATCTAGGTCCTGACCCTGCTGGGAAACCAGTAAATCAAACTCTATTTAGAGGTATGATTGGGTCACTGATGTACCTACTTGCATCAAGGCCTGACATCCAATTTTTAGTTTGTCTATGTGCCAGATATTAGTCTAACCTAAGAGAATCACATCTCACAGCTGTAAAAAGGATCATCAGGTACCTGAAAAGTACTCCAAATCTTGGAGTGTACTACCCTAAATGTTCGAGTTTACCTCAAAGGGTATTAGACTCTAACTATGTAGGCTGCAACATGGAAAGGAAAAGTACTTCAGGCTCCTGCCAATTCCTTGGAGGTAAACTAGTATGTTGGAGTGCTAAGAAACAAAAATTAGTAGCCATGTCCTCAGCTGAAACTGAATATTTTGCAGCAGCCAGTTGTTGTGCAAATGTGCTATGGATGAAAAGTCAACTCAGTGACTAAGACATCCATTACAAGATGGTACCCATCTTCTGTGAGAACACAAGTGCCATTTCTATCTCAAACAATCCTGTTCTTCATCAGAGAACCAAGCACGTTGATATCTGATATCATTTCATCAGGGACCATGTCATGAAAGGTGACATTGAATTACACTTCATCCCCACTGAATATCAGCTAGCTGATATATTCACCAAACCATTGGATGAACTAACTTTCACAAGACTGAAAGCTGAATTGGGGATGTTGTATATAGAAAATCAGTCCACTGACTAAACTCATCCAACTAAGTGTAAATAATGGTTACCATACTGAACGAAACATTTATCCCTGACTCAACAAATCTCTCGGTGAATGAGCATCTTTTGTCTCACTAAATAACCTTCCCTAAACACCCTCACACTGAATGAAAAGTCATTCAGGGGCCTCAAGACATCAATGAATGACATTCAATGCAAACTAAATGCTCTAAGTACTTAGTTTGTAAATGTCCGAGGTTGGTAACTCGATACATATTTAATATAGGAATATATGTTCTTTTACCTTCTGCCATCCACATCTTGGGCCCCCACATCATCACCACATATCCCACTTGGAAATTAATGCCTCTCCTCACAACTAATATCTTTTGATATTATATGTGCTGACGTCACCCTGCAAAATGCACTTTTTGCAGAACGTCACATCTGTTCATTTTGACAGTTGTGCAAAACCCGGGAAGTGGATTGGTGGAATATAATACGAATACCAAGTGGTTATACAAAATAGTTTTCAAATTTTTAATGAAATTCGAAAAATTACAAAAACACCCCTCTCTCTCCACTTCCCTATAAATACGCCCACAAAAAATAACACATACACGCTTTTCAAACATTAATCAAACTATTAAAATTTCTCTACTCTCAAAACATGTGTGTGTTTTCATCTCATAACCAGACCCTTTCTTCAAAATCAAAACTTTTCTCTTAAAATGGCTACTTCTAGGGCTATTACCTACGCTCCAAATGTGGAATTCCAATTGGAAAGCGTAGACCTGACAAAAAACAACGTCGTAGGGAACTTTGCCTATCTGGAAAATTTTCCTGCTTATAAGGATATGGTGAAATACCTTCAGAATTGTTTTCTCTCTACGACATTTACCAAGACACCCTCAGTCATTTACAATGACTACTTGAGGGAGTTCTGGTGTACATCTGTGGTCACCAACCCTGATGTCACCAAGGACTCCATCATTAAGTTTTCAGTGAAGAATGGGAAGAAAACCCTCTCCCTTGACTACAAAACCTTTTTCAAAGCCACAGGCCATGATTTCTTTGAAAGTTTTGCCCCTCAACCCTCTGAGAGTGAAGTAAAGGCCGAATTTCTTTTACTTGGGCCGCATGACGATAAACACCCTGATGTGGCCCCAGGGACCCTTTTGGTCAAAGCCCCAAAAATCAAAACATGGTTTCCTACTGTTTGGAGGATACTGATGACTTTTGTCATTCAGGTCCTAGGTGGAAAAAAATCATCCACGAAGCAATTGAACACTGCTCAACAAATGATAGTGTTCAGTCTCCTTGAAGGTAGAAAAATTGTTATTGGAGAAATTATCTTCAAGGACCTTATTGTCAAGCTTTCAGGGAAATCCAGGCAAAGACACATGTCTTACCTTAGGTTCATTTCCTGTGTGCTCCAAGACTTATTGGGCTCTGAGTATGTTAGACCAAATATACAAGGATCTGTCCCTGATGTCTTATACAAGGCCAACTACTCAAGAGACCCCACTGAGGTCACACGAATCACCCTAACAACATATATGTTGACAATTATTCAGGGTGCTGACGCAGTTTCACCAGTACCTTCTCCTTCCAAGAAGGAGATAAAGAAAAAGAATAAGGGGTCCAGGAAGGTAGTTCAACCCAAACCACTCGACACTGAGACCCCTGCTTCAAAGCCTGTGAAAAGAAGGCATAAAATGCCCCAGCCCACTGAGACACCAATTGAGGAGGCCAGTACTATTTTGACCAAAGAACAAATGCCAATGGAGGGCACTGAGAAATTACACTCAGTGTCCTTGGTCAAACCATCTCCTAAAGACTCTTCTGACATAAACAAGTCAGTGGAGTCAGGAACAATTCAACAATCACTTCCCGATGAAGGCAATAGTACATCACTACCTTTGCCTGAGGGAGAATAGGGTCCTATATCCTCGCTAGGGTAGCACTACCCTACTGAGACGGGGACCCACACCCTCTCACATCCTTCTTATGGATCTAATAAATCACAATCAGAGTCTCAGGGAGTACCTTTCCCTATATCTTCATCAGGGCAGCACAACTCTGGTGGAAAAGGGGACCTCAACACCTCATTTCCTAGTGATGGTACTAGCTCAAACCCACCAGTCCCTGAAGGAACATCAGGGGACAAAGACTTAGGGGGCATGCAACCACCCGCTGATATGGAACCTACACCCCCTCACGGCGTTGCGCATAACTTGGGAACTGACTCTGTGGACCAGGCAGAGACAACCCACTCTGTTCTCCTGTAGGGGTCAGAACCTAGCCACAACAAAGGCAAGCCCTCTTCTGAGGGGGAGCCGGATGTAACCTTGGATCCTACTCTGGCTGATATACAAAGGTTCATAGATGCAGAGTCATAGGAGGATCTAGTGGATTTTGCAGATGATGAAGTTTTACCTGTTGGGGATGCCATGGATACTGATGAACTACTTACTTACGGGTCCCCTCAGCAAGCTTCATCTCCTCCTCAAGAACTTAACTCACCTCATCCTGAACAACAATCTCACTCATCCCCTCCTGAAGATCAACCTAACTCACCATCATCATCATCATCCTCATCCCATCATACATCAGGCTTCTCAGACTCTGCTACTACAATTCCTGAATATCTGTAGAAGTATGATGATGTGCTTCCCCTCACTGAAAGGCAACTAGTCAAATTTCTCAGGAAATAATATATTGCCCTCTTCAATGAGATCATCACAGAGCATTGGGATCAACACACTAAAGCAGCGGCCTCTTATGCTGACTTCAGGGCGACTGTTGAAAGGTCGCTGGGTTAACTCCACATAGTTACCACTTCTACTGAAAAACATGTCAGTGACTTGAAGACCTCCATTGAGAAACTGAGTCTTGATCAAGGGACACAATTCAACACTCTGCTTCAGTCTCTCAGTGACATTCAAGAAGAGTTCAAAGATGACCCAGTTCTCATCACCAAGCTGACTGCATTCATGGATACACAGAAGACCACCTCATCAAACATAGGTCTCAGCAGGAAGCCCTCCATAAATCAGTCACTGATATTCAAGGCTGCCTGACCAAGATCTCCAAAGCTTTTAACCAGCTCTCTGATAAACATAATGAGTTGTGAACCACTACACCACCAAGTTCACCCAACTTTCTGAGGCTCAGGTCACCATGACCAACGACATCTCCTCACTGAAGATCGAAACCTCAGAAATCAAGGGCATGGCCTCCACCATCCTGACACTCCTTCAGTCTTCTCTAGCTCAGCTTACTCCAAAATCAACAGTTGCTTACACTGAAGCTCTAGCATCTATTGAGGGGGAGACAAAGTAAGATAGTCAGACTCCTGATGAATCAGTACCTGAACTAAATACTAAAGTTTTCACTGAACCAGTACCTCTTCGAAGCTTTATGCCAATAACTATGACTACTTCAGCAATGGTCATCTCATTAGTACCTCGTCCAACTCCTATTCTTACTGAGGCAACCTCAACAGCCACAACATTCCCTGAATCCTCCTTCAGTACACCCCCACCCACTGACAAAGGGAAGAGAGTGAAGGAAACTAAAGACTCACCTCCCAAAATTGTTATGGCACCAAGAGAAGTTCGTCCTGATCTTGATGCACCAGTACTTATAGAAATCATCTTACACAATAGGAAAGTCATCAGGGGAACTAATGAAGAAGTGGCTGCTGTCCTGGAACAAGACGATATAATTAAGGCTGAAATACTCAGTAAGCCTATCATTACTGAAGTAGCCAAGGAAGTAATTCGGGAAAATTATCAAAATATCAGGGGAGAATAGATTCTTCAACTTCAAGCTGACATGATCAAGAAACATAATGAAAAAGTCAAGCTGATCAATGAGAAGAAGAAAAGAAACTATGAGAGGTACGTTTGGATCATGACCAAGACCAAGGGTGAAGGTCCCATTAATGACATGATTATTCATGGAAACACTGATCCTCTTTCCATAACTATTCAAAGATGACTAAGAGTGAATGAGAACAATGTTCCCTTTAAATTCTCAGCATATGGGATCAAGGAATTTGACATGATGGGACCCATCCTGAAGAAGAAGAACAACAAGTACGTCCCTAACCTTTTGGCATCCCTGACAAACAATTATGAGGAACTGGAGAGGGTAGCCAAAAGTCTTGGAATTGACCATCAGAAGGCACTTGTTTCTCAGGGCATAACAATCCCTGAACAAACTCAGAGCACAGGGAGGAAAAGGAAAGCAATAGGACAGGAACCTGAACAATTTATTATTGCACTACACTGCAACAGAGTTCCTCCTGAAGGTGTCAAGTTCCTTCCTAACAAGATGATCAAGCACCCTGAGTTTGGAATCTTCTTCATAGATGAGTTTGGTCAACAAGCCTTTCAGAGAGTCAGTGCCATTCATTTGGTGGAAACCAAAACACTACTGGCCTACAAACTAATGGCACTCCATGTGAAGAGTCTTGAGAATGATGAATTCATTAAGCTAATGGGGAAGATTATGAGTGAGAGACCTGACAAGCAAGTGTTGGTGTCCAAGAAAGCTAAACTTGAGCTCATGGGAATTAAGGAAGTCAGAGTACTTAACCCTGAGCATTTTGTATTAGATGATAGGACTGATGTAATTTTGATGAATAAGATGATGTCCCATGTTTATTAAATCAGTGTCCTTTAAATTGCATTATAGTATCTTCAGTGTAAGAAGAATCCCAATTGCCCGCTTACACTGATCAAACACTTAGGCTATATTTATATCCAAATAGGGGGAGATTGTTGGGTCCATTCAGTACCCAAGCTTCCTTAAACAAGGATTTGAATAGAAATTAACCTAAGTGTCGTATATCCTTAAACATTCTCAGGTCATTGAGTGAACAGTCACTGAGTGAGTTATCTTCAAGATGCCTAGGACGAGTCTAATAAGAAGGATTCACCATTCAGTGGGGCGGAACTCCCTGAATAGTACCTAAGCCAAAGAAGAAGATAATGGGTTCAGTAAGTGATGACAATAACTCACTGAACCCTAGTCTCCTCAACAACTATGAAGAATAAAGACTGAAGACCAAGGACTAAAGAACTTGAGACTGAAAAAAAGGCAGGACAAGGCGTGAAAGGTTGGAACTGACTTAGAAAAGTCCTTATCACTCTAAGGTTAAACTTTCCATGAAAGGCTAAATAACAAGAATAGTGTCATCACTGTTACTTAGAAAGGACACTTGTCCTATACCCAAAATAGGTTCTTGTAACAGTGACAAAATACATCATTATTTTGTCCTGATTAGCTTAGGTCATCTTCTGTCATGTACTTAACGGTTGCTCTTTTACTTTTCTATAAATAAGGTCATAAGATAGTGTAAAAGTTGACAAGTTTGTGCAATTAGTACTTAGACATTCACAAACAACTTTTACTCCTCCATAGAGCAACCATCTCCCTGAGATAGCTCAGTGGTTCCTTATAGTTGCCACTTAAGCTTAGCTAAGTTTAGAGAGCAGACATACCATACTTGTCATTTCAACCCCAAGTGTTCTTCCGCAAAAACTTAGGTATAGAATCTTTTGATTTACTTCTAATAAGAATTTAAACGTTAAAAAACTCTTGTCTTTTATCCTTTACGTTTTACTTATTTGTCAAGTTAATCAATACATTACTAAGCTATGGAACACGGTTAGCTTAACTTTGTAGCTATTTTTAACCATGTAACGGGACCAATAGAAAGTTATTGTAATCCAACTAGGACTCCTGAGTCTATAAAAGGAGGTCTTAGGGCATAGAGATTTATACGTATTTATTGAGTCATAGAGTTATAGCTTCAAGGTTGTAAAACCCTAATACTGTTGAGTATTCATATTATTGTCAATAATATTGAAGCATTTTGTTTGATATAATTATGTTCTTTGTTAACTGTTACATTGTTACAATGTTCTTCTTAAGATCAAGTACAAGATTCCGCATTGTATTTGATAAACTCAAAGACAGTTTCTATAGTTAGTTGTGTTGAATTTATTCAAGATAACTAAACCTTTACAAGCTAAGGAATTCGATCAAGTGCATAACTGGGATCAACAAGTGGTATCAGAGCTTGTGATCTAGAAGCTGTGATCAAGAAGAACCTGTTTAAGCTCGAGATTGTTTAGACCTTACTAAAGCCATGGATTCAGAATCTACACATATGATTGCTGCATCAAAGGTACCAATGCTCAAGCCTGGTGAGTATGAGCTCTAGAGAATGAGAATTGAGCAGTATATTCAGATGATTGACTACTCTTTGTGGGAGGTCAAAGAGATTGGTGATAGCTTAACAAAAACTAAAACATCTGCTGCTGGTGTTATGGCTATTGTGCCTATTAAAACTGCTGAAGAAAAGGCACAAAGAAGATTGGAGGTTAAGGCTAGAAGCACTCCCATGATGGTCATTCCTAATGAATATCAGTTGACTTTTAATTCTATCAAGGATGCTAAGTCTTTGTTAGCAGTTATTGAGAAGAGAATTGGAGGGAATGCTGCTACTAACAAGACAAGGAAGAATATTTAGAAGCAACAATATGAGAACTTTGCTGCTTCAAGTTCTGAGAATCTTGATCAGACCTTTGACAGAATTCAGAAGCTTGTCAGTCAATTAGCACTTTTGGGAGAAACAATTCCCCAAGAAATATAAATCATAAGTTTCTAAGAAGCTTGTCACCAGAGTGGCATACACATACTGTGGTGTAGAGAAATAAGGATGACCTTTACAACAATCTTAAAGTGTATGAAACTGAAGTCAAAGGGTCATCTAGCTCATCCTCAAGCTCACAAAACTTGGCTTTTGTGTCCTCCTCCAATAACAGTTTTGGTAGTACTAGTGAAGCAGTAAATACTGCTCATGGAGTTACTACTGCTGTCACTCAAGTTAATACTGCTAGTTCTACAAACTTTGACAACTTAAGTGATGCTGTTATCTAGGCTTTCTTGGCTGGTCAATCAAATAGTTCTCAGATTGTTCATGAGGACTTGGAACAGATTCATCCAGATGATCTTGAAGAGACGGACTTCAAGTGGCAGATGGCTATGATGACAATGAGGGCAAGGAGATTCTTGAAGAGTACAGGAAGGCAGCTCAAATTCAATGGGAATGATAACATAGGGTTTGATAAGTCAATGGTAGAATGCTACAACTGTTACAGAAATGGACACTTTGCAAGAGAGTGTAGGGCACCAAGGAGCCAAGACTACAAGAATGAAGAAAGATCAAGGAAAACTGTGTCTGTGGAACCTACAAATTCCACAGCTTTGGTGTCTTATGATGGATTGGGTGGATATGATTGGAGTGCCAAGCAGCAGAAGGACCAAACTTTGCACTCATGGCTTATTCTTCTTCATCAAGTTCTGACTGTGAGGTGTCTAATGATTCTGGTTTCTCTTATAAATCTTGTTTAGATACTGTTGAGTTGCTTAAGGCTAGGAATGAAAAATTAATTGAAGATTTAAAGAAGTCTGAGTTAGATAATTTAGGCTATAAAGTAGGTTTAATGCCTGTTGAAAAAAAGACTTGAATTCTTTAAGCAGAATGAGACTGAGTATGTAAAGAAGGTTAATGTTTTAGAATGTTAACTTTATGTCAAACAAAACATTATTAAAGAGCTTACTAAGAGACTAGATAAGACTCAAAATGAAAAGGATGTAGTTCAACAAGAAAAAGAGAGCGTTAAATTTAAAAGGATGTAGCCAAGGAGGTAATCAGGGAGACAGATCAAACTATCAGGGGAGAACAGTTTCTTCAACTTCAAGTTGATATGATCAAGAAACATAATGAACAGGTCAAGCTGATCAGCAAGAAGAAGAAAAGAAACTATGAGAGGTATGTCTGGACCATAACCAAGACCAAGGGTGAAGGTCCCATCACTGACATAATTATTTATGCAAACACTGATCCTCTTGCCATAAATGTCCAATGAGGACCAAGAGTGAATGAGATGAATATTCCCTTCAAATTCTCAGCATATGGGATCAAGGAATGGGGCATGATGGGACCCATCCTGAAGAAGAAGAACAAGTGCATCCCTAACCTTTTGGCAGCCCTGACAAACAAATATGAGGAACTGGAGAGGGTAGCCAAAAGCCTTGGAATTGACCATCAGAAGGCACTTGCTTCTCAGGGACTAACAATCCCTGAACCAACTCATAGCACAAGGAGGAAAAGGAAAGAAATAAGACAGGAACCTGAATTATTTATTGCTGCACTACACTGCAATAGAGTTCCCCCTAAAAGTGTCAAGTTCGTTCCTAACAAGGTGATTAAGCACCCTAAGTTTGGAATCTTCTTCATTGATGAGTTTAGTCAACAAGCCTTTCAGAGAGTCAGCGACATTCACTAGGTGGAAACCACAACACTACTGGCCTACAAACTGATGGCACTCCATATGAAGAGTCCTGAGAATGATGAATTCATTAAGCTAATGGATAAGATGATGAGTGAGAGACCTAAAAAGCAGGTGTCGGTGTCCAAGAAAACTAAACTCGAGCTCATGGGAATTAAGGTAGTCTGAGTACTTAACCCTGAGCATTTTGTATTAGATGATTGGACTGATGTAATTTTGATGAATAAGATGATGGACCATGTTTAGTAAATCAGTGTCCTTTAAATTGTTTTATAGTATCTTCAACGTTAGAAGAAGCTCAATTGCTCACTTACACTGATCAAACAATTAGGCTATATTTATATCCAAATCGGGGGAGATTGCTGGGTCCATTCATTACCCAAGCTTCCTTAAACAAGGATTTGAATAGAAATTTACCTAAGTGTCATATATCCTTAAACATTCTCAGGTCACTGAGTGAACAGTCACTCAGTGAGTTATCTTCAAAATGCCTAGGACGACTCTAAGAAGAAGGATTCCCCATTCAGTGAGGCGGAACTCCCTGAATGGCACCTAAGCCAAAGAAGAAGATAATGGGTTCAGTGAGTGATTACAATAACTCACTGAACCCCAGTCTCCTCAACAACTATAAAGAATGAAGACTGAAGACTAAAGACCAAAGACTAAAAAACATGAGAATGAAAGAAAGGCGAAACAAGGCGGGAAAGGTTTGAACTGACTTAGAGAAGTCCTTATCACTCTAAGGTCAAACTTTCCCTGAAAGGCTACATAACAAGAACAGTGTCATCACTATTACTCAGAAAGCACTCTTGTCCTATAAACAAAAATAGCTTCTTGTAACGGTGATAAAATACATCAGTATTTTGTCCTGATTAGCTTAGGTCATATTTTGTCTTGTACTTAACGGTTACTCTTTTACTTGTCTATAAATAGGATCATAAAATGGAGTAAAAGTTGGCAAGTTTGTGCAATTAATTCTTAGACATGCACAAAAAACTTTTACTCTTCCATAGAGCAACCTTGTCCCTGAGATAGCTCAGTGGTTCCTTATAGTTGCCACTTAAGCTTAGCTAAGTTTAGAGAGGAGACATACCATACTTGTCATTTCAATCCCAAATGTTTTTCCGCAAACACTTGGGTATAGATTCTTTTGATTTACTTCTAATAAGAATTTAAACGTTGAAAAACTCTTGTCTTTTATCCTTTACGCTTTACTTATTTGTCAAGTTAATCAATACATTACTAAGCTATGGAACACAGTTAGCTTAACTTCGTAGTTATTGTTAACCGTGTAACGGGACCAGCAAGTGGTATCAGAGCTAGGTTTATAAAACTTTTCAAAAGCTAAAGAGTGCTCAAAAGGTTTTTAAAATGAAGATCCTACCATGGCTGACAGTAATGTACCCCAGCTAGTTGATAAAAACGGAGGAAGCTATTCAGCTGTCGCTCCTGGACTAGAAGCTGGTAAATTTAGCATGTGGAAAAAGTGTATGCTTTGCTACTTGACTGGTATGGAACCATACTACATCTAGTGTATCAATGAAGGTCCCTATGTCCCTAAGACAGCTGAAGGTTTACCCAAACCTAAAGGTTAGTGGACAATTGATGAAAGGAGGGTGGTTAACCAAGACCAATGCTTGAAAAGCATCATTATATCTTCTCTTCCTAACGATACAATGGAATCAGTCATTAACTGTACAACAGCCAAACAAACATGGCTTGACTTGGTTCACAGCTTTGATGGTCCCTCAGATACCAAGGAAAATAAGATTATTTACCTAAAATTTGAGTATAACACTTTCAGGGCCTAAGACTCTTAAAGTCTCTCTCAGACCTATACACGCTACAAAACCTTGATCAACGAACTATCAAATGACGGTGTAGTCCTGTATAAGCATGAAATCAATGTTGTTTTTGTCAACAGTCTCCATGAGAAGTGGTTAAACTTCTCTCAGAGCCTCAGGAATGCTAACCACATTCAAAATCTTGAGCTCCCTGGGATCTATGGGAATTTTGTCTATGAGGACAACTTAATCTCAAGGAGATACCCTGAATCAAAGAAAGCTCAAGAGATCAAAAAGGCCCTGACAACCATACCCATATCTACTGTGTTTTATTCTAATGGTGTTCTGCAGGATTTCCAAGAGAATTCTGATGATGAGTTTGATGAGAGAAACATTGAATTTCAAGAAAGGGCACTCTTTTCTAATTCTAAACTTTTCATTAAAAAGAAGGCCAAATTGCATATATATCCCTCCCAAAGTGAATAATTGCATATATATCATTTGTACAAGTTTTTTATGCACATAGTACAATGGTTTTTATGCTTGCTTTGGATATATATGCAATTTTGCATTTTCGGAAGGATATATATGCAAAAGCCCCTTAAAAGAAATCAATCAAATTTTTCTAAAGAAAAAGCAAATGAAACCACTGAATGTTTCAAGTATGGTAAAAGGGTCATTTTGCAAAAACCTGTTTTTGGAAAACTACCTCAGGACCCTCATACAAATTCTCTAGTAATAGTTCTGCTTCGGGAACTAGCCAAGTCTCAACTGAAAATACTTCTGTCTACTCAACATTTTCAAAATAAAACTGTTCAAAATGATCAAAAAGATTTTGAAGCTAAGTATAGAAAAGGTAAAGCTAAACTTGCTCTCCTTGAGGCCACACCCTCAATATCTCAGGTTTCTTAAACCACTAAACCTGTTCAAACAAAGAACAAAGTACTTGTGGCTGAAGCCTTTGACTGGGATGAGGAAGCTGTCTCAACAAATGATCAAGAAGTACGAGTCAGTGCACTGATGACACTTTCAGGAAACGACAAGCTGGCTGTTGGAAAAACCCATACAAGAAATGGAGAGTGGGTTAACATCACCATGAAGAAGGTAAATATCTTACTATCTATGGATGATGATTCTGACTGGCAATCTTACTAGAATTATATAAAGGTTGATCTTAAGTTTATTGAAGAGCAAAGACTTAATTTGTTTTCAAAATACAATAAAATTGTTCTAGAATTAAATAAGTGCAGAGATGAACTACTTGTCTTAAAACAAGCCAAGCTAGACGCTGTTACACTTCAAATTCAAAACACTGAAATTTTGAAACAAAACCAAGCTCTTCAAACAGAGCTCAAGAAAGAAAAGGCCGTCAATGAAAGCTGGACAACAAAGAATCCTAAAGTCTATGAAACTGTTAGTCTTATTCCAAGTTCTAAAAAGAAAATCATAAGAGAAGACCTAACACATTTTGTTTACTCTCAACATTCTCCAAAAGAGAAGTCAGGATTGGGTAGAACAATCTTAAAGAGACCTACACCTGAAGTCTCAGATCCCACTGATGACTCAACACCTTCAGTCTCGACTGAGGTGAACACTAAAAACCCTAATTCAAAATATGATCAGTTGGCTGAGCTTGTTAAGAAGCTGAGTGAAAAGATTGAAACATCTGAAAAACCTCCTCAATCTAGGATTAAGGAACTCAAACGAAATTCCTTAAGCACCTCCAAACCAAAATCTTCACCAAAACCTCAACAAAGATGTGAACTGTGTAACTATACAAATAACTCCACTGATGACTGTTATAGAATCCTCTTTTGCATGATATGTAAAAAGGAAGATCACAGGACCTCTGATCACGTATCATACACAGTCTCATCCAATGTTGCAACACATTTTAAAGCATAGGCTTTTCAATATCCTTTTGGTTCAAAACAGATACAAAGGAAAAAGGCAAAGCCTTTTTCGCCTTGTTCACACTCTGGATTCAATAACCATCATCCTGATGATTGTTTAATGTATCCTTGCTGTGACGTACGTGGAGATCCCACTCATGACATTTCAAGAAATGAAAAGGTCATTCAGGCTAGAAGAGGCTGTACCAATTCCTCTCCTCAGTCTATTGAGTCCACATCAACAACCAAATGTAAAGTTTATGGAAGCACAGTCTATAGCACCACTGACCATGCATCAATAATACCTTTCAAAAGGCCATCAAAGCCAAGCCCACCAGGAAGTGGGTTCACAAGAAAAACTGACACAGTTTACTATTTTTGCAGAGACATGCCAGGGAACTTGTTTGGCATCTAGATAGTGGATGTTTGCAGATAAATCATCATATCTCACTGAAGGTTATGGTTCAGTAAACTGTAGTAGAATAGTCATTACTAGAATAGCTTATGTTAATGGTCTCAATTACAATCTTATCAGTGTCAGTCAACTAGGTGATGCAAATTACATAGTTCAATTTGTTGATAAGCAAGGCACTATCTTTAATGCAAATAAAGAAATCGTTCTTATTTCACCAAGAAGACAGGATGTTTATGTGTTTGATATGTCTACTCTAACTCAAAATGGAATATGTCTTTTTGCTAAAGCCAGTGAAACACTAAACTGGCTTTGGCATAAGTAATCTTGCCAAAAAATAAGGTCCTTGGCTTACCATCACTTGTGTTTTCAAAGGATAAACCCTGCTCTGCCTATGAAAAAGGTAAAGATCATAGAGCATCCTTTAAAACCAAACAAAACTTCTGCAACAAAAGTTTCCTTCATCTTCTCCATATGGACCTTTTTGGACCTATCAGTCCAATGTCTATTCATCATGAGAAGTATATTCTGGTCATAGTGGATGAATACTCAAGATACACTTGGGTTTACTTCTTGACCAAAAAAAGTCAGGCAGCTGAAACAATCATCGCCTTTGTCAAAAACATAGAAAATCAAAATGAGCTAAAAGTTAAACAAATTAGGACTGACAAAGGGACTGAATTAAAAAAAATCATGAACTTAAGTGCTTCTGTGATGAGAAAGGAATTTCTTAAAACTTCTCTTCTCCTTACACACCTGAACAAAATGGTGTTGCTGAAAGAAAGAATAGAACATTCATTGAGGCTGCTAGGACAATGCTAAATGGATCAGTACTATCCAAACATTTTTGGACTGAAGCAGTTAAGACTGCCTGTTATACTCAAAACAGATCCATCATTGTCAAGAGGCATAGCAAAACCTCTTATGAGTTCTTCAAAGGAAGAATCCCTGACATCAGCTATTTTTATGTCTTTGGGTGCCCTGTGTTTATTCATAATCACAAGGATCACTTTGGGAAATTCGATGCAAAAGCTGATGACAGATACTTTCTAGGATACTCCATTGTCTCTAAAGCCTTCAGGGTGTTCAATACAATGAGACAACAAACTGAGGAAACATTTCATGTCACCTTTGATGAGATTACCGGATCCATCATATTCTCAAACACCTCAGTGGAAGAGATTTGAATTGATGACTCATCAAGATACCCTCCTGATGAATATCATCCTGATAGTAACCCTTCCACTCAATATCAAGCAAATGTTGATATATCCTATTACATTGTCCCACATAACCTCCTTCAACCAACCATCACTGATTTTCTTCAAGTTTCTGCCCCTGAACCTACACCACCACCCAATAAGGCCTCTATAAGTTCAAATCAATATCCAAGACCTCAGGCAGTTGGACTAGTTCTAAAGATATAGAACTTGTCAACATAATTGGAGAGCCCACTAAAGGAATGCTTACTAGAACCATGGCTGCTAAACTTAAGGCAGTCTCAGCCAATGAATATCTGTGTGTGGACTTCATCTCCAATATTGAACCTAAGAGTGTCAAAGAAGCACTGAAACATCTTAGTTGGGTTCAGGCTATGCATGATGAACTTGAACAATTTGACAGAAACAAGATAATGACCATGGTCAAATGTCCTCAGGATGTTTACATCATTGGCATGAAATGGGTATTCAAGAACAAGACTGATGAAAACGGCATAGTTATTAAGAACAAAACCAGACTTGTTGCCAAAGGTTATAATCAACAAGAAGGCATTGACTATGAAGAAACATTTTCACCAGTTGCAAGAATGGAAGCCATCGGGATCTTCCTTGCATATGCAACCTACATGAACTTCAAAGTATATCAAATGGATGTAAAAGGTTCCTTCCTCAACGAAACACTGAAAGTAGAAGTTTATATTCAACAACCTCCTGGATTTGAAAGCAGTGAGTTTCCTGACTATGTCTGCAAGCTTGACAAAACCCTTTATGGACTGATGCAAGCTCCTAGGGCTTGGTATGAAACTCTTTCAACCTTTCTCATCCAAAACAAATTTGTCAGAAGAAAGATAGACAACACCCTATTTATCTATAGGACAAAAGAATATGTTATTATTGTTCAAGTGTATGTGGATGACATCATATTTGGCTCAACAAATTACAAACTTTTTAAACAGTTTGAAAAAATTATGACAAAGAAATTTGAAATGAGTATGATGGGTGAACTCACTTACTTCCTTGGACTACAGATCAAGCAAACTCATAAGGGAACCTCCATCAGTCAAGAAAAGTACACTAGAAGCCTACTAAAAAAATACGAGCTCAGTGACTGTGCTTCAGTGAAAACTCCAATGGTTCCCCCAAACAATCTATGTCCTGACCCTGATAGGAAACCAGTAAATCAAACTCTATTTAGAGGTATGATTGGGTCACTGATATACCTACTTGCATCTATGCCTGACATCTAATTTTCAGTCTGTCTATGTGCCCGATATCAGTCTGACCCAAGAATATCACATCTCACAGCTATAAAAAGTATCATCAGGTACCTGAAAGGTGCTCCATAGATGAGTTTGGTCAACAAGCCTTTCAGAGAGTCAGTAACATTCACTTGGTGGAAACTACAACATTACTGGCCTACAAACTGATGGCACTACACGTGGAGAGTCCTGAGAATGATGAATTCATTAAGCTAATGGAGAAGATTATGAGTGAGAGACCTGACAAGCAAGTGTTGGTATCTAAGAAAGATAAACTTGAGCTTATGGGAATTAAGGAAGTCCGAGTACTTAACCCTGAGCATTTTGTATTAGATGATAGGACTGATGTAATTTTGATGAGTAAGATGATGGCCCATGTTTATTAAATCTGTGTCCTTTAAATTGCTTTATAGTATCTTCAGTGTTAGAAGAATCCCAATTGCCCACTTACACTGATCAAACACTTAGGCTATATTTATATCCAAATAGGGGGAGATTGTTGGGTCCATTTAGTACCCAAGCTTCCTTAAACAAGGATTTGAATAGAAATTAGCCTAAGTGTCGTATATCCTTAAACATTCTTAGGTCACTCAGTTAGTTATCTTCAAGATGCGTAGGAAGAGTCTAATAAGAAGGAATCTCCATTCAGTGAGGCGGAACTCCCTAAATGGCACCTAAGCCAAAGAAGAAAATAATGGGTTCAGTGATTGATGAGAATAACTCACTAAAGCACAGTCTCCTCAACAACTATGAAGAATGAAGACTGAAGACCAAAGACTAAAGACCTTGTGTCATAACTCGTAATTTCAGGCCCTTTTTCAAGTTTCAAAATTTCACTATTCATCTCAGAAATTACTATTCATCGATCACTATTCATCATTTCACTATTCATCATTTTTGAGGTCGGTTTGAGAATATGAGAAGTTGTCAAAAATTTTACTATTCACAAAACACTATCCATTCCCGTAGGAAAATCACTATTCATGGGCATCATTCATCATGTCGTAAACTAGATTTATAGGTATTCAAATGCGCGTAACTAGTTAGGTTTAGCTGCGTATTCATGCATCATCAGTAAAGACACATCATACAGACTAGAGTAGTCTGCATATCATCAGTAGCATCATTATTATATTAAGTCAAGCACGGGTTTGTGTGTTTTTCATTTACGTATGTTCGTTTATTTGTTAAACGTTACCACTCAGTCATTACTACTAACATTATACCCAATACTCCCGACTATGATCCTAATATATTTTCATGTTAATTTTAATGATATAAAAGTTATATTATTAATTTACCCGGCGTTTTTAAACCAATTGCTATATTTTCCGTTAGGAGCTTATAACTCCGTCGGTTTGCGATATTTCAATCCGATAATCATTCTAACACCCGATTCTTGCAAGGAATATGATTTTACAATTTTTACAACTTCGTCGTATTTTATTTCAACTCATCACGATTTATTTTCAGTTAACCCGGTACACGATAACACCTAATGTATACACTAAAACACTAATACTTGTAAATTGAGGGGACAAGAACATTAATTAGCAAAGATATTTCTTCTTATTTGCACCTAAGTGCCGCCCCCTAACCCCCTCTTTTTTTCCTAATAGGCCAAAACTCATTAATGAATTAATACCCATTTTATTTCCATAACACTTCACTTATACAAATCAACTAGCTAAAATTCGTCATATTCTCTCTTCTTTCTCCTTTCCTATTCGGCCAAACCAAGAACACAAGACAAGATCCATCAAATTTTCAAGATTAAGTCATAATCAAGCTCCATTTACCTTCCTTGTTAGGATTTTGAGATAAAAACCCCAAGGTTTTAAGCATTTTCATCCATAACTCGTCCATAATTCAAGTAAGCTCAAGAACATTATTTTTGATCATTTCATACTTCATTTTATTCATATATTGTTGTATTATCAAGTTTTATTGTAGCTAGTCATGCAAAGTTTATGTTAAATGTATACCACTTTACTCATTTTCTTCATAAACACTAGATCTATACATTTTATTAACATCCTCATGAAACCCCCCATTGTTGGTGATGTTTAGGACCCCATGGCACCTTGAGAAGGTGTGTGATAGGATTAGAGTACTTGTGGTGCTGATTGGAAGTGGTATAAACAAGACTTGAACTAGAAAAATGTGTTATTAACAAGTATATAAACCTACTGTCCAAAAAACGTGAAAACTGGAAAAATCAGTAAACATTGAGACATTTTGGCCTTCATATTTAGAAAGTTCTTTCAAAAACGAAACCGTGGCCGCAAGAATGAGTAAAAACCGACTTACGATGAGAAAGTTATGATTTTTCAAAGTTGGACGACGAAAACTAATTTCTGAAAATTTTACGTGCTGTTACACGAATTTCAGCGGACAAAACGAGGCGTTAGACGTGATCTAGACGACCCGACCTATTGAAAATATGTTATTTCATGTTAATACGAAGCCGTGGATATAAAGAACATAGAAAATGAACTTATAACGACCGAGATATACACGTTTGAAAACCCAACGAACTATGTTTATTTTGACAGCACTAAGAGAAATATATTTTCTAAGTGTAAAACTAGTATTTTGCAAGTCACAACATTGATAGCCGACTATCAAATTGATCGAGACGTATTTGGTCAAAAGTTAAATATAACGACATTAGGATGTTGTTAAGGTTTTCAAAAACGTCGAGTTTTACCGCTAACACTTAACGTACAATATTTCACGACTAGTTTTACGAGGCCATTTGGGCATATTTTTACAAGTTATGAAAAGTGATATTTTGCGACGAAAACATTATATTTGCCGATATAGCACCAAATGAGGATCGTGGAGTACCGTTTCAACATAATTGCACGGGAAGTGTTTATTAACTTAACGAGACGTCAAAAATGTATTTTTCGACGATAAATGTCATTTTCAAAACTAACGAGTGGTATCGTTAACATACGTATTTGCATGTGTAGCATCATTTCATTTCTTACATTAGATCCTATCATTCATATTAGGTTGCGGTAAGAGATCGTGCCTCATTTCAGTGTATCCATTTTTGTCATCGTAGCTATTGCATCAGATGAGTTTCATAGCCCCTCCTTTTACTTGTTTTGTAACTGTTTTGGGGGAGAATACATGCTTGTTTTAATTAAACTCATGCTTGTTTTACGTGACACGTGATTTGTCTTTCAAATATTATTGATTGGCTAAAATACTTGGTTTGTTACTCGAAAGTATTTTGTGTTTACATTTTTCATCCATGATTATTTTCTTATGGACACTAGTACATTAAGCTATTTCATATTACATAAGTTATGACCCGTTAAGCGCGAATGTTGTGGATACATCTATTAGGATTGAACTCCCTATCTGGGTGGTGTTCCCCACCTGACTGTTAAGTCGAACGGACGCATAATCATTTAAGGAACCCTGAATGCCCTAGGTGTACATCTACCAGAAACTTTGAATGTCCGGGTGGTTTCCCCACTTGATTGATATGCCAAACGTGTTGTGTTTTCCCCACTGACTGATATGCCAAACGTGTTGTGGTTTCCCCACTGGCTGATATGCCAAACGTATTAAGGTTTCCCCGCTGGCTAATATGTCAAACGTATTGTGGTTTCCCCACTGGACTGATATGCCAAACGTATTAAGGTTTCCCCGCTGGCTAATATGTCAAACGTATTGTGGTTTCCCCACTTGACTGATATTTCAAACCGACTGTCGTTTCCCCACTTGACTGTTATGTCAAAAGTATGCCAAATTAGAATCTTAAGGCATCGGTGTCATGAAATTTTGTTGTCATAACTCTATATATATTGGGAATATATTGTTCATTCAATTTTTGTGGTCCATAAATCATTTGACGTTCACTTAAACCAGATCACATTTAGAAGTGGGTTGTAAACACACAGGTTGCAAGTCTTGTATGGGCGGGACTTGGAACTGGGTGGATTTACAATGCCTTTGCTGGGAAATCTTCATTTAAATCCATTACATTTTTCACTAAACTCTATGAACTCACCAACCTTGTGTTGACGCTTTTAGCATGTATTTTCATGTATTAAGCAATAGCACGCTACTGAAGGTTTTTGGCAGGGCATGGCATGGTCATAGAAGACGCTGATAAATATTAGGGACCGTTATATTATTTAAAGGCCTATTTCCGCACTACTTTTCATAATGTAAATTTAACACTTTTGCTAATGAGTTTCATTCTAAACAATTGAGATAAAAACCGTTATTTGTACTTGTGTTGTGATACCAATTGAGTTGCACCCCAGCGACGTGTATGCTTTCGCTGGACCCAATTTCTGGGGGTGTGACAGATTGGTATCAGAGCCTTGGCTATAGAGAATTGGGTGATTTTAAAACCTATACTATAGCTACATTTACTTAAACTTAACCCTATGACCGCCGCGTGCCTGTCTGTCAAGCTGATGCCTCATTTGTGGTTTGTTGCTGACATATTTAATGAGATTTGTGTCTTATTATCATATCATTTATACTTGCTTATTCTCATTGATAACTATAATTTTCTTCCGTATAAGCATGCTCGCATATCATACAAGTCTCAGCGTTATGCCTTTTCCTTGCGTAGTTTCATCATTCTACCTCGAGTTTGGTCACATGCCTTAGTCCTTGAAACGTCCTTTAAATGCGGAGGACATAGTATTAGTATAACTGAACTGATTATTTCAAAATTCGTTGAACCTCGGTGGAATATAGGCTGGTCATCTATATTCGACATGGGACAGTGGGACATAGGCTGACCACCTATGGCCGACTCAGAGATGAATTTTGCAATACTGGGAATAGTTATAATGAAATTATGTCCGGGGTGCATTTCTACTTGATTTCTAAAGGTTTCATTCATATGTGTATACTCAATCGTTGCAAGAATATTCACCTCCACATCACCTCGTGAACCACCGTCTAGAAGCAAGCCAGATAATCATAACGCAACTTCCAATTTTCATTGTATGACAAGCCACTCCAGAGCATCTACATTTAGGAAATGCCTTATTTACGTTTTGCTCTTCTTTTCTTGTTTTGAAGAATCATGCCACCCAAGAGAGCTACTACTACTATGACACCAGCTGAGATCAGAAAGCTTGTTGCCGACAGTATAGAGGCAGCACTAGTAACCGAGAGAGCTGCCGTAGCTGCACGGGCTGCCGAAGCTGCTGCTGAAGCCGCTTCTCGGGCAGAAACCGTAGAAGCTGCCGGAATGGCTATTAATGGTACCAATGGTCGTAAATATACGTACAAGGACTTCAAGAGTGGTGATCCCCCAAAATTCAAAGGCACTGAAGGAGCCACTACTATTATTCGCTGGTTTGAAAAGATTGAATCTGTGTTTCTTCTGTGTAACTGTCCAGAGGAGTACAAGGTAAAGTTTGCTACCCATACACTCGTTGGGGAAGCTATGTCATGGTGGAATTCGTATGCAAAACCCAGGGGAATGGAAAATGCTCACAAGCTTACGTGGGATGAATTCAAGAAGTTGCTGACTAAGAAGTTATGTCCACGCACTGAAATAAAGAAGTTGGAAATAGAGTTTTATGAGCTAGTGACAGCAGGTAATGATATCGAGACATATATCAAGAGGTTTCAGGAATTGGCTGTGCTATGTCCAACAATGGTTCCAGATAATGAGAAGCTGTTAGAAAATTTCACAGGTGGACTACCTCCCAGCATCCGTGGAGATGTAATTTCTTTTAACCCATAAACACTGGATGAGGCAATCAGGATGTCCCAGAAGCTTATGGCTCAGGAAGTAAAGAAAGGAACTACTTCCAACAACAACCCCAACAACAACGAAAACAAGAGGAAAATGCATGACAACCAAAGGAAAGATCAAGTTCAACAACCAAACGAAGGACAAGAAGTGGTTAGAGCCTATGCTCCCGGACCGCGCACCAAGAAAAGATATACTGAGAATTTACCTTACTGCAACACGTGTAACCTCCATCACTTAGGTCATTGCAGTGAACCGTGTGGGGTGTGCAAGAAGTGGGGTTACCTGACTAAGGACTGTAAAAAGCCCGCAAATCAGAGGCTCCCAGGGAGTTGCTTCAAATGTGGAAACTTAGGACACCTCAGAAAGGACTGCCCAGAGCTAAGGAACAAGAAAACCAAAACCTAAACACTCTAGTGTTGTATTTCTTTTGTGTTTCACTTTACGTTCTATCGTATAAGTTTCATGTACTATTACGAATCCCTATCTAATGGATGTTTTATCTTTTATCACCGCAATGTGACTCCAATATCCACATATTTTCACCGAATCGACTCCAGAGACCAACATTAACTGAATTCAGGGACTGAATTCCTTTAACGGGTGGAGAATGTCAAAACTAGTAATTTCAGACCCTTTTACAAGTTTCAAAATTTCACTATTCATCTTGGAAATTACTATTCACCGATCACTATTTATCATTTTTGAGGTCGGTTTGAGACTTTGAGAAGTCGTCAAAAATTTTACTATTCACAAAATACTATTCATTCCCAGAGGAAAATCACTATTCATGGGCATCATTAATCAGTAAAGACACATCATACAGACTAGAGTAGTCTACATATCATCAGTAGCATCATTATCATATTAAGTCATGCACGGGTTTGTGTGTTTTTCATTTACGTATGTTCGTTTATTTGTTAAACGTTGCCACTCAGTCATTACTACTAACATTATACCCAATACTCCCGACTATGATCCTAATATATTTTCATGTTAATTTTAATGATATAAAAGTTATATTGTTAATTTTCCCGGTGTTTTTAAATCAATTGCTATATTTTTCGTTAGGAGCTTATAACTCCGTCGGTTTGCGATATTTCAATCCGATAATCATTCTAACACCCGATTCTTGCAAGGAATATGATTTTAAAAATTTTACAACTTCGTCATATTTTATTTCAACTCGTCACGATTTATTTTCAGTTAACCTGGTACACGATAACACCTAATGTATACACTAAAACACAAATACTTGTAAATTGAGGGGACAAGAACATTAATTAGCAAAGATATTTCTTCTTATTTGCACCTAAGTGCCGCCCCCCCTAACCCCCTCTCTTTTTCCTAATAGGCCAAAACTCATTAATGAATTAATACTCATTTTATTTCCATAACACTTCACTTATACAAATCAACTAGCTAAAATTCATCATATTCTCTCTTCTTTCTCCTTTCCTATTCGGCCAAACCAAGAACACAAGACAAGATCCATCAAATTTTCCTTGTTAGGATTTTGTGATAAATTCCCCAAGGTTTAAAGCATTTTCATCCATAACTCATCCATAATTCAAGTAAGCTCAAGAACATTATTTTTGATCATTTCATACTTCATTTTATTCATATATTGTTGTATTATCAAGTTTTATTGTAGCTAGTCATGCAAAGTTTATGTTAAATGTATACCACTTTACTCATTTTCTTCATAAACACTAGATCTATACATTTTATTAACATCCTCATGAAATCCCCCATTGTTGGTGATGTTTAGGACCCCATGGCACCTTGAGAAGATGTATGATAGGATTAGAGTACTTGTGGTGTTGATTGGAAGTGGTATAAACAAGACTTGAACTAGAAAAATGTGTTTTTAACAAGTATATGAACCTACTGTCCAAAAAACGTGAAAACTGGAAAAATAAGTAAACATTGAGACATTTTGGCCTTCATATTTAGAAATTTCTTTCAAAAACGAAACCGTGGCCGCAATAATGAGTAAAAACCGACTTACGATGAGAAAGTTATGATTTTCCAAAGTTGGACGACGAAAACTAATTTCTGAAAATTTTACGTGCTGTTACACGAATTTCAGCGGACAAAACGAGGTGTTAGACGTGATCTAGATGACCCGACCTATTGAAAATATGTTAGTTCATGTTAATACGAAGCCGTGGATATAAAGAACATAGAAAATAAACTTTTAACGACCGAGATATACACGTTTGAAAACCCAACGAACTATGTTTATTTTGACAGCACTAATAGAAATATATTTTCTAAGTGTAAAACTAGTATTTTGCAAGTCACCACATTGATAGCCGACTATCAAATTTATCGAGACGTATTTGGTCAAAAGTTAAATATACCGACATTAAGATGTTGTTACAAGGTTTTCAAAAACGTCGAGTTTTACCGCTAACACTTAACGTAAAATATTTCACGACTAGTTTTACGAGCCCATTTGAGCATATTTTCACAAGTTATGAAAAGTGATATTTTGCGACGAAAACATTATATTTGCCGATATAGCACCAAACGAGTATCATGGAGTACCGTTTCAACATAATTGCACGGGAAGTGTTTATTAACTTAACGAGACGTCAAAAATGTATTTTTCGACGATAAATGTCATTTTCAAAACTAACGAGTGGTATCGTTAACATACGTATTTGCATGTGTAGCATCATTTCATTGCTTACATTAGATCAAATCATTCATATTAGGTTATGGTTAGAGATCATGCCTCATTTCAGTGTATCCATTTTTGTCATCGTAGCTATTGCATCAGGTGAGTTTCGTAGCCCCTCATTTTACTTGTTTTGTATCTGTTTGGGGGAGAATACATGCTTGTTTTAATTAAACTCATGCTTGTTTTACATGACACGTGATTTGTCTTTCAAATATTATTGATTGGCTAAAATACTTGGTTTGTTACTCGAATGTATTTTGTGTTTACATTTTTCATCCATGATAATTTTCTTATGTACACTAGTACATTAAGCTATTTCATATTACATAAGTTATGACCCGTTAAGCGCGAATATTGTGGATACATCTATTAGGATTGAACTTCCTGTCCTGGTGGTGTTCCCCACCTGACTGTTAAGTCGAACGGACGCATAATCATTTAAGGAACCCTGAATTCCCTAGGTGTACATCTACCAGAAACTTTGAATGTCCGGGTTGTTTTCCCACTTGATTGATATGCCAAACGTGTTGTGGTTTCCCCACTGACTGATATGCCAAACGTGTTGTGGTTTCCCCACTGGCTGATATGCCAAACGTATTGTGGTTTCCCCAGTGGCTGAGATGTCAAACGTATTGTGGTTTCCCCACTTGACTGATATTTCAAACCGACTGTGGTTTTCCCACTTGACTGTTATGTCAAAAGTATGCCCAAATTAGAATCTTAAGGCATCGGTGTCATGAAATTTAGTTGTCATAACTCTATATATATTGGGAATATATTGTTCATTCAATTTTTGTAGTCCATAAATCATTTGACGTTCAGTTAAACCAAATCACATTTAGAAGTGGGTTGTAAACACACAGGTTGCAAGTCTTGTATGGGCGGGGCTTGGAACTGGGTGGATTTACTATGACTTTGCTGGGAAATCTTCATTTAAATGCATTACATTTTCCACTAAACTCTATGAACTCACCAACCTCGTGTTGACGCTTTTAGCATGTATTTTCAGGTATTAAGCAATAGCACGCTACTGGAGGTTTTTGGCAGGGCATGGCATGGTCATAGAAGACTCTGATAAACATTTGGGACCGTTTAACTTATTTAAAGGCCTATTTCCGCACTATTTTTCATAATGTAAATTTAACACTTTTGCTAATGAGTTTCATACTAAATGATTGAAATAAAAACCGTTCTTTGTACTTGTGTTGTGATATCAATTGAGTTGCACCCCAGCGACGTGTATGCTTCCGCTGGACCCGATTTCTGGGGGTGTGACAACTTGAGACTTAAAAAAAGGCGAGACAAGGCGGGAAAGGTTTGAACTGATTTAGAGAAGTTCTTATCACTCTAAGGTCAAACGTTCCCTGAAAGGCTACACAACAAGAACAGTGTCATCACTGTTACTCAGATAACACTCTTGTCCTATACCTAAAATAGGTCCTTGTAACAGTGACAAAATACATCAGTATTTTATCCTGATTAGCTTAGGTCATCTTTTGTCTAGTAGTTAACGGTTGCTCTTTTACTTGTTTATAAATAGGATCATAAGATGGAGTAAAACTTGACAAGTTTGTGCAATTAATGCTTAGACATTCACAAACAACTTTTACTCCTCCATAGAGTAACCTTGTCCTTGAGATAGCTCAGTGGTTCCTTATAGTTGCCACTTAAGCTTAGCTAAGTTTAGAGAAGAGACATAGCATACTTTGTCATTTCAATCCGAAGTGTTTTTCCGCAAACACTTGGGTATAGATTGTTTTGATTTACTTCTAACAAGAATTTAAACGTTGAAAAACTCTTGTCTTTTATCCTTTACATTTTACTTATTTGTCAAGTTAATCAATACATTACTAAGCCATGGAACACAGTTAGCTTAACTTTGTAGTTATTTTTAACCACGTAACGAGACCAATAGATAGTTATTATAAGCCAACTAGGACTCCTTAGTCTATAAAAGGAGGTCCTGGGGCATAGAGATTTATACGTATTCATTGAGTCATAGAGTTATAGCTTCAAGGTTGTAAAACCCTAATACTTTTGAGTATTCATATTATAGTCAATAATATTCAAGCATTTTGTTTGATATAATTGTGTTCTTTGTTTACTGTTACATTGTTACAAAGTTCTTCTTAAGATCAAGTACAAGATTCCACATTGTATTTGATAAACTCAAAGACAATTTCTATACTTAGTTGTGTTGAATTTATTCAAGATAACCAAACCTTTACAAGCTAAGGAATTCGATCAAGTGCATAACTGGAATAAACAAGTGGTATCAGAGCTTGTGATCTAGAAGCTGTGATCAAGAAGAACATGTTTAAGCTCGAGATTGTTTAGACCTTACTAAAGACATGGATTCAGAGTTTACACATATGATTGCTGCATCAAAGGTACCAATTCTCAAGCTTGGTGAGTATGAGCTCTGGAGAATGAGAATTGAGTAGTATATTCAGATGATTGACTACTCTCTGTGGGAGTATATAGAGATTGGTGATAGCTAACCAAAAACTGAAACATCTACTGTTGGTGTTGTGACTACTGTGCCTATTAAAACTTTTGAAGAAAAGGCACAAAGAAGATTGGAGGTTAAGGCTAGAAGCACTATCATGATGGGCATTCCTAATGAACATCAGTTGACTTTTAATTCTATCAAGGATGCTAAGTCTTTGTTAGCATTTATTGAGAAGAGATTTGGAGGGAATGCTGCTACTAAAAAGAAAAGGAAGAATCTTTTGAAGCAACAATATGAGAACTTTGCTGCTTCAAGTTCAGAGAATCTTGATCAGACCTTTGACAGACTTTAGAAGCTTGTCAGTCAATTAGCACTTTTGGGAGAAACAATTCCCCAAGAAGATATAAATCAGAAGTTTCTAAGAATGTTGTCATCAGAGTGACATACACATATTGTGTTGTGGAAAAATAAGGATGACCTTTACAACAATCTTAAAGTGAACCTGAACTCAAAGGATCATCTAGCTCATCCTCAAGCTCACAAAACTTGGCTTTTGTGTCCTCCGCCAATAACAGTTCTGGTAGTACTAGTGAAGCAGTTAAAACTGCTCATGGAGTTACTACCGCTGTCACTCAAGTTAATACTGCTAGTTCTACAAACTTTGACAACTTGAGTGATGCTGTTATCTATGCTTTCTTGGCTGGTCAATCAAATAGTTCTCAGATTGTGCATGAGGACTTGGAACAGATTCATCCAGATGATCTTGAAGAGACGGACTTTAAGTGATAGATGGCTATGTTGACAATGAGGGCAAGGAGATTCTTGAAGAGTACAGGAAGGCAACTCAAAGTCAATGGGAATGATAACATGGGGTTTGATAAGTCAAAGGTAGAATGCTACAACTTTCACAGAAAGGGACACTTTGCAAGAGAATGCAGGGCACCAATGAGCCAAGACTACAAGAATGGAGAAAGCTCAAGGAAAACTATGTCTGTGGAACCTACAAATTCTAGAGCTTTGGTGTCTTGTGATGGATTGGGGGATATGATTCGAGTGACCAAGCAGCAGAAGGACCAAACTTTGCACTCATGACTTATTCTCTTCATCAAGTTCTGACTATGAGGTATCTAATGATTCTTGTTGTTCTTATAAATCTTGTTTAGATACTGTTGAGTTGCTTAAGGCTAGGAATGAAAAATTAATTGAAGATTTAATGAAGTCTTAGTTAGATAATTTAGGCTATAAAGTAGGTTTAAAGTCTGTCGAACAAAGACTTGAATTCTTCAAGCAGAATGAGACTGAGTTTGTAGAGAAGGTTAATGTTTTAGAAAGTAAACTTTATGTCAAACAAAACATTATTAAAGAGCTTACTAAGAGCCTAGATAAGACTCAAAATGAAAAGGATGTAGTTCAACAAGAAAAAGAGGGCATTAAATTTAAAGTGAATAGGCTTGAACATGCATCTGAAGGTGTTAACAAGATAATAGAATGCCAGCTTATGAGGAAAGGTAGTGGCATAGGCTATAATGAGGTTCCCCCTCCCATTACAGGAAAATTTGCACCTCATTTGCTAGAATTGTCTTATTTAAATGAGTCTGTAGGTGAGAGTAGTAATGCTAAGTTTAATGTGGAAATGCCTAAAGTTGAAAAAAAGTATACTGATGCACCAATTATTAAATATTGTGTGTCTGATTATGAGGATCATGTTGAGTTTACACCTAAGGTTGAAAGAAAAATAGTCAGGGCTAGTGTTGAAAAGACAAATTTTGCTAAACCTAATTCACAAGAACAAAATGCTAAGAGAACTGTTGAGCAACCTAGGATACACACTAACAGGCCTAGAGGGAACCAAAGGAATTCGAATGATATGATGTCTCATAGGTTAGGAAGTAACTTTGAGTTGTTTGACAAAGCTTGTTATGTTTTTGGTAGTTTTGAACATTTGCAGGATAATTTTTATTACTATAAAAAACCTGTGTGGAACTATGCTCAGAGGGTGAATCACCAAAGTTTTGCTAAAAAATCTCACCCCTTTGCTAAAAGAAACATAGTTCCAAGAGCAGTACAAATGAGGTCTGGTTTAGTATCATTTAATACTGCCAAGCAAAATGTTTCTAAACCAGAAGTATTCATTAATACTGCAAGATCAGTTAGTGTTATAAAAAAAGAACAATGAATGGTGCTAAGTTATTGTCATAGTTTTCAAAAGGAGAACATTCAACTGAAAAGAGACCCATTCAAAGTAATACAATTGTTAATGCTGCTAAGGGAAAAGCAGTAGTTAATACTGCTAAGCCAAAAGCAGTGATTGATACTGTTTGGGGTGATCATTTTTATGCTATTAAGGCCTCAGCTTGTTGGGTATGGAAACCAAAAGTTAAAGTTTTAGATCATGTTTCCAGACACAGCAGTTGATGAAGCGAAAAGTGTACCGCTTTTAAGGGGTCATTTAAGCCTTAAATCGTATTTATTTGATCAAATATCGCCCTAAATCGTTTCTTTTGTCATTTTAGGTACTTTTGAGGAGAAATCTGGACAAGGAGGCATTTTGGACGTTTTTGGAGCATAAAAGTGAAGAAAACGGCAAAGTCTCAAAAATCGGCCAAAAGTTACCTTTGACGGCGTCACAATTTACTCTGGACGGCGTCATGCCTTGGCAAGAAAAGGTGGACGTGAAATTTACTCATGATAAGCCAGTGAAAATAGCATGTGAATTCTGACGGCGTCACGCTTTAAGTTGATAAAGGGCGTCACGGCTTAAATCAAAGAGGGACGGCGTCACGTTCAAGGTTCGACGGCGTCAAGCCTTGATAAGCCAGAATGGATTTTTGAAGAGCTAGAGAGGGACGGCGTCAAGAAGGTCATCCGGGAACCCTAGAAGCGGCGAGGTGACGGCGTCACACTCCATAAGGTGACGCCGTCAGATGTAAAAATCTATATATAGTTTTCTATTTTTTTGTCATTAGTGGAGAACTTAGTGTGTGGAATTTTGGGAGAAAACCCTAGACGAATTTAGCTTCTTTTTCATGGCTTTTTGCCTTGAGATCTTCCATGTTACATTGAAGATAAGTTATCAATTAATCATTCAATATGTCTATGTGTTGTTTGATTTTATCTTATTCTTGTCTTTTGATTAACATGTTAGGCTAAATTTATCTTGTGTTTGCTTAGATCTAATGAAACCTAGCTATTGATTATTGGTTATTAGTGTGTTGTTAGTTGTATTGGATGATTGTTTATCTATGTTAGGCTTAAGAAAACTGGCTAACTTCCTATTCGGTAACTTGCTTGAACGTCTTAAGAAACATGAACCAAATGCGTACTAAAGGTTTTTATGGTTGTATTTAATGCACAAGCGAATTCTAGTGATCCCATGTTAGGAGCTTCCTAGCCGGCTCGACATAGGAGTGAAGTAGGAGCTTGTAGAGTTGGGGAAGTACGTACGCCACCCCACGAATGGTATTAAGGAATACACCCGTCATCCACGCGACTAATACACACTAATTAACCGGTAAAAGATAGTTAGGGAGTAAGGAAATCTAAGTAAACACATTTCTCTACACATAAGTTTCTCACCACATTTTCATTTTTGTTATTTTACTTTATTTGCATTTGTAGTTATTTGGGTTAGTTGACTAGCAACTAATTCCGCCCACTCCTTCAAAACCGAGATTTTACTTGCTTTCATAAAAATATAAAAACATAAAAAAGAATCTTCCTCAACCCTTAGACCTATTAGAGTAGTCTTTCATACCTAACGAACACTATTCCCTGTGGAGAACGATCAATCCCCCGTACTTACCACTACACTATACTACATCGGTCAGGTACACTGCCTGGTGGGGTTGTAAGCCTCTTGAGATCCCTCGAGAGGTAAAACCTGTTGTAAGGTCGCAAAACCACGCATCAAGTTTTTGGCGCCGCTGCCGGGGAATAGTTATTGTTTAGGTTAAATTTTTATTTCTATTAGGTCTACTCACTAGATTCCTTTCTAGTGAGATTTTTGTTTTATTTTTCTAGGTTTTCTTTAGTCTATCTATTTTCTTCGTGTCTTTGTTCGTAACCATACCATCCGACATCATGGAAGATGGTAATATCCTTAATCCCAACAACCCACCACCACAACCACCACCACCTCCTAGAGCCCGTACTTTAGGAGAGTATTCCCGTCCTAGCCACCATGGCTATCGAAACACCATTGAGCTCACTCAAGGAGCCAATATCACACCCTTGCGATCCGACACCATCCGGTTGGTGCAAAGCGGATGCGCATTCCATGGACTTCGTTCTGAAGATCCTAATCAACATCTCAAGGACTTTCTTAAAATCGTTGATTCTATAGACCTTGATGTTGCCACTCGAGAGACGACCCGATTGCGTCTCTTCCAATTCTCTCTGCGGGATCAAGCTAGTCAGTGGCTAGAACGTCAACCCGCAGGATCCATCACCTCTTGGGATGATCTCACCACTCGTTTCCTTGCTCAGTTTTTCCCACCGGGAAGAACTACCAAGCTAAGGAATGATATCTTGATGTTCCAACAACGTCAAGGCGAAACTCTCTACGAGGCATGGACTCGATTCAAGGACTTACTCCAAAAAGTCCCCCACCATGGCATAGAACTTTGGCTCCAAGTCCAAATCTTCTATGACCATATCAATCTCTCCACGAGGCAAACCATTGACCAATCGGCCGGTGGCAAGCTACGTGATCTAAGTGTGGAACAATCATGGGCTCTCCTAGAGGATCTTGCTCTTTATGACAACGAAAGTTGGAGTGATCCCCGTGATTTGAATAAAACGGTCAAGGCAATATCTTTGCCTTCGAACAATTCAAGCACTTCTGACCGTAGGATCATAGAACTTGAAGACCAAGTCAAGTTTCTCATGAAATCCTACGAGGCTCCTAACCCTTCAAGCCAAGTGAACAAAATCACTTCTTCATGTGAATTATGTAGTGGTCCCCACGACACTCGTGATTGCATGGAACTCCCCGAACAAGCTTTTGTGGACTACGCATCCTCACGTACCGACGGAGCGAGAGACAAGTGGTACACTTTCAAACCCGAGCTAAACCATTACGGTGATACATACAACCCCTCATGGAAAAATCACCCGAACCTTAGGTGGAAACAAAACCAAAACACGCAACAAACCAATTCTTCCAACCTACCTAATCGTTTCCAATTAAGCGGTTCCAACTCGAACCGTACTTTCAACAACAATCCTTCCGGCAATGGTAGTACCGATAACTTTGAAGGATTGATGTCTCAATTTATGGCATCTCAAGAAGCTCGTTTAGCCAAGTTTGAAGCCGATTTCAAACAAAAACAAAGCGAGATGACCAATAAGATTGACACATTGTTGAAAGCCCTCAATGACCGAGAAATGGGAGCACTCCCTAGCAACACGGTCAAGAACCCGAAACTAAACGTCAACGCTATTTCATCGGTTTCGTCCCCTAGTTCTTGTCCACAATATTATTCGGTCAATTCCATGAGCACGTGTTTCAAACAAACCCAAGTCGTTCCAAATGATCAAGAAGTTATGACATCCAAATTGGTCAACAACATAGTTGAAACACCTCCCACTCAAAACCTTGACGAAGAATTCAAGGAGCTCCACCTTGAAAGTCCGGTTGTTGATGTGTTGGATGAGAAGAAGCTCAAGTTAGGCGAAAAAGGGACCGCCTTCGTTCAAAACAAACTACCTAAGAAGTTAGATGACCCGGGCTTATTCGTTCTACCTTGCAAGATCGGTAATTCGGAGGCTTATGACACATTAGCCGATCTTGGATCAAGCCTTAACCTACTTCCGTTTCCTCTCTACACCTCTCTAAAACTTGGAAAACTTGAAGAAACCGAGGTGATAATAGGCTTAGCGGATGGAAGTGTTGCTTACCCGGTTGGAGTAATTAAGGACGTGTTAGTGCACATTGGAAAACTAACCATTTTAGCCGATTTCCACGTCCTTGATATGGTTAGCGACCCTACATGCCCCTTGTTGATAGGTAGAGGATTTTTGGCGACCGCTAGTGCTATGATTGATTGTAAGGAATCCAAGATAGCGGTAAGAGAAGGAGATACTTGGTCAGTCTATGATGTTAAGAAACATGCCTATGATACTAGTAAGGAACCAACACCACATTGGCTAGAATCAAATAGGAGACCATCTAGATATGGACCTTGGATTGATAGAGACTTCATAGGACCCCAACGCTCATTTTACCTAGAAGAGGACTTTGTTAACCGAACGCATACAGTAGAGCAACTCTTGGCTAGGGACACCGAATTGGATCCATTTGAAGATTCTTTAGTTTTTAGAAAGATGATTGATTTCCTAGGAGTTTTGCCAATTAACCTAGGAATGAATAAGTGGATTTGTGAGGAAGATGATCATAAGTGGAATTGGGATAAACCACCCAAAGATGGAGATGGGTCATGGCATATTAAGATGACGTTGTATGACCCGGATGGAGAGAAGTTTGAAAAGATATATCGTACTAAGCAGACCAATAGGAAACTTCAATCCAAGCTTAACCCTAAAGACGTCCTTGATGACGAGCTCACTTACATAGGGTAGCGTGACTTTGAGTCTAGCTACAAGACTCGTTAATAAAGAAAAGCGCTTCTTGGGAGGCAACCCAAGCTTTAATTGTTTTATTTGCTTTGTGTGTTTATTTATTTGTTTGTTTGATTTTATTTGTTTCCGTATGTGTGTTTAATTTTTATTAGTATTGATTCATGTTCAAAAGTAAATTGTGAAAATGCTTTATGTTGTTTTTAACTTCGTCTTAACTACATATAAAGGTATTTTGCAAAAGATAAGTGTAAGGGAAATTTAAATCGGTTTATTAGAACACAAATTAACATGAATCGTAATAATAATAAATTAACATACATATTCGTATTTGTTTGAGTCAAATGCTTGTATCGAGTCATAATGATGTTTTGCAGGATTTCCAGGAAGTAAGGTAAAGGTTTTTCCAGAAATTTTCCGGAAACTTAAAATGAGAATTTTTGTCAGGTCTTTTCTGACGGCGTCAGGGTTTATAACCTGACGGCGTCAGATTTAATTTTCAAAAATTTTTGAAAGTTTTGTTTTCATAAAAGGTTTTTATTAAAATCTCCAACTTATAATCTCCAGGAATCTGCAAAATTATCATTCCACAAGCATTATATCCTTATATATAGATTTTTCCCGCCGATGTTATGCAGGTTTTCGTGTTTGTTTTCTCAGGTTTAACAGGTTATTTTGGACAAGGAAATGTTTTGAATCAAGCTTATGGCGATGCATTAGTCATGAAGCTTCAACATTACTTTGGAAGAAGATTTAACCGTGTTACTTCATTATCCACCGAGCGAATCAGGGGAATATTTGATTTCATTCTTTTACTTTATACTTTTACATCTTGTTATTTGAACATTGGGGACAATGTTCATCTTAAGTGTAAGGGGGGGGTAAAAGTACGATTTTAGAGAATGCCATTGCGCTTGATTTTTGTTTGTTTAATGGTAGATGTGTAATAAAACTGAGAGAAATACTTGTTAAGGTAATTTTAGTGCCAAATTTAAAATTTTTTACAACATATAGGAGTGAAACTTTGATCTTAATGAGCGTCTCACGGATAGGAGTTATATGACTAGCACAAAAACCGTACCACTAAAAAATTTTCCACCCCCAAATATGTGAGGTTCGCCCCTAGAATTGGTAGGAAAAGCATTTATGCTATGATGTGTGTACCGGTAGCACTTAGATTCTAGAACTTGCGTTAGGACCATTCCGAGGCCACAAGTGAGACTACATTCGTGTAGTTAGATTTACTACATGATAAAAGGCATTAGGATTAACCCATTGTTTTACACCTGTGTTTTTGTTATAATTACATTGGCTACATTGGTCAAGTAATTCTCCCACACCCTTTGCGTTGTACTCATTTTTAGTACACGATACCCCTAGTACACCCCTCAGAGCCTATCTTTTCGTTTCGACCTTTAAGCATTTTACTTAAAGGAAGAATTTGTTTACACCCCACTAAAATGTACACCCAAATCGCCTTAGCCTACCTTGTATGCACTCATTTTTAGTGCATTATTGTTACAACATTTGTTTAAACCCAAGTTAATTATCTAGTTGATTACATGGTTGCTAAGTCGAGTCATATCCTTGTACATATTGTTTTGGGACGATTGGGACTCATGGGTAAAGTACTAGTGTAATGGAGTAATGGGGAAGAACATCATTTATTACCCCCATATGTGCTAAATGTTTTAAAAAGTACTCCAAGTTTTTCAATTATCTTAATTCGAGTCATTAGAATAGTTATTTGTAAAGTTATGTAAAAATTCAAGTGTAAGGGGAATGCAACGCCCCTATGATGTATTATTTTGGATGGTAGGGCAAAAGTGTATGCAAAAAAAAAAAAAAAAAAAAAAAAAAAAAAAAAAAAAAAAAAAAAAAATCGAAAAATCAAGAAAAATACAAAAAAAATGAGAAAAAGAAAAATAGAAAAAACATACGGACTACCATCCCGTTTCATTTTATGTTTGTTTTATGTTTTTGTTATTTTGTTATTTCGTTTCTAGCTTAAGATCGAGTCTAGTCTTGGCTTAGCAACATTGTATAGTACATGTAATTGATCAAGATCTTTAACTCGCCACCAGTAAAATATCCCTTATCCAACAAAACCGTGTTTTCCTTTTCCCTACACCTAACGTTATAACCCATTTAAAAGCCCTCTTTGATAGTTTATCTTTGGTGCTTACGCCTAGTGGAGGAGGTTTTCGATCCTTTCCCAAGCCTATGGTAATCTATTTGCTATGACAGGTAGTGAGAGAAATTATCCGTTTTCATTTATGAGATTTATTTTGATGACACTTGAGAGATGTGAGTATCTAAACACTACTTGTGAGGTGCTAGTTTGTAATCTCCGTGCTTATTATTATTAAAGTAGAACGATTATTTGTTGTAATTACTTTTATGTTAGCATTAAATGACCCCTAACTTGTATTTTGATTAGAATAAAAGCGCATTTGCTTGAGGACAAGCAAATCTCAAGTGTAAGGGTATTTGATGAAGCGAAAAGTGTACCGCTTTTAAGGGGTCATTTAAGCCTTAAATCGTATTTATTTGATCAAATATCGCCCTAAATCGTTTCTTTTGTCATTTTAGGTACCTTTGAGGAGAAATCTGGAAAAGAAGGCATTTTGGACGTTTTTGGAGCATAAAAGTGAAGAAAACGGCAAAGTCTCAAAAATCGGCCAAAAGTTACCTTTGACGGCGTCACAATTTACTCTGGACGGCGTCATGCCTTGGCAAGAAAAGGTGGACGTGAAATTTACTCATGATAAGCCAGTGAAAATAGCATGTGAATTCTGACGGCGTCACGCTTTAAGTTGATCAAGGGCGTCACGGCTTAAATCAAAGAGGGACGGCGTCACGTTCAAGGTTCGACGGCGTCAAGCCTTGATAAGCCAGAATGGATTTTTGAAGAGCTAGAGAGGGACGGCGTCAAGAAGGTCATCCGAGAACCTTAGAAGCGGCGAGGTGACGGCGTCACACTCCATAAGGTGACGCCGTCAGATGTAAAAATCTATATATAGTTTTCTATTTTTTTGTCATTAGTGGAGAACTTAGTGTGTGGAATTTTGGGAGAAAACCCTAAGACGAATTTAGCTTCTTTTTCAAGGCTTTTTGCCTTGAGATCTTCCATGTTACATTGAAGATAAGTTATCAATTAATCATTCAATATGTCTATGTGTTGTTTGATTTTATCTTATTCTTGTCTTTTGATTAACATGTTAGGCTAAATTTATCGTGTGTTTGCTTAGATCTAATGAAACCTAGCTATTGATTATTGGTTATTAGTGTGTTGTTAGTTGTATTGGATGATTGTTTATCTATGTTAGGCTTAAGAAAACTGGCTAACTTCCTATTCGGTAACTTGCTTGAACGTCTTAAGAAACATGAACCAAATGCGTACTAAAGGTTTTTATGGTTGTATTTAATGCACAAGCGAATTCTAGTGATCCCATGTTAGGAGCTTCCTAGCCGGCTCGACATAGGAGTGAAGTAGGAGCTTGTAGAGTTGGGGAAGTACGTACGCCACCCCACGAATGGTATTAAGGAATACACCCATCATCCACGCGACTAATACACACTAATTAACCGGTAAAAGATAGTTAGGGAGTAAGGAAATCTAAGTAAACACATTTCTCTACACATAAGTTTCTCACCACATTTTCATTTTTGTTATTTTACTTTATTTGCATTTGTAGTTAGTTGGGTTAGTTGACTAGCAACTAATTCCGCCCACTCCTTCAAAACCGAGATTTTACTTGCTTTCATAAAAATATAAAAACATAAAAAAGAATCTTCCTCAACCCTTAGACCTATTAGAGTAGTCTTTCATACCTAACGAACACTATTCCCTGTGGAGAACGATCAATCCCCCGTACTTACCACTACACTATACTACATCGGTCAGGTACACTGCCTGGTGGGGTTGTAAGCCTCTTGAGATCCCTCGAGAGGTAAAACCTGTTGTAAGGTTGCAAAACCAGGCATGTTTCCAGACACAGCAGTGCATCAATAGTTTTACAGAAATATAATTATGTTGATGCACAAGGCATATCCAAGTCAATAATGGCTTGGGTCCCCAAAAGAAATTGATTTTGTTACTTTATGTGCAGGGAAATCTACAGGTGGAGTTACAGATTTTGAAGCAACTGATGGAGGATATGTTGCCTTTGGGAGTAATCCCAAAGGATGGAAAATCACAGGCAAATGTACAATCAAAACTGATAAATTAGATTTTGAAAATGTGTACTTTGTAAAAGAACTTTAGTTTAATCTCTTTAGTGTCTCACAAATGTGTGACAAAAAGAACAGTGTTCTTTTTACTGACACTGAATATTTTGTCTTGTCTCCTTACTTTAAGTTAACTGATGAAAGTCATGTTTTGCTTAAGGTTCCTAGAAAATACAATATATACAGTGTTGATTTAAAGAACATGGTTCCCAAAGGAGGTTTGACTTGTCTCTTTGCAAAGGCCACATATGATGAATCTAAGCTTTGGCTTAGAAGGCTTGGACACTTAAATTTCAAAACAATGAATAAATTGGTTAAAAGAAACCTTGTTAGAGGTTTACCTTTTAAAGTTTTGAAAATGATGAAACCTGTTTTGCTTGTCAGAAAGGAAAGCAACACAGAGCCTCTTGTAAGACCAAGGCAGTGAACTCCATAAATCAGCCTTTACATACGTCGTACATGAATTTATTTAGACCAACATTTATGAAAAGTTTAATGAAAAAGATGTATTCCCTATTTGTCATAGATGATTCTAGCAGGTTTACTTGGGTTTTCTTTTTAGCAACTAAGGATGAAACCAGTGGCATTCTTAAGACTTTCATAAGAAGGATAGAAAACCTAGTTAATCATAAGGTTAAGGTGATAAGATGTGACAATGGAACGGAATTCAAGAATAGGGATATGAATCAGTTTTGTGGCATGAAGGGTATTATGAGACTGTATAGTGTAGCTAGAACTCCTCAACAGAATGGTGTTGCTAAGAGGAGAAATAGGACACTAATTGAGGCTGCTAGAACAATGTTGGCTGATTCTAAGTTACCTACTACCTTTTAGGCAGAAGCAGTTGATAGTGCTTGCTATGTGCAAAATAGAAGTTTAGTAGTTAAGCCTCATAACAAGACCCCTTATGAACTTTTACATGGTAGAACACCAATGTTAAGATTTTTTAGACCATTTGGGTGTCCTGTTACTATCCTCAATACCGTAGATCACTTAGGCAAGTTTGATGGAAAGGCTGATGAAGGTTTCTTTGTTGGATACTCACTGAATAGCAAAGCTTTTAGAGTGTTCAATAGTACAACCAGGAAAGTGGAAGAGAACTTGCATATTAAGTTTAGTGAGAGTACACCTAATGTTGTAGGTAGTGGACCAGACTGACTCTTTGATATTGATGCCCTAACCAAACCAATGAATTATGAATCAGTTGCTAAACATACACAGTCTAATGAGTTTGCAGGTACAAAAGCTAATACTGATGTAGGTACACAAGCTAGAAAGGAGGCATAATCTGCACAAAAGTACATTTTGTTGCCTATATGGACTGCTGATCCACTTTTCTCAACCCAAGATCCAAAGATTTCACAACAAGATTATCAAGATGAAGATCCAAAAGATGATAAAGAAGATGGTGTTAAATCTTCAAGTGAGGAAGAAAAGCAGAATGATGAATCTCCAAGAAAAGAAACCGACGCAAAAGTGCAGGAAGATAATGTTAGCAGTTCTAATGATGTTAATGCAGCTAATGACAGTAACAGCACTAACAATGATAAAACTTTTAATATAGTTGACAAGGAAAGCATTGCTGTTGATGAAGATGTGATAACGCTCAACTTGTGCATGTTTTTAGTAGCGTTATTCGTTCTTTTGTATATATTATTTGGTTATATTTATATGCTTTTGTTACTTAATCTCATGTTTGCAAAGTATATGTAGCCAAGTACAGGAAAAAAGAAGAAAAAGTAAAAGATTAATGAAGGAAACAAGGAAACGATTGTACGAAGATTCCCATGTCAAGATCCACTCCGAAAAGGCATTTCATAGAATGAAGACCCAAGTATTCAAGATTCCAAGTTCCAAGACAAAGGAAAGATCAAGTTTGGACAAAGAACCAAGAGCTATGAGAAAGATACAAGCAAAACATCAAAAGACCAAGTTTGTGTCAACAGGACAACTCCATCCGATCGGATGCAACCCACAACCAATTCGGATGGAGATGATGATCAAGACCATCCGATCGGACACAACCTATTTCAACTTTTTGATCTTTCTTCCCTTAGCACACAAGCACTAAGAAAGTAAACTACCTTTTCTTTCTCTTATCCCCTTCTGCATTTAGTAGTGACATGTTGGCGTGGAAGAGTTTGACAACCGCTTGGCTTGGAAACGTAATAGTGAGCATTGTAACTGATACCGGGAGTTTAATATCTAGTTTTTTCTGCGCGTTGTATCGAATTAAACCACATGCTCCACCGCTTGTGCAGGCCCCCGTCAATTCCTTTGAGTTTCGATCTTGCGACCGTACTCCCCAGGCGGAGTGTTTTACACGTTAGCTGGGCCCCTGATCCGCGTAGACCAAGGGTGACCACTCATCAATTTCTCTCAGGAGACATGGCTTCAATTTGATCATTCTCTTTCGCTTATTCTTCAGGCCAAAACCCCCATCAACCCCGAGTCACTACCTTTACCATTGCATGTGATCTGGCGATCCCAATTAAGAAAACGTTGGTACTTTTCTCAAATCTTCACTTTGGTTCAATTCTAGGCTCTTCTATTTGGTATTCTAGGTCCTTCTAAGCTACTTGGAGGCCAAGTTTTTAGCATTTAAAGTTCCTATGCTTTAGAGTAGTATAAATAGAGCCTTTGGAAATCATTTGAGGGAGACAACTAGGAGACAACAAAAAGAAAACTATTATTCAATAATCAATAAACTCTCTCTAATCATAAACCACTCTCAAAAGCCCTCAAATTCGTCCTTAGAAGTCCAGGAAACTTTGGAAGTCCAAGAAGTCAACATTTGGAAGTCAAACTTTCAAGAAGTCAACACCAATACTTTGGGTATCATTACCTAATCATTTGTAATCTCATTCCAATCATTGTAAGAGTTTTAATCATGATTTCTAATGTTCAAAATTCTATGTTTATGTTCATGTTTGCTATGAGTGGCTAGTGCCTTTGTGCACTTGCTTAGATGATGTATATTACTTAATGATTTGCGTATGATTGTGATAACATGTTTTAATTCAATTTCAAGTTAATTCTAAGATCCAATTGTGCTTAAGTTTCATAGTGACATTTGTTAATCAAGTTTGACTAGTAGTTAGTAATTCTAAAGGTCGAAAGGTTTATTGTTATTCAACTAGTTATAATCATTTGTCTATGAATGATTGTTTTTACCCATTATTCTTGGTTAAACAAAGAAACTTAATTGTGGTTGTAATAAGAATGATTTTGTCTATCAAATTGGATTGATTGAAAGCCACCTCATAGGTCGAAAGATTAGTAGTTTACAATCAATTGTAACATTTTTGTCTATGATCGGTTAACTTTTGTATTGACCATTTCCTAAGCTTATTTGATAAAACAAAAGATTATTTTTGTGTTTAAGTTTGTTAATCCAGGCTTATGAAACTTGAATTGATCTTGAATTGATTGGTTAAACTTAATGCTTGTTTTTATAAACTAAAATCTTGACGCTGGTTTAACTTGTAAGAACAATAGGTTAGTTCACCAGCTAATTATCATAACTGACATGTTACCAAAAGTTATCACAATCATGCTTATCAAGAGTAGTAAACTAGTCTAACCAAGTGTAGTTTTAATCATTTGAATTATCATATTATCATTATTGCTTGTTTTTTAGATTTACTTTTAGTAGCTTTTATACTTACAACTCGATTCACTCACAAATCCTTGCGAACGATCCCGACTTAAAATCATAATCTTTCTATAACGGACAAGTTCACTTGCTCGTATGTGTTATTTCTAGATTTGGTAATTCTACCCTTATAAATTTAAAACTTGTACACACACGTAACACATCAAGTTTTTGCCGCCGTTGCCGGGTATTTTGATTGTGTTTCTATAAGTTTTAGAAGTCCATCTCTTACCAAGTTCATTTTTGAAAAAAAATAAAAAATCCGAGCCAACCATCTGATCAGTTAGACTCCCATCCGATCGGTTCCCCAATAATCAATTTTTTTCCGAGACACCCAATCGATCTGTACACCTTGCCATCCGATCGGTTAACCTAGTCTGATTTTCCAAATTGTTTTCATTCTTTGCTCGTGTGTTTAGACATTGCCTCGATTCTCTTAGGAATTGTATGAACACTCGCTCTACTGGAATAGAACCAATTTCACCTCTTTCAGATCCCGAACGTTTAATCCGAAGACCAAGAAGAAGAAGAACACCTTTTGTTCCAAAAACCAACCGTGTACCAAGAGTACCAAACCAACCGTTTGATAACCTTTTTGAAGCCAAAGTCGTTTATAACCCATTCACTGATCAACCTTTTTCCATGGCTATCGATCAACCCATGTGGGCCACCAACCGAGCTGTAGCACCCACTCCTGGAGCTGCTATTTTTGCTTTTAACCTTGGTGACAATTTCACCGTGAAAGGTCACCATCTTTCTATGATCAAAGACCGCCAATTCGATGGCCGTTCGCGGGCCTATCCGCATAAACACATTGCCGAATACATCAAAATTTATGGCATGTTCCGATATGGCGACACTGATGTCAACGCCATTAAACTCAAACTTTTTCCATCATCACTTGCCGGAGATGCAAAAGTGTGGCACAACGAATTAACCCCAGGAACTATCAATACTTGGGAGGAGATGAGGCAAGCTTTTGTAAGCGGATTCTTTCCACCTGCTATGTTTGACCGACTCATGGGAGAAATTCATGCTTTCACACAAAATCCTAACGAATCACTGGTCGAAGCTTGGCTTCGTATGAAAGATTTGCTTCGTAGTTGTCATGGACATGGTTTAGGACGAGGAACCATTATCCAAATCCTCTACCATGGACTTGATGAAACATCTCAAGGAATCCTTGATGCTGGAGGAATTTTTCTCTATAAGACCCCTAACGAGGCACATCAACTACTCGAAGACCGAGTACTCCTCAAACTCGATTGGTCAAAAGATTCCAAAACCAAACTCTTAAGAAAAACCATTTCTTTTGCTGAAAGTCCGATACCTCTAAACTCCTAGAGAAAATGGAAGCCTTGACTTCCAAAATCGACTCGCAATACAAAGATCTTAAAGGAGAAATGAAAGAAATGCGAGATGGTTGTAACAACTGTGGAGGTAATCACCCATCATTGGAATGTGATGATCAACCAATGGACGGACCTAAAGTAGGAGAAGCTAATTATGTCCAAGGAGGATACCGTGGAGGAGGTTATCGTGGTAACTATTACTAGAGAAATTTTGGAAATTTGCAAGATCGCCAACAAAGGGATAACCACCGTGATTCTCAACGTCGAGCAGACAATCAAACTCCACAAACCTCTGATAAAAAGCAGGAAGAATCCGATTTCGAAAAAATGATGAGAGAATTCGTGACTGCTCAAAAATCCACTAATGAGTTCGTCAAGACTCAATTTTTCAATCTCAAAACCAAAGTTGAGCAAGGTCAGAAAACTCATCAAGCATCTATTCAGGATCTTGAAAATAAATTCGGTGGACTTTCTGACCAATTCTCTTACCGACCATCAGGTTCGTTACCAAGTAATACCCAATCCAACCCGAAACCAACATCATCTGGATCAAACGATAAAACTTATCATCCACCACATACTAGAAATGAGCATATCAATGCTGTATTCGCAAGAAGTGGTCTCTCTTATGATCTACCACCAAATCCAAATGATATCACGATCATCCATGATGAAAGTGAGGATGAAGCTGAAGGAGCAGATAAGGAAAATACTCAAAATACACCCACCAAAGAAAAATCTATTTCAACAGTCAAGGTGTACACACCAAAAATTCCATATCCATAACACCTTAAGAAAGAAAAGATGGAGGAGCATTATAAGAAGTTTGTTGAAATGATAAAAGAGGTTAGAATCAATGTACCCCTCATTGATGTTCTAGCTGGAATGCCCAATTATGGGAAATTTTTAAAGGAACTTCTAAATAACAAGAACAAGTTGGAACAAATATCCGCCACCTTTCTCAATGAAGAATGCTCAGCCATTGTTCAAAACAAAAATCCACCAAAACTCGAAGATCCAGGAAGTTTCTGATTCCATGCACATTAGGAAACAACATCACATGCGATGCTTTAGCTGATCTTGGTGCAAGTATCAATTAGATGCCCTATTCGTTGTATTCTAAACTTTCCATCAATACCTTGAAACCTACAAAGATGAGTATTCAATTAGCCAAACATTCTTACCAATATCCTGTTGGGGTTGCTGAAAATATGCTTGTTCAAGTTGGTAAATTTGTTTTTCTCGTGAATTTTGTGATCTTAGAAATAGAGGAAGAAAGTAGAGTCCCACTTTTTCTAGGAAGACCTTTCCTAAACACCGCTGATGCTATCATCAAAGTAAAAAGTAAAGAACTCAATCTTGGAGTTTGAGAAGATAGAATTACCTTTTTAATCGACAAAGCAATGCAATATCCATATTCCAGTGATGACACTTGTTTTAACATTGACGTAATCTATGAAGTCACTGATGAAGAATTGGATGCATTACTTGACGATTCTGATCCATTCATGACTACTTCGGAGAAAATTAGCGAAACAAATCTTGATAAAGAATTCGCTGATTTTATGGAAGTAAAATTCGAAGAAGATATTGAAGAAGTTGAAGAAGGAGAAATAGTGGAAGAGAATTTTGAGGAAATCACCTTTAATGATCAATTGAGGATCAAAACATCTCTTCAAGAACCATCAACTGATCTTGAGCTAAAACCACTTCCCGATCATCTTGAATATGCTTACTTGGAGGATAATTCACTTCTTACAGTAGTCATATCTTCGTTGCTCAATGACGATGAAAAAGAATGTCTCATCTCTGTTCTCGAGAGGCATAAAAGAGCTTTTGCGTGGAAAACTTCTGATATCCCAGGAATTAGCCCTGATTTATATAAACACAAAATCAATTTCGAAGAAGGTTCTAAATCCATTGTAGAAAGACAACGTCGACTCAATCCCAACATGAAAGAAGTTGTTCAGAAAGAAATCATCAAACTTCTTGATGCCGGTATCATTTACCCCATCGAGGATAGTCCTTGGGTGAATCCAATTCACTAGGCTTTGAAAAAAAGAGGAATGACCGTTGTAACTAACGAATGGAATGAATTAGTTCCTACTAGAACTGTCACTGGATGGCGAGTATGTATTGATTACAGAAAATGAAACAAAGCCACCAGAAAGGATCATTTTCCTCTACCCTTAATGGATCAAATGCTTGAGAGACTAGCAGGGAACAAATACTTTTGTTTCCTTGATTGTTTTTCAGGATATTTCCAAATTCCTATTGATCCTGCTGATCAAGAAAAGACTACATTTACATGTCCTTTTGGAACTTACACTTACCGGCGTATGCATTTTGGTCATTGTAATGCACCAGTAACTTTTCAAAGGTGTGTGATTGGAATATTCCATGACATGCTTGAAACATCTATGGAAGTTTTCATGGATGACTTTTCAGTTTTTGGAAGCTCATTTGAAGCTTGCCTTTCTAATCTCGATAAAATGGTTGAAAGATGTGAAGCTGCACATCTTGTTCTTAACTGGGAAAAATGTCATTTCATGGATACTGAAGGAATTGCGCATGGACACAAAATTTCCAGTGCAGGAATGGAGGTTGACAAAGCGAAAATCGATGTTATCAAAAAATTACCACCTCCAACCAACGTTAGAGCAGTTAGAAGTTTTCTAGGACATGTCGATTTCTACCGTCGTTTTATTAAAGATTTTTCCAAAATATCTCATCCCATGACAAAACTTCTTGAAAAAGATTCTGTTTTTGACTTTAAGGTGGATTGCATTAAGGCTTTCGAAACATTAAAAAATCAATTGACTAGTGCACCTATTATGGTTTCACCTGATTGGTCACTACCATTCGAGCTCATGTGCGATGCAAGTGATTTTGCTGTTGGAGCTATGTTAGGACAACGTGAAGGAAATCATTTCCGTCCTATATACTTCGCTAGCAAAACAATTAATGATGCTTAACAAAATTACACGGTTACGGAGAAGGAATTGTTAGCCGTTGTTTTTGCTTTCGACAAATTTGTATCTTATCTTGCGCTTTCAAAAATGATTGGGTTTACTGATCACTTAGCACACAAATATCTGTTTACGAAGCAAGATGCAAAACCACGTCTTATCCGATGGATTTTGCTACTCCAAGAATTCGACATTGAAATCAAAGATAAGAATGGAGCAGAAAATCTAGCTACTGATCATTTGTCTCATCTCAAAAATCCAAATTTGGAAGAGTTAAGGGAAGATGAAATTGACAATTATTTCCCTGATGAAACTCTCAAGTCTGTCGACACAACTGATGAAAAAGAAATTCCGTGGTTTGCATATTTTGCAAATTATCTCGTTGGAAAAATTCACAGAAAAGGATTAACCCACGCCCATTGAAGTAAATTCTTCTCAGAACTAAAACACTATTATTGGGAAGAGCCCTATCTTTTCAAGATGTGTTCCGATGGGATGATCAAAAGATGTGTTTATGGTTCCGAAACAAGAAGAATTCTTGATGAATGCCATCATGGCCCGACTGGGGGACACTATGGTCCTTCCCCCACAGCTAAAAAAGTTTTTGATGCTGGATTCTATTGGCTGACAATTTTCAAAGAAGCTCATACTCTTGTTCAAAACTGTGATGCTTGCCAAAGATACGGTAGTCTTTCTTGCAGAGACGAAATGCCTCAAAAAAGCATTTAATTCTGCGAAATATTCGATATTTGGGGAATTGATTTTATGGGACCATTTCCTAAATCGCACAAATACGAATACATTATCGTTGCTATTGATTATGTTTCCAAATGGGCAGAAGCCGAGGCTCTACTCACAAATGATGCACGAGTTGTTGTTAATTTTCTTAAAAAGCTTTTCGCTCGTTATGGAATTTCTAAAGATTTAATAAGTGATCGAGGAAACCATTTCTGTAACAAACAAATGGAGAAAATTATGAAACGATATGGAGTTCATCATCGTTTTGCTATAGCTTATCATCCACAGACTAGTGGTCAAGTCGAAAACACCAACAGAGCCTTAAAGAGGATACTCGAAAAAACGGTCAAAGACAATCCTGTCGTTTGGTTGAGAAAACTTGATGATGCTCTGTTGGCATTTCGTACGGCTTACAAAACTCCAATTGGTACAACACCATACAGACTTTTTTATGGAAAAACATGTCATTTGCCATTCGAAATCGAACATCGCGCATACCGGGCACTCAGAAACTGTAACCCTGATCTCAAAACAGGTGGAGAGAAGAGATTTTTGAAATTGCATGAACTCGATGAAGTAAGACTCCAAGCTTATGAGAACTCCAAGCTTTACAAAGCTAGAACCAAAGCTTATCAAGACAAAAAGTTAAGAATACGCAAAGAATTCAAAGTTGGAGACAAAGTTTTGCTTTTCAATATGAAATACAAGTTTAAAGCTCCTAAACTAAAACCGAAATGGTTCGGACCATATATAGTGAAACATGGATTTCCATCTGGATATGTTGAATTATATGACAAACAGGGTGGAAGTTTCAATGTTAATGGTCAACGGATTAAATTGTACTTTGATCAGGAGCAAATGAACGAGATTTCTATGGAAGAAATTCCGCCTGAATCAGAATATGAAGCTATAACATTCATGGCACCCTTTCTGGCCGATTATAAGAAAAACACTCCTTGGGCCGAAGAAACTAGTTTTATCTATGATGTTCTTCCTAGAGCTTGGGAAAGAGTGAAATTGGAAGACATAGATGAAACTGGAGAAGGAATAATGATAGGAAACGTGGTGTATGTTCCCAAATCTTCGAAGAAGAACAAAAAGATTGCACCAACGTAGAAAGAAGGAAGTTTGAGTCAGGCTGATGACTCGTTAATAAAACAAGCGCTTCTCGGGAGGCAACCCGTGTGTTTGCTATTTTTACTTCTTATTTTTATTTTCAAAGTGATTACACCCCAAAGTTTCTCTAATCCCTTAGTTGAACTTAAGTGTGGGGGTGTATCACTAACTTTTAATAAAACATATTCTCGTGTGTTTGTTTATCTTAAGATTACTGCAGGTAATGATTACTAATCTTGGACACTTGGGTCAAAGAATCATATGGAGCCCGGAAAATATGGTTTATTCTCTTATTTCCCTATTTTCATACATTGAAGTTCGTTTATCACATTGAGGACAATGCTTAACTTAAGTGTGGGAGGGGTGAATAGGAAAATAAGGATAACTTGTAAATTTCGAGCTAGATTTTAAATTTTGTTTGCCCTGGTGATCTAGTTATTTGTCATTTTTAGGATAATATATTAGAATAACTGGATCTATCCACTAGTGAAACCTGCAATTTTTGAAAAATTGAGATGTGTCCCGATTAATATTGCAATGCATTCTGGGATCGATAACATTAGCTAGCACATATTATAGCCTTTCCACTAAATTGCGAGGATTTGAGCCTGTTCTATATTTAGCATACATCTTTTATGCTTTGATTCTTTTGCTATGAGTGTGCCGGTGATTTTATTTATTCTAGAACTTGTGCTTGTAAATCATTACGAGACCGTTGTGAGATCACATTTCGTGTGTGATATAAGTGTATATGCGTGATAAGAGGTAACCTTAGGATTTAACCCAAATAGCCTTCCGTATTGATATTTAGCTAGTTACACTAACTAGTTAACCACCAATATAAACCCTATTGTTAGCGTTTATCTTTAACGCTAGATACCCCTAGTTACACCTTCTTAGCCTATCTTTTCTTTTGAATAAATCCAGATAAATACAAAAAGAATTTACACTTTTTAGCCTAGCCTTACCATTTGTCAAGTCTTGGTTGGTTGCTTGCTATATGGCAAGATGAATGTTATGTGGGAAATCATGAAAGTTCGAAGAAAGTTGGAAACTCCAAAAGCAGTGATTGAAGCAAAGTGAAGGACTAGTCATCGCAACTATAAGATGGCAAGTGAATGAGTTTATGTTAAAAAAAAAATAATAATAATAATAAAAAAGGTCATCGCAACTATAAGGTGACAAGAATAGCCAATGAGCTATGGAATAATGTATTGATCTATCAAGTATAGAGTTTCTCAAGATTGCATGATAGTGGTTCATAATAGCTAGCAATATTTGGTTCGTAGACTTTGACTATTTTGTATATTCTTTATTATCAACCTTTCTAAACGTATCCCATGTCTTATCCTTACCTTTTGGCTTTGTGAAATTATCAAGTGTATTGACATGTAGTGACCATCCGAGTTCTTGAGGAATTAGATAACGCGCCAGCGATCTGAGGTTATCCTTAGTGACCATCCGTTGTTTTGTAATGCAAGAATTCGCGCCAGCGATCTATTATATTTTGCATAAGATATTTGCACGTAAGTCTGATATAACCTTTGAAGCCTTAAACCCGAATAAAAGACCTCTTTGATATGTATACTTGGTGCTCACGCCATATCGGTGTAGTTTTCTTTCTTGTACAAGCCTATGGTAATATTTAGATCATGATTGAGCAATGAGTGTGATTTCTCTTATATACTCCACCAACCATATAAATGAGTGATTTGAGTGAATTATATTTCATTCCTTTTTCGTGAGGTGATTAGTAATGTTCATCAAGCAAGAAAATCAATTGGGTATTGTCAAACATCTCGATGCTTCAATTAGAAAAGATTAAAATGATGGATTTAACTTGTACTTGTACTTGATAGATTTGCATCACATTTTTCCTAAACATACTTGAGTACCATGTGGATAATTATTTTTACTTCTAGATTTGCTTGAGGGCAAGCAAAGTTTAAGTATGGGGGAATTTGATAACGCTCAAATTGTGCATGTTTTTAGTAGCGTTATTCGGGCTTTCGTATATATTATTTGGTTATATTTATATGCTTTTGTTACTTAATCGAACCAAAATATGTTTGCAAAGTATATGTAGCCAAGTACAGGAAAAAGGAAGAAAAAGTGAAAGATTGATGAAGGAAACAAGGACTTACGATTGTACGAAGATTCCCATATCAAGATCCACTCTGAAAAGGCATTTCATAGAATGAAGATCCAAGTATTCATGATTCCATGTTCCAAGACAAAAGAAAGATCAAGTTTGGACAAAGAACCAAGAGATATGAGAAAGATACAAGCCAAACATCAAAAGACCAAGTTCGTGTCTACAGGACAACTCCATCCGATCGAACGCAACCCGCAACCGATTCGGATGGAGATAATGATCAAGACCATCCGATCGGACACAGCCGGTATCCGATCGGATGGAGCCCTCGTACTTTTCTCAAATCTACAGTTTGGTTCAATTCTAGGCTCTTCTATTTGGTATTCTAGGTCCTTCTAAGCTACTTGGAGGCCAAGTTCCAGCATTTAAAGTTCCTATGCTTGAGAGTAGTATAAATAGAGCCTTCGGAAATCATTTGAGGGAGACAACTAGGAGACAACAAAAAGACAACTATTATTCTATAATCAATCAACTCTCCCTAATCATAAACCACTCTCAAAAGCTCTCAAATTCGACCTTAGAAGTCCAGGAAACTTTGGAAGTCCAAGAAGTCAACATTTGGAAGTCAAACTCTCAAGAAGTCAACACCAATACTTTGGGAATCATTACCTAATCATTTTAATCTCATTCCAATCATTGTAAGACTTTTAATGATGATTTCTAATGTTCAAAATTCTGAATTTATGTTCATGTTTGCTATGAGTGGCTAGTGCCTTTCTGCACTTGCTTAGATGATGTATATTACTTAATGATTTGCGTATGATTGTGATAACTTGTTTTAATTCAATTTCAAGTTAATTCTAAGATCCAATTGTGCTTAAGTTTCATAGTGACATTTGTTAATCAAGTTTGACTAGTTGTTAGTAATTCTAATGGTCGAAAGGTTTATTATTATTCAACTAGTTATAATCATTTATCTATGAATGATTGTTTTTACCCATTATTGTTGGTTAAACAAAGAAACTTAATTGTGGTTGTAATAAGAATGTTTTTGTCTATCAAATTGGATTGATTGAAAGCCACCTTATAGGTCAAAAGATTAGTAGTTTACAATAAATTGTACCCTTTTTGTCAATGACCGGTTACCTTTTGTAATGACCATTTCCTAAGCTAATTTGATAAATCAAAAGATTATTTTTGTGTTTAAGTTTGTTAATCCAAACTTATGAAACTTGAATTGATCTTGAATTGATTGGTTAAACTTAATGCTTGTTTTTATAAACTAAAATCTTGTTGAAGGTTTAACTTGTAAGAACAATAGATTAGTTCACCAACTAATTAGCATAACCGACATGTTAACAAAAGTTATCACAATCATGCTTATCAAGAGTAGTAAACTAGTCTTAGTAAGTGTATTTTTAATCATTTGAATTATCATATTATCCTTATTGCTTGTTTTTGAGATTTACTTTTAGTAGCTTTTGTACTTACAACTCGATTCACTCACAAATTCCAGCAAACGATCCCAACTTACCATCATAATCTTTCTATAACGAACGAGTTCACTTGCTCGTATATGTTATTTCTAGATTCGGTAATTCAACCCTTATAAATTTAAAACTTGTATACACACGTGACACATCAAGATGAATATCCAATTGATCCAAACATGCCTCCTTTGGAAAATATCTATGCTGATACTGATGATGTAGAAGTTGGTGCAGAGGCTTACATAAACAACATGGATGATACTATCCCTGTCAGCCCTATTCCAACTACCAAAATTCATAAGCATCATCCTCAAGAACAATTCATTGGAGATGTGATGTCAGATGTTCAAACAAGAAGAATGACAAAAGATTTGAAGAAACAGTCATAAAGACTTTCAAAACTGTTTGTTTGCTTGTTTTCTATCACAAATAGAACCCAAGAATTCACATAAAGCATTACAGGATCCAATCTGGGTGGAGGCTATGCAGGAGGAGCTTCTACAATTCAGGCTACAAGAAGTTTGGACTCTAGTAGATTTACCAAATGGGAAGAAAGCTATTGGTACTAAATGGGTTTACAGATGCAAAAAGGATGAAAAAGGCATTGTGATAAGAAACAACGCAATATTGGTAGCTCAGGGATACACACAAGAAGAAGGGATTGACTATGATAAAGTCTTTACCCTAGTTGCAAGAATTGAAGCTATAAGGTTGTTCTTGGCTTATGCTTCATACAAAGATTTTGTGGTGTATCAGATGGATGTGAAAAATGCTTTTCTTTATGGGACAATTGAAGAAGAAGTATATGGCTCTCAACCACCTGTATTTGAAGACCCTGACTTTCCTGATAAAGTATACAAGGTGGAAAAAGCACTTTATGGTTTACATCAAGGTCCCAGATACTAGTACAAATATGCGATTTCATCACACATGTGGTATTTTTAACCGCCACAAAGTAACATATTTATGTGACTAAATGTACCAGAATGTTGGGAATTAAAAGTTCTGAAGATTAACATTTGGAAACTAAATGTTCTAAAGGTTAGTACTGCTAAGAAGAATACACTAACAGTACTGACTGCTAGTGTATATTTGAAGTCTGTTCAAGTTATAGGTGATGTAGCAATATAATAACATATCAAATAAATACACGCAGCGGAAAACATCACCATTCAACGGATCCATAGTGCCATATGATCAATCAATTAAAATAAACACATAAGTTATACCTTTGTAGCGTGATCCAGGAGTCACCAACAATACTTATGGTTCGACTAGACCAAGAAACCCAAGAGATTAATGAAGTTGATCTCTTCTATGATATGTCCACACTACACGTCCTTGATCACCACACGATGCTAGTCTTGGCCTTGTAACTCTCAAAGAATGATACACACAATGAGTATAATTGATTGAGATGGAAAAACACACAAACCCTAAAGAAAGTGTGTGTGTGCCGTAGGTATGAAGGCAGGAGGAGAAGAGATTTTTCTCCTTGATTAATTGTGTTAGTTAATGTAATTGATAACCATTAATTATAATTGATGTTATCATCTTTACATTTACACTTAGCACCCTTAATCAACTTCTAAAGTCCTTCCACCCCTTATACTTAGGCCGAACTATATGTGGGCCCACAATGGGCTTGCCCATTGTTGGTCCAATTCAAAAACGCTAAGTCTAACTTAGTGCTTTATGGCCCGTTATAGTTTCCTTGTTACATAGCCGTTTATATACTGTAAATACGATAATTACAATCTATAATATGATGTCTCTGTGTATAAGTGTGTGACCCCATAGGCTCACATACGTCTAGCCATATAATTATTAATTATGACACGAGCATACTCCAACATCTCCCACTTGCGACGTCATAATAATCAAGTAATTATACAAGCAATGGTTAGCGTCTAGCAACACGCCACTGCCCCCAGAAATATGTGAGGTTAGTTTCATAAACGTCTCATTTCAGATGGTTTATATGTCATCTATCCTTTTGTTACAGATACCGTGTTGAACATTAGACATGGATCAAAAGTCATTCTAATTGTTCAACTATTATGTTTCTCGATATAGATATTGAACTAGATTACCAAGTGGATTTAAGATTCATCTTAATCCCAGTTGGGTACGGCCATACAAACATCTGTTCAAATCATCGAGGGGCCCAATAGTATCTAACTCCAAAACAAGTGGAGGAACAAATCCCATTTTGACTACACGTGTCATTCACATGCTTCATATCACTCCTGATAATGGCTTTTATAACTACCTTATTCAGGATAGCGTTTAACCATATCAAGGAATGAAATTCCACACGTGCAAGACCTGCTTGCATCTCAAGTCTGAGGATAAGAGACATAACCTCTTGCGAGATTCACTATTGACGACGATCCATGTAGTGAATACTCGTAGGTTGGGTCAATCCAATGTTCATCCCAATGAACAACATGTGAGTGTGGCAAATAAATCACCAACACGCTCACATTTGTCTTAATTTGATGATACTCCCGTATCGTCAACCGACAATGGATAATTTTAGAATAAATAAATTATTCATGGATTAAACATGCAAATATAGAACACAGTAGTATAAATGAAGACGATCATACCCGGTATATCAATTCATTGTATAACACGACTGCTTACAGTTCCATTATCCACATACTAAAAACAGATATGCATAAGACTACTCATAGGTCGGGATCCGATGTTCCCACCATGATCGAATCATGTTGTACAAGACAACAAGTAGTCATCTGAGTAAACTTTGAGAATACTTGTTTCAAAACTCATGAAAGGTTTGAATGATGATTGTCCTTTGTATGTGCACATTCAAGTACAGGACGAGTATCGCAACAATACATTCCATAGGGTGTTTGAAGCCAGCAAAACACCTACTTTAGATAGTCATCTGAATGGTTTCTCAAACTATAAAGTATTCTTATTCTTTTAATGTATAACGCATTAATGCTCTCAGTCGAGCACATCTAGTCAGCAATGTCATCATTCATGATGACATCCTACCATGACTAGGGTTGAGTATTATCTAAGTTAAATAAGCATCAGCGTATGCAAACAAAACAGAGCTCCTCAATTATCCGTAAACGTTTGAACATATCTTTGGTCCTATGTAGGTCCAATATAATGTTCGTTTAACAATTATCTAACGACTTTCACTTAGATATTGGTTGTTATCAACTTATCTTGCATTCATGCAAATGATAAATATATAGTCCAATACTTAATATGACTTACATGATGAATCCTTCAGTCAAACTTAAGATTTCCAATCATGTGTTCAATCTCATCAAGTAAGATTGATCATTGAGACTCCCCTCAATAACGTGTCATATTGTGTTTAGACTTAATAACCGCTTATGTTTATTCTAATAAACATATATATAACAAGGTTATATGTTTTATTTTATAAATCCCTCAAGAGAAACTTCATTCCAAGCTAAGGATTAAAGTCTAGCTTAGGTGGAATATTGTTTCTAATATGTCAATGACATATGAGATTTAAGAAAATAAATAAAATGCTCCAACTTGCTCTCAGTGTACTTAGGAGTAATCTTATTAATCAAAATCAAGTTAATGATTTTATGATTAACACAAGATCTCTGCTCCTAGATGCATGATCTAATCCACACATGGATTCTTTTATCTTGTATACTTAATAAAGATTACATGGATTCTTAAACCCTTTTGATTACTCATCGTCCTCGCAAAGGTAATCAACAAGAAAAGTGTTTTGATATCCTATTGTCATATTTCATATACATTAAATCAGGTATGACAATTAATCATCTTTATACATTTAATGTTTGTAGCTAGGAAGATTTAATCATAGTCAATTTATTGAGTACGAGTAAACTCCATTTACTACACGTGCATTAAATGTGTGTACAAGTTTGTCCTTTTGAGTCTTCTTATCAAGAAACTCATTCTTAACCTCACAGTCTAACTGATTAGTAAGATATCAATCAAACTCCATGAGTGATTGTCTTTCAAGGACTGCATCTTAACATTCATAGTTTTGAGCTACTCATCAGATACAATATCTGATAATGCATCTCAGTAGTTAGCGGGTTCACCATGATCCTCTAACTTATGTCCTTCAGCATTGATATAAAAACTATATCATTCAGGTGCAAGAGGTATCCTTGTGGATTTATGAATGAGAGATATCAATCTATGGTTTAACATATCCATGTTCAACCTTAGTATGACATTAGCAAGTGTACTCAGAAGGTTGTGTATTTAGTTCTTGAACAACTTCAAGGTCTAAAGGTACTCCCACTTGCTTTTGTATGTAGAGACTAATCTCTAGATACTAAGCATCTTGAGTAACAATAAATTGTTTTCAAGTGGGACATCCAAAATACACCGTTAGTTCTTGACTCTAGTTTGTTAATTACTTACTCTTAAGTAGTTAACAAATTCAAAACTTCAATTAAGACATAATGAGATTCATCCCATGCCATAATACAATGGTGTCTTAAATTTCTTCTGGGTTGGAATCATATTGAGTGTACACATGGCACATCCAATTTCTAACCTTGATAGCTTTGGAGGTAAAACAGTTTAAGTTATCAAAGATCAAACAATATCAATAGTGTTTGATTTTCCATGATGGACATACCATAAAGTTGTGGTATTCCATGAGGACTGACGTTGTGAGACTATCACACAACTCATTAGATGAACTTATACTTTTGGGCTTACATATCTACCAACCAAGTCAAACCAGATGGTATCAATAGTAATTTTAGCCTATTGTATACTTTACTTCATGTGTATGTTTTGACTAGAAAACATAAACATTTAATATTATCCGTCGTAAGTGTACATGTCCTAACAAGAAGACATAACAAATCAACGTCTTACTTTACGTTATAAGTCTTTCAAGAATTAACGGAATTGATGTTTGTGTCTTTACAAGAGACCTAAACATATTCAACTAAAGTAATTACGAGCGCCGACTCTTGGCCTCAATAGTATATTCAAGTTAATTTTGTACTTCATGATTATGAGTTTACAAGAAAACATAATCATATTTACTAAACAATTCAGTGAATATGTTGAAGTAGCTTTTCATTATATCTTGATATTTGTTCTAATTAGGGCAACATACATTTTATGTGTAGAAGTCCTAGTAGAATTTTAGTTTCTTACCTTGCAGTCAAGAAAAACTATTAGTCATATTGTTATATGTTGTACCTTTCACACAATTAAGATTTCTCCCAGTTGTGCATGGCACAACATCGTGAGAGCATGCAAACAACACTATGCTCGTTTGTTTGTATGAGCAATGTGACAATGTATAAGATAACATATGATTTTTAGTCAAAAATCAAAATATAGATATGTAGAACTTTATCGTTTGAATAATGAATCATGCATAACAATTTTATAGATAACATTTCAGGAAGCAACATCAGGAACGTGACAAGTTATCATATAAAACTTATGTAATGGTTCTTATATAAACTATGATGCTTAACACGTGGAAAGTAATGTATTATTTCAAGACAATCTAAAAATAAGATGGGCAACTTGCAAGTAATAAAGCTTACAGCTCCCACTGGATTAGACAACCTTACATGTGTTACGTCACCAGTAATATAATCACGTAGCTCCCACTGGATTAGACAACATTACAATGTGTTACGTCACCAGTGGAGAGTGAGTAGCGATTTGATACTTTCCATCTTTCTTTGAATATCTACACATTATTGCTAATGTGAGTCACTTTGACTAGTAAACATGTACTTAGGTATTCAAGAAAGTGCATCAAGTTCTAAGATATAGATGATGGGTTAGCCATCATTGCTATTTTAACTTGAAAATAGGTATGCATTTCCTCCATAATTGGTCTACTTTACCACAAGGGTATGTAGGACCTTAGTAGGCATATTGGGTTAAGGCAAACTGCTAGGTAATCATGCTAGTAATTGCCTTTACCACATTGCAGTTTATTGATACTTCCGTCTTCTAATTATTTAAACTCATTTTAGTTTGGTAGCTAGTACGAAATAGGTTGACCAAGCAAGAACATGCAAATATCGCCAAAGGTCTGACGAATGAGCAAAATTCGCCATGGGTTGAAATGGCCCTAAGGTCTGACCAAAGAGGTCAAGTCAAGTGCACGTGTTCTTGGTTGTCCAAATATCTTATATTTCTTCAATGTTTCAAAACCGAAACAAGGGTTATAAAACAACGTTGAATGAATAAGATGTGTAACCATACTTAACCGTTTTGAATTTTACAAGACATCACGATTTCTAGAGTAGGTTTTCCTTGAGTTTGATTAGAATTAGGAAAATTCAAATATTCCTATTATGGCTTTTCCTGATAAAGAAAAAGGATAGGAACAAGTCTCTTTCTTACAAGGAAAGAGCGACTCAGTTCGTACTTTTAACAAGAAAAGAACAAACTTTTGTTTACGGTTGTGTTGCATTAATTCATTAATTGAATTTACAAAGTTCAATTTTAGTATTTTCGATAATTATCCTTTTATAAATTAACTACCCCATGTTTATAATATAAAACAATTAATTTACGAAAAGGCTAAGATCCACATTGTGCTTCTACTATCACATCAGTTGATCTGCTAGCAATAGTAGATTCAATTGGTAGGCGACGATCACCAATTGTATTACATGTACAACTCTTAGATCCTTATGGGACTCATGGCATCTTGTGTCAAACAACTAGTGTCATGTAGACATGTTTAGTCCCATCTTTGCCTCGGGTCAAGGTCTAACCGCTTAACTCGATTAAGTCATCCAATTTGAAAACGTGTGATAATATATCTAGGTCTCACGCATAGAGAATAGTCACCTTGGGTTACAATTCAACCTAGGTCCCACGCATAGGCAAAAAGTAATTGCAAGTGTCCTCAAAATTGGACGGCACGACTTAAATTTTGACGGGTAAAATATTTTGATGTGAATCAAAAACGTGTACGAAAGAAGCATGCATTCATTCTTCGTAGCACAAGTTAAAAACATTTCTTAACTTAAGTCTAATCATTGTTTTAATTTATGTGTGTCAAGTTGTCCATTTTTAAGACTAATATAAATCCTAAGTGGATTATTAAGTTTGGACAATACAATAAATAAATAAATAAACAACTTAACTAGTTTAAGTGTTATTTTGAAAAACAATGATTTTAAGTTTCAAATCATATTTAAACTTAGTTAAACTAAATCATAAGACTTAGTTCAAAATGGTTTATGTTTTGTTTTAAGTTTTAAGAAAACAATTTTCGTTTTACATGTAGTCACAACATACATAAAACAACCAAACAAACATACAACCACAATATGCAAAGCCTCAACCGATGAAAATCCTATGCTTGGTCTTGTGAGCCATCACAAGAACCAAGAGTCAACTAGGGACATATCACAACCACATGGAGGGCTCCCACTTGCTCCAAGACAATCATGAGCAAGTAAAAATCCCATTATGCACATGAACTTCAGTTTCTGTCAGCCCAGTTTTTCTGTTTTGCAAGGCCCAAATGCCCAGGAAGATCACCTCCTCATGATTCGGCCCAGTTGACAAAGTTGTAGCCCTATGTCTTGTGGACCTGCACCAAAAATTTTAGAAAAAAATACCTTACCAATCAGCAGGTAATCACGTTTTCCCAACAGGTGTCCAGCAGCAACTTTCAGTCTACAACTCTTCAATCTTTCGCCATTTGCTTCCAAGCTCTTGTTTACAATACATATAAAGTAAAATACAACTAATCTACTTTATATCTACTGTAAAATGCCCAAATATTGGCTACACCAAAAATGAATTACATTACAAAAGTGCCGAAACAATGGCAAACCCCAAAACAAGAAAAAACAACCAACAATCACAATCACAACGTACAAGTGGTCTAGGTTTTCATCGGCTTTGCATATGAACACATAATAATACATTCAAATAAAGATTATTACATGGTGTTGGCTAACTCCATGGACAAACATGCATGTATTTGCCATGGAAAACAAAATCAATAACAAGAATTAAAATTGTTAGCCAACGAATCGAAGAAATTATTAACAAGAATTAAAACCCCGAATGGTACGCATGACAAATGGCCAAAGACTCAAACCCCAATGATGTTAGGACCTTCTTAACACCATTTGACCACAGAAAAATAAGCCTCATGGGCTGATTTGAAATCGGGTTAAAAATCTTCCAAAAAACGCGTTTTTAGGCCATTTTACGGGTACCGATCAAGTAAATAAACAACGTATGCATAACAAATGGCCATAGGATCAAAAAGTCCAGATCTTAAGACCTTATTAAATTCGACATATTCATAATATATAAGCCCTAGAGGCTATTTTAAAATCCCACTTTTAAATCCATTAAAAAAAACATGTTTTTAGCCATTTTTACGCATACATGATGATCATATGACAACATATGATGGCTTTGATACCACTATAGGTGATGTAGCAATATAATAACATATCAAATAAATACACGCAGCGGAAAACATCACCATTCAACGGATCCATAGTGCCATATGATCAATCAATTAAAATAAACACATAAGTTATACCTTTGTAGCGTGATCCAGGAGTCACCAACAATACTTATGGTTCGACTAGACCAAGAAACCCAAGAGATTAATGAAGTTGATCTCTTCTATGATATGTCCACACTACACGTCCTTGATCACCACACGATGCTAGTCTTGGCCTTGTAACTCTCAAAGAATGATACACACAATGAGTATAATTGATTGAGATGGAAAAACACACAAACCCTAAAGAAAGTGTGTGTGTGCCGTAGGTATGAAGGCAGGAGGAGAAGAGATTTTTCTCCTTGATTAATTGTGTTAGTTAATGTAATTGATAACCATTAATTATAATTGATGTTATCATCTTTACATTTACACTTAGCACCCTTAATCAACTTCTAAAGTCCTTCCACCCCTTATACTTAGGCCGAACTATATGTGGGCCCACAATGGGCTTGCCCATTGTTGGTCCAATTCAAAAACGCTAAGTCTAACTTAGTGCTTTATGGCCCGTTATAGTTTCCTTGTTACATAGCCGTTTATATACTGTAAATACGATAATTACAATCTATAATATGATGTCTCTGTGTATAACTGTGTGACCCCATAGGCTCACATACGTCTAGTCATATAATTATTAATTATGACACGAGCATACTCCAACATGTTCAAGTTATAACTAACAGTACTAAAGAATAAGTTAGTACTGCTAGTACAAACAATGGTACTGCTGGTTGAATACGGCTATTGGAGTGACTCATACTACTACTGAGTGGAGAACTGTTGACATATACTACTGCTGATTAGATAAGTATGAAAAAGATATTTTGTGTATAAAAGTCAAGTATATACGGTAGATAATATCTTTGATAAGTGATCAGTCTACAAGTTGTATATACAGAACAAGTTGTATCTTTGCTACTGACATACTCAACAAGCAAGTAGTTGACAAGACTTAACAATATTATAAAGATCTCCTTTGTTGTATAAAAGTTAGATCTTAGCTTAGATATAAGCAGTGCATATGCTTAGAAAATATATATCTGTTGAACAAGTTGTAACACATATCCTCAGTCAGCCAAAAAGTCATAAAAACATAGAGATTCAAGTTTTTGTAACCCTAGTGAAAGAGAAGATCACTCGTATTATTCTCAATAATATTGAATCGTTTGGTGTTATACTTTCTGTGTTCATTCTCCAATAACAAGCATCACTGTTCCATTATTCGCAAACCAATATTCTTCTAAGTATGGTTAAGTAGATTCCACATACTTAATCATATTCACTCAATGTATCATATACACGTGAAAAGGACTAACATCCTAAGTGTATTATTAATCAATCTTCACAAGTGGTAAAGGGCTGATTGATCCTCTCAATTGGTATCAGAGCTCCTAGGTTGATATCTTTGATTTAGAAGAAGAAATGGACATGGAAACATCTCAAACTAATGTTGCTGCTAAGCTGCCAATGCTCAAGCATAATGAGTTTGATATGTGGAGGTTAAGGATAGTGTAGTATTTCCAAGTGCAAGATTATACACTTTGGGAAATTATTGAAGAAGGAAACTCTTTCAAGCCTACAACCACTACATCAATAGTTGATGATAAGGTAGTGACAACTGTGCAGACCAACCCAAAAACTGGAGAAGATAGGATAAAGAAGAATAATGACCTCAAGGCCAGAAGTGTGCTGATGATGACCATTCTAAATGATCAACTTTTAAATTTCAGAAAGTTTAAAGATGCTAAGTCATTATTTGAGGCCATTGTTTCTAGGTATGGTGGGAATGAAGCCACCAAGAAGACCCAAAAGACTCTTCTCAAGCAGAACTTTGAAAACTTCTCTTTCACAAGCAATGAATCTTTAGATCACATGTTTAACAGGCTTTAGAAGATTGTGAGCCAACTTGCTATTCTTGGGGTGGATATACCTCAAGAAGATTTAAACTTAAAATTTTTGAGAAGCTTACCTGAAGAGTGGGCTATGCATGTTGTTGTCTGGAAGAACAAGCCAGACATAGACACCATGAATTAATAAACCTGTATAGCAACTTCAAGATTGTGGAGCAAGATGTGAAGAAGACTAGAGGAACAAGTTAAAGCACTGGGAATATGGCCTTTGTGTCATCTCCTAGTAACTCAAATCCAGTTGAAGATGTAAAGATTGATGTGGGAATTGGTACTGCTAGTTCATCAAGCAGTACTATTGGTATTCTGGATGAGAAAACATGTTGTGCTTTCCTAACAAGCCACAACGATGGGTCTATGCTTACTCATGAAGACCTCCAGGAGATCAATGATGATGATTTGGAGGAGATGGACCTCAAATGGCAAATTTATCTTCTTAGCATGAGGGCTAAGAAATTCCATCAAAGAACAGGGAAGAAAATCACTATCAGCAGCAACGATATTGTTGGTTTTGATACATCAAAGATAGAATGCTACAACTGCCACATGATGGGGCACTTCTCAAGGGAATGCAGAAGACCTAGGCAGTAGGATAGCAAAAGCAAAGGTTTTGGAAGCAAGTCCAAAGCTGTGGAGACTACTGAGCCAAACTCAAAAGCTATGGTAGCTATTGATGGCTTAGGATTTGATTGGAGTTTTATGGAAGATGAAGAGGAAGCTTCTACTTAGATGGCTCTCATGGCCTTCTCTGCTACTGAGGTACAATCAGATAAAGTTTGTTCTAATAATTGCACTGCTCTTAAAGAACTAGAAACTTTAAGAAAACATTATGATGATCAAAGGTTAGAACTAAACAAAACTCATCAAAACTTAACAGATCATAAGATAGGTTTAGCTACCCTAGAGAAGCAGATCATACACTATAAGAACAATGAAGATACTTTTTCTGATGATAAAGGTCTTCTTAAACAAGACTTATTTTTTAAAGATGCTGAAATTAGCTTTTTAAGAACTGAGTATGATAGGCTTAAAAAGAAACATTAGACTATGCCTCTAAAGGTGTGAACAAAATAATTGAATGTCAAGTGATCAACAAAGCCAAGTCTGGGTTAGGATATAAGAATGTTCCACCTCCTTATAGAGGAATCCCTGCACCCCTAGGGATAGACCTAGAACACACAGGCTTGTCTGAATTTCAACAACCTATATTAGAATATGGTGTTCAGCCAAAAGCAAATGTAGTTGTTGATGAACCTATAAAAGTAAGTGAGAGTGTAAGTAATACTTCACTTCCTGAGGACAAGGTGTCCTCTGGTAGGAAATCAGATGGTCCAATCATTGAGGACTGGACATCTGATGACGATAAAGAAGAACAGGTTATTTCTAAACTTGATGTTGCTAAGATAGCAGGAACAAGTGTTCCTAAGTTGGTCAAGAATGATACTGTTATGCCTAAAACAAATGTTAAACATATTAGGCAACCAGTAAGATATTGTGAGCAATATAGAACCACAAACAAGCCCAAAGGTAACCAAAGGAATTGGAATGACCTCAAGTCTCACCAACTAGGTGATGCCTTTGTCTTTTATAACAACGCTTGTTTCACTTGTGGAAGTTTTGACCATCTTGCACCTTTATGCAACAAATGGGTAACTGGCTATTCAAACCATATGGTGAATTTAAAAAGGCATACCACTAAAAGTCACTCTAATTTTACTAGAACAACACCTAGAGCAGTTTCATTAAAGTCTGGCCCAAAACAAGTTTCTACTGCTAGACAAGTAGTTAGTACTGCTAGACCATTTAAGACTGTTTACCCAAAACAAGCAGTTAAAGGTGCACAAACAACATACAAATGTGCACCAACAACTGCTAAAAGGCCTTTTCATACTAAAGCAGTGGCACTAAAACAAATTTGGAAACCAAAGGGTACAACTACAAAGTTAGCAATTCATACTGCTAGGCAAGCAGTTCATACTACTGCTAGGGAAAAGTTGGCTAATGCTGTTAAGGCCTCAACATGTTGGATTTGGAGACCTCTTAAATCCAGTGGTGCATTAACTGTTCTTAAAAGATTTAATTACACTGATGCACGAGGCAAACTCAAGTCAGTAATGGCTTGGGTTCCCCAAGGAAACTAATTTCCTTACTTATTTGCTGGGACATTCACAAGCAGATGATGAAGATCAAGGATATTCAGATAGTGGGTGTTCAAGGCACATGACAGGCAACATGTCTTATCTTTCAGACTTTCAATCATTGGATGGAGGATATGTTACCTTTGGTGGAGGAATAGGAGGAAGAATTACTGGTAAAGGTACTCTTAAAACTGGTAAATTGGATTTTGAAGATGTGTACTATGTGCAAGAGCTTAAGTATAACCTGTTTAGTGTTTCACAAATCTGTTACAAAAAGAACAAAGTTCTTTTTACTGAAACTGAATGACTTGTGCTTTCTTCTGATTGTAAGATGCCTGATGAAAGTCAAGTAATTCTTAAAATTCCAAGAAAGGGCAACATGTACAGTGTTGATATGAAGAAGATTGTTCCTAAAGAGGCCCTTACTTGTCTTGTTGCAAAGGCCACATTGGATGAATCTATGAAATGGCATAGGAGGCTTGGTCGCATTAATTTCAAAACCATAAATAAAATTGTTAAAGTGGTTTGGTAAGAGGCTTGCCTCAGAAAAGATTTGAAAATGACCAAACATGCATTGCTTGTCTCAAAGGAAAACAACATAAAGCCACTTGTAAGCCCAAGATTTTTAACTCTATTGATCAATCATTGTTTATGCTTCATATGGACTTATTTGGACCTACTTCTGTGAGTAGTATTAAGCATAAAAGATTTTGTCTAGTTGTTACTGATGACTATAGCAGGTTTACATGGGTTTTCTTTTTAGGTTCTAAGGATGAGACATCTAGCATTCTTAAGACATTCATTAAAGAGGAGAAATAGGACACTCATAGAAGCTGCTAGAACCATGTTAGCTGACTCTAAGTTGCCTATCACTTTTTGGGCTGAAGCAGTTAATACTGCTTGCTATGTCCAGAACAGGGTTTTGGTTGTTAAGTCTCACAATAAGACATCCTATGAGCTTTTTAGAGGTAGAACTCCTGCAATAGGATTTCTTAGACCTTTTGGATGTAATGTGACAATTCTGAATACCTTAGACCATCTAGGAAAATTTGATGGTAAAGCAGATGAAGGATTCTTGGTTGGATATTCTCTCAATAGCAAAGCATTTAGAGTATACAATTCAAGAACAATTCACGAACTAGGAGAGTTGAGGAAAACCTGCATGTAGAATTTCTAGAAAACAAATCCAATGTAGCAGGTGAAGGTCCCAAATGGCTATTTGATCTTGAGACACTAACCCAATCAATGAATTATGTGCCTGTTGTTGCAGAAACTAATGATTTTTCAGGTTCAGAAGCTGATAATACAACAAATGAGGCAGGGTTAGGAAAAGAGAAAGATCAAGATTATGTGATAATGCCAATATGGACAACTGTGGATTCAACTTCAATAAATGATGAACCTTCTTCTGATGAAGCTAAAGAAGGGATTGAAGGTGAAAACAAGGAAGATGGAACTAAGGAACAAGAGAATCAAGTTAACAATACTATTGATGATAGTACTGCTGAGACCCAACTTGATACTGCTAGGCCAAATGTTTCTACTGCTGAGCCACAAGTTTCTACTACTGAGCCAATTGATCCTACTGCTAGCTCATCAAACTCAATGAAGCATAATTCTCAGAAGATGAATTGGGTTTCAACAATCTCCCACATCATTATCAAGTTCCTTCTACACCACACACAAGGATTCACAAAGTCCACTCACTAGACAATGTGATTGGTGATGTGCAATCTGGTGTGAAGACAAGGAAGCAACTTATGTCTCCAGACCAACAAGGGTTACTTGATGATCTTTATGCATCAAAGCAGCATGAAGATGCATGATGTGTTGCGTGTGATGCTCTAATTTATACCCACGGTATGTCGTTGTGGTTTTAGCATTATTCAAGTTTTAAATTTATATTTAGCCGACTTATCAATAACACACACACTTTAACGAGCAGTGTACCCCGTCAGTATGAATATAATGGTAAGTAGAGTGTCGATCACTAAGAGTGGAACGTATTATCGAGTTATCCTAACCAGTATTTTAATATCTTAAGTTAGCTATACAACCTAATCTAACGCAAGGGGGTTCAGCCTGAGAGACTGGCACGGTTTGGTTATGATTAAATAATAAACTAAACTAATAAGCACGAATCAGCGAGTAGCAAACACGTACGCAGATAAATACTTGAGACAATAAGAAGACCTATCCTGATAGTTAAGTAGCTTGTCACTTGTTTTATTGCTAGTTTTATATGAAGTGTATAGTTCAATGCAACGAACCAAGATTAAGTCCTTTCTCGTTGGTTCTAATCTTATCGGCGAGTAAACCCTTAATGATTACTTATGACTATCCCATTTATCTTTCTTCCTACTTTTCTACAGACGATAGAATGCATAGGCGATCTAATAAATAGGCGAGGAAGGGGCATGGCGACCCAAGAAATGCTCAGCTAGACACAGAGGTTATCAATGCACTAATAAAAGTCACCAAAGACATCAACATATAAACTTTAATTAATGGGAAAGCAATTTTAAGGGGAGTCGAAGTGCATGGTTAAATCCATGATCACAAGCCCATCAATCCTGACCAATTAAAGTGTACTAATACAATAAAACAAAACTGCTTAATGAATTAAATACATGCAGGACCTTCTTACAGCTCTTGTATCTTCGTTCAAGGTGTGTCTTGTGTTGCTACTTCGTCTGAATTCGGCTTAGGGCTTCTGTCCTTCGGTCTTCTTCGGTATTAGGCTCTCAAAATTTGTCTGGTCTTGGGGTATTTATAGTTTCTGTCTGAGGGTAAGATGCGGCGCATAGGATAAGTAGATGCGGCGCATTGACTTAACTTCGCGTGGGGTCCAAGATTAATATATTCAGGAATATTCGTACACCGCCAGAAGATGCGGCGTAACTCCATTCTTAGATGCGGCGCATGTCCTTTCTGTCTTGGATCGTAGCTTGTGAAATCTTGATAGTGATGCGCCGTATGTAATAAGTAAGATGCGGCGTATCTGGCGTAGAATGTTCTTAATCTTGTACATTTCAGTAGACTCTTAACTTCTTGCTTGTTTTGCTCCATAATTAGTCCAAAATTGTCAAGTTTCACATAATACTTGTTTTTACCTGAGAATTAAAAAAGTAAACATTAACGTATCAATTCTCACAGATAATATAATAAAACAAGTCAAATAAATAGGATAAATGATGGTAATAAAATGTACTTATTTGAGTTCATCAAATATCCCCCCACTTGAACTTTACTTGTCCCCAAGTAAACCTTAGAATTAATCTTATGAAAATGTATCCTAAAAGATGTTAGGATTTATTTTATATGTAAGCATGTATTCATTTTTGTCATAATCACACAACCAAAAACTTAACGAATTAGAAGTAAAATAAAATATTTTGATAAAAGCAAATCTAATCGTTTAACTGTCCAGTCGTGATGAATATTCTATCATAAGCTTGGCAAGTATACACATCTCCCCCACTAAAGCCAAGGAATAACAAGTCTAAAGCGGTAAATAGGGTTTGAGGTTTAAGGGTTAATCATTCTTCTTAATCTCTATCGATCTCAAATTTCAGAAAAGGCGACAAAATCACAAATACATGATCGAATCCACGAACACGATACTTGCAATTGCTCAAATCCTTAACTCGAATAGGCTAAAGATAGGACCAAGTAATCTTCACCAATAATATTATATCAAAAAGGGCGACAAAATCATAAATACATAGCCGAATCCACGACTACGATACTTAAGATTGCTCAAATCCCTAATCTCAATAAATCAAAGGTTTGGATAAAGAATAACATAGGGTATGGATAATATTTGGGATACAAATTGGTGTAAAATGAAAAATAAACAAAACAGATAAATTAAAATCCTAAGTGTGGTTAATTACTATCCCAACCATCCCATGAATAAGACTCATATCATAGAATAACTCACGCTTTAACACTTGAAACACACGCTTTTAGGTAGACACGAATTATACTCAACAAGATCTCAATCAAAGAATATCCTTAGTTGGCGTTCCCATAACGTTCAACTCCCATTCAATCCATAAATATAATATATAACAAATAGTGGTGATATCAACCACTTAATACAAAACTTTACATAAGTTGGTTAAAACAAACTTCCAACTTTTTTTTTTTTTTTTTTTTTTTTTTTTTTTTTTTTTTTTTTTTTTTTTAACTTGAAACATAAACATAGATGTGTAAAATTTCACCACATCACTATAACGATAACTCTGGATAATTTTTCCATACTTTCCATGACTTCAGAAATAACGGTAATAGTGAAAGTAGTAAACACACGAAAAATAAACTCAAAGATATACAATATTTACTTTCACTCCAATTGTATTGTGCAATTTCCCGACCTAACCAAAGATAATGAATTACGCACGCGAACACAGGTAATGTAAGGAAACACACTTTGCCTAAAGCAATTAACCAACCACGGATTTTAATCTACAGGGTAGGCTAAGGTGTAAGGGTGTAACGAAACATAATAACAAAGGTGTAAGAAACGAAATGAATGGCTCTGAGTGTTTTTCTAGGGGTATCTTACTCGAAAAGTGAGAGTAACAAAAGGGTTTATACGGGGGTTAACTAACCAGTGTAGTTAGCTAATAACACATAACATATAAAGGCTATTTTGGTGTAATCCTAGAAATTTACCAATTTAGACAAGTCATTCCAATTATAAAAATAATACTTATTATGGTGGTCTCGAATAGTATACAAGCCAAGTTCTAAAGTTTACAAGTCACCGGCACACTCATAGATTTGTGAATTTTGAAAAGAAAATCACAATTTTCGAAGATAACGTCATGTGTGCAGCTATGCAACTTAGATCTTAAACAAAAACATGCTAAAAATTTTAAATTTTGATATATTAAGCAAATTTTAAGCATATTTTGAAAAGTTTAGGACAAGTAAGTGTTCTAATTCTCCAATCCCCCCACTTAAGTTAAACAACGCCCTCGTTGTTTGTATCAAAGGTTAAAAACTGGAAAATAAAAGAATTAGAACAGAAAAACTCCCCTGAGATTTGCTCGGTATGATCCTTGATGCGCGTGATGTGTCGTTGCGGTTTAGCAGTTTTAATGCCTACTCAAGTTTTAAATTTATATTTAGCCGACTTATCAATAACACACACACTTAACGAGCAGTGTACCCGGTCAGTATGAATATAATGGTAAGTAGAGTGTCGATCACTAAGAGTGGAACGTATTATCTCGTTATTCTAATCAGTATTTTAATATCCTAACGCAAGGGGGTTTCAGCCTGAGAGACTGGCACGATTTGTTTGCAATTAAATAATAAAATAAACCAATAGGCACGAATCAGCAAGTAGCACACACGTACACAGATAAATACTCGAGACAATAAGAGGGATGTCCTTATGATTAAGTAGATTGTCACTTGTTTTATTGATAGCTTTATATGAAGTGTATGTAGTTAACCCTTTCTCGTTGGTCCTAATCTTATCGGCGAGTAAACCCTTAATGATTACTTATGTCTAAAAGTTATTCCTAAGTGATCAATTTAGTAATAACCGTGGGAGCCACATTATGTCCCGCAGTCAAATGCCCACAAGCCACTAATAAACACAGAGGTTATCAATGCACTAATAAGTAGTAACCAAAGACATCATCATATAAACTTTAATTGATGGGAAAGCAAGTATTAAAGGGAGTGCAATCTTTCGTTGTCACATTACACAAGCCACCAATCCTGATGAATTAAAGTTTGCTAACACAATAAAACAAAACTACTTAATGAATTAAACACATGCAGCACCTTCTTACAGCTCTTGTATCTTTGATTTGGGTGTGTCTTGTGCTGCCTCCTAGACTGAATTCGTCCTTTGTTTCTCCTGTTCGAACTTCGGTTTTAGGTTTTTCGGAACTTGTAATTCGTCTGGTCTACGGGGTATTTATAGTTTCTGTCTGAGGGAAGATGCGGCGCATCTACTAAGTAGATGCGGCGCATGTACTTAACTTCGCGTGGGGTCCAAGATTATAATATTCAGGAATATTCGTACACCGCCAGAAGATGCGGCGTAACTCCATGATTAGATGCGGCGCATGTCCTCTTGTATCTTGGATCGTATCTGGTGATATCTTGATAGAGATGCGGCGCATGTCGAGAGTGAGATGCGGCGCATCTGGAGCAGAATTGACTTGATCTTGTCCATGTCAGTAGACCTTCAACTTTATGCACGTTTTGCTCCATAATTAGTCCAAAATCACTAACTTTCACCAAATGCTTGTTTTTACCTGAGAATTACAAAAGTAAACGATTAAGTATCAATCCTCATACATAATATAGTAAAACAAGTCAAATTAATAGGATAAATGATAGTAATAAAATGTACTTATTTGAGTTCATCAAATATCCCCCCACTTGAACTTTACTTGTCCCCAAGTAAACCTTAGAATTTCTTTTATGAAAATGTATCCTAAAAGATGTTAGGATTTATTTTTATATTTAAGCATGTATTCGTTCATTTCATAATCACACAACTAAACACTTAACGATTCAGAAGTAAAATAAAATAAGTCGATAAAAGCAAATCTAATCGTTTAACTGTCCAGTCGCGACGAATATTCTATCATAAGCTTGGCAAGTATACACATCTCCACCACTAAAGCTAAGGAGTAACAAGTCTAAAGCGGTAAAAAAAGGTTTTTAGGCTTAAGGGTTAATTATTCTTAATCACTATCGATCTCAAATTCCAGAAAAGGCGACAAAATCACAAATACATGATCGAATCCACGAACACGATACTTGAAATTGCTCAAATCCTTAACTCGAATAGGCGAAAGATAGGTCCAAACTTCACCAATAATAATATATCAAAAAGGGCGACAAAATCATAAATACATAGCCGAATCCACGACTACGATACTTAAGATTGCTCAAATCCCTAATCTCAATAAATCAAAGGTTTGGTTGGATAAAGAATAATAAAGGGCACGGATAACATTTGGGATATAAATTGGTGCAAAAATAAAAATAAACAAAACAAATAAATTAAAATCCTAAGTGTGGTTAATCACTATCCCAACCATCCCATGAATAAGACTCATATCATCGAATAACTCACGCTTTAACACTTGAAACACACGCTTTAGGTAGACACGAATTATACTCAACAAGATCTTAATCAAAGTATAAACCTTAATTGGCGTTCCCATAACTGCCAATTCCCATTCAATCCATAGATATAGTACAACAAATAGTGGTGATATCGACCACTTACATAACTTTACATAAGTTGGTTAAAACTAACTTCCAACTTTTCTTTCTTTCTTTTTTTTTTTCTCTTTTCTCATTTTTTCGATTTTTTTTTTTTTTTTTTTTTTTTTTTTTGTTTTTTTAGCATTAAACATAAACATAGATGTGTAAAATTTCACCACATCACTACAACTTTCTTTCCGGATAATTTTTTTATACTTTTCATACTTCAGAAATAATGGTAATAGTGAAAGTAGTAAACATACGAAAAATAAACTCCAAAATATACAATATTTACTTTCACTCCAATTCCATTGTGCAATTTCCCGACCTAACCATAGATAATGAATTACGCACGCGAACACAGGTAATGTAAGGAAACACACTTTGCTTATAGCAATCAACCAACCACGGATTCTAATCTACAGGGTAGGCTAAGGTGTAAGGGTGTAACGAAACATTTTAAACATAGGTGTAAGAAACGAAAGGAATGGCTCTAAGGGTTTTTCTAGGGGTATCTTACTCTAAAAATGAGAGTAACAAAAGGGTTTATACGGGGGTTAACTAACCAGTGTAGTTAGTTAATAACACATAACATATAATAGGCTATTTGGGTGTAATCCTAGAATTTTACCAAGTTAGACAAGTCACTCCAATTATATAAATAATACTTATTATGGTGGTCTCGAATAGTATACAAGCCAAGTTCTAAAGTTTACAAGTCACCGGCACACTCATAGATTTGTGAATTTTGAAAAATCACAATTTTTGAAAATAACGTCATGTGTGCAGTTATGCAACTTAGATCTTAAACAAAAACATGCTAAAAAAATTTTAAGTTTGATATATTAAGCACATTTTAAGCATAATTTTTGAAAAAGTTTAGGACAAGTAATTGTTAAGTGTTCTAATTCTCCAATCCCCCCACTTAAGTTAAACAACGTCCTCGTTGTTTGTATAAAAGATTAAAAACTGGAAATTAAAAGAATTAGAACAGAAAAACTCCCCTGAGATTTGCTCGGTATGATCCTCCATTAGTATAAGAGCAAAAATCAACTTCTTGTGGATTAGAACGTTAAAGCTTCATACTTGATGTATCCACAGGAAATCCAGGAAACTATAATACCACCAACACTTTAAAACACACCTAAGATAAGAAAGGTTCAAGCTTTGCATAATACATTAGTAGTTAGGAAAAATAAAACTTAAAAATTAAAACTGAAAATCATCAGGTCAGTCGATGCGCCGTATCTTATTGAAGAAGATACGCCGTATCGAGCCTGGAATAAATACGGATCAGAATAAAGATGCGCCGCATCCTTAACCAGGGATGCGCCGCATTAAAAATAAACTGATAAATAGTTTTAAAGTCGAAAATAAAAATGCAGAAAAATAAGATATGACCATTGCAGGAGATGCGTCGCATCTCAGAATTGAGATGCGCCGTATCCTCATGCGGCCTGACTGACTCGACACAGAAAACAGAATAGTAAATAGATAAATCCGGGTTGTCTCCCGGTAAGCACTTGTCTTTATTCCAGAGTCTTCAAGTTAGACTCACGTTCAGCTCTTTAATATCGATCATTGAAGGAGTCGGAAACATCGCGCTCCTTCATCGCCAATTCAGTAATATTGAACACTCCTTGCCCGTCCTTAATTTCCACGCCGTTCTTCTTCATTATCTGTATGAACAAAGTCCTGTCCCTTACGGGCAGAGATGACAAAATGATAGACGGGAAATTCTTATTATCATATAGGCACAAATAAGCAAGGTGGGGTGGTAGTTCAATAAACACATCATTGTTCAAATTCGTTTTCTCAACTACTCTCCTACGTTTATTAATTACTACACAATCATACCACTCATCATCAGAATTATTAACAACATTGCGTCTAAGTTCGGTGGGTACATTAAGGTCAATGAATTCCTCAAAGTTCTCATGATTAGGATTAGTTGAGTTGTTTTGAATCAATGTTTCTCCCATAAGTCTAGCTTCAAGATCGAGGTCCATACGCTCTCTTAATCCTAGCACATAAACACCTCTAATTATGCTTTTAACCGGATCTTGGCACTTATAGACTAGTTTATTATTCCCTACCCTTAATGAGATTTTTCTTTTAAACACATCAATCTTAGCATGGGCAGTAGACAAGAAAGGTCTTCCGAGGATTAAAGGAATCTTAACATCCTCGGGCATGTCTAGTATAACAAAGTCTACGGGAAAAATAAACTGCTCAATCTTAACTAGCACATTATTAGCAATCCCTTCAGGTCGTTTTAAACCGTTTTATCAGCCAATTCAATAAGTAATTTAGTTGGTGCTAATTTTCCTAGTCCTAGGGTAGCGAATGTCTTAAGAGGCATAACACTAACACTAGCTCCTAAGTCAGCTAACACATTATTGAAAGATATATTATTAATAGAACAAGGTAGAGTAAAACTTCCTGGGTCTCTTTCTTTATGAGGCAAGGCATTTAAGTCGGTTGCAGAGCTCTCTTCTTTCATTGTTGCCTTGATCTCCTCTTCAATCTTTGTCTTTTCTTTTAGTAGTCTCCTTAAACTGATTGAAGAATTAAAGAAAAATTCGGGTCTTGCACCATCATTACCATTCATCGATCTTCTAGGTATATTAGGAGTGACTTCTTCAGTGGTGCTTATGGCCTTGACATGATCTCTTGGGTTGGTTTCAGTTGAGCTCGGTAAACTTCCATATCCCCTTTCTTGAAGAACTTTGCTCATTTGACCAATTTGTTGTTCCAATGCTTTGATCGAAGCTCCTTGATTTCTTGTAGTAGTGTCCGTTGAAGCTCGAATTTCTTTGATCATAGCAGTATTCTCTTCATGTCTTTTAGCAGAATCGGCCATAATTTGCTTTAAAGTATCGTCTAAAGTCTGCCTCCTTTCTTGATAAGCGGGATTGAAGTTGTTCTTCTGATAGAATCCCGGACTAGCTTCCCTAAATCTTCCTGAAGGTCGGAATGGTTGTCCAAATTGGGTGTAATATGCTTCTTCAAATGTCTCACTTTCATTCTTGTTCGGGCAATCTTCAGTGTAGTGAGGTCCTTCGCACTTTTCACATCCAACTTGGGCAGCATATGCTCTTTCATCTCGCTTCTTCATCTCTCTACTAATTTTATCCAATTGAGCTTGAATAGCAGCAATCCCGTCAAAATTAGTGCTGCTCTTAGATCTAGTAGAGGTCCCATCGTGCCATTTTTGGGAATGATCAGCAGCATCTTGGATTGCTTTCCTAGCATTGGTTGCACTCATTTGAGGTACAGCTCCCTTAGCATCCAAAATCTGTCTTGTAGGCACGTCCAATCCTTGATAAAACAATATTATTTCCTGCATAGGGGTTAGATAGTGTTGAGGACATTTTATCAATAAATCTTTAAACCGTTCCCAAGCTTGATAAAGGGTTTCATCAGGCTCTTGCTTGAAACTATTGATAGCCTCCATCTTTTTAGCAGTCTTAGCAGGTGGACAATATCTCTTCAGGAATTTGCTCTTCAAACCTTCCCATGTAGTGATTGAACTAGCAGGTTCATTCCTTAGCCACTTGTTAGCAGCTCCTTTTAGTGAGATTGGAAAGATTCTTAGCATGAGTTGATCGGTATTGACTCCTTCTGAAGTAAACAAATCTGCAATCTCCAGGACCTTTTCAACATGCTCATTAGCATCCTCTTGTTCCGTCCCACTGAAAGCATTCTCTCTTAGCTCTTTTAGAAACTGACCCTTCAACTCAAATTTTGAATTATCATCAAACTTAGGTCTAGCAACTCCTGAAGTGTAATCAGCACGGGTATTGTTCATGTATTCCTCCATAGTAGTGTTTTCGCCCATTGTTTCTGTTTCAACTTCCTCTTTTTCTTCAGAAAAGTAATCAAGCTCGAGTGAACTTGAAAGATCAAAGCTTCTTGTGTTGAAAAGCCTTTTAAGCGAATGTAGGGCTCGTTCAGGATCTTCGAAAGGTTGAATCAAGTTCTTCGTAGAACTCCTGGTCATGCACTTCCTGAAATCAACACAAAAATATCAGTAGGGTATGCTCGAGAAAGTAGTATATCAGAAAATTAACAACGAAAACGGAATACGAAAAATTAAAGTTACTGATATCTGCAGACGATGCGCCGTATCCAAAAAGTTGGATACGTCGTATCTTAATACGTTAAAATTTAATCAGACTTTATCCAGAAAATAGATACGCCGCTTTAGAATTTATGAATGCGCCGTATCGAATTAATTAATCAAAAATCAACTTATCTAATTAAAATTAAATGCGTCGTATTAACGAAAGTTAATGCGCCGTATTTTCGTTACGTTTAAAAAAAAATATCGATTTTTGATACAGAAAGATGCGCCGTATCGATAGAGATCGATACGCCGTATCTGTATAATAATTCGCAAACTGTTTTTAATTAAAATAATAGATACGCCGTATCTGCTAAAGCAGATGCGTCGTATGGCGTTAACGTTTAGAAATTTTTTTTTTTTTTTTTTTTTTTTTTCCGAAAACAGATACGCCGTATCTGCTAAAGCAGATGCGTCGTATTACTTTATCGCTTAGAAAAATTTTCTTATTAAAAACATATACGCCGTATCTTGGGGAAAAGATGCGTCGTATCGAATTAATTAAACGCGTTGTATTTTTTTTAAAATTAAACGCAATACGCCGTATCTGAGAGATCAGATGCGCCGTATCGTTTGATTTAGCACAGTACAACGATAGCAGAACAGAAAAATACGAAAAATAAAAACAAAAATTAAACACACAAACGAAAATAAACACACAAAAATAAAAGAAAACAATTAACACACAATACAACAAATATGCAAAATAATACAATGATGCAATTAATCTAATAAAAAGAAAAAACTAATTAAAATACTAATCAAATTAACAGATAATAACAATTCACTCCCCGGCAACGGCGCCAAAAACTTGATGCGCGTGATGTGTCGTTGCGGTTTAGCAGTTTTAATGCCTACTCAAGTTTTAAATTTATATTTAGCCGACTTATCAATAACACACACACTTAACGAGCAGTGTACCCGGTCAGTATGAAGATAATGGTAAGTAGAGTGTCAATCACTAAGAGTTGAACGTATTATCTCGTTATTCTAATCAGTATTTTAATATCCTAACGCAAGGGGGTTTCAGCCTGAGAGACTGGCACGATTTGTTGCAATTAAATAATAAAATAAACCAATAGGCACGAATCAGCAAGTAGCACACACGTACACAGATAAATACTCGAGACAATAAGAGGGCTGTCCTTATGATTAAGTAGATTGTCACTTGTTTTATTGATAGCTTTATATGAAGTGTATGTAGTTAACCCTTTCTCGTTGGTCCTAATCTTATCGGCGAGTAAACCCTTAATGATTACTTATGTCTAAAAGTTATTCCTAAGTGATCAATTTAGTAATAACCGTGGGAGCCACATTATGTCCCGCAGTCAAATGCCCGCAAGCCACTAATAAAAACAGAGGTTATCAATGCACTAATAAGTAGTAACCAAAGACATCATCATATAAACTTTAATTGATGGGAAAGCAAGTATTAAAGGGAGAGCAATCTTTCGTTGTCACATTACACAAGCCACCAATCCTGATGAATTAAAGTTTGCTAACACAATAAAACAAAACTACTTAATGAATTAAACACATGCAGCACCTTCTTACAGCTCTTGTATCTTTGATTTGGGTGTGTCTTGTGCTGCCTCCTTGACTGAATTCGTCCTTTGTTTCTCCTGTTCGAACTTCGGTTTTAGGTTTTTCGAAACTTGTAATTCGTCTGGTCTACGGGGTATTTATAGTTTCTCTCTGAGGGAAGATGCGGCGCATCTACTAAGTAGATGCGGCGCATGTACTTAACTTCGCGTGGGGTCCAAGATTATAATATTCAGGAATATTCGTACACCGCCAGAAGATGCGGCGTAACTCCATGATTAGATGCGGCGCATGTCCTCTTGTATCTTGGATCGTATCTGGTGATATCTTGATAGAGATGCGGCGCATGTCGAGAGTGAGATGCGGCGCATCTGGAGCAGAATTGACTTGATCTTGTCCATGTCAGTAGACCTTCAACTTTATGCACGTTTTGCTCCATAATTAGTCCAAAATCGCTAAGTTTCACCAAATGCTTGTTTTTACCTGAGAATTACAAAAGTAAACGATTAAGTATCAATCCTCATTGATTGCGTGGTTTTGCAACCTTACAACAGGTTTTACCTCTCGAGGGATCTCAAGAGGCTTACAACCCCACCAGGCAGTGTACCTGACCGATGTAGTATAGTGTAGTGGTAAGTACGGGGGATTGATCGTTCTCCACAGGGAATAGTGTTCGTTAGGTGTGAAAGGCTACTCTAATTAGGTCTAAGGGTTGAGGAAGATTCTTTTTATGTTTTTATATTTTTATGAAAGCAAGTAAAATCTCGGGTTTTGAAGGAGTGGGCGGAATTAGTTGCTAGTCAACTAACCCAAATTACTACAAATGCAAATAAAATAAAATAACAAAAATGAAAAGTGGTGAGAAACTTATGTGTGGAGAAATTTGTTTACTTAGATTTCCTTACTCCCTAACTATCTTTTACCGGTTAATTAGTGTGTATTAGTCGCGTGGATGACGGGTGTATTCCTTAATACCATTCGTGGGGTGGCGTACTTACTTCCCCAAACTCTACAAGCTCCTACTTCACTCCTATGTCGAGCCGGCTAGGAAGCTCCTAACATGGGATCACTAGAATTCGCTTGTGCATTAAATACAACCATAAAAACCTTTAGTACGCGTTTGGTTCATGTTTCTTAAGACGTTCAAGCAAGTTACCGAATAGGAAGTTAGCCAGTTTTCTTAAGCCTAACATAGATAAACAATCATCCAATACAACTAACAACACACTAACAACCAATAATCAAAAGCTAAGTTTCATTAGAAAAAACAAGCAAGATAAATCAAAAACACATAGACATTTGAATAAATTGAAACTAATAGATCATATCAATGATAAACATGAAGATCTCAAGAAGAAGCCCTGAAAAAGTAAGCTAAAATCGTAACTTAGGGTTTTCTCCCAAAATTCCACACACTAAGCTCTCCCTAATGACAAAAAATTAGAAAACTATATATAGACTTTTGCATCTGACGGCGTCACCTTATGCATTGTGACGCCGTCACCTCGCCGCTTTTAGGGTTCCCGGATGACCTTCTTGACGCCGTCCCTCTTTAGCTCTTCAAAAATCCATTCTGGCTTATCAAGGCTTGACGCCGTCGGACCTATAACGTGACGCCGTCCCTCTTTGATTTAAGCCGTGACGCCCTTGATTTAGTTAAAGCGTGACGCCGTCAGAATTCTCATGCAAACTCACTGGCCCGTCATGAGTAAATTTCACATCCAACTTTTCTTGCCAAGGCATGACGCCGTCTGGAGTTAATGTTGACGCCGTCAAAGGTGACTTTCAGCACTATTTTGAGACTTTGCCGTTTTCTTCACTTTTATGCTCCAAAAACGTCCAAAATGCCTCCTTTTCCAGATTTCTCCTCAAAAGTACCTAAAATGACAAAAGGAACGATTTAGGGCAATATTTGATCAAATAAATACGATTTCGGGCTTAAATGACCCCTTAAAAGCGGTACACTTTTCGCCTCATCAAATACCCTTACACTTGAGATTTGCTTGTCCTCAAGCAAATGCGCTTTTATTCTAATCAAAATACAAGTTAGGGGTCATTTAATGCAAACATAAAAGTAATTACAACAAATAATCGTTCCACTTCAATCATAATAAGCACGGAGATTACATACTAGCACCTCACAAGTAGTGTTTAGATACTCACATCTCTCAAGTGTCATCAAAATAAATCTCATAAATGAAAACGGAAAATATCTCTCACTACCTGTCATAGCAAATAGATTACCATAGGCTTGGGAAAGGATCGAAAACCTCCTCCACTAGGCGTAAGCACCTAAGATAAACTATCAAAGAGGGCTTTTAAATGGGTTATAACGTTAGGTGTAGGGAAAAGGAAAACACGGTTTTGTTGGATAAGGGATATTTTACTGGTGGCGAGTTAAAGATCTTGATCAATTACATGTACTATACAATGTTGCTAAGCCAAGACTAGACTCGATCTTAAGCTAATGAAAGAAAATAACAAAACATAAACATAAAATAAACATAAAATAAAACGGGATGGTAGTCCGTATGTTTTTTCTATTTTTCTTTTTCTCATTTTTTTGTATTTTTCTTGAAATTTTTTTTTTTTTTTTTTTTTTTTTTTTTTTTTTTTTTTTTTTTTTTTTGCATACACTTTTACCCTACCATCCAAAATAATACATCATAGGGGCATTGCATCCCCTTACACTTGAACTTTTATATAACTTTACAAATGACTATTCTAATGACTCGAATTAAGATAATTGAAAAACTTGGAGTACTTTTAAAACATTTAGCACATATGGGGGTAATAAATGATGTTCTTCCCCATTACTCCATTACACTAGTACTTTACCCATGAGTCCCAATCGTCCCAAAACAATATGTACAAGGATATGACTCGACTTAGCAACCATGTAATCAATTAGATAATTAACTTGGGTTTAAACAAATGTTGTCACAATAATGCACTAAAGATGAGTGCATACAAGGTAGGCTAAGGCGATTTGGGTGTACATTTAAGTGGGGTGTAACAAATTCTTCCTTTAAGTAAAATGCTTAAAGGTTGAAACGAAAAGATAGGCTCTGAGGGGTGTACTAGGGGTATCGTGTACTAAAAATGAGTACAACGCAAAGGGTGTGGGAGAATTACTTGACCAATGTAGCCAAAGTAATTATAACAAAAACACAGGTGTAAAACATGGGTTAATCCTAATGCCTCTTATCATGTAGTAAATCTAACTACACGAATGTAGTCTCACTTGTGGCCTCGGAATGGTCCTAACGCAAGTTCTAGAATCTAAGTGCTACCGGTACACACATCATAGCATAAATGCTTTTCCTACCAATTCTAGGGGCGAACCTCACATATTTGGGGGTGGAAAATTTTTTAGTGGTACGGTTTTTGTGCTAGTCATATAACTCCTATCCGTGAGACGCTCATTAAGATCAAAGTTTCACTCTTAAATGTTGTAAAAAATTTTAAATTTGGCACTAAAATTACCTTAACAAGTATTTCTCTCAGTTTTATTACACATCTACTATTAAACAAACAAAAAATCAAGCGCAATTGTATTCTCTAAAATCGTACTTTTACCCTCCCCTTACACTTAAGATGAACATTGTCCTAATGTTCAAATAACAAGATGTAAAAGAAAAAGTAAAAGAATGAAATCAAATACTCCCCTGATTCGCTCGTTGGATAATGAAATTACACGGTTAAATCTTCCTCCAAAGAGAATGTTGAAGCTCCATGACTAATGCATCGCCATAAGCTTGATTCAAAACATTTCCTTGTCCAAAATAACCTGTTGAACCTGAGAAAACAAACACGAAAACCTGCATAACATCGGCGGGATAAAATCTATATATAAGGATATAATGCTTGTGGAATGATAACTTTGCAGATTCCTGGAGATTATAAGTTGGAGATTTTAATAAAAACTTTTTATGAAAACAAAATTTTCAAAAATTTCTGGAAATTAAATCTGACGCCGTCAGGTTATAACCCCTGACGCCGTCAGAAATGACCTGACAAAAATTTTCGTTTTAAGTTTCCGGAAAATTTCTGGAAAAACCTTTACCTTACTTCCTGGAAATCCTGCAAAACATCATTATGACTCGATACAAGCATTTGACTCAAACAAATACGAATATGTATGCTAATTTATTATTATTACGATTCATGTTCATTTGTGTTCTAATAAACCGATTTAGATTTCCCTTACACTTGTCTCTTGCAAAATACCTTTATATGTAGTTAAGACGAAGTTAAAAACAAAATAAAGCATTTTCACAATTTTAGTTTTGAACATGAATCAATAATAATAAAAATTAAACATACATACGGAAGCAAATAAAATCAAACAAACAAATAAATAAACACACAAAGCAAATAAAACAAATAAAGATTGGGTTGCCTCCCAAGAAGCGCTTTTCTTTATTAACGAGTCTTGTAGCTAGACTCAAAGTCACGTACATTACGTGACTCCATCCTCGGTCACGGTTCCTAGGCCATTCTCCTTCCCGGTTTTATATTCCGGTCCTAATTTCAAACAATCCTTGTAGAAACCGAATCCTTTCTCTGTTTCCTTTACTTCTACTCCTTATTTATCCCTTCATTCTATAGTAGACTGCTTGTTTAAGCTCCTTCTCAACATTTGACAAGTGTTGGAATTGTTCTATCTTATATGGCATTTGGTAGCTTACTTCATCGGTCTCATCCTTAAATCTAACTATCCCCAAGGAAGGTTCATAAGTCATTCTAGAGACCTCAACAAATGGTTTTCCAAAAACCACTTGAGTCAAGGATGCATCGACTATTGGACGGATATCTTCTACAATTACAAAGTCGGTGACATAGGTGAAGTTTCCTACAATAACCGGTAATCCCTTAACTCTTCCCGTGAAGTTACTCATCCAACCCTTGTCAGGGAACATCCTATACCCAAGTTGATTTTTCATTATCAAGTTGTAGTGGGCTCTAGTCATGACGTTTATGGGTGATCTAAGGTCGATATAAGCTTTCCACACATGTAGATGCCCTATGTTGCATGGTATGTTGAGATTAGAAGGGTCGCCTATTTCTATGATTGGTCTACCTAGGAAGTATGGTGTCTCGGGGTCATCGAATAAGTTTGTATGATATGCACGCTCTTCCTTAGTGGGTAGCCTATTGAAGTAGTCCTCATCATCATCTACTTCTTCAATCTCACTTGTCCTAACTTCCTTATCAACCTCGACTTTCCTATCCTCATCCTTTGGTTCACTTTCTTCCATGCTCCTATCGATTGGTTTAATAGTGACAATGTTGACGAAGTGGACATGTTTGGATGAAGAAGGGTCTTTGACTTGGGGTCCGCTATTTGTGTTCCTAGCGTCCTTATGTGGAGGTGATAACACTTGGTTATGGAGGGCTTTCAACAAGTTGTCAATTTTATTGGTCATCTCAGTTTGTTGTTGATTGAATTCAGTCTCGAATCTAGCTATCCGAGCTTCTTGAGATGCCATAAATTGAGACATCAATCCTTCAAAGTTATTGGTACTACCATTGCCGGAAGGATTGTTGTTGAAAGTACGGTTCGAGTTGGAAACCGCTTGATTGGAAACGATTAGGTGGGTTGGAAGAATTGGGTTGTTGTGTGTTTTGGTTTTGTTTCCACCTAAGGTTCGGGTGATTTTTCCATGAGGGGTTGTATGAATCACCATAATGGTTTGGCTCGGGCTTGAAAGTGTACCACTTGTCTCCCGCTCCGTCGGTACGCGAGGATGCGTAGTCCGCAAAAGCTTGTTCGGGGAGTTCCATGCAATCACGAGTGTCGTGGGGACCACTACATAATTCACATGAAGAAGTGATTTTGTTCACTTGGCTTGAAGGTTTAGGAGCCTCGTAGGATTTCATGAGAAACTTGACTTGGTCTTCAAGTTCTATGATCCTACGGTCGGAAGTGCTTGAATTGTTAGAAGGCAAAGATATTGCCTTGACCGTTTTATTCAAATCACGGGGATCACTCCAACTTTCGTTGTCATAAAGAGCAAGATCCTCTAGGAGAGCCCATGATTGTTCCGCACTTAGATCACGTAGCTTGCCACCGGCCGATTGGTCAATGGTTTGCCTTGTGGAGAGATTGATATGGTCATAGAAGATTTGGACTTGGAGCCAAAGTTCTATGCCATGGTGAGGGACTTTTTGGAGTAAGTCCTTGAATCGAGTCCATGCCTCGTAGAGAGTTTCGCCTTGACGTTGTTGGAACATCAAGATATCATTCCTTAGCTTGGTAGTTCTTCCCGGTGGGAAAAACTGAGCAAGGAAACGAGTGGTGAGATCATCCCAAGAGGTGATGGATCCTGCGGGTTGACGTTCTAGCCACTGACTAGCTTGGTCCCGCAGAGAGAATTGGAAGAGACGCAATCGGGTCGTCTCTCGAGTGGCAACATCAAGGTCTATAGAATCAACGATTTTAAGAAAGTCCTTGAGATGTTGATTAGGATCTTCAGAACGAAGTCCATGGAATGCGCATCCGCTTTGCACCAACCGGATGGTGTCGGATCGCAAGGGTGTGATATTGGCTCCTTGAGTGAGCTCAATGGTGTTTCGATAGCCGTGGTGGCTAGGACGGGAATACTCTCCTAAAGTACGGGCTCTAGGAGGTGGTGGTGGTTGTTGTGGTGGTGGGTTGTGGGGGTTAAGGATATTACCATCTTCCATGATGTCGGACGGTAATGGTTACGAACAAAGACACGAAGAAAATAGATAGACTAAAGAAAACCTAGAAAAATAAAATAAAAATCTCACTAGAAAGGAATCTAGTGAGTAGACCTAATAGAAATAAAAATTCAACCTAAACAATAACTATTCCCCGGCAGCGGCGCCAAAAACTTGATGCGTGGGTTTTGCAACCTTACAACAGGTTTTACCTCTCGAGGGATCTCAAGAGGCTTACAACCCCACCAGGCAGTGTACCTGACCGATGTAGTATAGTGTAGTGGTAAGTACGGGGGATTGATCGTTCTCCACAGGGAATAGTGTTCGTTAGGTGTGAAAGGCTACTCTAATTAGGTCTAAGTGTTGAGGAAGATTCTTTTTATGTTTTTATATTTTTATGAAAGCAAGTAAAATCTCGGGTTTTGAAGGAGTGGGCGGAATTAGTTGCTAGTCAACTAACCCAAATTACTACAAATGCAAATAAAATAAAATAACAAAAATGAAAAGTGGTGAGAAACTTATGTGTGGAGAAATGTGTTTACTTAGATTTCCTTACTCCCTAACTATCTTTTACCGGTTAATTAGTGTGTATTAGTCGCGTGGATGACGGGTGTATTCCTTAATACCATTCGTGGGGTGGCGTACTTACTTCCCCAAACTCTACAAGCTCCTACTTCACTCCTATGTCGAGCCGGCTAGGAAGCTCCTAACATGGGATCACTAGAATTCGCTTGTGCATTAAATACAACCATAAAAACCTTTAGTACGCATTTGGTTCATGTTTCTTAAGACGTTCAAGCAAGTTACCGAATAGGAAGTTAGCCAGTTTTCTTAAGCCTAACATAGATAAACAATCATCCAATACAACTAACAACACACTAACAACCAATAATCAATAGCTAGGTTTCATTAGATCTAAGCAAACACAAGATAAAATTAGCCTAACATGTTAAACAAAAGACAAGCATAAGATAGAATCAAACAACACATAGACATATTGAATGATTAATTGATAACTTATCTTTCAATGAAACATGGAAGATCTCAAGGCAAGAAGCCCTGAAAAAGTAGCTAAAATCGTCTTAGGGTTTTATCCCAAAATTCCACACACTAAGCTCTCCCTAATGACAAAAAATTAGAAAACTATATATAGACTTTGACATCTGACGGCGTCACCTTATGCATTGTGACGCCGTCACCTCGCCGCTTTTAGGGTTCCCGGGTGACCTTCTTGACGCCGTCCCTCTTTAGCTCTTCAAAAATCCATTCTGGCTTATCAAGGCTTGACGCCGTCGGACCTATAACGTGACGCCGTCCCTCTTTGATTTAAGCCGTGACGCCCTTGATTTAGTTAAAGCGTGACGCCGTCAGAATTCTCATGCAAACTCACTGGCCCGTCATGAGTAAATTTCACATCCAACTTTTCTTGCCAAGGCATGACGCCGTCTGGAGTTAATGTTGACGCCGTCAAAGGTGACTTTCAGCACAATTTTGAGACTTTGCCGTTTTCTTCACTTTTATGCTCCAAAAACGTCCAAAATGCCTCCTTTTCCAGATTTCTCCTCAAAAGTACCTAAAATGACAAAAGGAACGATTTAGGGCAATATTTGATCAAATAAATACGATTTCGGGCTTAAATGACCCCTTAAAAGCGGTACACTTTTCGCCTCATCACTCATACATAATATAGTAAAACAAGTCAAATTAATAGGATAAATGATAGTAATAAAATGTACTTATTTGAGTTCATCAATCCTCCATTATTTGTATAAGAGCAAAAATCATCTTTCTTGTGGATGAGAACGTTTAAGCTTCATAATTGATGTATCCACAGGAAATGCAGGAATCTATAATACCATCAAGACTTTAACACACCTAAGTTAAGAAGGTTCAAACTTGCATAATACATTAGTAGTTAGTAAAAATAAAATGTAAAAATTAAAACTGAAAATTATCAGGTCAGTAGATTCGCCGTATCTTATGGAAGAAGATACGCCGTATCGAGCCTGGAATAATTACGAATCAGAATAAAAGATGCGTCGCATCCTTAACCAGGGATGCGCCGCATTAAAATAAACTAACAAAAAGTTTTAAAGTTAAAAATAAAAAAGCAGAAAATAAAGTAAGATATGACCAGTGCAGGAGATGCGTCGCATCTCAGGATTGAGATGCGCCGTATCTTCTGCGGGCCTGACTGACTCGACACAGAATCAGAAAATAAAAATAAAAAATAAGCATGGGTTGCCTCCCACGAAGCGCTTGTTTTTGTTCGAGTCACGAGCCTGACTCCACCCTTATTTACTGTGTAATAGGGTGTTGTTCCCCCCACTTGGGATCAAGTGCGGGTGATAGTAGCAATAAACACGAAAAGAGTGTAAATTTGCTATTAAAGATGAAAGAAATACATAAAGATCATACCTTGGCAATATACGTACATCTTTCCTATTCTTACCCGGTTTGGTTGATAAATTGGATGACTTGACCATTCCATCTGAAAGAGTAGTGTGTTGAGGAAAAATGAGTCTCCTTTCTTCTTGGTTAGTCTCTTTGGTAGTAAGGCGTCCCTTGACTTCCGCAGAAGATGAGAAAGGGTCTTTAGCAAGTAAAAGTTCGAGTTCCTCTATAACCTTCATAGGGTCGAAGTCATCATCTTTATCAATCATAGCAATGTTTATGTAACACCCCAACCCGACAAGGGTAGAAGTATCACATTATGGCAACAAATCAAAGCATACATAAACACACAGCGGAAGTCTTAATAAATAAATAAGGGAAAGTCAAGTCAACACGACTTGAAAAATACATAAGTTCACGGAAAGGAAAATAATCCAAAGGTACGATTACAAAGGAAATCCATGTCCAAACAAAGTTATAAGATAAAGGTGGTCATCTAAGGTCAAAGCTCCATCTAACTCTCATCCCATCCAAAGCATAATCCAAAAGCTCCAAGCTTAGATACCTGCCGCGGGAAAAGAAACGCGGCTGAGCTTAAAAAGCCCAGTGAACAGATATATATAATAAACGGAAACGAAACAAACGAAACATAATGAAAGAGATATAAATAAGGTACAAGAGTAAAGGTTAGGACAGTCATCCACCACGAGCCCAAACAAATCAAATATCCAAATCCTGTAGTAGTCCAGAGGGGATGCCTCTATAGTAACCAGATAATATGAGGGGTGTCCTCATGTATCAAATTGGAGTGATCAGCTCCCAAATCTTGTGAAAGACGTGGATTGCACCCATCATCAGTCACCAAATACAAATATACAAATCACATACAAATCAAATCTAGGATGCATCCATTCGCCCACCAATCAAATCATATTGGCCATATCAAATCATATCAAAGTGAGCTCATATCAAATCAAATGGGGACGGTGTAACCAAATCACTAGGGCTACACACTAGTCATGCCAGTGGTGCATCAAAGGCACGGCCATGTTACCTTCATGGCTAGGAAACAAATTTGGCTCGTAGTGTCAAACTGGGGTCAAAGGTCAAAGGCTCAAATGTCATAGTCCAAATGTCAAGTCCATGTCAAAGGTTCATATTAAAGAGTTCATATCAAAAGTTCAAATCTCAAAGTTCAAATGCTAAGGGTCCCAATTTCCAAAAGGTTCATATATCAAAGGTTCACAATCAAAGTAGGGAATCATAGCAATGGCATGGGAAACCCTAATACGAAAATAAAGTGAGAGCGAAGGCTCCTCATTCAAGAAGCAGAATATCTGTACCTTATTCCAAAAGCAAACACAACCAGAAATGAATAAGATGAAAAGATCAGGTCCTCTCCTTCTTCACACCTAGAGGGGTAGAAAAGAATTACAAACCTTTCCATTTTAAGTAACTTTCCATTTTTAGCAGGTTTCCATATTTAGTAAGTTTCTATTTTTAGAAAGTTTCCATAATTAGTAAGATTTCCATATTCTCATTTAGGTTAAGTCGTTATTGAATCATATTATGGTTTTAGAGTGGATTTTAACAAGTCACAAAAGTTTAGGGTTACTTATGACAACTTTGCATAAATTAGGGTTTTAAGTGTAATTATATCAAAGTTAAAGTTCAAACATGAAAATATCCCAAGTAATCTGTTTTGAATCCATATTTATCAAGTTAACAAATTCAGCCCCTCAAGTTTCCCAAATTTTACACTTTACACCCTTAAGTTATATAATTTACTTTTTAAACCTTATATTATCCATAATTACACATTAAGCCCTTAATTTATCAAAATTACACAATGGACACTTATTTCATCATACTATACGAATCTACCTATAAGTATTCATAATTTACACATCAAGTCCCTCAAGTTATCAAAGTTACATATTCAACCCTTAATTTACATTTTCAACCTTTAATTATCAATAATCGCATATTAAGCCATTAATTTACCAAAATTGCACATAAACCCCTGAATATAATTTATTACTCAATTCAACCCTAAGTTTCCAGAAATTACATATTTGGTCCCTCCATTTAATTAATTTATTAACTCGACTTATAATTAAACCCTAAAGACATTTTAGCCCTTTAAAATACAAAAATGACACTAGGCCCCCTCAACTTATATTTTATACGAGTAGTACATGATCTAATTTAAGTTCTAAAAACAACCCATAAGTTTCAAAAATTTACAAAATGCACCCTCTAGTTTTACAAGCAAATCGTACCCCCTTTTAAGCACACCAAACCCTAACCCTAATACACCAAATCATTACCACATCATTAATTACTCATTAATTAGTCAAAGCAAACCCTAATCATAAACCCTAGCCCCGTTCCTTCTTTCTTTCTTTTTCTTTTGATCCGGTTTGAACACAAGTGCAATAACCCACGTTTTAAGCTTTGCAAAATTGAATGGACACTTTATTTAGGTTACATAGATCACATAGGTCGTGTATAATGCATGGTTCATCAGCAAATCAAATCGTATGGTGTGTTTTCGGGTTTGTTTGATTTAAGCTTATATATCACGAATGGATTATAGAGCTTGCATGGATTGTTTTATACGTTAGATATGATGTTTAAGGGATGTAAGGAGTACAAAGGAAGTGCCAAACCAGATCTGTGTCGCGAGAATGAAGCGTACAAATCAGTATCTACACGTATGGATCTCACAACCAAAACTTGCACCACGATCACCACAGCCCTTCACAGACCTTGTAGATAATTTTCATGGGTCACATGTGATATAAGAAGTGTGAGAAAATGATAAGCGAATTATATATTGGTCGGATGAGACGCAACGAGTTATACCTTAAAATTCTTGGTCGCGACCAAGAAGAGCCTCCACAGATCGAATCAGCCACAAAACAGCCTCCAATCTATTTTTCATAGGTCCAATGGAGTGTGAGGATCATGAGAAAATCAACAAAAGAGTGTACAACGATCGGTTCAAAGGATTTGGAGTTTACCTTCAAAACTAGCCTTCGAAAAAGAAAAGAATTACCAGGATCGAACCACACAATGAGCAGCCTTAGGGGTATTTTTCTAGCTTCCTTTAGACACCAAAGATCTCAAGAAAAATAGGTTTAAAGCCTGGAAAGGATCGGTTGTATGTTGGACGAATTTTCTTGTTGGTTTTGGGGTTTAGAAAGCTTCGGTTTGATTTTGTGGAGAAGATATGAGATAGGAATGAATATAATATGGTAGTGCCGTGTGAGGAGGGGGAGGTTAGGCCTCAAAATCGGAAACTTATCAAGACTCAATCAACACTTGTGATTTGATTGAAATTTTCCATGTTTATCTTGATTCTTACATGTTTAAATGATTTAAGTATGCATTTGCAAACTAATTTCGGCCCTAGTGTAGTTTAAGGTGTCCAAGTAACATTTTTAATGTGTCATATGTGCTTTGGTATTATTTTGTTTCATATGTTATTTGTTTACCAAGAGTTGGAATCAATTTGGTGCTTCAAGGACTCATTATATTAAAATTTTAGATTGTAGGGGCATTTTGGTCTTTTTACATTTTTTTAGATTTTAGGGTTTTACAACTCTTCCCCTCTAAACGAAAAATTTTGTCCTCGAAATTTGCAAAGAAGTAGAACTGAAATGGAACGGAAACAAAATAGAGACATACCAGATCAGAATACGAAATGAGGATAACTAGCTCGAATAGACTCCTCGGTCTCCCAGGTAGCTTCGCGCTCTGGGTGGTTCCGTCAAAGAATCTTAACGAACGGAATTACTTTACGTCTCATAACTCGCTCTTGGCGATCCAGAACCGCTTCCGGCTCCTCCGGAAGAGACATATCCGGCTGAATCTGATCGAAAGGATAAGATACCACATGAAGAGGATGATAGTTGTATCCCCGTAGAAGAGACACATGGAATACATCATGCACATGCGAAAGCTGGGGAGGTAGAGCTAGACGATAGGAAACCTCTCCAATACGTTCCAAGATCTCGAATGGTCCGATGAATCGAGGACTCAGCTTGCCCTTGATTCCAAAGCGTTTAACTCCTCGAAACGGTGAAACCTTAAGGAAAACCCGATCACCAACCTGAAACTCCAAATCACGACGGTGCTTATCCGCATAACTTTTCTGACGAGCCCGAGCTTCCTTTAATTTTTCCCTAGCCACATCTACCTTCTCATTCGTGATCTGAACTAACTCTGGACCCTCAATAACACGCTCTCCCACCTCGTTCCAACAAATGGGTGCTCTACATTTCCGTCCGTACAACATCTCGAAAGGAGCCATCCGAATACTAGCATGCCAGCTGTTGTTATAAGCGAACTCTACCAAACAAAGATACTCGTCCCAACTACCCGTCCACTCTAATGCACATGCCCTCAGCATGTCTTCCAATGTCTGAATGGTCCGCTCCGACTGACCATCTGTCTGTGGGTGAAAAGCTGTACTGAACTTAAGCTGTGTACCCCAAGCTCTATGCAGTCCTTTCCAAAACCGGGAAGTAAAACGTGGATCCCTATCTGAAATAATAGCAGTAGGCATACCGTGCAGTCTAACTATCTCCTGCTCAAAAATCTCTGCCAGTTTACTAACACTATAATCCATACGAATGGGTAGAAAATGAGCCGACTTGGTTAGTCGATCGACGACCACCCAAATCGCATCATGTTTCTTTCTGGTAAGTGGCAAACCCGACACGAAATCCATAGAAATTTCCTCCCACTTCCAGGTCGGAATATCTAACGGCTGTAATAACCCACTAGCTCTCTGGTGCTCGATCTTGACCTGCTGACAAGTCAGACACCTAGCTACATAAGATGTCACATCATGTTTCATGCCGCTCCACCAGAAGTGCTGCTTCAGGTCTCGGTACATTTTGGTGGAACCCGGATATATAGTAAAGGGAGAACTATGCGCTTCTGACAAAACAGCCTCTCGTAAATCAGGATCGTTAGGAACACACAGACGATCCTCGAACCATACCACACCAAACTCATCAACCCGAAACTCAGATTGCTTCCCATCTTCCACATTCTGTACAATAGCCCAGAGTTCACCGTCATCTTTCTGGGCTTCTTTAATCCGTAGGATGAGATTGGACTCAACCTTTAGACTAGCCCAGTAACCGTCACAACCCCGAACACAAAGCTCAACATCAAGAATCTCTAAATCATTTAGAATCCGAGGCTCAAAATTTAGACTAGCGACCATACCCGATTTTCGGCTAAGAGCATCGGCAACAACATTTGCCTTGCCGGGATGATACTGGATGTGGGTGTCGTAATCTTTCAGGAGCTCTAACCATCGCCTCTGTCTCATATTGAGCTCCTTCTGCGTGAAAATATATTTAAGGCTTTTGTGGTCGGTAAAAATGTCACATGACTCGCCGTATAGATAATGCCGCCATATTTTAAGAGCGAAAACCACTGCAGCCAATTCCAAATCGTGTGTCGGATAATTCTCTTCATACGGCTTCAGTTGCCTCGAAGCATAGGCGATGACTTTTCCGTGCTGCATTAAAACGCAACCCAAACCCTTTTTAGATGCATCACTATAGATCTGGAAACCACCCGAACCGGATGGAAGAGTCAGAATAGGTGCCGACACTAATCTCTGCTTAAGCTCCTCAAAACTGTTTTCCCTCTCCTCAGTCCATACAAATTTCTCCCCTTTTCTCATCAACTTTGTCAACGGCAAGGCCAACCGCGAGAAACCCTCAACGAAACGACGATAATAACCCGCGAGCCCCAGAAAACTTCTCACCTCAGTCACATTTGTAGGTCTCGGCCATTTAGTGATAGCCTCGACCTTCGCTGGGTCCATAGTGATACCCTCCGCAGAAACAATGTGACCCAGAAAAGCAACCTGACTCAACCAGAAATCACACTTAGAAAACTTCGCGTACAACTTCTTCTGTCTAAGAATCTCCAACACAGTCCGAAGGTGCTGCTCGTGCTCCTCCTTAGATTTCGAATAGACAAGAATATCATCGATGAAGACAATGACAAATTTATCGAGGAACTCATGAAAAACCCGGTTCATAAGGTCCATAAAAACGGCCGGAGCATTGGTCAAGCCAAAAGGCATAACCAGGAATTCGTAATGACCATAGCGGGTGCGAAAGGCAGTCTTAGGAACATCTTGTTCCCTCACACGAAGCTGATGGTAACCCGATCTCAAATCAATCTTAGAGAAATGCTTTGCCCCTTGCAATTGGTCAAACAAATCGTCGATGCGCGGAAGGGGATAGCGGTTACGGATAGTAATGCGGTTGAGCTCCCGGTAATCAATACAAAGGCGCATACTACCATCCTTCTTTTTCACAAATAGCACAGGAGCGCCCCAGGGAGAAACACTCGGACGAATAAAACCGTTTTCCAATAACTCCTCTAACTGTACTTTCAATTCTTTGAGTTCAACTGGAGCCATTCGGTACGGAGCCTTAGAAATAGGCTCAGCACCGGGAACTAGATCAATACTGAATTCAACTTCTCTGGTGGGAGGAAGACCAGGAAGCTCTTCGGGAAAGACATCAGCGAACTCCCGAACAATGGGAACACTACTAACATCAGGTCCCTGAGAAGACGTATCTTTAACAGAGGCCAAAAACCCTTGGCAACCATGAGAGATTAGAGTCCGCGCTTTCATAGCAGAAATAAGTTTAACAGATTTCAAAGGCTGAGAACCGTGATACACAAAATCAGGATGATGAATATCGCCAAAACTTACACTTCTGGCATGACAGTCGATGGTGGCCTTATGAGAAGACAACCAGTCCATACCCAAAATTATATCAAAATCAATCATATCGAGGGGAAGCAAATTAGCCGGACGAACACAATCATCAAATCTTAGCGGACAATTTACATATTCACAATCGATGGTGACTTTGGTTTTCATAGGAGTAGAGATAGACATAAGATTATTCAATGGTGTTGGAGTTACTTTTATTTTCTTGGCAAGCGTATTAGATATTATAGAATGTGTAGCACCGGTGTCAAATAAAGCAAAAACAATATGATCTCCAATATAAAGATGACCGGTAATAGTACCTGACGTGCCTGCCGCCTGATCACGTGTAAGAGAATAAACCCGACCAGAAGTAGGAGCTGGCCTACCCGAACCTGAAGGAACAACCTGCTTTCCCTGTGGGCAGTCCTTCACTCGATGAGAAAGAGACCCGCATGTGAAGCAACCACCAGTGACTCTATGACATGGCCCCAGATGAGGCTTCCCACATGTGGAGCAAAGAGGCGGAGGAGGTAATACTTCACTAGTCCTCCTCTGTCCAGAAGAACCTGACTGATAACCCGACTGAGCACCCCGAGTAGACTGATCACGATACTGACGTGGGTTGTTGTTGTTGTTGTACCCACTCCTCCCAGAAACCTGCCGATCATAACCCCGAGAATCCTGTCGCCTCTGACTGTAGTCCCGGTCCTGGCGACCACGCTGATCATACCTATGGTCCTGTCGACCTCTCTGCTCGGATGCCTGGTCCTGCCGACCTCTGAAGTCCTGACCCTGTCCCTGCTGACTCTGTCCTCTGAAATGCACCCGGTTACCATCCCTATCACGCTTATTAAAACCACTACCATCTCTATGCAACATCTCAATGTTGCGAGCGTCGTTCGCAACCGCGGCCACATCATCATAATGCGTATTCACGATACGGTCCAATATCCATTTCTTTAACGCCCACTTAAATGTCTTAGCCTGACGGTAAGCATCTCCCGTAATCTCTGGCCCGACAAAACTGGCCAGCCTCATAAACCGCTGCATAAATTCCCCAGTCGTTTCCCGGTCCCCCCTGACGGATGTTCCCATACTCCCGCTCATATCGCTGCTATTCCGCCACTGGAATGTACTGCTTATAAAAGATACCCATAAAATCCTCCCAAGTACAAGTCTCCTCAAAACCCTGCTCCTGAGCCTGAGCATAAGCTGTCCACCAGCTCTGTGCATCGCCTTCAAACTTAAATGCAGCCAATCTCGTCTTAAACTCATCTGGACAACCCAAAACCTTAAACATCTTTTCCATGTGGATAATCCAGTCTTCTGCCTCAGTGGGGACGGCAGCTGACCGGAAAGAGAGGGGTTTGAGCTTGTTAAACCTCTCAATCCAAACATGGATACCAACTGGTGGAGCACCTCCACCACCACTACCTGGACCTGAACCTGCACCACCACCTCCGGAAGAACCTGCCTCATTCTGAATATTGTTGGTGATCTGAGTCACCAAGTTAGGAAGAGCGTTGGCCAAAGCTTCTGCTATCATGGCCTGAAAATCAGGGGCATCACCACCAGCACCTGTTCGCGTATTCACCATCTGAACGATTTCGAAAACGATTAGCAAAATAGGAAAAATAGGCACGAAAGGAAAGACGAAACAGAATCCTAATGTCTACCCAGAACCTCACCAGTCAAAACTTAAGCCTTAAGGGTCAAATCCTAGGGTCCATAAGACTCACAGGCCATGACTTATGTACTACAGGTCGCAACCTGGCTCTGATACCATAATTGTAACACCCCAACCCGACAATGGTAGAAGTATCACATTATGACGACAAATCAAAGCATACATAAACACACAGCGGAAGTCTTAATAAATAAATAAGGGAAAGTCAAGTCAACACGACTTGAATAATACATAAGTTCACGGAAAGGAAAATAATCCAAAGGTTCGATTACAAAGGAAATCCATGTACAAACAAAGTTATAAGATAAAGGTGGTCATCTAAGGTCAAAGCTCCATCTAACTCTCATCCCATCCAAAGCATAATGCAAAAGCTCCTAGCTTAGATACCTGCCGCGGGAAAAGAAACGCGGCTGAGCTTAAAAAGCCCAGTGAACAGATATATATAATAAACGGAAACGAAACAAACGAAACATAATGAAAGAGATATAAATAAGGTACAAGAATAAAGGTTAGGACAGTAATCCACCACGAGCCCAAACAAATCAAATATCCAAATCCTGTAGTAGTCCAGAGGGGATGCCTCTATAGTAACCAGATAATATGAGGGGTGTCCTCATGTATCAAATTGGAGTGATCAGCTCCCAAATCTTGTGAAAGACGTGGATTGCACCCATCATCAGTCACCAAATACAAATATACAAATCACATACAAATCAAATCTAGGATGCATCCATTCGCCCCCCAAACAAATCATATTGGCCATATCAAATCATATCAAAGTGAGCTCATATCAAATCAAATGGGGACGGTGTAACCAAATCACTAGGGCTACACACTAGTCATGCCAGTGGTGCATCAAAGGCACGGCCATGTTACCTTCATGGCTAGGAAACAAATTTGGCTCGTAGTGTCAAACTGGGGTCAAAGGTCAAAGGCTCAAATGTCATAGTCCAAATGTCAAGTCCATGTCAAAGGTTCATATTAAAGAGTTCATATCAAAAGTTCAAATCTCAAAGTTCAAATGCTAAGGGTCCCAATTTCCAAAAGGTTCATATATCAAAGGTTCACAATCAAGGTAGGGAATCATAGCAATGGCATGGGAAACCCTAATACGAAAATAAAGTGAGAGCGAAGGCTCCTCATTCAAGAAGCAGAATATCTGTACCTTATTCCAAAAGCAAACACAACCAGAAATGAATAAGATGAAAAGATCAGGTCCTCTCCTTCTTCACACCTAGAGGGGTAGAAAAGAATTACAAACCTTTCCATTTTAAGTAACTTTCCATTTTTAGCAGGTTTCCATATTTAGTAAGTTTCTATTTTTAGAAAGTTTCCATAATTAGTAAGATTTCCATATTCTCATTTAGGTTAAGTCGTTATTGAATCATATTATGGTTTTAGAGTGGATTTTAACAAGTCACAAAAGTTTAGGGTTACTTATGACAACTTTGCATAAATTAGGGTTTTAAGTGTAATTATATCAAAGTTAAAGTTCAAATATGAAAATATCCCAAGTAATCTGTTTTGAATCCATAATTATCAAGTTAACAAATTCAGCCCCTCAAGTTTCCCAAATTTTACACTTTACACCCTTAAGTTATATAATTTACTTTTTAAACCTTATATTATCCATAATTACACATTAAGCCCTTAATTTATCAAAATTACACAATGGACACTTATTTCATCATATTATACGAATCTACCTTTAAGTATTCATAATTTACACATCAAGTCCCTCAAGTTATCAAAGTTACATATTCAACCCTTAATTTACATTTTCAACCTTTAATTATCAATAATCGCATATTAAGCCATTAATTTACCAAAATTGCACATAAACCCCTGAATATAATTTATTACTCAATTCAACCCTAAGTTTCCAGAAATTACATATTTGGTCCCTCCATTTAATTAATTTATTAACTCGACTTATAATTAAACCCTAAAGACATTTTAGCCCTTTAAAATACAAAAATGACACTAGGCCCCCTCAACTTATATTTTATACGAGTAGTACATGATCTAATTTAAGTTCTAAAAACAACCCATAAGTTTCAAAAATTTACAAAATGCACCCTCTAGTTTTACAAGCAAATCGTACCCCCTTTTAAGCACACCAAACCCTAACCCTAATACACCAAATCATTACCACATCATTAATTACTCATTAATTAGTCAAAGCAAACCCTAATCATAAACCCTAGCCCCGTTCCTTCTTTCTTTCTTTTTCTTTTGATCCGGTTTGAACACAAGTGCAATAACCCACGTTTTAAGCTTTGCAAAATCGAATGGTCACTTTATTTAGGTTACATAGATCACATAGGTCGTGTATAATGCATGGTTCATCAGCAAATCAAATCGTATGGTGTGTTTTAGGGTTTGTTCGATTTAAGTTTATATATCACGAATGGATTATAGAGCTTGCATGGATTGTTTTATACGTTAGATATGATGTTTAAGGGATGTAAGGAGTACAAAGGAAGTGCCAAACCAGATCTGTGTCACGAGAATGAAGCGTACAAATCAGTATCTACACGTATGGATTACACAACCAAAACTTGCACCACGATCACCACAGCCCTTCACAGACCTTGTAGATAATTTTCATGGGTCACATGTGATATCAGAAGTGTGAGAAAATGATAAGCGAATTATATATATTGGTCGGATGAGACGCAACGAGTTATACCTTAAAATTCTTGGTCGCGACCAAGAAGAGCCTCCACAGATCGAATCAGCCACAAAACAGCCTCCAATCTATTTTTCATAGGTCCAATGGAGTGTGAGGATCATGAGAAAATTGACAAAAGAGTGTACAACGATCGGTTCAAAAGATTTGGAGTTTACCTTCAAAACTAGCCTTCGAAAAAGAAAAGAATTACCAGGATCGAACCACACAATGAGCAGCCTTAGGGGTATTTTTCTAGCTTCCTTTAGACACCAAAGATCTCAAGAAAAATAGGTTTAAAGCCTGTAAAGGATCGGTTGTATGTTGGACGAATTTTCTTGTTGGTTTTGGGGTTTAGAAAGCTTCGGTTTGATTTTGTGGAGAAGATATGAGATAGGAATGAATATAATATGGTAGTGCCGTGTGAGGAGGGGGGAGGTTAGGCCTCAAAATCGGAAACTTATCAAGACTCAATCAACACTTGTGATTTGATTGAAATTTTCCATGTTTATCTTGATTCTTACATGTTTAAATGATTTAAGTATGCATTTGCAAACTAATTTCGGCCCTAGTGTAGTTTAAGGTGTCCAAGTAACATTTTTAATGTGTCATATGTGCTTTGGTATTATTTTGTTTCATATGTTATTTGTTTACCAAGAGTTGGAATCAATTTGGTGCTTCAAGGACTCATTATATTAAAATTTTAGATTGTAGGGGCATTTTGGTCTTTTTACATTTTTTTAGATTTTAGGGTTTTACAGTTTAAGAGCTCATCACCAAATTCTTCCTCGAGCTCCACCAAAAACGGGTTGATCACAGGTGCTTCAATAGGTAGTGTAATAAATGTCACCTCATCATCTTTTTGTTTTGCAACCTGTTTAGGAAAACTAGCAAGATTATTAGTAACGGGATTAATAATATTAAATAAATTTGTACCACTTTGTGTTGTAAGTGACTCCAATTCATCTTGTGAATCTCCATCTTCAACTAGTGGTCTTGCAATTTCAGCATCGTCCCGAATTTCATCCTTCATTAAGTAATCCCAGATTTCTTCAAAATCCCTCGTTGGGTCAAAATCTGGTTGAGGTATGTCATCATAAACTATGGCGTCAAATGGTTCGAAATCAAAATTAGAATACTCTTCATCTTCATCCGATGGATTGTCTAATGGTGGTAATACGATTGCAGAATATTCTTCAACGTAAGGTTCCGTATACACATCATCTTGTGCAATCTCCGGAGGAAAAGTACTATCAAGAACAGTTGCCGGAATTGGTTTCACGGTATATGAATCTTCTTCATCATCATTCGACACACACCAAGTGTGTTGAAACGGCAATTTGTTTCTTTCTTTCTTTGACTTAACCATTTCCAGCAACAAGTATTCTTCCATTGTAATATCCGGATCGTCCATCTTCCTGAAATAAAACTTACTCGTGCAAAAGAAGAGTGAAACAATCAAAGTAAAATAAAAGTTGCTGATATTAGCTGACGATGCGCCGTATCCTATAAATGGGATACGCCGTATCTTATTACGTTAAAATTTAATCAGACTTTTATTCAGAAAATAGATACGCCGCTTATAAATTAGAATGCGCCGTATCGGTTTTAATTATCAAAAATCTATTATACTTATTAAAATTAAATGCGTCGTATTAACAAAAGTTAATGCGCCGTATTTTCGTTACGTTTTAAAATACAAGATTTTTGATTCAGAAGATGCGCCGTATCGACAGAGATCGATGCGTCGTATCTGTTTAATAATTCGAAAACTGTTTTTAATTAAAAATAATAGATACGCCGTATCTGTGAAAACAGATGCGCCGTATGGCGTTAACGTTAAAAAAAATTTTCTTATTAAAAACAGAATACGCCGTATCTTGGGGAAAGATGCGCCGTATTCGAATTAATTAAACGCGTTGTATTTTATCAAAATTAAACGCAATACGCCGTAACTAAGAAAATAGATGCGCCGTATCGTTTATATTAGCTCAGTACAACGATAGCAGAATACAAAAAATACGAAAAATAAAAACAAAAGTAAAAACAAACGAAAATAAACAAAAATTAAAAGAAAACAAATAACACACAAAACAGAAAATATGCAAATAATACAATGAATGCAATTAATCTAATACACAACAGAGTTAGCGGTTAGATTAAAAATTAAAAAGAAAAACCTAACTAAAATACTAATCAAATTAACAGATAATAACAATTCACTCCCCGGCAGCGGCGCCAAAAACTTGATGTGTTGCGTGTGATGCTCTAATTTATACCCACGGTAAGTCGTTGTGGTTTTAGCAGTATTCAAGTTTTAAATTTATATTTAGCCGACTTATCAATAACACACACACTTTAACGAGCAGTGTACCCGGTCAGTATGAATATAATGGTAAGTAGAGTGTCGATCACTAAGAGTGGAACGTATTATCTAGTTATCCTAACCAGTATTTTAATATCTTAAGTTAGCTATACAACCTAATCTAACGCAAGGGGGTTCAGCCTGAGAGACTGGCACGGTTTGGTTATGATTAAATAATAAACTAAACTAATAAGCAGGAATCAACGAGTAGCAAACACATACACAGATAAATACTTGAGACAATAAGAAGACCTGTCCTGATAGTTAAGTAGCTTGTCACTTGTTTTATTGCTAGTTTTATATGAAGTGTATAGTTCGATGCAACGCACCGAGATTAAGTCCTTTCTCGTTGGTTCTAATCTTATCGGCGAGTAAACCCTTAATGATTACTTATGACTATCCCATTTATCTTTCTTCCTACTTTTCTACAGACGATAGAATGCATAGGCGATCTAATAAATAGGCAAGGAAGGGGCATGGCGACCCAAGAAATGCTCAGCTAGACACAGAGGTTATCAATGCACTAATAAAAGTCACCAAAGACATCAACATATAAACTTTAATTAATGGGAAAGCAATTTTAAGGGGAGTCGAAGTGCATGGTTAAATCCATGATCACAAGCCCATCAATCCTGACCAATTAAAGTGTACTAATACAATAAAACAAAACTACTTAATGAATTAAATACATGCAGGACCTTCTTACAGCTCTTGTATCTTCGTTCAAGGTGTGTCCTGTGTTGCTACTTCGTCTGAATTCGGCTTAGGGCGTCTGTCCTTCGGTCTTCTTCGGTATTAGGCGCTCGAAATTTGTCTGGTCTTGGGGTATTTATAGTTTTTGTCTGAGGGTAAGATGCGGCGCATAGGATAAGTAGATGCGGCGCATTGACTTAACTTCGCGTGGGGTCCAAGATTAATATATTCAGGAATATTCGTACACCGCCAGAAGATGCGGCGTAACTCCATTCTTAGATGCGGCGCATGTCCTTTCTGTCTTGGATCGTAGCTTGTGAAATCTTGATAGTGATGCGCCGTATGTAATAAGTAAGATGCGGCGTATCTGGAGAATAATGTTCTTAATCTTGTACATTTCAGTAGACTCTTAACTTCTTGCTTGTTTTGCTCCATAATTAGTCCAAAGTCGCCAAGTTTCACATAATACTTGTTTTTACCTGAGAATTACAAAAGTAAACATTAACGTATCAATTCTCACAGATAATATAATAAAACAAGTCAAATAAATAGGATAAATGATGGTAATAAAATGTACTTATTTGAGTTCATCAATGCACACTCTTGTTTGTTTGTATGTTTCCTCTCACAAGTAGAACCCGAAAATATAATAAAAGCCTTAGATGATTCAGGCTGGGTAGAAGCTATGCAAGAGGACCTTCTCCAATTTAAAATTCAGAAGGTTTGGGTGCTAGTTGATTTACCCAAAGGTGTAAGGGTAATTGGCACTAAATGAGTTTTCAAGAACAAAAGGGATGAAAGGGGCATAGAAATCAGAAATAAGGCTAGACTTGTAGCCCAAAGGTACACACAAGAGGAAGGTATAGACTATGAAGAAGTTTTTGCTCCAGTAACAAGAATTGAAGCAATTAGGCTATTCTTTGCCTATGCTTCATTTATGGGCTTCACAGTTTATCAAATGGATGTCAAGAGTGCCTTCTTATATGGTACTAATGAATAGGAGGTTTATGTCTCACAACCTCCAGGTTTTATTGATCCAGAGTATCCAGATAAGGTGTACAAGGTTGTCAAGATGCTTTTTGGCCTCCATCAGGCACCAAAGGCATGGTATGAAACACTGGCTTCCTATTTGATTGAAAATGGATTCCAAAGAGGCAAAATTGATCAGACATTATTCATCAAGAAGTACAAGAAGGATCTTTTGCTAGTTCAGGTGTATGTGGATGATATTATCTTTGGATCTACACGGAAGGAGATGTGTGTAGAGTTTGAGAAACTTATGCATGATAAGTTTCAGATGAGTTCCATGGGGGAACTTACTTTCTTTTTGCGCCTGCAAGTTAGGCAATCAAGTGAAGGCATATTTATAAGCCAGGATAAATATGTAGCAGAGATTCAAATGAAATTTCAATTTGTTGATGCAAAGGTAGCAAGCACACCAATGGATTCTAAGAAGCCTCTTCTTAAAGATATAGATGGAGACAATGTGGATGTACACACATACAAATCTATGATAGGCTCTTTGATGTATCTCACATCATCAAGACCTGATATCATGTTCTCTGTTTATCCGTGTGCAAGATTTCAAGTAACTCCAAAGGTTTCTCACTAAACAGCAGTCAAGAGGATCTTTAGATATCTCAAGGGTCAACCTAGGTTAGGTCTATGGTATTCTAGGGAATCACCTTTTGACCTGGTAGCATATTAAGATAGTGATTATGCTGGTGCAAGCTTGGACAGAAAGTCAACAACTGGAGGATGTAAATTCCTTGGATGTAGACTCATTTCATGGCAGTGTAAGAAGCAAACAATTGTGGCTACTTCAAAAACTGAAGCTGAGTATGTAGCTGCTCAAATGCTTTGGCTTTAAAATCAGCTTCTTGACTATGGGTACAATTTCATGAAAACTGTCATATATATTGATAATAGCAGTACAATTTGTATAATTAAAAATCCAGTGCAACACACTAAAACAAAACACATAGAAATTAGACATCATTTTATTAGAGACTGCAATGAGAAAAATTTGATTCAAGTGGTTAAAATTGATTCTGATCACAACTTTGCAGATCTTCTCACAAAAGCTTTTGATGTAGGTAGATTTCAATACTTGGTAGCAAGCACTGGGATGCTTAATCCTTAATGATTTAAAACTGTGTGATTTTGTATATAAATTAAGTTTGTACTGCTAGCATTATCAATTAGTACTATTATTGAAAAGTTTGTACTTCTAGTACAAATTTAGATTATTTTGTTCATACTGGTAGTCAAATGATTATACTGCTATAAACCAAATGCTTTGCATTTTGTTTTCTTGGTTTTGGAATAACAATTACAGGTATGAAAATTGAGGACAAAAGAAGTTACAAGTGCAAAGTGTGAACAAACAACAGTTGGTGATTCAAATTGCTGACATAATAGGTTAATGATAGTCAGAATTTGGGAATTCATTCACAAGGGTTTATACCCAAGTTAATAAATTCTTTAAAACTTCTCTCTTGAAACTTATGATTTGGGATAAATCACAAGTTTAGGGGAGGATTGTTGGGAATTAAATGTTCTGAAGATTAGCATTTGGAAACTAAATGTTCTAAAGGTTAGTATTGCTAAGAAGAATACACTAACAGTATTGACTGCTAGTGTATATTTGAAGTCTGTTCATGATATAACTAATCGTACTAACAGATAAGTTAGTACTCCTAGTACAAACAAAGGCATTGCTGGATGAATACTGCTGTTGGAGTGACTCATGCTACTGCTGAGTGGATAACTGTTGACGTATATTACTGCTAATTAGATAAGTATGAAAAAGATATTTTTTGAATAAAAGTCAAGTATATACGGTAGATAATATCTTTGATAAGTGATCAGTCTACAAGTTGTATGTTTTCTACTGACACACTCAACAAGCAAGTAGTTGACAAGACTTCACAATATTGTAAAGATCTCCTTTTTAGTATAAAAGGGAGATCTTAGCCTAGATATAAGTAGTGCATATGCTTAGAAAATATATATCTGTTGAAAAAGTTGTAACACATATCCTCAATCAGTCCAAAGTCATAAAAACATAGAGATTCAAGGTTTTGTAACCCTAGTGATTGTGATGATCACTCATATTATTCTCAATAATATTGAATTGTTTGGTGTTATACTTTCTGTGTTCATTCTCCAATAACAAGCGTCATTGTTCCATTATTCACAAACCAATATTCTTTCAAGTGTGGTTAAGTAGATTCCACATACTTAATCATATTCACTCAAAGTATCATATACACGTTAAAAGGACTAACATCCTAAGTGTATTATTAATCAATCCTCACAAGTGGTAAATGGCTGATTGATCCTCTCAGAGAATAAAATAAACAGCCACACTTGATCCGACTTGTGTGACCATTTTGGAATTTCATTGTCACACATTTGAATATTTTTGTGACTAGAGGTATCTGCCAAATTTTTTTTTGATTATTTAGTCACTTATAATTTGGGACGTGTGATAGATACAAATAAGTTTGAAACACTAGTCACACTATATATATACATATGTGACAAATATATGTCACACAGTTGAACAGTGTGACCAAAATCCATATATGGTCACATGAAGTAATTGTGTATGTGGCTAAATCATATACTCAAGTTTGTCACACATTATTTAAAAGTGACTGCTATTTTTTGCTAAATATTTAGCCACATATGAATTTGAAATGTGTGACAACTGAAAAGTAAGTTTGAAGCATTAGTCACGATATGCATTTAAAAGTGACAAATATATGTCACACACTTGAACAGTGTGACCAAATGCCATATATGGTCACACTTAACCATAGGCATACATGATTAAGTGTAACCAAAATTCGATACATATGGTCATGTAATTAAATATGTATGCCTAAAGTTTATTGTGTGTTTGCTTGCCAAATCCTAATGTGTATAGTCACATTTAATTGTAGCACAATCATATGACTATAGGCTTTACAATAGTCACCCCATATCATAAATGTGTATCTAAATTATGTTTATGACCACATTATAAGTATTATATGTGACCAATACATTCAAAATAGTCACACTGTGAAATATTCATATGACTATTATTTATATCAAAATGTGAACTCAGTTATCATTAACCTTGATATTAGTCACATTTAGTGTTTGTGTGACTAAATTCAATATGTTATATATGGTCACATGAAGTATTTATTTAGGTGTCTAAATCATAGAGTCATATTTTGTCACACATTATTTAAGTGTAGTCACAATTCGATACATATGGTCAAACATTTATGATAACTTATGTAATTTTGAGGTGTTAGATATGGGATTTTATAGTCTATCTAGTTTTAGTCTAATTTGATATTCACTGAATTAAGTTCATACTATTAGTCATGACTCTTCATTTGCCCCGTTAAAATGCTGAGATTTTATAGTCTATCTAGTTTAATGCAGTAGTAAAATAAGTGGGTAATAGTCACATGCATGACTGCACATTGACTACTTTTTCAATCACTGTTTTTTTCAACAAATTATCTGAAATTGAGAATCTTTCATAGGTAATACTGGTTTTTTCAAACAAATGCCTATAATTGAGAATCTTTCATACCAAACACTGTTTTTTTCAACCAAATGCCTGTACTATATAAAGGTATAACCACATACATGAAAACTGCATATACTAAAAAATTGTAACAAAAAAAAAACAATTGAAACAATGAGGGCCAACAACAAACCAGGTATTCAACATTGTGTTTTTCAAGTCATTTCTGCTATCTATAACACACCATTAATATATTTTCCTTTTTTCTCTGTGTGTGTGTGTGTGTAGAAATTGTTAACATTTCCAGTAGCAGTGAAAGTTCTGATGGTGGATCATACCCAATGCCATGGTCAGAATATTTTCCAAAGGTTTAACATTCTGGTTCAAGCTCAAAAAAGGGTGATGCTATCAAGAATCCAACACCCAAACAGATTTCAAAAAAGGATTTTGCTGAGAGGGTTAAGGTTCTAGCCCTTCCCAATGAGGAAACTTGTGAACTGATTAGTATCAAGCCCTTTGTTGCCAAAATTCCCAAAGATGCAAGGGATGGTTCAAAAGGGAAAGGAAAAAAGAGTTTGGTTTAGTTTTATGGCTTAAATGCCCTATCATAAAACTGTGTAACCCCTAGGAACTATGTTACTTGACTTTCTAAAGTCAATTTTCAAGTTTAATGATGTAACATATTTCTAAAGTGCCTGCAAGTGCATATACATGATAAATGAAAACTGCAAATACAATCAAGCTTGATTGCAAGTTGATATACTAGTGAAAACTGCAAATTTTTTCATTGCCATAGAAAAGCTTGACTTTTTGGAGTCAAAATCCATTACAACAGGCTAAATTATACAAATAACTATTTAATACTAAAACTACTAATCATCTAACAGTACTAACTTAACAATAGCAGCAGTAACCTTGCACTTAGCCTTGAGTAGCATTAACTTTAAGCCCAACAGTAGTAACTTTTGTACTAGCAGCACTAACCACTTGGTGTATTTCCTTTGAAGTTCACCAGCAGTCTTAACTTCAACCAGTAGTCTTAACTGTTACACTAGCAGTCTTAACTTCAACCAACAGATTTTTAATCCCAATATAATCCTATCATGAAGTAAACAATTAATAGATAAATTGAAATCCTTCACAAGAGTATTTGTAGCAAAACAAAAGCTTAAATAGGTTCTGCAGACAAACATAAATCCTTAAACATAGTGTGACAACTTGAGCATGACATGCTTCACTTGGATTTTCATATAACAATACCTTCACAGTCGGTTCGATAGTAATCATTTCGTGATTCATTACCCAAGTCACGTTGATTTACATGTGGCAATATGTTATCATTGTGCTCATGAATAACTGTACTAAATTGCTCACTGACTTCGTCATATGTATGTTTGTAATTCTTGGTAGGTGTTTTAAAGACAATAGGCAATTTTTTATCTACCTGGTCTTTCACATAAAACACTTGTCGTGCTTGTGAGGCTAATATGAACGGATCACCCTTGTGGCCTAAACTATTCAGGTCTACCAACGTATAACCAAGATTATCACGTTTGACCCTATAAGTTTTTTGATTAACCCAATCACATTAGAAAAGAGGAATTTTCCTGAAATGGTAATTTAGTACCTATATCTCTTGTAAAGCCCCATAATAAAATGCTTTTCTTGTGGTTGCAACTTCTTTGGATATCTGAAGATCTACTGCCTCAACACTAACCCCACTGTTCTAGTAAACTATGCCATCACTACTTTTTGTACGAAATGTATATCCATTGATGTTATATGCCTCGTATTTCACTATGTTGGTGCGTGGTCCAAATGATATCATCCTCACAGTTTTTGATACACTATCTTTAGATATCGCTAACTCTCTCTCAACCTGAATTTCATTACAGGTATATTTTACCTTTAAATTGCAGGAACAACAAACAAACAATTAAAGAATAGGAGTGTTTGGGATAATGAAATGGTGTGCTGGTGGACCTCTATCTAATGTCATATACAGGAAGGATAATTATGATGATAGGTTCTATGACGGACAAAGTTGATGGGCAGATCATTGGTAAGTGCTTATTTATTATAGACTACTACTATTGGTTTTGGAGCTTGTAGCTATGAGTTTTTTTGGGTGAATGGTACACCTAATTAATGGTTTATACAACTTATCACAAACACCAGTTAAGGACTTATCAATAAAACAAACTTCACATTTTATCTCAACCCACTTCTTTTTAGCAACAAACAAACAATTATAAACAACATACGAGTAATTACCTCTTCGCGTAACCACTTAGCAAAAGATTTACTATGCTCATTCTCCAGTAATGCCATTCATTTACTTGGGTTTTTTGCTTTCAAAACTTGCTTGTGTCGCCTGAAACAAATAAATGTCTTTGATTATTATATTTGATAGAAAATTTTAAGCAATGAAATAGACATGTGTTAGTAATACTTACTCGATATACAGTTGAATTTCATCAGTATTTTGTATTACATACAAATGTGCTTTCTGAAAGAATTCTCCGAAAACTTCACTTGATTTGCAGGCCGACAATGGCTTTCCGTCCTCATTTTCATTGGTTACATGTTTATCAGGTGGGATACGAATAGTTTTCATGGTTTTATGATATTCGCTAAAAAACTCTATTGTTTCTTCCGCGATAATCTCCTCAGCAATGCATCCCTCTGGTCTATTTCTGTTTCGCACATGTCCTTTAATAATCTACATACATCTTTCGAAGGGATACATCCACCGAAAGCATATGGGACCACATAATTTTACCTCCCTAGTTAGGTGCACAGTCATGTGTATCATAATATCAAAAAATGATAGAGGAAATAACTTCTCGAGTAGGCACAGTGTCACAACAAGTTCTTCTTGCATTCTATCTAGTTCTTGCAAGCTGATTTCGTTCCTACATAAAGATTTAAAGAAAAAGAAAAACCTGGTAATAGCATATCATGTGGATGCGTGCATGATTGAACATATAGAAATAGGCAAAAACTCTTGCATTAGCATGTGATAATCATGCGATTTAAGGCCAATGAGCTTCCTATCATTTAGGCTAACTAAACTAGAGAAATTTGAACAATAGCCTTGTGGTACCCTGATGTTAGATAACGTTTCACAAAAGATGTCTTTTTCAGCATTCATTAATGTGTAACCTGCTGGAGGTAGTGTTGTTTTGTCTGCTTCTTGCCTAGTAAACAACTCTTTTTTTATCCCCAACTCTTCCAGATCCAATCGAGCATTCATTCCATCCTTTGTCTTTCCAGGAACATTTAACAAAGTTCTGACTAGACTCTCACCAACATTCTTTTCTACATGCATGAAGTCAATACAATGCGAAACAGAATTATGCCTCCAATACCTTAGCTTTCGATACCAAATGTTGAATTTCTTCCAATATGCTTCATTTACTTGCCTTGAACTACCCTCTTCTTCTATTGTTTTCCTTTTCTGCTTTTTAATCTTTCCACCTCTACTTCTGGTATCTTCTTGGTTTTTCGAGGTGTTATTGTTTGTTCGTTTTCCTTTTCCCCACTTATTTTCAATATGTTGTACCTCGTTGTATATTTGTTCCCCGGTCAATGGATTTGGAGCATGCTGAAATTCTTCTTGTCCATCAAAACGCCTTTGTTTTCTTTTTGAACGGATGGTTGTATGGTAGATATCGTCTGTGTCTAGCATAACTTTCCTTGGATGAGGCGAAAAGTCTAACATAGTGTGTTTCTTTCCCACATACTACACAACCTTTGAATCCACTGTATGGGTAGCCACATAATGTACCAAGTGCAGGGTAATCATTTATCGTCCATAACACAACGGTAGTTTTCTTTTATGGAAGCATCATATGTACCAACCCCTGTCTCGAATAAGGTATGCAGATTATCAACCAACGGTTCTAAAAATACATTGATATCATTTACCGGGTATCCCGATATTAATACCGAAAGCATGATAAACTTTCTTTTCATACACAACAATGGAGGAAGGTTATATATGACAGATAAAACTGGCCATACACTCTGATGCCTAGTTGCTGAGTTGACGTCAACCCCATCAGCCGATATTCCTGACCGTAGATTTCTCGGATCTTTAGCAATTTCAGAGAATTTTTCATCTATGATACGCCATGCCTGTGAATCTGAAGGGTGATGTAAAACACCATATGTTATCCTCCTTGTTGCGTGACATCTTAGATCTTGTGAAATAGTTTCTAACTGAAAGAGTCGTTTTAGTTTTTGAATAATTGGAAAGTACCACATTACCTTTGGCGGAATGTTTTCGTATACTTTATGTATCTTATTATCCACCTTCCATCTTGATATCCCACAAGTTGGACAAACAGTCAACTCCTTGTTATCCTTCCAGCAATGAATGCAGTTGTTGAACATACATGTATCTTTTTGTATCCTGATCCCATCATTCTCATTAGTTTTTTTGGCCTGATAAGTCTTTTCAACCATTTCGTTACCAGCAGGTAGCATCTTTTTTAACAATCCTAGTAATTCAGTAAAGAACTTATCAGAAGCTCCATACTTACCTTTCAAGTTGAGTAGTTTAACTATTGCAGACAACTTTGTGAAGTCAGGACATCCTTTGTAAAGTGGCTTCTCCGCGTCTAATAATAATTCTTGAAACTTGGTAAGGTCAGCCTAATCAAAACTTTCTTTTGTGACATTAACCAGTTCTACTGTTGCTGGGCCATCTGTTGGAATTTCTGAACCAAAATCCATGTCGAAATTCGTGTCGTCAACAAACTCTATTGTAGCATTAACAGGTATTTGGCCAGTAGTTGCTTACTCATCCTTTTCTCTATGTTTATCCCATTTTGTTTAGCTTAGATTAATCTCGTAGTAGAATAAATGGAACTGCACTTCCTCCACTTTCTGCTCTATGTGGTTTAAACATGTGGTTCACGGACATAGCATCTTAAGCTGTTGTTTATGACCTCGTGGGTCGATGTTCCTAATCTTCTGCAAGTTGTGTACTGCATACTTAATAAACGCTTCTACTCCATTAATATATTGTTTCTTGGTCCTACTAGTTCTCATCCAAGGCTTGTCCATGCTATTGTTGAGGTCAAATTGTAACGTACATATCCTACAAGTCACAAATTAAACCAATATAAGCATCAAATCATTTGTGTATAATTACAATGGACAGTGGGTAGTGTAGTGGTACTCAAAATTTCCTTTGATCATAAACATCAAGCACATACTAATTGGAATCTGTCTGGGCATAATTTGCTGTGCTGGAACAATGTAACGGTGTTTTTAAAACTGTTATGTTTATGGCAGTTTTAAGGAGTGTTTGGGGTAATGAATGTAACAGTGTTTTTAAAACTGTTATGTTTATGGTGTTTTAAATCTGTCATGTTTATAATTGTAATAACAATTTCGAGAATAATAAAATTTCAACATTGCACCAAAGAAAATAATGATTTTCTAATTGAAAAAAGTACCTAATTTAGATCTAAATGAACCTCCCTCTGTTGTTGATGGCCGGACCGGTGAGTGGTGGATGGTGAGTGGTGGCTGTGATTGGTGACTGGTGAATGGTGGATGGTGACTCGTGGCTGTGACGTGACTGGTGAATGGTGACTGGTGGCTGTGATTGGTGACCGGTGGCTGTGATTGGTGAGAAATGTGAGAAATTTGAAATTTGCTGAAAAAAATATAGGGGGCTTTTTAAAAAAAATATGGGGGGCTTTTAAAATTTGCTGAAAAAAATATGGGGGCTTTTTAAAAATTTTGGGGAGGGGAATCCCAAAAAGGAAGCCACGGGTATCGAACCTGTGACCTCCCCTTCAAAACACCAACAAATCAACCATCTCTGTCCTTGGGTCTTTTCGATTATACCTTCTTTTGTATTCGTCTTATAGACTATCTATTTTGAGCTTATTTGCTTATTTTATTTTTAGCAGCTTATCTGTAGCTTGTTTCTATGTTTCATTTTTACGCTGTATTGTATGTGGTGGTTTGGATTCTTTTTCGATTATACCTTCTTTTGTATTCGTCTTATAGACTATCTGTTTTATTAAAGAAAATTGTTACAAAATCCAAATATCTTCTATACAAAGTTAAACCTGGCAGTACTAATATTTACACTAGCAGTACTAACATTATTTCCTTTCTGCTTGTGTGAAGATCTTTCTCAGTAATTCTCTTGCCATTTCTGAGTCTCCATGTTGTACCCAAGTCATGAGCTTGAAATAACCATAAGATATCTTCTGGATCAGGTTCATATAACGTCTTCAATTCCACCCATAGCTCCTTGTCTTTGTCTTCTATAGGATCTGTAGATCTGAACCTTTCTTGAACCAGACTCCATAGCTTGTCCAAGTCTTCTCTATCAAAAATCTTCAGCATATCTTCAAAATACTTATAAACTTCTGAGTGTCCTCCTACCCTGATTATCTTCCAAGCTTTCCCAAATGTATCTGTGTGTATCTCCCAATCAATAATTGGATGTTTAGCTTGAATAGGATCAACATTCAATGCTTCTGGGATTATAACCATCATATGAAAATGAAGCCTTTCATCAGTTAATTCCTCTGCTATTTCGTCTTCCTCAACTGTTGATCTTCTTTATTTTCTTCTGTCTTTTGCTTCTTTGAATCCTCTGCTGTAGGTACTTTTTCTTCACCAATCTTCTGTTTCTTTGAAGATTGAGACTCCAATAGTATACCTGCTCTCTTTGTAGTTCTACTTGCTTCTTCTGTTCCCATGGGAATAAATGTGTTCACTCTTCTTTAAACCCTTTCAAACTCACTCTTGATCTTCTCAAAAATTTTACCTTGGAAATACTTCCTTTTGTATCCAGCCATGTTCCTCATGTAAAGACACATGGTGGTTCTTTGCTCATCTTTACTAGGTGGTTTACTCCTCTTTTCTTTGGCTTTTTGTTCTGTAGCAGACTTTCTTCTTGAATTTATTAGTTCAGCAAGTTGTCTTGACGTCTCTTCAATGGACAACACTTCATCTGCTCTGAGTTCACCAAGCCTTTCCTTTAAAACATCATCAGCATCAATCATAGACTGAACTTGTGCAGCGTCATTAAACCTTGCTTTTTCATCATCATGTAACTTCTTAGCCAGAAGTGCATCAGATTGTTCTTGTGCTAACCTTTGTGCTTTAGCTTTTTCATTTGCAAGTCTTTGTTCTTCAAGGAATTTTGCATTATCAAATTGTGCTCTTTCATTTTCCAGTGCTTTCCTAGCTACCTCTTCAACAAAACTAATCTGAGCAAGAGCACTCTTCTTGACCTTCTTTGGTGGCTCTTCTTCAATCATAATATACTTTTCTTTATCTGCCCTTTGCCTTCTAACATACACAGCCCTAGCACTACTAACCCCTGCACCAGCAATACCAGCAGTACTAACTTGTTGATGAGCAGTACCAATATTTTCAACAGCCAAATTTTCTTCACCCATATCTTACATTCCCTGAAACTCAACATTCTCTTCAACCAAAGAAATATTGGGGTCTTTGTAACACCCCAACCCGACAAGGGCAAAGGTGTCACAACAATGGTTACATATCAGAACAACACAAGCATTTGACATTAAAAATACAATAGGATTCCATGGTTACAAAGGGAATATGAAACTACAAGGTTACAAATGAGGTACAATAATTTCTAAGTCTAATTAAAGGTTCTTCTAGTCATCTTCAATAGCTAAAAAAGTCTTCTAATCCAATGGTGCTCTCTACTCGTACCCAGCTTCCAACTAAAACCTGCCGCGGGAAAAAGAAACGCAGCTGAGCTACGAGAGCTCAGTGAACAGATATAACGATAACAAAGCAGAAATATGGGATAATGAAGTAAGTGAAACATTTCAAGATGTAACAGGAGTAAGAAGGGAAAATGGGACAAGGTTATCAAGAAATGGTTACAACAGGTAGGTGTAAAGTAAACCGTAACCCACTACCAGCCCAAGTCGAATCAAGTCAAGTCTAGTATCAAGTCATAGGGTAACATAACCAGTAATCCACTACAAACCCAAGTCAAATCAGGTCAGGTCAAATGTCAGGTCATAAGGTTACAAGGATTTAGGAAAACAGAAATCCTCTACGAGCCCAAACATATCAAATCAAATCACATATATCAGGGTGTATGGAGGGGTGACCTCAGCATACCAGGAACAGGGTGAGGGGATACCTCCAGGGGTTGGAGACGCGTTCTCCCAGGGTTGTGAAAGACGTGTATCGCACACACTCATCAGTCACCAGGTATAACAGGTAATATAACAAATCAGGACAGGTCTAGGATGCATCCATACGCCCCCGCAGGCCACAGGGTCTTCCTCTACGTAACAAATCAAATCAGGTCGGGGACGGTGTAACCAAATCACTAGGGCTACACACTAGTCATGCCGGTGGTGCATCACAGACATGGACATGAAACCCTCATGCCTAGTAGATGGCTCGTAGTCTAAAACTGTGGGTCAAGATCAAGTATCAAGTCTCGGGTATCAGGTGTCAGGTGTCAAGTCTCAGGTATCAAATGTCAGGTATCATATCAGGGTTCATATCAGGGTTCAAGACATGAGATAGATGCAGGGGTTCATTATCAGGAGGTCCATATCAGGAAGGTCAAATACTAGAAGTTCAATACTAGGAGGTTCATAATAGTTTATCACAAGAAATCCTTTTTAAATGGTTATAATAAAAATGATCGTTAAAACAGTTTTCATAATAAAAGTCCTTTAAGGAAATGTTCAAAACCTCTTCATATGTAACTAAAAAGTAGTTATAAAATCCTATGAACCTTCAAGTACCCAAGGTCTTAATTATTCAGGTTACCAGGGGTGAACAAGTCATGTCAAGTATCGGAAGAAACATAGCAGGGTTCAAGTCAAAGGTTCAAGGCAAGAGTTCAAGTAAAGGTTCAAGTCAAATGGTTCATATCCAGTGTATCAAGGTTCAAGTTCAGGTTTATGACAAGGATCAAGACAAAGGTTAAAGCAAAGGTTCAAATCTACGGTTCACAATACAAGGAAAACATAGCAATGAATCAGGAATCAGAAATGAGACGAAGGCTCCTTACAAGAAGAGCAGAATATCTGTACCTTAACCGCCAACGAAACATAACATAAGGCTAAGAAATCACTCCTCCTTCAGCGAATCTACACGAATTAATGATCGGCTTATCATTAATAACTTCTTTTAAATCAGATTATTTGTTTTAGTCGGCGTTTTAGTTAGTTTTCAAATTTAGTACGTTTAGTCAATTATGTGCATAATTAACATTTTAATGTATTAAGTGCTCAAGAGGATTATTATGGCATATTAGGGTTTATTACAACCGTTATATTAGTTTAGGGTCTAAAGTGTCAATATAGCAAAGCTTGAGGTCCAAAATGTAAGTTATACAAATACAAATTAAGTTTCTTATTTTACTAGTTATCCTTGCTGTACCACAACCAAACGAGTTACTCCATATTTTATGTAGATTCGAAAATAGAAGAAAGGTGACCATGCATGCACTTCTATTTCTCATATGGTATATAATGAATTCGATTCGAAAAGAGGACTGTCTTACACAATCATATTTACTCATAAGACCACAATTACATTAATATTTCCAAGCCATGTCAAACGTGTGAAATTACGATACCACCACAATGTATACTTCTCGACACCACAAGGCACATAAACACTGAGATAAGCCCAACAGGTTTAATATAATTATAAACATGCACGTCTCTTTATATTTCTTAGAAAATCTCCATATTTTAATGTCGACCTTAATGCTCAGGGTAGGATTCAATGACCAGATACGTACTCGATGAGTTTCTAAAACAGAAACGAGGTTGACACATGCTATACGTTTTCATTGATTATGTGACTTTAAATATCTGTTATTCGTTTATTGTGATTAATGAAACGAAGATTATTTTCTCATGTTCTATACGTGTTTTATATTAGTTTTAGTTGCATACCCATAATTAGTATGTAAGCAAGCGTATGACAGATTTATGAAAAGATACCTCAAACTGAAACAAGAGAATCGACACACGAGAGCACAACACAGAACACGACCAGAACCGATTGTTAAAGCTGAACGAATGGAAAACCAAAGCGGCTACTAACGACCACCACCGTCGAATAATTACAGGCTGCTATGAACAGCTTGAACACTAACGATCACCCACTGCTGCAAGTCCTCCTTCGTACCTTCTTGATCCTTTTGAGGGTACAACAACAACCACGATTGTATCCCCACAGCCACAGCCTTCGAACCTTTAGAGTTTTGAGAGGAAAAGATAGCAGGGATCTTTTTGGGTTTATTCTTTGTGTCGCATGAAGAGAAATAAGTTGGATAATATAAATAGAATAGGAGGAGCGTACGTGGTCTAATTTAGGCAAGGCTTGAATTGAAATAAATGGGATTGATTTTGTTTTTAATGGTTAACTATACGTTTTATGATTCAACCGAGAATCGTGGGATCTGTATGGAAATAAAGTATAGGTTGAATTTTTAAAATGTGAAACAAGGACATATGATTTGAAAATTCTATTAAGTGTAACGTCAATCATTGTCATAAATGTTAGGAAATTTTGTATCAATATGTACATGATATGTATATAGGCACATTATTTTATTATTTAGGTTAATAATAATTTAATTATATCAATAAAGTTTTAGGTGACAAATAAATGAAAATTACAAGACATGGGTAAAATCAAAATTAGTTACGAGAGATGGTATCCGAATTTTAGGGCGTTATATTATTTATCTTAAGTATCATAGGTTCTAAATGTCGCGTACATTCAAATATTAGCATATAAATACTTTAGGGTATACGTTAATAATACGTTCTTCAAAAGTTCAAAATTTAAGGGTATTTAGGTATTTTTACGCGTTCAGAAATTTTGGGTTTTACAACTCTTCCCCTCTTATAAGAAAAATTTCGTCCTCGAAATTTGAAGTCGTAAGGTGAAACGAAGTCGTAGCAAGATCATCACAATATTCTCATACCCGAGGAGGTTCTTCAAAAGATCTTCAGACCAAATAGTTTCTCATGACTCAAATCAAAACGAGGTGGGTTCAGATTCCTCAGAAGGAGACAAATTGGGTTGATTCGGATTCAAAGAACCATAAAACATAAATGGATGATAGGTGAATCTTCAGGAAATTTTATGGAATACGAACAAGAGTTCAAATTAAATTGATTGTGTCCACAGAAGAGAGCTTTACAAGAATTTAAAATTTATAACTGAGGCCAACGGAATGCAAACGAGAGTCCAAACTCATCCAGATATCTAATGAACGCAAACAGAGTATAGAATGAACCAAACACGGATAATCCTACGGAGATTCAGATTCTAAACTTCTTAGGTACTCCCCAAGATGTCCTATGGCCACAATGAGTGCACTTTATATGGTGTAAGTATTATCACGTTGATCAGGCGTCATAATACTAGCACCACATAAATATTCATTCATGATGATCATACTTTATCTCGAGTCGTGAACAAAACCTCCTATCTTAATCCACCTGGTAGTTCTATATTCTCAAAGGTCAACAAGATCAAATGTCATAATCAAGAGGAAAAACCAAACTACTCGCCATGGAGATTCTCAAAATGCCCAAGAGTTATCGAAATGATTAACAAAAAAAAATCAGAGGTCAGAGTCGGAATCTGAAGGTAAGAATCAAATAGTGTCAGGAAATTACTATGAAATTTTCAATGGCTTCAAGATTTATTTAGGTTTCAAAACTTAGGTGGTGCATGGCATATGCTTTCAATTTCCAAGAGGGATTTCAAGAGGCTTTAACCAAAAGCAAGGCACGAATCAGAGTGATGCGGAAGCAATGATACTTAAACAAAAGGCTTATAATCTACCCATTCCTCACTGGTCAGAACTTAAGTTCCTATAGGGAAGTCCTAAGCCAAATTCTTACAGGTTATCTTATGAGCGCCTACAGTGGAAACCTAGTGGTCCAAACTTCACAAGTCAAGGGTAAATGTATTACAAGTCGCAGCCTGTTCTCTGATACCATAATTTGTAACACCCCAACCCGACAAGGGCAAAGGTGTCACAACAATGGTTACATATCAGAACAACACAAGCATTTGACATTAATAATACAATAGGATTCCATGGTTACAAAGGGAATATGAAACTACAAGGTTACAAATGAGGTACAATAATTTCTAAGTCTAATTAAAGGTTCTTCTAGTCATCTTCAATAGCTAAAAAAAGTCTTCTAATCCAATGGTGCTCTCCACTCGTACCCAGCTTCCAACTAAAACCTGCCGCGGGAAAAAGAAACGCGGCTGAGCTACGAGAGCTCAGTGAACAGATATAACGATAACAAAGCAGAAATATGGGATAATGAAGTAAGTGAAACATTTCAAGATGTAACAGGAGTAAGAAGGGAAAATGGGACAAGGTTATCAAGAAATGGTTACAACAGGTAGGTGTAAAGTAAACCGTAACCCACTACCAGCCCAAGTCGAATCAAGTCAAGTCCAGTATCAAGTCATAGGGTAACATAACCAGTAATCCACTACAAACCCAAGTCAAATCAGGTCAGGTCAAATGTCAGGTCAAGTGTCAGGTCATAAGGTTACAAGGATTCAGGAAAACAGAAATCCTCTACGAGCCCAAACATATCAAATCAAATCACATATATCAGGGTGTATGGAGGGGTGACCTCAGCATACCAGGAACAGGGTGAGGGGATACCTCCAGGGGTTGGAGACGCGTTCTCCCAGGGTTGTGAAAGACGTGTATCGCACACACTCATCAGTCACCAGGTATAACAGGTAATATAACAAATCAGGACAGGTCTAGGATGCATCCATACGCCCCCGCAGGCCACAGGGTCTTCCTCTACGTAACAAATCAAATCAGGTCGGGGACGGTGTAACCAAATCACTAGGGCTACACACTAGTCATGCCGGTGGTGCATCACAGACATGGACATGAAACCCTCATGCCTAGTAGATGGCTCGTAGTCTCAAACTGTGGGTCAAGGTCAAGTATCAAGTCTCGGGTATCAGGTGTCAGGTGTCAAGTCTCAGGTATCAAATGTCAGGTATCATATCAGGGTTCATATCAGGGTTCAAGACATGAGATAGATGCAGGGGTTCATTATCAGGAGGTCCATATCAGGAAGGTCAAATACTAGAAGGTCAATACTAGGAGGTTCATAATAGTTTATCACAAGAAATCCTTTTTAAATGGTTATAATAAAAATGATCGTTAAAACAGTTTTCATAGTAAAAGTCTTTTAAGGAAATGTTCAAAACCTCTTCATATGTAACTAAAAAGTAGTTATAAAATCCTATGAACCTTCAAGTACCCAAGGTCTTAATTATTCAGGTTACCAGGGGTGAACAAGTCATGTCAAGTATCGGAAGAAACATAGCAGGGTTCAAGTCAAAGGTTCAAGGCAAGAGTTCAAGTAAAGGTTCAAGTCAAATGGTTCATATCCAGTGTATCAAGGTTCAACTTCAGGTTTATGACAAGGATCAAGACAAAGGTTAAAGCAAAGGTTCAAATCTACGGTTCACAATACAAGGAAAACATAGCAATGAATCAGGAATCAGAAATGAGACGAAGGCTCCTTACAAGAAGAGCAGAATATCTGTACCTTAACCGCCAACGAAACATAACATAAGGCTAAGAAATCACTCCTCCTTCAGCGAATCTACACGAATTAATGATCGGCTTATCATTAATAACTTCTTTTAAATCAGATTATTTGTTTTAGTCGGCGTTTTAGTAAGTTTTCAAATTTAGTACGTTTAGTCAATTATGTGCATAATTAACATTTTAATGTATTAAGTGCTCAAGAGGATTATTATGGCATATTAGGGTTTATTACAACCGTTATATTAGTTTAGGGTCTAAAGTGTCAATATAGCAAAGCTTGAGGTCCAAAATGTAAGTTATACAAATACAAATTAAGTTTCTTATTTTACTAGTTATCCTTGCTGTACCACAACCAAACAAGTTACTCCATATTTTATGTAGATTCGAAAATAGAAGAAAGGTGACCATGCATGCACTTCTATTTCTCATATGGTATATACTGAAGTCGATTCGAAAAGAGGACTGTCTTACACAATCATATTTACTCATAAGACCACAATTACATTAATATTTCCAAGCCATGTCAAACGTGTGAAATTACGATACCACCACAATGTATACTTCTCGACACCACAAGGCACATAAACACCGAGATAAGCCCAACAGGTTTAATATAATTATAAACATGCACGTCTCTTTATATTTCTTAGAAAATCTCCATATTTTAATGTCGACCTTAATGCTCAGGGTAGGATTCAATGACCAGATACGTACTTGATGAGTTTCTAAAACAGAAACGAGGTTGACACATGCTATACGTTTTCATTGATTATGTGACTTTAAATATCTGTTATTCGTTTATTGTGATTAATGAAACGAAGATTATTTTCTCATGTTCTATACGTGTTTTATATTAGTTTTAGTTGCATACCCATAATTAGTATGTAAGCAAGCGTATGACAGATTTATGAAAAGATACCTCAAACTGAAACAAGAGAATCGACACACGAGAGCACAACACAGAACACGACCAGAACCGATTGTTAAGGCTGAACGAATGGAAAACCAAAGCGGCTACTAACGACCACCACCGTCGAATAATTACAGGCTGCTATGAACAGCTTGAACACTAACGATCACCCACTGCTGCAAGTCCTCCTTCGTACCTTCTTGATCCTTTTGAGGGCACAACAACAACCACGATTGTATCCCCACAGCCACAACCTTCGAACCTTTAGAGTTTTGAGAGGAAAAGATAGCAGGGATCTTGTTGGGTTTATTCTTTGTGTCGCATGAAGAGAAATAAGTTGGATAATATAAATAGAATAGGAGGAGCGTACGTGGTCTAATTTAGGCAAGGCTTGAATTGAAATAAATGGGATTGATTTTGTTTTTAATGGTTAACTATACGTTTTATGATTCAACCGAGAATCGTGGGATCTGTATGGAAATAAAGTATAGGTTGAATTTTTAAAATGTGAAACAAGGACATATGATTTGAAAATTCTATTAAGTGTAACGTCAATCATTGTCATAAATGTTAGGAAATTTTGTATCAATATGTACATGATATGTATATAGGCACATTATTTTTTTATTTAGGTTAATAATAATTTAATTATATTAATAAAGTTTTAGGTGACAAATAAATGAAAATTACAAGACATGGGTAAAATCAAAATTAGTTACGAGAGATGGTATCCGAATTTTAGGGCGTTATATTATTTATCTTAAGTATCATAGGTTCTAAATGTTGCGTACATTCAAATATTAGCATATAAATACTTTAGGGTATACTTTAATAATACATTCTTCAAAAGTTCAAAATTTAAGGGTATTTAGGTTTTTTTACGCGTTCAGAAATTTTGGGTTTTACAGTCTTGATTAATATCAGCTATTTTCCTCCCCTGTTTGGAAGAATCATCCATGTTATCATCTAAATCATCATCTCCTCAGATTGTAGATTCCACAATATTTGCCTTTCTCTTTGCTTTAAGTGACTTAACTTTAGACTGCAATTTCATCACTTTTTCAATGAGCTTCTTGTAAGTAGTACCATACAACTGCTTTGTCTCCTTGAGTTCTTTCTCCAAGCCAGTCACCCTTTGAGTCAATTTGGTACAAATATCCATCAATTCCTTTAGTGACACTCTGCCTTCATCACTTCCAGGTGTGTTACCTCCTGGGAGAGGTGAATCATGGGGCATTTCCCCCATATTTTGCTGAGGAACAACAGATTCCTCTCTAGATGAACTTCTATATGGTTATGAAGTTGGTTGTGAGGCTGATTGAGAACCAGATGAACATGTGGGTGTGTGATGGGACTCAACTGGGCTTGTTGATCCTTCACCCTAAAGGTTTTGATTTTGAACCAACATTGTTTCAAAAAGTGGAACTACTATCCCATTAAACCCCTTAGAAGCCATGCTCATGTTACTGAAAAGTTTTTGAGTAAGGCAAGGAGTTGGATAAACATTTTTATGAGATAGAAGCAAAGTTTTCCTTATATTTAAACCATTTGTATAAACCTTGGATACATTAAAAACTTGTATTTGTTATCCATATTTTTCACCATACCATCAAAAATTAATTTTGAAAAGTTAAAAGTCCTGTTTGTTGCTAAACAAATGAGAGCAGTTGCACTATTGCCGCTGAATTGCTCCCATGAGGTTCTCTTTGTTGTTAAACAATGAATGATGGCATGTATGAAGAATCTCCATTGTGGGGCAAAACATCCTTTTTGAAAAGTTAGAATTTGAGAAGATGCGTCATACCCCATTCTGGAAATGTGATGAAAATTTTCAGTATTAGGCAAAGAACTAATACAATTGTCATCTGCTAAATGGAGATGCCTCCTAACAGATGACTCAGTAATAGTTATTGTTTTGCCATCAACTGTTGCAATTAACTCTTTGTCTCCATTCTCAAATGTATTGGTAGTAACAGTCAACCAAAACTGTTTGATTTGAGAGACATAGATAGTAGGATTGACAGTAAGAGCATACCTGATGTGGGTAGTGTTTAGAAAATCTACTATCTGGTGGAAGTTTTGACTCCCTTCTGGTTTCTCCAAGAATGCAACCTGGATATGTGTATCCCAAAACTCTAAATTTGCCATGAAAATTGATTAAAGGCATGATTAGAGTGTTGGGTTATGATCATTTATGAGAGAAAGTATGTTTGTTAAAGCCAATTTGGATTTTTAGAGAATATATACTTATGGTTTCGATGGGACCGACTTCAATAAATTGTTTCTTTAGTATGAAGAAATCGTATAAATTAGATAAAGAAAGAGAATTATCCGATTTATGAAACCATTAAGCAAAGTAATTGACAAAAATTACCCCAACGGCTATTAATAAAACACGGTTATTACCCAAACAGTACTAACGGCTACCCATCAGTACAAAGTTTTACGCTAGCAGTACAAACTTTTGCCTAGCAGTACAAACTTTGTTGACATAAATAATGCCTAAAAACATTATCAATATTTATTCATATCTCTATGTTTTGATGATCACAAAATGTAAGCTCATTAAAACATAAACTTATAAAATGAACAAGTACTTAGATGTAAATATTCACTTCTACAACTAAAATCACTTAAGGTATGAATGAACTAATGCTTAATGCGTTATATGATCAAAGGAACATTTTCTTAATAACTAGATTTTTTATAAAATGTCAAAAACATTTTATATATTTTAGAAAAACATTTTTGGTAATAAATAAAAAGGTTTAATTCATTATAAATTTGTGAATTCAAATTTTTAACCAAAATCAGCAAAAATGTTCCAGAAAAACCTTCCCCACAAAAAGACAAAACTGGCCAACGGATGGCTTGGGCGACCCCTTAATTTTGCTAGGCGGCCCCCTTAAAATTAAGGGGACCGCCCCTATTTAAGGGGGCCGGCCACGCTCTAGTAGCTTCCAGCTGTCCAGTTTTTCTGCGTATAAATACCATTCTTCCCCTAGATTTTTTCTTACCTTTTGCACACTAAAACTTTCTGTTATAGATCTCATTTCATATCTTCAAAAACCCTTTGATCATATAATCTTAAGCTTTGGTTTCCATGTGATCCAAGCTTCCTCTATTCAAGTGTAAGCGAAGAATACTCCTTCAACAACTAGAGAAGAAGTATTGCAACTTAGATACCTAAGTTGTTTGTGTCATCATACATTTGTATATAAGTTGTGTATTGCTGTTAGATTGTTGTGTGAATAATTGTTTGGGATAGGTTAGTGTGTAAGTAGAGAAGTTGTGTTGTTAAGGTGTGTAAGTAGTAAAGGTGTGAAGAAGTAGAAGTGTACATAGGGTGTGCTAAGTTGTGAAGTCATAGTGAAGAAGTCGTGAAGAAGTTGTGAAGAAGTCGTGAAGAAGAAGGTGTGATTTAGTCGTGTATAAGTTGTGAGATTGGTTCTAGCTACGATTAGAACCCGACATCTAGCTTTGTGTCGTTAAGCCGGTGTAAGCTAAAGTTGTGTAAGGTTTTCTCCGCCATAAGGGAGCTTGTTGACATAGTGTTGTGAACTCTCGAGTTAGGTGCTCGGGGAGCGGAGTAGGGCAAGGAAGGTGTCCTTGTAGCCGAACCACTATAAATCTCTTGTCTCTCGGTTAGATCTTTCCATCTCTATCTTTCATTTCATATTTATTACCTTACTTGCATTGCTTACTTATATTTACTTATATTTGTTCATATTGTTTAAGAGGTGAGTTCACATAAATTCGAATCTAAGTTTTTAAAGGTAAACAAAGTTTTCATAATAAAAATTAAAAAGACGTAAAACTATTCAACCCCCCCCCCCTTCTAGTTTTCCACAATTGGTATCAAGAGCCACGTCAAACAAGATTTTTAAAATTAACTGTATTTTAAAACTTGAAACGATCTATGAAATCTGAAAAATATTTAGAAGGGCAATCCATGCAAAGACCACCACTATTTGAAAGTAATGGTTTTCTTTATTGGAAAAATAGGTTCGAAACTTATGTGAAATCAAAAGATCTTGATCTTTGGCATGTTATTACCTATGGTGATTGTCCCCCTATTCAATATAATCCCCTAACTAAAATAGATGAAATTGTTACTTTTGAAAAACAAAATGATAATTTAAAAAAGAAACTAGCAAAAAATATTGAAGCTAAAATGGTAATTTATAATGCGTTACCACGCAAAGAATATGAAAGAATTTTTATGTGTCAAACCGCAAAAGAGATTTGGGATTCTTTACTAATCACTCACCAAGGTAATAATCAAGTCAAAGATAATAAAATAGATCTTCTTGTTCAACATTATGAACAATTTACAATTCCTGAAGAGGAATCTATTGACAATGCATTTGGTAAATTTAACACAATCATCACAAGTTTAAAAGCAATCGATGAGACTTTTTCTAGCAAAAATTGTGTAAGGAAATTTCTTAGGGCATTACATCCGAAATGGCGGGCGAAGGTCACCGCGATTGAAGAGTCAAAGAACTTGATGACGTTATCACTTGATGAACTTATTGGCAACTTGAAGGTTCATGAAGAAATTATAAAGAGGGACTCGGAAACGGTCAAGAGCAAGAAAGATCAAATCAAGTCTCTCGCACTAAAAGCCAAAAAGGAACCTAGTGATGACGATGATTCAAGTGACGATAGTGAAGACAAAGAATATGCAATGGCCGTAAGAAAATTCAAGAAATTCTTCAAGAGACGAGGAAGATTCACGAGACAATCGCGAGATGAAAGAAGATCGCTTCAAAGAAATAGAAATGATAACTACGGGAAAAGAAAGTGCTTTAGATGTAGAAGCCAAAACCATCTCATTGGCGAATGTCCAAAGCCACCGGGTTATGATTACAAAAGCGCATTTGTTAGTGGAACATGGAGCGATAGCGACAAAGATGAAGCGGACAAAGCAAAAGACGAAAAGTGCTTTGTAGCTCAAGCTACCGATGAAATATATCTAAGGATAAATTTGGAGCCCGACGAATGGATTAAGGATAGTGGATGCTCGAAGCACATGACGGGGAACCAGAAGCTATTCTCCTATTACAAGGCATACAACGGAGGTAATGTTATTTTCTGTAGTGATTTTCGTGGAAAAATCATTGGCAAAGGTAGGATCTCTCAAGACTCCCTAACTATTGAAAATGTTGAGCATGTAGATAATTTAACATATAACTTGCTCAGTATAGGACAAATACGTGATAATAAGTGTAGGGTTACTTTTACAAGTAAAGATAGCGAAATAGTTAAGGATGGAAAGGTCATAGGTAGAGGAATTAGGAAAGGTGGCGTATATGTTATGGAACTAGGAAATAAACCGGAATATAAAATATGTCTACCAACCTTAGATGAAAACTCTACATTGTGGCATAGAAGATTAGGTCACGCAAATATGCAAAAAATACAATCCCTAGCCTCTAAAGAATTAGTTAGAAACTTGCCTAACCTAAGATATGACCAACACTTTTGCGATGCATGTAAAATAGGAAAACAAGCACATGCTAGTCACAAAGCTAAGAATATAGTCTCCACTACTAGATGCCTAGAATTATTACACATGGACCTTTTTGGTCCATCCGCTGTGCGGAGTTACAGAGGTAATCGTTATACCTTAGTAATTGTAGATGACTATTCACGATACACGTGGACTAGATTTTTAAGTGATAAAACCGAAGCCTTTAATAAGTTTGAAATATTTAGTAAAATGATTCAAAATAAATTAGGATGTTCTATAGTATCAATTAGGATGGACCATGGTCGGGAATTTGATAACGAAGTGCAATTCGGAAAATATTGTGATTTAAATGGGATATCTCACAATTTCTCCGCTCCTCGCACTCCACAATCAAATGGGGTAGTAGAAAGAAAGAATCGAACATTACAAGAAATGAGTAGAACAATGCAAAATGAACAATCTATCCCATAAAAATTTTGGTGCCATGCCGTAGATACATCAACATATATAATAAATAGAGTCTCAATTAGTCGAATTTTAGGAAAAACCCCATATGAGTTATTAAGAGGTAGAAAACCTAATCTAAATTACTTTAGGGTATTCGGGAGCAAATGTTTTGTTCTCAATACAAAAGATTACCTTACTAAGTTTGATCCTAATTCGTACGAAGGAATCTTTCTAGGGTATTCACAAAATAGTAAAGCATACATAATACTTAATAAACACACTATGAAAGTAGAAGAGTCCTTAAATGTAACTTTTGATGAAACTCCACCACCACCTAAGACATTGCCCCTAGAAGATGATGACCTAGTTGAAGAAGAAGCTATTGAGGTTAGTAAAATTAAACCCTTAGGCGATGATAATGTTGATATAACATTAGGAGATAACGAAATTGTAAATCTTAAGTAATCTAAATCACACCCGTTAGATAATATAATAGGAAACCTAAATCAAAGAACCCTTAGATCACAAGCTCAAGATAGAAATAACTTCTTTTGTTTCCAATCAACTATAGAACCTAAAAATATATATGAGGCATTAAAAGATGAAAGTTGGGTTATGGCTATGCAAGAAGAACTAAATGAATTTAAGACTAATGATGTTTAGGAACTAGTCCCAAATCCCATGAACGTGACCATCATAGGAACTAAGTGGGTTTATAGAAATAAGTTAGATGAAAATGGAATAGTTACTAGGAACAAAGCTAGGTTAGTTTCCCAAGGATATAATCAACAAGAAGGAATAGATTATGACGAAACTTATGCTCCCGTAGCTAGATTAGAATCTATAAGAATACTACTTGCCTATGCGTGCGCCCTAGATTTTAAGTTATTTCAAATGGACGTGCAAAATGCATTCCTTAACGGTTTTATCAATGAGGAGGTATACGTGGCACAACCTACAGGATTCATTGACTTCGCAAAACCTGATTATGTTTATAAACTCAAGAAAGCTTTATATGGACTCAAACAAGCTCCCAAGGCTTGGTATGATCGATTAAAGGCATTTCTTATTAAACATGATTATTCCATGGGAATGGTAGATAACACTCTTTTCATGAAAAAGAAAAGCCCAAATCTCATCATTGTCCAAATATATGTCGACGACATTATATTCGGATCGACTTGTCAGGATATGTGTGATGAATTCGCCAAAATCATGCATGATGAGTTTGAGATGTGTATGATGGGTGAACTTAATTTCTTCCTAGGATTACAAATAAAACAATTAGAAGATGGAATATTTTTTAATCAATCTAAGTACATTAAGGAAATGCTCAAGAAATTTGGATTAGAAGACGCTAAGCCCATGAAAACACCGATGTCTACGGAGGTAAAACTCACAAGAGATGAAGAGGGTGAGTCCGTAGAAAACACTAAGTATAGAGGAATGATAGGTAGTTTACTATACTTAACGGCAAGTAGATCGGATATCATGTTTAGTGTCTGCCTTTGTGCTCGCTTTCAAGAGGATCCCAAAACCTCTCACCTAGAAGTGGTTAAGCGTTTCTTCTGATACATTAAAGGCACTATACACTTAGGGTTATGGTATCCTAAGGGATCCGGCATAGAAACCATCGTCTATGCGGATTCGGATCATGCGGGAGACTGCGTGGATAGAAAAAGCACTAGCGGAATTTGCACGTTCATGGGATGTTGTCTAACATCTTGGTTCTCGAAGAAGCAAACCACTCTTGACATTTCTACCACAGAAGCCGAATATGTAAGCGCTAGAAAGGCATGTCAACAAGCACTATGGATGAAACAAGCTCTCGTAGATTATGGCATTAGGTTAGATAATGTCCCAATTATGTGTGATAACAAAGGTGCTATAGATTTAAGTAAGAATCCAGTTCAACACTCTAGGACTAAACATATGGAAATACGCCACCACTTCCTCCGCGATAACGTTCAAAAAGGAAACATATCTATAGAAAAGGGTGCATCGGAAGATAACTTAGCAGACATATTCACTAAGCCCCTTAAGCGTGAACTCTTTAACCACTTACGTTTAGGCCTAGGGATGATGGAACAAATTGACTAAATTTTTTGCATTTTTGGTACAAATTTTTTCCAGATGGGCGGACCCCTTAATGTTATAAAGGCGGTCCCCTTAATTATTAAGGGGACCGGCCATCTGTCTGTAAAATTAATTTTATTTTTCTCTTCTCATCTGAGTCTAGGAATCTGTTTTGCATAAAACAAAAGATTGGGAAATATTTTTTCGTGCATAAATATATTTATAAACAAAACCCAATCTATTTTCTACAAATCATTCTCACATCTAGGAAAACACATGAAAACCATTTTGCTTACATTGTTGAATAATGCTAAAAACATTTTTTTTTCATGCATAAGATCTCACATGAATTGTTAAAGTATATAATCTAATATATATCTTTGATATTCATATATTGAGCAAAATCAAATCAAGGAGACCTTGGATTGTTTCTTAGGAAATTTTTGCATTTAGGAGTCGAAACAATCACATCTCCACATTTGTTGCATATAGGCACACATTAGAACAATCTTATTAATCACATCCTCACAATTGTTGCATCACCTATTCCCCATTAGATTCTAGTGCCTTTGCTCCATTACCCTTGCCTTAGATGATTAATTGCCTTAATTCTCTAAATTGCTAGACATAACTTATTGCTTGCATATTTGTTTAATATATATGCCATGCATGCTTAATATGTTTCTCTATTGCCTCAAAGAGTGGGACTTGCCTAAAACCAGAAGCTCAAAACATAGGGTAACAGAAACAGAAATCCACTACGAACCCAGAACATATCAAATCAAGTCAAGTAAACAAGTATACATGTATACGGAGGGGTGACCTCGGTATGCCAAGTATAATATGAGGGGATACCTCCAAGGGTTGGAGTCATGAGCTCCCAAGAGTGAATGACGTGTATCGCACACACCCATCATGTCACTAAACAATTCAAGTAATCAAGTCAAGTCAAATCAAGTACAAATCTAGGATGCATCCATGCGCCCCTGTAGGCTGCCACAATGTCTTCATCTACGCGCAAGTCAAATATCAAGTCATGGCAGGGACGGGATAGGTAATCACTTTCCTACCCAAAAGTCAAGCCATTGGTGCAACAATGACAAGGACATGAAACCCTCATGCCTAGTATGGCTCGTAGTCTCAAACTGTGGGTCAAGGTCAAGTATCAAGTATCAAGTTTCAAGTTTCACGTTTCAAATTCAAATTCAAGTTTTATCAATGAGTTCAAGTTAAGTCATATATCAAGGGTTTCATATCAATGTATCAAGGTTCAATTCACATGGTCAAGACAAGAGATCGTAGCAATTGTTCATAGTAAAGGTTCAATTTAAGAGTTCATTTGAAAACAATCCTTTTAAAATAGTTTCCATAAAATAATCTTTTAAAATGGTTTTTTCATAAAAATAGTATTTAAAAAGGGTTTTCATAAAAATGATATCTTAAAAAGGTTTTCACAAAGATAGTTTGAAAAATAGTTTTCTTAAAACACTTTCATAAATAATTAAAAAGGTTTTCTCATCCAGTTATAATATCAAGTGTATCAAGGTTCAAGTCAAGGTTTATGGCAAGGTTCATATCAAGGTTCATAGCAGGGTTCAAGGCAAGGTTCAGAACAAAAGGTCAAGGCAAGGGTTCAAAACAAAGGTTCAAGACAAGGTTCACAATACAAGAGGAACATAGCAATGGCTTGGGAAATCCTAAACGAATCAAAACAAGAGATCAAGAGAAACGAAAGCTCCTTACAAGAAGGGCAGAATATCTGTTCCTTATACCACAAGTGAAAACATAATAGAACACAAGATCGGAAGCAACTCCATCTTTAGCGAATCTACACGAATTAATAACCATTTATTGTTTAGGAGTTTATTTATTATTTAATGACATAATTGATTATTTCTCTTTGTATGTTATTGTTATAATTTATCATGTTTAATATGTACTACAACCCTTGATCTATATATATGTTTACCTCGACATCATAGAACATGCAAGACCATGACTTAATAGTTTTTAGTTTCATAAAATAATAATCTGTTTACACTCCCTACAACCCAATCTACATCAAGTTCTTCTAATATGATCATGCGTATTAATATACAGGTTTTATATATGACTCGACACCAAAACAAATGAAATTTTCGATTTACCACAAACTTACGTGACCTTATATCTATCCCTTCATACATGTATCCTCTTAATTTCATAAAGTTACTATAGATTAGCATGCATGATCATCTTTAAAATATGTTTCATATAGTACTGATTATAGTTTGTACTTGAAATTTACTATGAATGTGAAAAGAGGAGTATACCTCCAAGATAACGAGCATAAGTCGAGATCGAAATCACACCCGAGTGACCAACGAAACTCAAACACGACCTTACCCTCCTGCTCATGAAACAACAGCCCACAACTGAAACCAAACTCGAATCTATCGAACATTATCGAACCCAAACCCGCACGTTACGAATAGACGAACCCAAGAATTCAGCCCTATCTCGAACTAAAACCCACCAGCGAACCAAAATCTTTACCAAACACGAGTCGAACCTACAACCGAAGCTTACACGAACACGAGCGTTAGTGTGAGAGTGTCGTGTATGGTAGGCTCGATGAGAGAGTGTGGTGTCTAGATCGTGAGATGGTTATAATTGTGCCCGTGAATGTGCATGAGAATTCAAGTCATGAAGTCTGTTTTGGTTTCTTGACATGTTACTATGGATACGTGTGATTAGTTTAGCATGTGAGTTCATGCATACGTAGAAAACAAGCCACGAAACACCCACCAATTTGCATGGATCGAACAGCAGAGGGAAAAGAATGGCAGCAGCAGTCGACTTTTTGGAGTAGGAGTTTTAGGGTTTTTTTTTTGTGAAGTGAGAAAAAGAATAATCAGTATATGTATAAAAGATGGGAACCGACTTTTGATGTTTGAGGCAAATAAGGAATGGATCAAGTTTTATGGTATTGTGATATCTCTCATATTTTTATGCATGTATATCTTTTTATTTTTGATGCTAACCGAAAATTTGTGTATGGTGTATAATATATGTCGCCTATTTAGGACTTGATATATAGAACCGTAGGATATGGGGTTTCATTATTTAAATTTCAATGTGAGCCTACATACCAAAAAAGACCTAACTAATATCACTAGTATGAATATTTTTGAATATAATTGAGTTGTGATTAGGTAAAAATCTTGTTTCCTATTTATCTCTATTTCTTTTGCATTTATCTTATATTTAATTAGTTTTTAATTAAAAAAATATAATATCTAATATAAATAAATACATAACCGGTTCATATATAATTTTATAATTATTACAAATATTTTTATGACATCTAAAATGTTAAGATGTTCAAGTACAATAAATTTTACTTCATATGATATTCGATTCCAAGCGTTTGGGACTTATTTGGTATTTTAAATAATCAATAAGTAAAATTTTAAATCCAAGGGTAATTTTGTCATTTTGCAAGTTTAAGAATTTCGGGTATTACAACTTCTTCCACCCTAAAAAAAAATTTCGTCCTCGAAATTTGCAGGAAGCCGAAAGAAAAGAGAATGGAAACTCATACGGAATACGAACAAGATTTCAAATCAATTTAACTGTGTCAACAGTAAAGAGCTCTACAAGAGTTCAAGATTTATAACTGAAATCAACAGAACGCAAAACGAGAGTCCAAACTTATCCAGGTATCTAATGAACAAGGGCAGAGTATACGAACATGTAGGATGAACCTAAAGTCTCTCTAATCACGGATAATCCAATAGGAATCAAGTACTAAACTTCTTAGGTACTTCCCAAGACATCCTATGGCCACACTGAGGGCACGTTATATGGTGTAAGTATTATCACGTTGATCAGGCGTCATAATACCAGCACCACATAAATATGCCTTCATGATGATCATACTTTATCTTGAGTCGTAAGCAAAACAATCTATCTTAATCCACCTTATACTTCTACAGTCTTAAAGGTCAACAAAATTAATGTCATAGTCAAAGCACGAGTCAGAGTGATGCGGAAACGATGATACTTAAATGCCTTATAGTCTACCCATTCCTCACTGGTCAAAACTTAAGTTCATATCAAGAAATCCTAAAGCAAGTTCTCAAGGTATTCTCCTATGTTCTTACAGTGGAAGCCTAGTGGTCCTAAACGCACAGGTCAAGGGTAAATGTATTACAATTCGTCAGCCCGTTGCTCTAATACCATAAATTGTAACACCCCAACCCGACAAGGGTAAGGGTGTCACAACGATGGTTTCATATAGAACAAACATAAGCATTTGACATTAATAATACAATAAAATTCAAGGGTTACAAAGGAAAATCTGAAACTACAAGGTTACAATTCAATATCTTCTACGTCTAATTTAAGGTTCTTCTAGTCATCTTCAATAGCTAATAAAGTCTTCTAATGCCCAAGTACTCTCCACTCAAACCCAGCTTCCAAACTAAAACCTGCCGCAGGAAAAGAAATGCGGCTGAGCTACGAGAGCTCAGTGAACAGATATAATGATACAAAGCAGTAGTAAAGGAATAGTGAGGTAAATGGAATAATACAAGGTGTAATATGAATAGGAAAGAAAATGAAAAGGTTATCAAGAAATGTTTACAATAGGTAGGTGAAAAGTAAACCGTAACCCACCACCAGCCCAAGTCCAATTCAAGTCAAGTCAAATATCAAGTCATAGGGTAACAGAAACAGAAATCCACTACGAACCCAGAACATATCAAATCAAGTCAAGTAAACAAGTATACATGTATACTGAGGGGTGACCTCGGTATGCCAAGTATAATATGAGGGGATACCTCCAAGGGTTGGAGTCATGAGCTCCCAAGAGTGAATGACGTGTATTGCACACACCCATCATGTCACTAAACAATTCAAGTAATCAAGTCAAGTCAAATCAAGTACAAATCTAGGATGCATCCATTCGCCCCTGTAGGCTGCCACAATGTCTTCATCTACGCGCAAGTCAAATATCAAGTCATGGCAGGGACGGGATAGGTAATCACTTTCCTACCCAAAAGTCAAGCCATTGGTGCAACATTGACAAGGACATGAAACCCTCATGCCTAGTATGGCTCGTAGTCTCAAACTGTGGGTCAAGGTCAAGTATCAAGTATCAAGTTTCAAGTTTCACGTTTCAAATTCAAATTCAAGTTTTATCAATGAGTTCAAGTTAAGTCATATATCAAGGGTTTCATATCAATGTATCAAGGTTCAATTCACATGGTCAAGACAAGAGATCGTAGCAATTGTTCATAGTAAAGGTTCAATTTAAGAGTTCATTTGAAAACAATCCTTTTAAAATAGTTTCCATAAAATAATCTTTTAAAATGGTTTTTTCATAAAAATAGTATTTAAAAAGGGTTTTCATAAAAATGATATCTTAAAAAGGTTTTCACAAAGATAGTTTGAAAAATAGTTTTCTTAAAACACTTTCATAAATAATTAAAAAGGTTTTCTCATCCAGTTATAATATCAAGTGTATCAAGGTTCAAGTCAAGGTTTATGGCAAGGTTCATATCAAGGTTCATAGCAGGGTTCAAGGCAAGGTTCAGAACAAAAGGTCAAGGCAAGGGTTCAAAACAAAGGTTCAAGACAAGGTTCACAATACAAGAGGAACATAGCAATGGCTTGGGAAATCCTAAACGAATCAAAACAAGAGATCAAGAGAAACGAAGGCTCCTTACAAGAAGGGCAGAATATCTGTACCTTATACCGCAAGTGAAAACATAATAGAACACAAGATCGGAAGCAACTCCATCTTTAGCGAATCTACACGAATTAATAACCATTTATTGTTTAGGAGTTTATTTATTATTTAATGACATAATTGATTATTTCTCTTTGTATGTTATTGTTATAATTTATCATGTTTAATATGTACTACAACCCTTGATCTATATATATGTTTACCTCGACATCATAGAACATGCAAGACCATGACTTAATAGTTTTTAGTTTCATAAAATAATAATCTGTTTACACTCCCTACAACCCAATCTACATCAAGTTCTTCTAATATGATGATGCGTATTAATATACAGGTTTTATATATGACTCGACACCAAAACAAATGAAATTTTCGATTTACCACAAACTTACGTGACCTTATATCTATCCCTTCATACATGTATCCTCTTAATTTCATAAAGTTACTATAGATTAGCATGCATGATCATCTTTAAAATATGTTTCATATAGTACTGATTATAGTTTGTACTTGAAATTTACTATGAATGTGAAAAGAGGAGTATACCTCCAAGATAACGAGCATAAGTCGAGATCGAAATCACACCCGAGTGACCAACGAAACTCAAACACGACCTTACCCTCCTGCTCATGAAACAACAGCCCACAACTGAAACCAAACTCGAATCTATCGAACATTATCGAACCCAAACCCGCACGTTACGAATAGACGAACCCAAGAATTCAGCCCTATCTCGAACTAAAACCCACCAGCGAACCAAAATCTTTACCAAACACGAGTCGAACCTACAACCGAGGCTTACACGAACACGAGCGTTAGTGTGAGAGTGTCGTGTATGGTAGGCTCGATGAGAGAGTGTGGTGTCTAGATCGTGAGATGGTTATAATTGTGCCCGTGAATGTGCATGAGAATTCAAGTCATGAAGTCTGTTTTGGTTTCTTGACATGTTACTATGGATACGTGTGATTAGTTTAGCATGTGAGTTCATGCATACGTAGAAAACAAGCCACGAAACACCCACCAATTTGCATGGATCGAACAGCAGAGGGAAAAGAATGGCAGCAGCAGTCGACTTTTTGGAGTAGGAGTTTTAGGGTTTTTTTTTTGTGAAGTGAGAAAAAGAATAATCAGTATATATATAAAAGATGGGAACCGACTTTTGATGTTTGAGGCAAATAAGGAATGGATCAAGTTTTATGGTATTGTGATATCTCTCATATTTTTATGCATGTATATCTTTTTATTTTTGATGCTAACCGAAAATTTGTGTATGGTGTATAATATATGTCGCCTATTTAGGACTTGATATATAGAACCGTAGGATATGGGGTTTCATTATTTAAATTTCAATGTGAGCCTACATACCAACAAAGACCTAACTAATATCACTAGTATGAATATTTTTGAATATAATTGAGTTGTGATTAGGTAAAAATCTTGTTTCCTATTTATCTCTATTTCTTTTGCATTTTTCTTATATTTAATTAGTTTTTAATTAAGAAAATATAATATCTAATATAAGTAAATACATAACCGGTTCATATATAATTTTATAATTATTACAAATATTTTTATGACATCTAAAATGTTAAGATGTTCAAGTACAATAAATTTTACTTCATATGATATTCGATTCCAAGCGTTTGGGACTTATTTGGTATTTTAAATAATCAATAAGTAAAATTTTAAATCCAAGGGTAATTTTGTCGTTTTGCAAGTTTAAGAATTTCGGGTATTACACATCCTCACCTATTTCAGTAGAAAAACCCATTTCTGGAACCCAGAAAGGTACCAGATGGGCGGCCCCCTTAATTATTAGGGGGACCGCCCATAATTAAGGGGACCGGCCATTAGCTGGTCGGGTTCACAGAATCTTTTTCTGCTTTTTAGCCCATTTGATCCTATACTTCCCTAAAATTCACAAACACATTCTGTCCTAATCACCCAACGAGCCTATCCATTCCTAAACAACACAAATCCTCCACTATAAATAACCCCATATCTCACCACATTCAATCATCCCATCATGTCTTCTCCTATCAACCCAAAACCAAAAACCTCAAAGCTAGCAAAGATGACCTTAAAACCCGGGTGGAAAAGAAAACCTCACCCTCACCACAAGCCCATCACAAATGGTGCGACTAGACAACCAACACCTCCATCATCATTCATCCCCAACTACTCTCCAAGATCACAACCTCATTCCATTGAACCATTTCACAAACCCTATCATTTTGGCCAAACATCCACATTCATTCCAAACTACTCCCCTAAACATCAAACCAACTTCAATGGAATCCTTGAAAACCCTCATCACCTTAGTCAAACATCAAACCTTTCCTCAAATCATACACCCCAATACCATCCATTTCCACCAAATAACCAAATCCCCATTCATGAAAGGCAAAAGCTTCATGAAGAGATTAACCAAATCCATGATCTTAGTGATCCCCTTGCTATACACCTCACACAACGCAACAAGGGACAACCTCCATCCTCACCTTACTCAAATTGCCTACCCCACTCTCTTAACTTGGATCAAGTTACAAACCACACCCACTATTGCCCTTGTTGCATCTTCCTTCAAAAACAAATTCTTCACTTAAGTGAAGATATTTCTTGGATCGAATATCTTCTCACTCGTCCTCATCCCATTCCTCCCCTAAAATGATATAACATCACTAGATCCGCTCCATTTCCTTCACCATCACATAACTAAAACCCATCCACATACTTTCCGCCTCAAAATAAAATCCCTCACCCTTTTGTGTCGTAAGCAAGTCCAATTGCTCTCATAGGCAATATGAGGACCATTAGTGTTTCAAGTTATGTTGTAATCGTTATATTTTAAGTATTTTATGTAATGTAATGATGATTCATATGTTATATATGATCATCTTGAATGCATAAATAAATTAGTTGGTTGTTCTAAATATTTTTGCTATGCATATATATGTGTCTCCTAACTTGTTTTTGCAGCCAAGATTTCCATAGCTCGTCTCCTTGGTGCCCTCGAACAAGGGGGAGTTTTCGTCCCGATAAATTTCACGTCTAAATTTGTCGGCTTAACCTTTTTGATTCTACAAAAAGGGGGAGAAGTGAATATAAACTCACCAAATACTTGTCCAAAAATAATCTTTTGGATTTAATGAGTTTAGGTTTTGTAATCATCAAAAAGGGGAGATTGTTGACATAAATAATGCCTAAAAACATTATCAATATTTATTCATATCTCTATGTTTTGATGATCACAAAATGTAAACTCATTAAAACATAAACTTATAAAATAAACAAGTACTTAGTTGTAAATATTCACTTCTACAACTAAAATCACTTAAGGTATGAATGAACTAATGCTTAATGCATTATATGATCAAAGGAACATTTTCTTAATAACTAGATTTTTTATAAAATGTCAAAAACATTTTATATATTTTAGAAAAACATTTTTGGTAATAAATAAAAAGGTTTAATTCATTATAAATTTGAGAATTCAAATTTTTAACCAAAATCAGTAAAAATGTTCTAGAAAAACCATCCCCATAAAAAGACAAAACTGGCCAACGGATGGCTTGGGCGGCCCCCTTAGTTTTGCTAGGAGGCCCCCTTAAAATAAAGGGGACCGCCCCCTATTTAAGGGGGACGACCATGCTCTTGTAGGTTCCAGCTATCCAGTTTTTCTGCCTATAAATACCAGTCTTCCCCTGGATTTTTACTTACCTTTTGCACACTAAAACTTTCTGTTATAGATCTCATTTCATATCTTCAAAAACCCATTGATCATATAATCTTAAGCTTTGGTTTCCAAGTGATCCAAGCTTCCTCCATTCAAGTGCAAGCGAAGAATACTCCTTCAACAACTAGAGAAGAAGTATTGCAACTTAGATACCTAATTTGTTTGTGTCATCATACATTTGTATATAAGTTGTGTATTGCTGTTAGATTGTTTTGTGAATAATTGTTTGGGATAGGTTAGTCTGTAAGTAGAGAAGTTGTGTTGTTAAGGTGTGTAAGTAGTAAAGGTGTGAAGAAGTAGAAGTGTACATAGGGTGTGCTAAGTTGTGAAGTCATAGTGTAGAAGTCGTGAAGAAGTCGTGAAGAAGTCATGAAGAAGTTGTGAAGAAGTCGTGAAGAAGAAGGTGTGATTTAGTCGTGTATAAGTTGTGAGATTGGTTCTAGCTACGATTAGAACCCGACATCTAGCTTTGTGTCGTTAAGCCGGTGTAAGCTAAAGTTGTGTAAGGTTTTCTCTGCCATAAGGGAGCTTGTTGACACAGTGTTGTGAACTCTCGAGTTAGGTGCTCGAGGAGTGAAGTAGGGCAAGGAAGGTGTCCTTGTAGCCGAACCCCTCTAAATCTCTTGTCTCTCGGTTAGATCTTTCCATCTCTATCTTTCATTTCATATTTATTACCTTACTTGCATTGCTTACTTATATTTACTTATATTTTTTCATATTGTTTAAGAGGTGAGTTCACATAAATTTGAATCTATGTTTTTAAAGGTAAACAAAATTTTCATAATAAAAATTAAAAAGACGTAAAACTATTCAACCCCCCCTTCTAGTTTTCCACAAGCTTTGTGCATAAACTTTTTTTCAGCAGTATGAACTCAATTTTATTTTAAAACCATCATGCACTCATACGTTTGGTAGGGATTAAGTGTAAAGGAAGACACGTAATCAGTTTTGGCGATATTGTTGTTCTTGCATTACAACACAGTTTACTGTTTTGGTGTTAATAGTTTTCTAAATATTAAAGAGTAGATTTTTAAAAAAATACTGCTATTATCCAAGAAACCAAACACCCCTTTAACATCCGGGGAAATACAGATAATGATTCCTCTTTTGCCCATAAACCCTCAGCATTCTTTTCACCACTTACCCTTATGCAAATTTTGGTTTGTTAACTTCCTTAAATCAAACATTCACAAGCAACCATAAACAATTATTTAAACATAAAATATTTCATTGATATTTTTTAAAAGCTACAACCATACATCTAATTATCCAACCTAAATACTAAACATACTAAAAAAATAAAAACACCATCATCATAAACTGCTTCACTCCATTTCACACCAACTTGTTAGAACCAGAGCTCTCTTCCCTGCTTTCCATCCATTTCTTCCATTCCTCGAGTCGTTGAACCTTAATTTCAAGATCGCTAATCCTCTTTTCAAGATCATAAGGGTCTTCAAACCCATCTTGTTGCTCCCCCTGGTTTTGATGCACCACCACATTTTGCTGCTCCACCACATTTTGCTGCTGATCCTCTTCATTTTGCTGCACCACCTGACTTTGAGCCACCTCCGCATCCTATTGATCCTCCTCCTCCTCTTCATCTTCTTCCTCCTCCTCCACCTCATTCAGTCCCAAAACCTTATCCTAGTAAAAGTCTTTTGTATGCAGCCAGTTCAAAATTCTTCACCTTATCCACGTATCTTCCTGCCTATACAACCCATATTCTGCAATGGGTTCATCCCCGAAAGAATCAAACACTGCATCAAATAGCAAATAGTTGTTCAACACGAACTCGTACTCTTCTGCATCATTTTGAAAGTTACCATTTGCTACCATTGTTGAAGTCTTCTTTGAAAGGGATATATGTGTTTTTGTGTGTTCTTTGGTATACAATCGATATGTATAAATAGGTTGGAGAGGTAGATGAACGGTTCCCAAGACTTTAGGCGGGAAAAGGGACCAAAGGCGCCAAAAGTAAACTGTGAATTGAAGAGATGTTAAACTTCATCCTAAAGATAAGGAACAGTGGAAGCAGCCTACGAAAAAGTCTCCAATTTCCTTTTACCAAGTATTGACTTACCATGTACAAAGAGTGGCTGCAACAACTAGTTGTATCTCATATTTTGTGAATAATAAACTTCCAAACTCAATATTTCCAACAATGTTTTTGTCCGATTTGGTGATAGTTTGATCCTGGAATAATATTGGTCCTATTTGGTTTGTGTTTGGTGTTGGATTGACTTTGGTCCGGTTTTATTGTCTTGGATTTGGTATAAACCTTAGTCCGTTTGGTATGGTTTGGATTTTTTTTGTGATGTTTTACCGCATCACACGTTAGCTGAGACCCCATGGTCTCGTTGCGATCTTGGCTTGCCGATATTGTGATACTACTAGCGTAGTTGATTTGGAATTGTGAGACTAATTGACTTGTTGATTATGGTTTGACTCGACAAAATGAAACCGAGGGAATGTTTGGAATGATTTGGGATCGGGTTCATTATTATTTACCCGAGGAAATAAATGTTTGACCATGACTCGAAAGGAAATAGTCACTCATTTGTTGCGACTAGATATTGACTCGACTTGGACAAAATAAAAGCAAGAAATAAAAACAATTGTTAAATTAAAAGTTGTAAAGATATTTGTTATTAAATTTGGTTAATAACGAAGTAAAGAAATTAGAAGTGTACGTGAGACCATGGTTTTCAGGATCTCGATCCTGATCTTAGGATCTTACAATTTTACGATACTGCAAAGCAAAAACGATCTGGATCTTACAAAGGATCTTTAAAAGCTTAAGATCTTATAGGATCCCGATCTTTATCATAGGATCTTAAGATCTAATACGATCCGATCTTACTTTTCTCGAACCACAAACTAAAAAAACTAAAAAGTTATGGAATGTATTTTGTAGAATTTAAAAAAAACAACAGGTTAATATTCTTAAAATTTTCATAATCATAATTTAAGACAACATTTCTATGAAATATTTACATAATTTCTGTTTATGGTATATATTAATTTATAGATTTGTATAATATTACAAAAACTATTAACAAAATAACATTATAGTAGGATCTTAAGATCCAGATCCGATCTTACGATCTCGATCTTGCAAAGACGAAATCGATCCTAAGTAGGATCCCGATTTTGAAAACGTTGCGTGAGACATTTGGGATAAAAACGGAACACACGAGGCCTATTGGACTATTCGAGACATGCTACCCGTAGAATAACTTATTTGGATTTATTGGACTATTCATTTGGTTATTGTTTGAGTTACGAATTGTTTTAGGGTTTAGTTACGAATTGGTTTAGGGTTTATATAAATACTCGTTAGATTATAAATTACTCGGGAAAATACCGACGATTACCAATCGACTCATCTTATTTGATATGTTTGTTGTTAGTTATGTCTTTGACTTCTTTTGTTCATCTCCTCACGTCTTTGGCTTCTTTTGGTCATATCGTTAATACTCTTCTCGACTCTTCGGTTATTCATTTTCTTAGAGTGAGTACTCTTGAGTCTGTGTTCTCAACCATTACACGAATGATGATACCAGACCCTTTTAAAAGGCTAAAACGAGATTATTTTTGGAAATGAGAATGATTAACTTTTGAAAACTCTTGGGCATTTGATTTTTTTGGTGAATATCTTGCCGACTACGTTGCGTTGCGATACGATGCATTAAATCGTTTGATATGATATTTATTTTGTTTAACTTTTAAAAAATTTGAACACCCCAACCCGGCAAGGGTAGAAGTGTCACGAAAATGGTGACATATCAAAGGCAAGCATAACATACGACTTACATAATACAAATGGTTTACAAAGTTACAAAGGAAAATATACCAAATCTACGTAGTCATACATAAATGAATACTAAAACTAAGGTATCATCTTCATAAGCTAATCTCTCATCCCAAAGCAAACCCAAGCTCCTGGCTTCCTACTAAAACCTGCCGCAGGAAAAGAAATGCGGCTGAGCTTAAAAAGCCCAGTGAACAGATATATAGTGAACGGAAACAAAAGCAAATGAAAATGAACAGACGTATCATAATAAATGAGATATAGGAAAAGGAATTAAAGAGTAAGGTTTAGGACAGTAATCCACCACGAGCCCAAACAAATCAAATCATATCATATCGTAACCATAATCTTCAAATCATATAGAGGGGAGACCTCTCAGATAATCAGATAATATGAGGGGTGTCCTCATTCTTCAAATGGAGTAGCTAGCTCCCATATTTTGTGAAAGGAGTGGATTGCACCCAGCCCCAGTCACCATATCATATCATATCAAAACATATCATATCAGAACATATCTAGGATGCATCCATACGCCCCCCGAACATATCATATTGGCCATATCAAATCATATCATAGTGAGCTCATATCAAATCAAAATGGGGACGGTGTGGTTAATCACTCTGACCACACAAGAGTCATGCCATTGGTGCATCAATGACACGGCCATGTTACCTTCATGGCTAGGAAACATATTTGGCTCGTAGTATCAAACTGGGGTCAAAGGTTAAGGGGTCATATCAAAACAAAGGTTCATATAGTCATAATCATAGTCCAAATGTCAAGGTTCATATCACAGGATTCATATCAAAGGTTCAAATGCCAAAGGTTCATAGCAAAGGTCAAGGTCAAATCAAATCAGTGTTCAAGAGACTGAAGGCACCTTATTAAAAAGGGCAGAATATCTGTACCTTAACGAATACGCAAGCAAAAGAAATGAAAGCAAATCAAGTAGGAGATCACTCCCTCTTCACCCGATCTACAAATAAGCACAAGTTCTCTTATAAGTTCATAGGACCGTAAGGTTTCATTCTTGTTCTCATTCCATATTAGGTGACTTTATGTTATATCATTCCCGTATGCTAATTCAAAGTATTATAGATGATCATATTCATAGTTCAAGATTCTTAATGTCTTTTACAAAGTTTTAGTGTTCATATAGTAGTTTTCATAATTTAGGGTTCATTAGGTGATTAGCATAAGTTTAAGGTATAATATGAAAATATCATCAAGTTACAGATTTTACAAGTTATAACCTTTGGTTTTAGCAAAATATCCATTTACACCCTTTAGGTTACACAATAAACACATCACACCCTTTAGTTTACAATTTTACCCTTTTATAACTTCTCACAGTTTTATATACGAAATTGTTAGGTTTTCTATAAATCATAAATCACATAAGCACTCAGTAATAAAATTCCCAAAAATTTCCAGAGATGCTCACATGTCTTAAGTATTTTACCAAATTTTTCCAGATTTTATTAAGTAGTATAACTAGAGATTAAAATTCACTTAAACCAACTCGTCCAGATTACTGACTGATTTTACTATATGAAAAGTTATTAGCTAGAACCTTTTAAGAAAAATTCAAAAAAATCTACAAAAATTCCAGGAAGTCATATACATCTTGAATATTACCCAGTTCAAAGGACTCCTCTTAACTCGACACGGTTTGAAAATTAAAAATCAAAAACCCGGACTGATTTTCCAGACTCATAAATCCGATCAGGCACATAATGTTATAAAAATCAAAAAGTACCCTTCCAAGCCTCTAAAAATTACAAACTAAATTTTCCCAGGTAGCTATTTCAATGAACTTAGTTTTACGATTTTAAAACACTCAAAAACTCGATTCCATCATAAAGTTACAGCCGTTTAAAGTGGACCAAAAATCCCACTCAGAATCAGTTATCACAGCAACGTATCCATATTAGGGTTTTTACCATTCAAATCATTAGTTCTTCACTCCAAACGACTTTGGTTGAGTCCAAAACACATTTAGGTCATTTTATAACATATTTAACATGATCACATCGAATTATTTCAACACCAAAACTCAGCCGATTCATACATAACGATTTTTTTGGGTTTGCTAGTTTTATGATTTTATGTGATTAGTTTTGTGATTAATTCGGCTAAAATCAAAAGAAGAACAAGAAACATTGATCAAATAAATAAGGTGATAAAATACCCTCGTAGACCACGAAGAACACGAACAAGACGAGGATCAAAACACCACACGAAAACTCTCTTTCTCCTCCTTCTTCTTGGCGTCGAACAGCAGCCCAAAAGGAAGAAAGAACATGGTTTTATTTTTGTTAGTTTTTGATTTATAGACTTCGAATGGATCATTGTTGATGTTAGAGACTTACCTTGTGATGATTAAATACGAGTTAGAACAAGATTTGAAGCCTCCTTTCTTGATGTTTTGGATCGGCAGCCACAAGGAACAAGAGAGGGTCGATGGTTTTTAGCTTAGGGTTTTCTTTGTTTTTGAAAATTGGAAGATCGGTATTATTGATAAGTGGGAACCGAAAATTGTGTTTCGGTTAAATTAGGAAGGTAGCAAATCAAATTAAGGACATGACATAAATATGCAAATCATGAATTTGGACTTGTTTTTGGTTAGGGGGGGGGGGCGGCACATCTTAGTCTTTTCTTCTTTTTTTTTCTTTTTTTTTAACAACTCATATAATGTAAAGTTTTATTTGTTATTAACTTAGGTTAAGTGTCACTTAGTAATATTCGTATGTTCTCAAAATTTTAAATTCGAGGGTATTTTTGTCATTTCATCTTATGTTAATTTGCGGGTTTTACAACTCTTCCCCTCTAAAAAAAAATTTTCGTCCTCGAAAATTGAAGTGCGAAATCGAAATGAAAATGCGAATCGAAAGCAATAACAAAATGAATACGTATCAAATCAAAAAGAGAAATGCGGATAATCAGATCGTATTGACTCTTCGGTTTCCCAAGTAGCCTCCCGCTCTGGGTGGTTCTTCCAAAGAATCTTTACGAACGGAGATGAAACGAAACAGAAGACACAACAGACAGCGAACGGAAATGTAAAAAGACTTGTTTCTCATGACTCTTCATTGTCGATCCAAAAGTAACTTCAGTTCCCAGAAGTGACATATCATACGGAATTCAGATTGCAAGGATCATATTCAAACATGACGAATGGTTATCATATTCTCTCAGAAGAGATACAAGGATACGCAAGATTGTGACGGATATGCCGTCCATAGCATTCGATTAGACAAATCAGATGAGATCGTGCAGAAAATAAATTGTAGGTGATATCAAATGGAAGAAACTTATAGCAGAACTTAAGATTCTTATCGGAATTACAAAGGTCAACAACCGCGTACCGAGAATCCAAACGTATCAAATCGTATAACGGCGAAACAGATTAAGCATATAGGTGGAACGAACCTAAATCTTACAAATGCGAAATTTCTCACATCTCTAATCAAAATTCAAGGTTTCTAAAGTACTCCTCGAAATATCCTATGAACACAATGAGGGTACGTCATATGACGTAAGTATTATCACGTTCGCGAACCGTCATAATACTAGCATCATATGAGTATACCATCATGATGGTCATACTTTATCTCAAGTCGCGAACAGAACTACTTCTCTTAACCACCTATCAGTCCTTCTACCTCCTAAGGTTGGTCCAAAACAAACATCACTACGGATTCTAAATCGGAGGAATTTGAACGTACAAATAGCGTAACGAAATGTGTACACCTCAAAATGAAACTCGTCGTCGAAACGTTAGGTCTTCCACAATTCATCATCCTTCTCAGAACGAAACCATCATCCAACAAATGCATAACGAATACAGAACGGAATTTCTAATGGGGTAAAGCTCATTCAAAAGATCCTATCGAAAGGTAACGGAAACTTAAGTGGTCTAAGAGGAAATGAATTACGTCTTCAATATCTTCATCCTTTACAAAAATCAAAATTTTCGAATCCAAACGGTTACTACAAAATTTCATCCCTTCAATTTCATGATCTCGAATCTTTTCAAATTCCAAGTAGTCGCTCTCTTGTCTAATCATACGATCATAGGGTAAAAAGGAAATCATAAACTCGAGTCTGGTTCCTCAAGTCTTCGACACTTCTTCTGGACACTTCGGTGTGGTAGCGTGAATCTCCGACGTGATCACCGTGCATTCCTCCATTTGCGAGTCTGCTTCAGCTCTCAATTCATCTTAGTACAACTAAAATGACTAGAGAACTAAGATTGCGTGCCTCCTACAGGTCTTCTAACATGATTCGAAATTCACCAACTCAACTGTTGTGGACTTCCTGGTTTATGTGCTGAAAGCTCATCTTCTACAGTCTGGTCGTCTTGATGCCCAACTGAAATCTCCACGTGCTGCTTTGAGGTATAATCGAATCTCATCTCAGTCTGTCTTCTCCTCACATGCTTCTCTCTTGGTAACGCCTGTCACGAACCTCTTCTGCACATCTTCTACAAGGTTTCTAACTCTGACAATGGTCTTCAGTCTTGGTCCTTTTCGTGGAAGCTCTTAAGTCATCGGATACCTGGTGGTGTTGTCTGCTACAATCTCTGATCGTTAAGTAAATCTATGCTTCTAGAACAAAGGGTCGGTTCACTTCATACTAAAAATGGTCAACGTGTTCCTCGCTCATCTCTGAGCACAAACATACTGTTTATACTATGACAATTGTCCGAATACTTGCGAAAACATGAATCTTCTAGTCAATACAATTGACATCATTCAAAACTCACAGTGGTCACACGGGTACTAAAGCAACTTCAAGAAATCTTCTTAGGGAGAAACTTCATATCACAAATCTTTCTCTTCACAAATCAAATTGTAATGCTTCGCGGAACTTAATCTCAACTAGTCAACTTCCTTCTCAGATGTTCTTGTGGTTGCTTCTTCCGTCTTTCAAACTCAAATAAGGTCGTCTGCTACGGAGTTTCAAAGATATAATGAATCAAATATTGATACGCGGAAATGGAATAATGATTACGGTTACATTCATGATGGTCGGTGTGCCGCCGCACACTTCTCTCTTTCTTCTTCATAAATCAACAGGAGCATTCAAGAGATCACCGAAGTGAACAATCTCATATTCCATCAATTCCTACCATCTCTTAACTTCTTCAGGTCAATGCAAACTTCATTTCCCAACGAATCTCAAAAGGTTCATCAGAAGCACCAGAAATTCGTACAACAAACTTTCAAATGCCGGAGCTTTCTAAGAGTGGATACTAACAGGCGTTAGGAGAAAATTGGGAATCAAAGAGATCGGAGTATGTGCTTCATAGCAACAATAATTTTAACAGATTCAAATGATTGAGAATATCATATCAAAATATGGTGAAACAGATTGTTAAAGGTCGCAAATATTGCAGTCCATGATAGCTTTACAAAAACCACCACTCCATAGTCAAGAGACCTCAAAGTCAAATACATCCAAAGGGAAACGGATTCTCAGAGCGAATGTGGTTGTCAAATCATACGGATAGTTTACATATCAAATTTAGGTACATGATTCATCAAAGTGTAGGATGGGAGAGTATTTGAATATATCAAGGTCGAATATATCAAATTTAGAATCGTGAACAGTTCAAAGGATTGAAATCTTGTTTAGCTTATAACATAGGAATGGTAGGGTGTGCACCGATAGTAATACGAACATCGTTTAACTGTCTGAGGTGAGATGTAAGGAATATCAGTTATTAGCATCAACATGCTCAGATAACAATTCCGAACTGGACAACTACCAATATCAAATCCTTCCAAAGGAAATTGGTTAACATACAAGGTTCATCATTAAAATGACGGAAGGTAAGACTTCCTCGTCTTCTGCGACAAACGTTCTTATAAGGCATGACTAAAGGCAAAGGCAAGATTCAGAGTGATGCGGAAGCAATTACTACTCACATGGATGTCCTAGACTACCCATTCCTCACCGGTTATGACTTATATTCCTATGGGAAAATTCTATGCAACTTCGCAAAGGTTATCCTACGAGCGCCTACAGTGGAAACTTAGGGGTCCTAACTTACACAGGCCAAGGGTAGATGTACTACAAGTCGTAAACCTGGCTCTGATACCATAATTGTAACACCCCAACCCGGCAAGGGTAGAAGTGTCACGAAAATGGTGACATATCAAAGGCAAGCATAACATACGACTTACATAATACAAATGGTTTACAAAGTTACAAAGGAAAATATACCAAATCTACGTAGTCATACATAAATGAATACTAAAACTAAGGTATCGTCTTCATAAGCAAATCTCTCATCCCAAAGCAAACCCAAGCTCCTGGCTTCCTACTAAAACCTGCCGCAGGAAAAGAAATGCGGCTGAGCTTAAAAAGCCCAGTGAACAGATATATAGTGAACGGAAACAAAAGCAAATGAAAATGAACAGACGTATCATAATAAATGAGATATAGGAAAAGGAATTAAAGAGTAAGGTTTAGGACAGTAATCCACCACGAGCCCAAACAAAACAAATCATATCATATCGTAACCATAATCTTCAAATCATATAGAGGGGAGACCTCTCAGATAATCAGATTATATGAGGGGTGTCCTCATTCTTCAAATGGAGTAGCTAGCTCCCATATTTTGTGAAAGGAGTGGATTGCACCCAGCCCCAGTCACCATATCATATCATATCAAAACATATCATATCAGAACATATCTAGGATGCATCCATACGCCCCCCGAACATATCATATTGGCCATATCAAATCATATCATAGTGAGCTCATATCAAATCAAAATGGGGACGGTGTGGTTAATCACTCTGACCACACAAGAGTCATGCCATTGGTGCATCAATGACACGGCCATGTTACCTTCATGGCTAGGAAACATATTTGGCTCGTAGTATCAAACTGGGGTCAAAGGTTAAGGGGTCATATCAAAACAAAGGTTCATATAGTCATAATCATAGTCCAAATGTCAAGGTTCATATCACAGGATTCATATCAAAGGTTCAAATGCCAAAGGTTCATAGCAAAGGTCAAGGTCAAATCAAATCAGTGTTCAAGAGACTGAAGGCACCTTATTAAAAAGGGCAGAATATCTGTACCTTAACGAATACGCAAGCAAAAGAAATGAAAGCAAATCAAGTAGGAGATCACTCCCTCTTCACCCGATCTACAAATAAGCACAAGTTCTCTTATAAGTTCATAGGACCGTAAGGTTTCATTCTTGTTCTCATTCCATATTAGGTGACTTTATGTTATATCATTCCCGTATGCTAATTCAAAGTATTATAGATGATCATATTCATAGTTCAAGATTCTTAATGTCTTTTACAAAGTTTTAGTGTTCATATAGTAGTTTTCATAATTTAGGGTTCATTAGGTAATTATCATAAGTTTAGGGTATAATATGAAAATATCATCAAGTTACAGATTTTACAAGTTATGACCTTTGGTTTTAGCAAAATATCCATTTACACCCTTTAGGTTACACAATAAACACATCACACCCTTTAGTTTAAAATTTTACCCTTTTATAACTTCTCACAGTTTTATATACGAAATTGTTAGGTTTTCTATAAATCATAAATCACATAAGCACTCAGTAATAAAATTCCCAAAAATTCCCAGAGATGCTCACATGTCTTAAGTATTTTACCAAATTTTCCAGATTTTATTAAGTAGTATAACTAGAGATTAAAATTCACTTAAACCAACTCGTCCAGATTACTGACTGATTTTACTATATGAAAAGTTATTAGCTAGAACCTTTTAAGAAAAATTCAAAAAAATCTACAAAAATTCCAGGAAGTCATATACATCTTGAATATTACCCAGTTCAAAGGACTCCTCTTAACTCAACACGGTTTGAAAATTAAAAATCAAAAACCCGGACTGATTTTCCAGACTCATAAATCCGATCAGGCACATAATTTTCTAAAAATCAAAAAGTACCCTTCCAGGCCTCTAAAAATTACAAACTAAATTTTCCCAGGTAGCTATTTCAATGAACTTAGTTTTAGGATTTTAAAACACTCAAAAACTCGATTCCATCATAAAGTTACAGCCGTTTAAAGTGGACCAAAAATCCCACTCAGAATCAGTTATCACAGCAACGTATCCATATTAGGGTTTTTACCATTCAAATCATTAGTTCTTCACTCCAAACGACTTTGGTTGAGTCCAAAACACATTTAGGTCATTTTATAACATATTTAACATGATCACATCGAATTATTTCAACACCAAAACTCAGCCGATTCATACATAACGATTTTTTTGGGTTTGCTAGTTTTATGATTTTATGTGATTAGTTTTGTGATTAATTCGGCTAAAATCAAAAGAAGAACAAGAAACATTGATCGAATAAATAAGGTGATACAATACCCTCGTAGACCACGAAGAACACGAACAAGACGAGGATCAAAACACCACACGAAAACTCTCTTTCTCCTCCTTCTTCTTGGCGTCGAACAGCAGCCCAAAAGGAAGAAAGAACATGGTTTTTTTTTTTGTTAGTTTTTGATTTATAGAATTCGAATGGATCATTGTTGATGTTAGAGACTTACCTTGTGATGATTAAATACGAGTTAGAACAAGATTTGAAGCCTCCTTTCTTGATGTTTTGGATCGGCAGCCACAAGGAACAAGAGAGGGTCGATGGTTTTTAGCTTAGGGTTTTCTTTGTTTTTGAAAATTGGAAGATCGGTATTATTGATAAGTGGGAACCGAAAATTGTGTTTAGGTTAAATTAGGAAGGTAGCAAATCAAATTAAGGACATGACATAAATATGCAAATCATGAATTTGGACTTGTTTTTGGTTAAGGGGGGGGGGGGGGGCGGCACATCTTAGTCTTTTCTTCTTTTTTTTTTTTTTTTTTTTAACAACTCATATAATGTAAAGTTTTATTTGTTATTAACTTAGGTTAAGTGTCACTTAGTAATATTCGTATGTTCTCAAAATGTTAAATTCGAGGGTATTTTTGTCATTTCATCTTATGTTAATTTGCGGGTTTTACATATTTTCTTTAACTTTTAAAAAATTTGAATATATTAGAGTATTTTCTATTTGTTTTGTTGGGGGATTTTAGTGTGACTTAATCTTAATACCACCAATTTTGTCCATATAATATTCAATTAGGGATAACCGATACCCGTGGGGAAACCCAAAAAACTGACGGATAATATTAATCGGGTATCCGGTAGGATATGAGGCGGGTACGGGTTTGGATATTATAAACGGGTTCGGGTACGGGTACACTATAACCCGCCCCGAACCCGAACCATTGCCATCCCTAGTTACCGGCTATATCTGGTTTTCACCGCCACGTCAGAACCATTAGCCTTTTTTTTTTCTTTTCTTTTACAACTCTTGCTACGTTAGTTATAGTCAAACCAAACCACAACTTCATTAGTCAACCAGCAATTAATCCCGCATTTAATCCCTTTACCCGATCATTTGTAAACACACACAATAATCAATAAACCCTAATCAAAACACACATTCTTCTAGCAAACACAAACACGCAAACAATGAATCCAAATGACAACAAAGGTATGTTTTTTAATGTTCTCACATATCAGATGATGATTCATTGTAAAATAATTAGTAACATGCTTTTGATCTATAAATGGTGATGTTTGGGGGTTGTTACCAATTCTAATGTAAAATGGGGTTGTTTTGTATTTTATAATGGTTGTTATGCTATGTCTAATGTATGCTCTATTTTTTTTCCATACCCTGATTTTCGTATACATAATGATTCTTGTGTCTTTAACCCAAATGTTTATAAAGTAGTTGGAATGTGCCTAGTAATGTGTCTAGAACCTTATTTGTGTTGCCAGTAATGTGCCTAGAACCATTGTTTCATGCCTAATTAAGTGTTTTGTGTTTGAGTATTTTTTGTTTCCTGTTTGTAAGTACACTAAGATGTCTAAATCAATGAGAGCATTGGAATGTGTCTAGTTTATGATTGGCTAGTAATGAGAGTACCTAGCAGACTTGTTTGTGCTTGGCCACCAATGAGAGGTCCAAATGCAGCCTATTAGAGTATACTGAGATGTCCATTGAGACTACAAATACAGGCTATTGAACTATTGGTGAGTACCCTGAGAGGTCCAATGTTTGTGAGTACACTGAGAGGTCCAATTAAGACTTCAATTGCAGCATAGTTGGCTACCAATGAGACTTGAAATGCAGCCTAGTTTGTTCAACATTGCTTCATTGTTTGGGATACCACAAAAGAGGACCAAATATGAGAACACAATGGATTCTTCTGCAATGGTAAACCATCAAAAGGTTTTTCTTTAATTGTGATATAGTTTAACATTTGAATCAATAAAACTGATCTAACAGTTGTTATTTGAAGAAGTCATACCAATTTCTTCTGATTCTAGCAGTTTAGAATCAAATGATGGTGATCTCAACATCCTTCCTGGCCTCCTTGCTTGGTCTTATCCAGAGCAACATTCTAATGCAAGTACTGATACTTGGGAAGTGGAACCTATCCAAGCCATTGAACCTCCTGAGGAACTCCCGTCTCAAGCTCCTATCCTGCCTCCCCCTGTGCAAGTTCAAATACCAGTTGAAAAGGCTCACAAAAAGAAATTTACTCACGATATTGTCTTGGGACTGCCGTCTAAGAAGAATCTTATAGGTTTTGGAGCACCTTCTAGCAGCCATGGGAAAGGCAAGAGGAAGATAGTTTAGGGGTTTAGGATCTTCATTAACAGCTTTTGTGTTTTGTAAATGGTATTTGGTACTTTAATATGGTAGTAGTAGTTCTGACATTTGAATGAATGTAATTATTAATGGTACAATAACTGGTAATTAGTATTTTAACTATATCTATTTTATAACTTTAATGATAGTATTTTAGTTTGTTAAATGGTAGCTTGTGTTCTTGATGTGATGATTGCAAAGTTAGATTTCATGGTAGCAGTTTGTGTTCTTGATTTCATGTTGGTTTATGATTTAATGGTATTAGTTTGTGTACATATATGCTATTTTTTAATCCAGTACTACATAAGTTTAGCTATCCAGTTACATTATGTGCAACTAATTAACAACATTGTGTTAATCTTTGCAGCGATATTTTGATGTTGACTTTGACATTCAGAAAATTGGTAATGCATCGTCTTGGTCAACTGCTAAGGAATTTCAGAATGAAACTCAGAGAAAAATACATATTGCCCAACCTAAATACACCTTCGAAACTGAATGAAGTCCCAGCCAAGTACAGTGCAATTGTGAAATCAGAAGAATGGGTCGAGTTTGTAAACTACACGACCACCGATGCATACAAAGTTTTAATTAGTCATCTTTATTTAATTCTATATGTCATTTCATAATATTCAGTTTGCAGGATTACCGCATCTAAACGCCTTATGATTTTTTGTTTTTAGTTGATATCAGATAAAGCTAAAATGGCGCATTCCAAAAATATTTATCAGCATAAAATGGGACGAGGTGGATATGTTTATGTGAAAGAGAAAATGGTAAGATTACATAATGTTTGATTTACAAATTGAGAGATGATCAGTTTTTAGAAATGAATCTGTTTACATTGCACAATTTGCACATTTGCATTTAATACCCTCATATTTTTGATTTTCTTGGTTTAACTTTACATGTATATGCATCCTCATATTTTCGTTTATCTTGGTTTAACTTTACATGTGTATGCATTTGATGTTTATTAGATCGAAAATAAAGAAATTGAAGCGGATGAAGAACCCCCGCGTGGTATAATGTGGTTAAATGGAAGGGTAAACAAAGACGGAGAATATCCAGATGATGAGATTAGATCAGTGGGAGATAAACTTGTAAGTTTGACTAAAAATTCTATTATTATGCTTATATACCAGCAACATTAACTGTGTACTAGCAGTAGTAACTTTTATAACAGCATTATTAACTTTGTACTAGCAGCAGTAACTGTGTACTAGCAGTAGTAAACACTTGGCATATTTTTCATTGAAGTTCATGAGCAGCACTAACTCCAGCTGAGCAGCATTAACATAAATATGAGCAATAGTTACTCTAACAACATTAAGAAGACTTTTAATCCCAACATTTCCCATATTTTTTTTGTAGAAATAAGTTGATGACAAGATCAAGGAAGGAACCTTGAATCATGATAATGGCACTGATGCCATGACAGTTGTGTTTGGTAAGCAAAAGGGAGGTTATGCAAGAGGAGTGGGAAGTGGAGTTACATACAAGAGGTATTTTGGTCTTCCTCGAAGCAAACAAGAAACTGATGAAAGAATTGAGTTACTTCAAACTCAACTTGATAATGAGAGACACGAGCGTCAAGAAAAAGATTTATTGGTCAAGAAATTGTCCACCGAGATGACAGAAAAAGATGTATTGGTCAAGAAATTGTCCAACGAGATGACAGAAACAAAGGGAATACTTAGTCAACAGATGGAACAGTTGACTAAACAATGGGTGCAGTTAAATTTGTCATCTCAATTGCCAGTAGCCTCAGATGTAAGCCATTTTTTATGTTGTTAACAATTTCATTTTCTAAAGCTAACACCATTGATGCTAATGATAGCAGGCATTGAACATAAACTGATGAGTCAGTGTATTTCTTAATTTATATTGTAGGTGACTCCAATGGCCATTGATCATATTGATAGCAGTGCTTATGAGGTAGACGGAACTCAGTCAAGTGATATTGTACGAGATAAAGATGCAAGAATTCAGAAGAAGTCTAGTGGGCTTGTAACTTCGGAAAAGGTAATGGAAACAATGGTAAGTAATAAAACATCCCCCTTTGATTTTTGAATTTTACATACAAGACTAATGTACCATGTTTTATATATACATATAGAAACCTGTTAAAACTGTCCGACCTAAGAAAACGCCTAAGTCACGACGAAACGGGTCTATAGATTCCCAATCGCAAGGAAATGTGTCTCCAACACAAGGACTACCAATGTATTTCAACATGTTTCTTGGTATTCTTTTGTTTAAATAAATTAACGTGTTTTATATATACATATAGGAACCTGTTAAAACTGTCAGACCTAAGAAAACGCCTAAGTCACGAAAAATGTGTCTGCAGATTCATAATCGCAAGAAAATGTGTCTCCAACACAAGCACTACCAACAATATGTATTTCAACATGTTTCTTGTTATTATTTTGTTTAAATAATTTATGATATATACATGCGAAAATTCTTTTTTTAGCCGTTTAAGTGCAAACTGTGGCACTTAAAGAAATCAAATATTGTTGCTTTTGGGTACCGTATACAAGTCTCATGGAAAACAAATGCTGCATAACCAAGCACTCCTGAATGATTGCTACGGAGTGTCAATTGATTCATCGTTAGTGCATGCAGCATGCATACCGGACGTAGGAAATAATGGGTAAAAAACAGTTAAGGATGGCGTAGGTGGTTTCTTTGTATGGCCAAAGGATCAAGTTATTCTTGAAGAGGAGGTACATGCATGTGTTTTTTCAACCTACATATATATAATTCTTCATATTTAATTCAATGTTTGATACATACCATCCTTCAGCAAATATGATTCTCTAAAATTTTATAAAGGATCATTCTCCCCTCAGTGGAAATTCTTAATACATACCATCCTACAATGTATTAGTCCTAAACAAACTTCTTGGAATGAGTTTAGTAGTAATGTGGCTTCTGCCATTATCTGCTTGCCAAATAATGAGAAGTTTAATTTTTCTATAATGATTTTTGATCGTATGGTTAAGAACTTGGATAAATCAGGAAATAAATTTTATATGCATCCAAGATTTTTACAAGTTTGCTTGAACAAACAATTTTCAAAGAATGTCATTCATCAAAGAGTTTATGAAACACCCTTTCATACTATTTTTTTTTTTGCGAATATGAAAAGGGTAGGAAAAGACTTTTCTCGGATCGTAACACCATTGTTTTCTATAATGTTGGTACAAACTTAAACTCAGGGTGAAGGTTTAGAAATCCCAACTGAGACCTATCACACACCTACTATTTTAACATCATAATCTCAACCTAAAAAGACCTACACCCGTAGGAAATCACAAAATCAGGGCACTAAGCTTCCTCAGGCTAGTGCTAGTATGGTTCCGAATGAGGCTGTGCATAAGGAGATGGGTCACAGATTGGTGAGGGCTACCACTAATGCTTCTAGCTTAGATGCAGAGCAGACTAGTGGTAACATACATAAGACGCAACCCATGGCAACACTTAATGAGTCAATTTCCTCTGGAACTAGCTCAGGTAGTGGTCCCAGCCAACTGGGAACAATGGGGGGGTTCAGAAGCTCAAATTAGGTTTGAGACTGAATCTAACTTGCCCTATGATTCATCACTCGGTAGAGGTAACACACTCTGAAGTGGTGAGGGTTGTATGGAACTTAAATTTAATGAATTGATGGCAACTTGTACACAATTGTCACAACAGGTTCTTGGTCTTACAAAGACTGTTAACTCTCAGAAGAAGGAGATTACTAGTTTGAAGAAAAGAGTTAAGCAGCTTGAGAAGAAGAAAGGATCAAGAACCTCTAATTTAAAAAGGTTGCGTAAGGTGGGTACCACATTCAGAATAGAATCCTCTGCAAGTGAAGCAAGTTTGGGTGAGGATGCCTCCAAACAGGGGAGGATGCTGAGATGGATATGGGGTATGGTGCAGAAATTGAGGTGAATGTTGATGATGTTGAATAAGATGATTATGTGGTTCATGATAAAGCAGGAAATGCTGTTGCAATTGATGCATAATTAAAGGTTGCAGAAAATGTTGGTGAGGGTATAAATGAAGGAGTGAGTGTTGTTGAGAGGGTAGTTGAAGTAGCTAAGATGATGCAAGAAACAGAAGAAGTTAATATTGCTATAGTGGTTTCTACTGCTAATGTTGAAGTTTCTGCTGTCAATGTGCTAGTTAGTGCTGCTAGTGAAAAAGTTAGTGTTGCTGAGCCGTAAGTTAGTGTTGCTGCTGCTGGTACTACAACTGATGAAGAATTAACTATAGCTCAAGCACTTACAAAGTTAAAGAGTACAAGACCTATGGCAAAAGGAGTTGTGATTAAAGAGCCAACACCAACATCAACAATAAAACCAACAACTACTTCACAATCATCAAGTGATAAAGGCAAAAGCATCCTGATTGAAGAACCTAAGAAGAAATTCTTAAGACTAAAACAACAAAAACAACAACTCATAGAAGATGAAGAACTTGCAAGAAAGGTGCAAGCTGAGCTTATTGCTGAAGAAGAAAAGGCAAGAAGAGAGCAAGCTCAAAAAGAAGAAGAAGCAAGTCTTGAACTAATAAACTCATGGGATGTTATACAAGCCAAGTGTGATGCAGATCTTATGTTAACTCAGAGAATGTGGCAAGATGAACAAGAAGAGTTGTCCTTAGAAGAAAAATCTAAGCTCTTTATGTAGTTCTTAGCTCAGTAGAAGAAATTCTTTGCACAAAAGAGGGCTGAAGAAAAGAGAAATAAAATACCTACCAAAGCACAGCAAAAGAAGATAATGCAAACCTACTTGAGAAACATGGATGGATGGAAGCCTGCTCAATTCAAAGGCATGAGCTATGAAAGGGTCAAGGAGCAGTTTGACAAAGCTTTCAAGAGGTTGAACACTTTCATTTCTATGAATAATGAAAAGATGGTAGGGGGTTCTAAGGAAGCAGACAATGAGCAAGTGAAGAGCTTAAAGAGAGCCGGTGATGAGATAGAGAGGGAGAGCACTAAAAAGCAGAAGTTTGATGAGCAGCAAAAGAAAGAGCAAGAGCAAGAAGACGATGAAACAGCTAACCTACTACAATTGACAGAACTTGCTTTAGATCATGATGATGAAATTATTGATGATGTTCCTTCGAAAACTAAGGTACCTATTGTAACACCCCCAAAATTATCGAAGCGGAAGATAGTTCACTGGGGTATTACTTCCTGGCACAAAGTACAAGTCATGGAAAACGACCCTTTAAAAGAGACATTTTAAAAGTGTTTCACATTTGATACATTAAAACCTCAGATTTTGCAAAAAGGTCCCAACAGTTTTCATAAAACACAATGTTTTCAAAAAATTGCAAATGTTTTAAACATAACATAAATCTTTAAAATATAGTCTCTTCAAATGTGAAAATATGCCGAGTCTTCAAAATATTTCCGTGCGACTCCATCCAAGACCTCCTTGCCTTAAAACTTGAGATAAAACATGCTAAAATGTCAACACATAGGTTGAGTGAAACCATAGAGTTTAATAATAAGCAGTCGATCACAATAAATAATTTATAAAAATGACTAAGCAACAAATGCAGAGTCTGATAAAGTTATTATTGCCCTAAGCTCGTGACCCCGACACTGACGTCATTGTTGTCAATAACATAAATTTGACCTTTAAACATAGGTAATAGCCACACCTATCATTGTTACGAATACAATACGCACAACAGCTATACAGGCACATTCCGGCATGGGGGTTTTTAATCGCTCGCAAGCGACTAATGGTTCATGATAAAAGGGACTTTCGGCTCTTGGAAACTTAGGCAATAATAATTACAGGATAGCATACAATTTCAAAGCATTGTGATCATAATTATTTATAGCATGTATCTCCCCCACGAAGTTTGTAAAACAATTGAAGTAAAAACATGGGGCTATGAACTCAGCAACGATGCAGTAGCAACGGAAATCGGAGAAGTGTGCACGTCGAGAAAAACCGCAAAGATCACAAGTGACCTATATAAAATATAACACGACTTAGGCTTGGGGATTAAGGTATAACACTTATACTTATGTTTTAATTCAGGTCTTGAACTTGTGAAATAAAAAGTTTTATAGTAAGTCATGGGTCGAGAAGATGTTTGAAACAACTTATATGGTTTAAATCACAAAGCTGATAGAAAATTTATAAAATCACCGAACCAATTGGGTCGCCATTTCTAAACCGAGAAGGCTAAAATTATGAACTTTATATACTTTGAAAGGTATGATTCTGTACTATATGAAAATCAAGGCCTCACTTAACTGAGAACTTCATAACATGGATGAAATTACCAATTTACCCCTATGTCTCTATGAAGTTACTTCCAACATCAAATTATATTCAGCAAAATGAGCATATATTTTTATCTACAGGTCTAATGGACACATGGCCCATGGTAAAAGTTTTCTACCGGTCTTCGCTCCAACTTTCATGTTTTTACCAACCTAGGGTTCTTTGGAACATTTTAGAGTAAATAGCCTATCAAATCTGACATACAATCCTGGACCAGTTTTAGTTTGGATTTTCTCCAAAAAACACCATGATGAATTAAGATGTAAGGTTTTCGTAGAAATGATCTTAATGCCTGGGGCTAACTACTAATATTTTTAATTTTGCTTAAAACCTTATGAGGACAATATGGTGAACTGATCTCGTTGCTTAAAATATGAGACAGACTACGTACCAATCAAAGTGGCTACTTTATGCATAATTATTGTTTCTAATACCCATGCTTGTCTAAGATAAATCATCCCTACCCTTTTATTCACCCAATAGCTCTTTAAGTCCTGAAGATGAATGATTATTTTGAAGGTTAACTTCAGTTTATAAACAAAACATCCAAGATAATCATCAATAACTAGTTCAAAACTCATGTAAATCCATTAAACTCTTGGATAACTTTTACCAATCAACCCTAACCAATTATCAAACACCCTATTTCCTATGAAATCTTGGATCATATCATCTAAAATGACACATGCAAGAGTAGTTTGCTTAGCCTAGAAAAATCTCTAATAAATCTAAGAAAACAAAAGGAAATGAGATGAAACAAATTAGAGAAACTAACTAGGGCTTAAAAGGGACAAATAATGCAAGGTTTTAGATGCTTGAAAACTTGATGATGATGGTATTGAGGGGGGAGGGGAGAGTCACGGCAGCAAGGGGGCAAAGGAGGAGGAGATTTTGAAGTTGGGTGATTTTAGAGATATTGAGATTTGCATGTAAGAAATGTTGAGGTTCTTGGAATGAGAGTTTATAACGAGTGTGTAAGTGGTAAAGGGGGGGGGGGGCGCCTAGGGGATTGAGTGGGCTTAAGATATACCTTTTTTTTTTAGTATGGTACATTAAGCTTAATTATTATGAGTCACGGAGTGATTTAAAGGCCAACGGAGCTAAACCGGTAACCTTTTATGCCTAGTTTATGGAAATAAATGTCACAAGGACAATATTTGCATAAAAATATCAAATTTAACTTAAAATGACCCAAATTGATGTTTCATAAATTTCCCGAGCCTTTCAGAGTGTGATAATGACGTTAAAGCTTAAAACGCAAGCCAAAAACATGTAAAACGTAAAAAGTTCACACTTCGCATAGAAATGGAAAATTAAATTATTCCATGTAAAAACAAGTACGTGGGTAAAAATAAATCATATTAATGGGTAGACTGGGCTTAGTCTGAGTCAAATTATGAATTTAAGTGTACGTGTCACGACGTACGCGGGCAACTTTCCCAACAAAAGCCAATTTACTTAAAATAGCATAATAAGCATTTAAAATTAGTAAAAATAATGACTTGAAATTTCTCGGTTGTTACATTACCCATCCGTTGAAAAGGAATCACGTCCTCGTGATTCAGTTTATCTTATCGGTTGACGGTGTGTAAAAAAAATGAGGGTACTCTCGTCGCAATCTGATCTTTTCGCTCCCATGTGTACTCGGGTCCATGTCGAGTATTCTAACGAACATTGAAAATGGGAATGCACTCTGCTTGAGTCGCTTAACTTCCTACTTCATGATCTCAATTTTTTTTTTATTTTTTTTTTTTTGTCAAAGTTAAACTTGTCGTTAAGTTGAATCTCCTCTAGTGGAATGACGAGGGATTCTTCTGTTAGGCACTTCTTCGTGTTTGAATCGTGAAACGCGTTGTGAGCACTATTGAGCTCTTGCAGAAGTTCAAGTCGATAAGCTACGGTACAGCTTTCGCAAAATTCATGTAGTGTTCAACGTACATCGAGTTTAGTTTTTATAGTTTTTCGAAACATAGCACGTTCTTTTGTGGTGAACTTTCACGTAACTCTCCTGACGATCTTGTACTTCTTGTAGCCTGTTGTCCTGGAGTGTGGTTCCTACGCCCTGATGCGTACTAACGATTAATGCGAATGGGATTACTGCGGGAGCGTACTATCAGTCGTAAGAAGTAGATGCCAATGCCTTGGGGTAAAAGATGGTTACAAGGAGTAATTAATAATACGAATGAAAGATCTTGATGAATCACAAAAATAATAATAGAATTCTGTCGAGTGTAATGTTTTAGGAGCAAAGACTACTTAAAAGGGATAGATTTGATATCTTTATGAACAAAGCACTGTTATCAATCGATGCCAATGAAAGGATCAATGAATCAGAACAATAATGAATGGATTAAGATGTCCATATCATTCATACTAGTATGAGCATAGAGTGCTCGGAAGAAAATTTGATATTTATACGAACGAAGAAGCAAATGAAATGGTGTGTAAAAGAGAGATCAATGACTCAAATTAATGCAAACAGAAGAAACATAAATCACAATAATAGTAAAGCGAAGAGATATAGAATATTAACACAAATAATCAATTAATCGAGACAACCAGCGAATCAAACCAATAGGCAAAAGAGACCAATACTAAAAGACATAATTCTAAATGAGGTTCAATAATAAACGAGACAGACAATATTCTTTGCGAGTGTCAAATGAGAATAAATAAGGAAAATTGAAAACTGAGAAGGATAAAAGACACACGATTGTTAAAAGAGATGAAGTGAAATAGATAAGAATTAAGAAAGCAATAAACGTAACGATACTTTAAACGAGAACAAATGAGATAGGAAATAAATGTGAAGGCAAATAGTAAAGGAGAAAGACGATAAATGTCATGGGAGAGAACAAACGGTAAATGATGAAATCCATCAACGTCAAGAATGTTATATGAGAATAACTAGGAAAATCAATATATTATAAAGATAATGTGCATCTCGAATGCTAAATAAGAAGATGAAATGAAAACAAACAATAAATGAGAAATACAACAAGCAGCACGAATGCTAGCTGAGGGTTAGCAATTAAAGAGAAACGCAATAAGTGACAAAGACAATAAGCATTGTAATTGCTAATTGAAAATGAATGGGGAACAACAATAAATGAGAAAATCGTTACGTTGAAAACATGCGTGTTAAATAAGAACAACATATGTAACACCCCAACCCGAAAAGGGTAAAGATGTCACGCAAATGGTTTCATATCAGATATAACAAAGCATACATTCAAAAGTAATACAAAGATTCTCAAGGGTTACAAAGGAAATACGGAAATAACAAGGTTACAAGGCGAATACAATTCTAACAATAAGATAACTTCTAATCATCTCTAGGCCCAAAACTATCAAGTCTTCTAAGTCCAAAAGTCTCTTCACTCGTACTCATCTTCCAACTAAAACCTGCCGCACACGAAAAGAAAACGTGCGGCTGAGCTTACAAAGCCCAGTGAACAGATATATAATAAACGGAAACGAAAGTAAACGGAAATAATCAGATGTAGCATAATGAATGAGATATAAATAAGGTACAAGAGTAAAGATTTAGGATAGTCATCCACCACGAGCCCAGAAACAGATCATATCATATCATAATAGTGTAACCATAAATCTTCATAATCATATAGAGGGGAGACCTCTCAGATAATCAGATAATATGAGGGGTGTCCTCATTCTTCAAATGGAGTAGCTAGCTCCCAGATATATGTGAAAGGCGTGTATTGCACACAGCACCAGTCACCAGACAAGTCATATCATATCAGATTAAATCCACTAAACAGATCAGATCTAGGATGCATCCATACGCCCCCCCAGAAACATATATAATCCATAATCAATATAATGCGCATATCATAATCAGAATGGGGACGTGGCGGAACATCACTCCACCGCCCTAGAGTCATGCCATTGGTGCATCAATGACACGGACATGGAACCCCCATGCCTAGTGAAATGGCTCGGGTATCAAACTAAGAGTCAGATATCATATCATAATCAGAGTGTCATATATCAAAGGTCAAATCAGATGGTCCATAACAGATGGTTAATAACAGATATATCAGATGTAATGCCAAAGGTCCAAATCAGAGTTTACCAGATCAAGGTTCATATTAAGTGATCAAGTCAAGGTTCAGATCAAAAGTTCATTTCAAAAGTTTCTATCAAAAGTCCATTTTAAACAATCCTTTATTCATGATTTTCATAAAACGATCCTTTAAAGTGGTTTTCATAAAAACAATCTTTCAAAATGGTTTTTCATAAAATAGTCTTCCAAATATAGTATTCACAAAAGTTAGTAACATTTGATATAAAAGTGGTTTCGCCTCATTGATAAACATCTCTTTAAAATGGTTTTTCTCAAAACATTTTCAAGGCATAATTATAAAAGGTCTTGATAACATAGCTTCATATCAGAGGTCATATCAAATGGGATCAACAGAGAAGGTTCAAGCGAAAGGGAATCATAGCAATCAACTCAGAAAATTAACGGATCAGAATACGAAAGAGATCATGAGAAACCTTAAAAGAAAAGGTCAGAGTATCTGTACCTTATACCGCAAGTGACAAACACAACAGAAAATATGGAGGTCGGACGCAAATTCCATCTTCAGCGAATCTACACGAATTCATGACTGTCTTATTAAGAGCTTATTAATTCAGATTACTTTTTTTTTTTTTTAGTCGGCTTTCATTTGTCATATTTAGTAACTCGTCATATTTAGTAATTTGTATAGATTTGGGTCACAAATGCCAATTAAATAATTTAAAAGTTTGGTGTGATCACTATAATAGTTTAAGGTTCATTTATGACAAACACTAAGGTCTAGGTCTAAATGTGTAAACTTTTAGAGTTTAAGGTCTAAAGTGTCAATTAGGTTTTAAGGCCCATTTTAAAAGGTGTGTTTCATACGTAAGTATTATAATACTGATTGTATAGTCCTTGACTCATACTCACACGAATTTGCATGAAACCCCATTGATTTTATACAACACATTTACTCTTTAACTCTTGTCTCTGACATGAAATATGTACTCCATCACACGTATATGAACAGATAGTTACCAAGGTCATCCCCATGAACTTAGTCACGAACAAATATTTTAATTAACCCAACCTTTACTTCGACACCAAAATTAAACACCCTCAACGCCGAACAGACAAAACATGTTTTCATCTAATTCACCATGCATGCGACATGCTATACCAGCCCAAACATAATTTAGATCCTACAAATTTCAAAAGTGTGTCTCCTACTGATCGAAACACGACTCAGAACTTGACACACTCAACACCTTTTTAAATTCCGATTCGATACTGTCTTAGCGAGACAACATCGATACACAACACCACACGACTCTATCTTAGCTACTGTATGGGTTCGAAAACAAAACAAACATGCCATACACGTTATATACTCATGGTCACTCTACTTAGTTTATGATACCCCATTTTCTGTTTTGAAATTCGAAAATAAAAACCCGAGACAGCACGCATGTTTACTCTTTATTTCAGTTCATGTAGGGCTAGTTCATACGTGCAAAAGAGTTGAACACAAACAAATCAAAACAGAAACATGTGGGCTGAGTATAGATCGATATATATGTAGACTCTTACAGTCGTTATTTTGTGCAACTATTTCTATGATTTCATGTGACGAGCTTTTATTATTTCACGTGAGCATTTAGTACACACGTACATGTTTATCTGATTTTTAGTTTTCATATAACTAGATTATACGTGTATAATAGATCAAAACAGAAGGAATAAGTAGGTGATAAGAGATACCCTCGCGGCGTGATCACGGAAAGAACCAAAAGAACTAAAGGAACCCACGAGCAAAACTCCACCGAAACAAATCCCAATACCCCACAAATTCTGCTGCAAACACCTCGACCAGGACCTTGTCAAGTCCAAGCCAAAATCGCACCCTCGAACTAGTGGCATCCTTCGACTAGACCACCAAGTAGCAAGCACAAAATGGTCTCCTTTTCTGTGTTTTGAATCGAGCAGGAAAAGAAAAAAAATGGCAGCCGCCAAGGGTTGTAGGTTTCTGTTAGGTTTTAGGGTTTGTGAAGTTTGCTTTGTGAAAAATGTGTTAAACGTATATGTGGTTTCGGTATTAAACAAAAAGCGTGTGGGTGGGCTTTCAAAAGAGGAAGTGCAGATTTTAAGGAGCAATTGAAGAGTTGGGTTGTAACGCATGAAATACAAGGTCAAAGGAAGTTTTATTTATCTTTCAAAGTGTAGGCGTAATCATAGGAGCGTTTTTATTTTAAGAGCGTGTGAACGGGAAACAAGTAGGGCATACATTAATTTGATTGTTATTTGATTAGCCGACAATTATGGGACATGGTTGAGGAATTTATTACTCAAATATCTTTACCAAAATTCAAAAAAACGAGAGTGTGTAAAAAAATAAAAAAATAAATTGATCCTACATAACATATACATCGAGTGATGTTAATTATAGGTTAAGTCATTTATGATGAAGTTGTAACAATTTTCTTATTACGTATGGTTTAGAGTTTCCCTGTTTTCAAAATTTAAATATTACGTGTCGTATCTGATATTATATTAAGTTATATTGTACGGAAGATTATTCTTGTGTCATTATTTGCATGTTTGCATAACTTCAAAAATATTGATGGCAAAATGGGAATTTCAAATGAACGGAAATTGAGGGTTTTACAACTCTTCCCCTCTAACAAAAAAAATTTCGTCCTCGAAATTTGAAGTCGCAAAGTTAGACAGAGTCGTAGCAATTCGCAAAAGGTCGTCGCGAACAATTCTCACGCCCGGGGAGTTTCTTCCAGAAGGATCTTCAAAACAAATGGTTTCTCATGACTCGATCAAAACAAGATGGGTTCAGATTCTTCAGAAGGAGACAAATTAGGTTGATTCAGAACAAAAGGTCCATGCAACATAAAATGGACGATAGGTGAATCTTCTGAAAAGCTTATATGGAATACAACAGAACTTCAAATCAGATTAACTGTGTCAACAGTAGAGAGCTCTTCACAGAGTTTCCAGATTTATAACTGAGGTCGACAGAATGCAAACGAGAGTCCAAACTTATCCGGATATCTAATGAACGCAAACAGAATATAGAATGAACCAAACACGGATAATCCTACGGAGATTCAGATTCTAACTTCTTAGGTACTTCCCAAGATATCCTATGGCCACAATGAGTGCACGTTATATGGTGTAAGTATTATCACGTTGATCAGGCGTCATAATACTAGCACCACATAAATATGCCTTCATGATGATCATACTTTATCTCAAGTCGTAATCAAAACCACCTATCTTAATCCACCTAGTACTTCTACAGTCTCAGAGGTCATCAAAATCAAACACCATAACTAAGAGAAGAACGAACTACTCGAAAGAGTTAACGGAAGTCTCAGAATGTCTATCAGAATTTGGTACATCATTAAAAAAAAACATCAAATCGTCCATCATTCGTCAAATTCCTCATAACAAAACCATCGTCCAGCATACGCAGAATGAACACCGAGCGGAATTACTAACAGAGAACATAACTCATTCAAGGGGTCCTATCACCAGTTAACGGAAATTGGAGTAGGTCAAGAGGAAATGAATAACGTCATCCATAGCTTCACTCTTCACAAAATCAACTCTTCCAAACACAAATGTTCGCTTCAGAATTATTGTCCATCCAAATACATGATCTTAAACTTCTTCCAAGTCCATGCTGTCTATCGTATAATCATAGAGTGGAAAAGAAATATCAACTCGAGTCTGGTCCCTCAAGCCTTCGGCACTTCCTCTTGGAACTGTAGTGTAGTAACGTGAATCTCCAGTATGGTCACTTGTGCATTCTTCCATCCGCGAGTCTGCTTCTGCTCTCAATTCATCTTAGTACAACTAAAATGGATAGAGAAGCAAGACTGCGGTTTAAGACATGTCTTCAGCATAGTTCAGAATTCGCCATCTCAAACTGCCGTCATCGCCGGATGCATGGTAGTGTTGTCTGCTACAATCTCTAGGTGTCAATCAAGTCTGTTTCCTCCAGAGTAAGGGTCCTTTTACAAGATGATTTACATGCTCCTCTTTGTGCATAAAACTGAAATACTTCCCGGAGGTTACTCTCAGTTTGTCATCTCCCTTCTTAGAAGTTCTTGTGGTTGCTTCTTCAGTCCTTCTATCATCCACAGAGGTCGTCTGGTGCGGAGTTTACAAAGATAGAATCAATCATTGAGACGCTGAATTGAAAGGCGGTCATGGTAGTGATACGATTAGGTCTACGATAGTCAATACTCCAAAGTTTTCTCTTTCTTCTTCACAAGCTAACAGGGTATTCAAAATGAAACACTGAGGTGAACAAAATCATATTCCATCATCTTATCCAATTTCTCAACTTCTATGGCATCATGGTCCGTCGACCGGGATTGGTTCGAATTTTCATTCTACTTCTCAACCGGAAAGGAAACCCAAGAGTTCCATCATAGAACACTAGAAAATTTGCATAATCAAACTTCCAAGGCCAAAGTTTTCTAAGAGTGGATAATAGGTGTCAGGAGGCAATCAACAATCAAATGAAATCGAGATAGAAGTTTCCATAGCAGGTTAAGCTTAACAGATTGGGGCGGTTAAAGGTTATCATAACGAAAGTGGGATAAAACATATTACTAAAGGTCACAAATTAGATACGGTAGTCCCTGGCGGCGTATGAGGGCCAGCCAATCCATAATCAAAAGACCATACAGCAAGACATATCAAGATCAAAAGATTCATAGGACGAATACAATCATCGAGTCAGACGGATAGTTCATATATCGAAATTCAGCACGTGTTTCAATAAAAGTGTTGGGACGGATACACGAACAGTTCAGCTTCTTAGCATAAGCGGTAAGTGGAGTGTGTGTTATCAGAGATACGAACATCGTATAGTTGTCAAAAGTGAGGTGTACAGAATATCCGTTATTAGCATCATCATGCTCAGTTAACAGACCTATACAGAGATAACATAACAAAATTCTTATAATGCCTAACTGAGAGCAGAGGCACGAATCAGAGTGATGCGGAAGCAAAGATACTTACATAGATGCCTTAGTCTACCCATTCCTCACTGGTCAAATTTAGGTTCCTATAGGGAGATCCTAAAGCAAATCTTACAGGTTATCTTATGAGTGCTTACAGGGAAACTTAGTGGTCCTAACTTACACAGGCCAAGGGTAAATGTATTACGAATCGCAGCCTGTCTCTCTGATACCATAATTGTAACACCCCAACCCGAAAAGGGTAAAGATGTCACGCAAATGGTTTCATATCAGATATAACAAAGCATACATTCAAAAGTAATACAAAGATTCTCAAGGGTTACAAAGGAAATACGGAAATAACAAGGTTACAAGGCGAATACAATTCTAACAATAAGATAACTTCTAATCATCTCTAGGCCCAAAACTATCAAGTCTTCTAAGTCCAAAAGTCTCTTCACTCGTACTCATCTTCCAACTAAAACCTGCCGCACACGAAAAGAAAACGTGCGGCTGAGCTTACAAAGCCCAGTGAACAGATATATAATAAACGGAAACAAAAGTAAACGGAAATAATCAGATGTAGCATAATGAATGAGATATAAATAAGGTACAAGAGTAAAGAATTAGGATAGTCATCCACCACGAGCCCAGAAACAGATCATATCATATCATAATAGTGTAACCATAAATCTTCATAATCATATAGAGGGGAGACCTCTCAGATAATCAGATAATATGAGGGGTGTCCTCATTCTTCAAATGGAGTAGCTAGCTCCCAGATATATGTGAAAGGCGTGTATTGCACACAGCACCAGTCACCAGACAAGTCATATCATATCAGATTAAATCCACTAAACAGATCAGATCTAGGATGCATCCATACGCCCCCCCAGAAACATATATAATCCATAATCAATATAATGCGCATATCATAATCAGAATGGGGACGTGGCGGAACATCACTCTACCGCCCTAGAGTCATGCCATTGGTGCATCAATGACACGGACATGGAACCCCCATGCCTAGTGAAATGGCTCGGGTATCAAACTAAGAGTCAGATATCATATCATAATCAGAGTGTCATATATCAAAGGTCAAATCAGATGGTCCATAACAGATGGTTAATAACAGATATATCAGATGTAATGCCAAAGGTCCAAATCAGAGTTTACCAGATCAAGGTTCATATTAAGTAATCAAGTCAAGGTTCAGATCAAAAGTTCATTTCAAAAGTTTCTATCAAAAGTCCATTTTAAACAATCCTTTATTCATGATTTTCATAAAACGATCCTTTAAAGTGGTTTTCATAAAAACAATCTTTCAAAATGGTTTTTCATAAAATAGTCTTCCAAATATAGTATTCACAAAAGTTAGTAACATTTGATATAAAAGTGGTTTCGCCTCATTGATAAACATCTCTTTAAAATGGTTTTTCTCAAAACATTTTCGAGGCATAATTATAAAAGGTCTTGATAACATAGCTTCATATCAGAGGTCATATCAAATGGGATCAACAGAGAAGGTTCAAGCGAAAGGGAATCATAGCAATCAACTCAGAAAATTAACGGATCAGAATACGAAAGAGATCATGAGAAACCTTAAAAGAAAAGGTCAGAATATCTGTACCTTATACCGCAAGTGACAAACACAACAGAAAATATGGAGGTCGGACGCAAATTCCATCTTCAGCGAATCTACACGAATTCATGACTGTCTTATTAAGAGCTTATTAATTCAGATTACTTTTTTTTTTTTTTTTAGTCGGCTTTCATTTGTCATATTTAGTAACTCGTCATATTTAGTAATTTGTATAGATTTGGGTCACAAATGCCAATTAAATAATTTAAAAGTTTGGTGTGATCACTATAATAGTTTAAGGTTCATTTATGACAAACACTAAGGTCTAGGTCTAAATGTGTAAACTTTTAGAGTTTAAGGTCTAAAGTGTCAATTAGGTTTTAAGGCCCATTTTAAAAGGTGTGTTTCATACGTAAGTATTATAATACTGATTGTATAGCCCTTGACTCATACTCACACGAATTTGCATGAAACCCCATTGATTATATACAACACATTTACTCTTTAACTCTTGTCTCTGACATGAAATATGTACTCCATCACACGTATATGAACAGATAGTTACCAAGGTCATCCCCATGAACTTAGTCACGAACAAATATTTTAATTAACCCAACCTTTACTTCGACACCAAAATTAAACACCCTCAACGCCGAACAGACAAAACATGTTTTCATCTAATTCACCATGCATGCGACATGCTATACCAGCCCAAACATAATTTAGATCCTACAAATTTCAAAAGTGTGGCTCCTACTGATCGAAACACGACTCAGAACTTGACACACTCAACACCTTTTAAATTCCGATTCGATACTGTCTTAGCGAGACAACATCGATACACAACACTACACGACTCTATCTTAGCTACTGTATGGGTTCGAAAACAAAACAAACATGCCATACACGTTATATACTCATGGTCACTCTACTTAGTTTATGATACCCCATTTTCTGTTTTGAAATTCGAAAATAAAAACCCGAGACAGCACGCATGTTTACTCTTTATTTCAGTTCATGTAGGGCTAGTTCATACGTGCAAAAGAGTTGAACACAAACAAATCAAAACAGAAACATGTGGGCTGAGTATAGATCGATATATATGTAGACTCTTACAGTCGTTATTTTGTGCAACTATTTCTATGATTTCATGTGACGAGCTTTTATTATTTCACGTGAGCATTTAGTACACACGTACATGTTTATCTGATTTTTAGTTTTCATATAACTAGATTATACGTGTATAATAGATCAAAACAGAAGGAATAAGTAGGTGATAAGAGATACCCTCGCGGCGTGATCACGGAAAGAACCAAAAGAACTAAAGGAACCCACGAGCAAAACTCCACCGAAACAAATCCCAATACCCCACAAATTCTGCTGCAAACACCTCGACCAGGACCTTGTCAAGTCAAAGCCAAAATCGCACCCTCGAACTAGTGGCATCCTTCGACTAGACCACCAAGTAGCAAGCACAAAATGGTCTCCTTTTCTGTGTTTTGAATCGAGCAGGAAAAGAAAAAAAATGGCAGCCGCCAAGGGTTGTAGGTTTCTGTTAGGTTTTAGGGTTTGTGAAGTTTGCTTTGTGAAAAATGTGTTAAACGTATATGTGGTTTCGGTATTAAACAAAAAGCGTGTGGGTGGGCTTTCAAAAGAGGAAGTGCAGATTTTAAGGAGCAATTGAAGAGTTGGGTTGTAACGCATGAAATACAAGGTCAAAGGAAGTTTTATTTATCTTTCAAAGTGTAGGCGTAATCATAGGAGCATTTTTATTTTAAGAGCGTGTGAACGGGAAACAAGTAGGGCATACATTAATTTGATTGTTATTTGATTAGCCGACAATTATGGGACATGGTTGAGGAATTTATTACTCAAATATCTTTACCAAAATTCAAAAAAACGAGAGTGTGTAAAAAAATAAAAAAATAAATTGATCCTACATAACATATACATCGAGTGATGTTAATTATAGGTTAAGTCATTTATGATGAAGTTGTAACAATTTTCTTATTACGTATGGTTTAGAGTTTCCCTGTTTTCAAAATTTAAATATTACGTGTCGTATCTGATATTATATTAAGTTATATTGTACGGAAGATTATTCTTGTGTCATTATTTGCATGTTTGCATAACTTCAAAAATATTGATGGCAAAATGGGAATTTCAAATGAACGGAAATTGAGGGTTTTACAACATAAAATGAGAAAGGCATTGAGTATCACGAAAGTTGTTTGAGGTTAAATGAGAACAAATAATAAATGGTAAAGTCAATAAATATCACGAATGTTGATTAAGTAAGATCCACACTTGCCTACTCGAGCTTTACTCTGCTCCAACGAGACTGTAGGTTGGCCATTGTAGCTCATTTTTGCTGACGTGTAAATCTCTCATGATGTGGCATGTGTGTCACCAACGATGGGATGCTATGGTGGATGGGTTCTCTGGTGATAGACTCTGGTCGAGTGAGAGGAGTAGGTGCAGTAATGGTTCTCCTCCTCGTCTTCCGAGGGGTTCTTCTTCGTGTGAGTAATCTTCTAGTTTGATTTCACACTCTAAAGCCTTGTCCTCGAATGTCTTTGTCTCACTATTAGACATTAGTATGCAAGTTGGTGAAGTGGGTGTCAGAATGGTGGCTAAAAAGTTTCCAAATTTTTGTCCTCAGAATCGAAAGATAGTATTAAGTTAAGGTAAACATTGTTGTCAAGCTTCGGCATTACCTTCCTAGCGGCGTGATTCTTCAAAACACAAGGAGTGAAAAAGAATGAGACGTTAAAAGTCGTGTTCCGAAAGGAGGGTGTTCCAAGGCGGCATTTTAAAGTCATGCTCTAATCACCCGGCGTGTCTTTATGTGATGGTTTACGAGGCGATGTAGGTGTTCTAAAATTATGAGACTAATGTTCCAACTCGTCTTCGAAGGTGAATAGTAAGACAACTGAGGGAAATCGATAGAATGTAACGGGTTTTGCATAAGACAATGTTATGAAAGATCATGGAAAGTTTTAGCGAATCACGGTATTACTCACGATGTTTGAGAAAATAAAAGGGATCATTAAAATGTAGGTGTAGGTATGTAATCGGGGAAAACAGGGTTTGAGCTCAAGCTCGAAAATAAGCGTAAGAGGTCAAAATCAGTCAAACGTTTATATAATTAATCTTTATATAAATAATAGTGTATATAATCATACTTTATGTAATACCATTAGTGATGAAATATGTATAAAAGCATAGGCAGTCTGGTGGTACACGCGCACGGATATCGGATACGGCAATGAGAGAATCTTTAGTGAAAAATAGTTATAGTCTGGGTTTTGAAAGCGACCCAGTTGTCTATAACTGTAGCTCTGATGCCAATCTGTAACACTCCCAAAATTATCGCTGCGGAAGATAGTTCACTGGGGTATTACTTCCTAGCACAAAGTACAAGTCATGGAAAATGACCCTTTAAAAGAGACATTTTAAAAGTGTTTCACATTTGATACATTAAAACCTCAGAGTTTGCAAAAAGGTCCCAACAGTTTTCATAAAACACAATGTTTTCAAAAGATTGCAAATGTTTTAAACATAACATAAATCTTTAAAATATAGTCTCTTCAAATGTGAAAATATGCCGAGTCTTCAAAATATATCCGTGCGACTCCATCCAAGACCTCCTTGCCTTAAAACCTGAGATAAAACATGCTAAAACGTCAACACAAAGGTTGAGTGAATCCATAGAGTTCAATAATAAGCAGTCGATCACAATAAATCATTTATAAAAACAACTAAGCAACAAATGTAGAGTCTGATAAAGTTATTATCTCCCTAAGCTCGTGACCCCGACGCTGAAGTCATTGCTGTCAATAGCATAAATTTGCCCATCAAACATAGGTAATAGCCACACCTATCATTGGTACGAATAAAATACACACAACTGCTATACAGGCACATTTCAGCATGGGGGTTGTTAATCCCAATAGATCTATTCACTGTATTCGTGTTTGCTCGCAAGCGACTAACGGTTCACGATAAAAGGGAATTTAGGCTATGGGAAACTTAGGCAATAATAATAATAGGATAGCATACAATTTTAAAGCATTGTGATCATAATTATTTAAAACATGTATCTCCCCCACAGAGTTTGTAAAACAATGGAAGTAAAAACTTGGGGCTATGAACTCACCAACGATGCAGTAGCAACGAAAACCGGAGAAGTGTGCACGTTGAGAAAAACCGCAAAGATCACAACTGACCTATATAAAATATAACACGAATTAGGCTTGGGGATTAAGGTATAATACTTATACTTATGTTTTAATTCAGTACTTAAACTTGTGACTTCATAAGGTAATTTAGTTAAAATTTTTATAGTAAGTCATGGGTCGAGAAGATGTTTGAAACAACTTATATGGTTTAAATCACAAAGCTGATGGAAAATTTATAAAATCACCGCACCAATTGGGTCGCCATTTCTAAACCGTGAAGGCTAAAATTATGAACTTTATATGCTTAGAAAGGTATGACTCTGTGCTATATGAAAATCAAGGCCTCACTTAACAGAGAACTTTAGAACATGGGAGAAATTACCAATTTACCCCTATGTCTCTATGAAGTTACATCCAACATCAAATTATGTTTAGTAAAATAAGCATATCCTTTTATCTACAGGTCTAATGGATTCATGGCCTATGGGAAAAGTTTTCTACAGGTCTTAGCTCCAACTTTCATGTTTTTACCAACCTAGGGTTCATTCCAACATTTTAGAGTAAATAGCCTATCAAATCAGACATGCAATCCTGGACCAGTTTTAGTTTGGATTTTCTCCAAAAAATACCAGGATGAATTAAGATATAAGGTTTTCGGGAAAATGATCTTAATAACAGGGGCTAACTCCTAATATTTTTACTTTTGCTTAAAACCTTATGAAGACAAAATGGTGAACTGATCTTGTTGCTTAAAATCTGAGACACACTATGGACCAATAAAAGTAGCTACTTTATGCATAATTATTGATTCTAATACCCATGCTTGTCTAAGATCAATCATCCCTACCCTTTTATTCACCCAATAGCTCTTTATGTTCAGAAGATGAATGATTATTTTGAAGATTAACTTCAGTTTATAAACAAAACATCCAAGATAATAATCAATAACAAGTTCAAAACTCATGTAAATCCATTAAACTCTTGCATAACATTTACCAATCAACCCTAACCAATTATCAAACACCATATTTCCTATGAAATCTTGGATCAAATCATCTAAAATGACACATGCAAGAGTAGTTTGCTTAGCCTAGAAAAATTTCTAATAAATATAAGAAAACAAAAGGAAATGAGATGAAAAAAATTAGAGAAACTTACTAGGGCTTAAAAGGGACAAATAGTGCAAGGTTTTGGATGATTGAAAACTTGATGAAGATGGTATTGAGGGGGGGGGGAGAGTCACGGCAGCAAGGGGGGCAAAGGAGGGAGAGATTTTGAAGTTGGGTGATTTTAGAGATATTCAGGTTTGCATGTAAGAAATGTTGAGGTTCTTGGAATGAGAGTTTATAAGGAGTGTGTAAGTGGTAAAGGGGAGACCCGCCTAGGGGGTTGAGTGGGCTTAATATATATCTTCTTTTTTTTTAGTGTGGTACATTAAGCTTAAGTATTATGAGTCACAGAGTGATTTAAAGGCCAACGGAGATAAACCGGTAACGTTTTATGCCTAGTTTATGAAAATAAATGTCACAAGGTAATATTTTCATAAAAATATCACATTTAACTTAAAATGACCCAAATTGATGTTTCATAAATTTTTCGAGCCTTTCGGAGTGTTATAATGTTGTTAAAGCTTAAAACCAAGCCGAAAACGCGTAAAACGTAAAAAGCTCACACTTCACGTAAAAATGGAAAATTAAATTATTCCATATGAAAACAAGTAGATGGGGGAAAATAAATCATATTAATGGGTAGACCGGGCTTAGTCTGAGTCAAATTATGAATTTAAGTGTACGTGTCACGACGTACGCGGGCAACTTTCCCAGCAGAAGCCAATTTACTTAAAATAGCATAATAAGCAAATAAAATTAGTAAAAATAATGACTTGAAATTTCTCGGTTGTTACACCTATCATAGATTGGAAAACTGGTTATCATGGAAAGACTGCTTGGTGGGAGATAATCAGAGTTGGTGGACAGTTTCAAAGGTTTGTCACTTTTGCACAAATGCTCAGAAAATTTAATAGAGAAGACTTAGAAACATTATGGAAGCTGGTAAAGGATAAGTATGGATTAACAAGGCCAGAAGGCATTTTGGATAGAGTTCTCTGGGGTGATTTGAAAGTCATGTTTGAATGGTATCATGAAGATAGTGTATGGAAGGATCAAAAACAAAATATAGTTATGCTTTTGAAGCTTTTTGAATCCTGTGGAGTTCATACTGTGATGATGAGAGGAATTCAAATCTACATGTTAATTGAGAAAGATTATCCTTTAAGTAACGCTACAGTCCATCACATGCTAAATGGAACAATCAAGCTTTAGATTGATATATTTGATGAAATGGTCTATAAGGTGTTCAAGAAGATGGAGAGAATACTTACTCCAAAAGAGAAGAAGTACTAAGATGTTTGGAAGCATCCTCCTGGTGATGGTTTACACTTTGAAGGAAACTTGATGATTTTAGAAGAAAATATCAAGTTTAGGGGAGGATTGTTGGGAATTAAAGCTTCCAAGGTGTTAGTGCTGCTCAAGATGCTTAAGGCTGCTCATGTGATTACAACTGCTCAGGTATTACAAGGAAAATGCTTTAAGTCATTACTGCTGCTGGTTATAAAGTTACTAACGCTTATGAAGATTAAGACTGCTAGTGTATATTATAAGTTCTGAGAACTTCACGGAAATATACACTAGGTAGTTAATGCTGCTAGAAGAAAAGTTAGTGCTACTAGTACTAACTTACTACTGCTGAAGTATTAATGCTGCCAGAGTTAAAGTTTAGTACTGTTGGAGTATTGATTAGTGCTGTTGATGTATTAAGTCGGTTTATGTGTAAGATAAGTATAGTGATACCATGTAACACGTTTAGATAAATATAGAAAAGATTTATCTTGCATAGAAAATTATTGTAAGCCGACTAGGACTCCTTAGTCTATAAAAGGAGGTCCTAGGGCATAAAGATTTATACGTATTCGTTGAGTCATAGAGTTATAGCTTCAAGGTTGTAAAACCCTAATACTGTTGAGTATTCGTATTATAGTCAATAATATTGAAGCGTTTTGTTTGATATAATTGTGTTCTTTGTTTACTGTTACATTGTTACAAAGTTCTTCTTAAGATCTAGTACAAGATTCTGTATTGTATTTGATAAACTCAATCTCTAAAAATAGCACAATTACGAAACTACACTTTGCTGATACTCACAATATGGTTGCGTTTTTACAAAAACCCAAAGAAAATGCTGGATTTGAACAGACAATTGATTTCTTAAATGTAAACCCTATAAGGTATGCGTACTGTTAATCCTACTATATATACTTCCTACATTGAACAGTTTTGGTCTACTTCTAAGGTCGAAACAATCAATGAGGAAGTACAAATACATGCCCTTGTAGATGACCAGAAGATAATCATCACTGAAACATCTATTAGGAGAAATCTTCGATTAGCAGATGATGAAGGTGTTGAATGTCTTTCTAATTCTACAATTTTTGAAAATCTTGAACTGATGGGATATGAGAAGAAATCTGGTTCATTAAAATTTTTCAAAGCAAACTTCTCCCCACAGTGAAAAATTCTTATCCATATTGTTTTGTTGTGTTTAAGTCCAAAAACAACTTCTTGGAATTAGTTTAGCAGCACTATGGCATCTGCTATAATTTGCTTGGCTATAGACCAAAAGTTTAATTTTTCCAAACTAATTTTTGATAGTATGGTTAAGAACTTGGATACTTTACAAAACAAGTTTTATATATATCCAAGTTTTTACAACTGTTTATGGACAAACAGTTTACTAAAAAGAAAACTCATAAAAGAACATATCTTGCACTCTCTCATATTAAAAAGATTTTAGCAAATATTAGACGGGTAGGAAAATACTTTTCAGGTACCGTCACACCATTGTTTCAAACAATGCTGGTGAAGAACCAACAACTAAATCAGGTGGAAGGTTCAGAAATCCCCACTGAAACACATCACACACCCATAATTTTACCATCATCCTCTCAACCACAAAAGACCTATAACCATAGGAAGCCAAGAAAGGACACTGAGCTACCTCACGCTAGTGCTCCTACTCAAAGTGGTGCAGATGAGGCTGTCTATAAGGAGTGGGATGACAGTTTGGAAAGGGCTGCCACTACTGCTACTAGCTTAGATGCAGAGCAGGAAAGTGGTGACATGTCTAAGAGCCAATCCAAGGTAACTTCTAATGGATATAGTTCCCATGGAACTGATTCAGGTGAAGGTCCCAGGCGCCAACAGACCATGGGGGCACAAATGCTCAAACTAGGTTTGAGACTGTGTCTAACATACCAAATGATTCAGCACTCGGGAGAGGTAACACACTCCGAAGTGATTGGGGTAGAATACAACTCAAAGAATTGAAGTAAACTTTTACCAACTTACAAAAACAAGTTCTTGACCTGAAGTCACTTACATCTTCTCAACAAAAGGAGATCACAAGATTGAAGAAGAGGGTAAAGAAGCTAGAATCAGGGAAAAGGTCAAGAACTCACAAACTCAAGAGGTTATATAAAGTGGGTACTACATTCAGGTTTGAGTCATCTGAGGAATAAGAATCTTCGTGGGAGGATGCCTCCAAACAGGGGAGGAAAGATGTGGAGGAAACAGGGGAGGATGAGGTGGTGATGGATGAAGGTGTTGAGTTTGTTGTTGAAGATGTCAATGATGCTAAAAATGTTGAAGTTAAGTTAGTTAAAACTGCTGAGGTTGATTTTAATGCTGCTCAAATTACTGCTGTTAGTGATGAAGTTACTACTGCCAGTGTAGAAGTTAGTACTGCTCACATTGAAGTTACTACTTCTTCCACAACTTATCGAATCACAATAACACAGGCATTAAAGGATTTAAAGAGCACGAGACCCAAGGTGAAAGGGGTTGTAATTAGAGAACCAGCTACTCAACCACCAACAAAAACATTTCAACCACAAGTAAAAGGTAAAGGAAAGAGTATTTTGATTGAAGAACCTACTCTAAAGTCTTTGAGCAAGAAAGAACAACTCTTAGCTGATGAAGAAGCAGCTAAATTACTTCAAGCAGAATATGATGAAGAAGCTAAAGTTGCAGCTGAACAAGAAAAAGCCAGTATTGAGCTTCTAAACACATGGGAAGATATTGAAGCAAAATGTGAGGCTGATCATCTATTAGCTTAGAGGATGTTACAAGAAGAGCAGGAAGAGTTATCCATGGAGGAAAAAGCTAAACTATTCATGGAACTCTTAGAGAAATAGAGTAGGTTCTTTCCATAGAAGAGGGCATAAGCAAAAAGGAACAAACCACCTACCAAGGCTCAACAAAGGCAAATAATGTGTGCTTATTTCAAGAATATTGATAACTGGAAGCCTAGTCAATTAAAGAACATGAGTTTTAAAAGGGTTAAAAAAGTTTTTGAAAAGGTTTTCAAAAGAGTTAACACATTCATTGATATGGATATAGAGGTGGTGGGAAGTTCTAAGAGAGAACGTACAGAGTTAGAGAAAGAGAGCAGTAAGAAGCAAAAGGTGGATGAAGGGCAGAAAGTAGGTGATAGTGGTGACAAGGATACAGCTGAGCTGAAACATTAAATGGTAGTCAAATCAAATGATGAAGAAATACCTATAGATGCTGAACCTTTGGCTACAAAGCCCCCCAGCATTGTTGATTGGAGGATTCACAAAGAATGAAAGAAATAATATTGGGAGAAAATAAGGGTAGATGGAAAATCACAGATGTTTATCACCTTTGGTCACATGCTAAAAAGTTTTGATAGAGAGGATATACAAACTCTATGGAAGTTGGTAAAGGATAAGTATGGTTCAACAAGGCCTACTGATATTTATGACAGAGTTTTATGGGGAGATTTGAAAATTATGTTTGAACCACATTGTGAAGATGAAGTCTGGAGAGCTCAGTTTGGGAATAAAGTATTATTTTGGAAGCTATATGACTCCTGTGGAGTTCATACTGTGGCAATAAAAGGACTTCAGATTTACATGTTGGTTGAAAAGAAGTATCCCTTATCCCTCTCTACAATGACAAGGATGTTGAATGAGAAGCTTACAGTTGAATATGAGAGTCAGATGTCATTGGAACTTATTTGGTTTATCATACAACTGAAGAAACAAAAATGAAGTGTTTGGAAGCATCCTCCTGGTGAATATGAAGCTTTGATTGAAGAAACTTGATGATTTTAGGGGAAAATATCAAGTTTAGAGGAGGATTGTTTGGAATAAAGCTTCTTGATATTACTACTGCTCATTATGTGTAACACCCTAACCCGGCAAGGGTAAAAGTATCACAATAATGGCTTCATATCAGATCAAACAAAGCATACATTCAAAAGTAATACAAAGATTCTCAAAGGTTACAAATGAAATATTGAATACACAAGGATACAAAGGAAACAAAGGCTAAATACTAAGTCTGCAAGTGCAATTCTTCTAATAGCTTCTACTTTGAAATAACTATCAAGGTCTTCTAAGTCCAAAAGTCTCTTCACTCTTACCCAGCTTCCAACTAAAACCTGCCGCGGGAAAAGAAACGCGGCTGAGCTTAAAAAGCCCAGTGAACAGATATATAATAAACGGAAACGAAAGTAAACGGAAATAAACAGATGTAGCATAATGAATGAGATATAAATAAGATACAAGAGTAAAGGTTTAGGACAGTCATCCACCACGAGCCCAAACAAATCAAATCATATCATATCGTAACCATAATCTTCAAATCATATAGAGGGGAGACCTCTCAGATAATCAGATAATATGAGGGGTGTCCTCATTCTTCAAATGGAGTAGCTAGCTCCCAAATTTTGTGAAAGACGTGGATTGCACCCATCATCAGTCACCAAATCAAATCATATCATATCATATACAAAGCAAATCTAGGATGCATCCATACGCCCCCCAAACAAATCATATTGGCCATAACAAATCATAGTGAGCTCATATCAAATCAAAATGGGGACGGTGTACAACATCACTCGAGTACACTAGAGTCATGCCACTGGTGCATCAATGACATGGCCATGTTACCTTCATGGCTAGGAAACATAATTGGCTCGGGTATCAAACTGGGGTCAAAGGTCAATGGGTCATATCAAAGCAAAGGTTCACATGTCAAAGGTTCAAATGCTTAAGGTTCATATCAAAGGTTCAAATATCAAAGGCTCATATCAAATGTAGGGAGCATAGCAATGGCTTAGGGAATCCTGGTGTAAACAAAATATGAAAGCGAAGGCTCCTTATTCAAAGAGCAGAATATCTGTACCTTATATCGCACGTGCAACATATCTTAGAATATAACGATCGGAAACAAACTCCATCTTCAGCGAATCTACACGAATTTATAATCGTCTAATTAATAACTTATTTTAAATCAGATTATTCATTTTAGTCGGCTTTGCATTTTTAGTAACTTTCTATTTTCAGTAAGTTTCTATAATTAGTAGATTCTCTGATTTAATAACTTTCAGGGTTATAAATGATAAGTAAGTATAATTAACGACTTAAAATGTTCAACACGAATCTTCTTCTTTAAATTGGATAACCAAAATATATGCTTATTATCCCGACATCCGTTTCAATATGCATGCTTATAATCCTTAAGATACTTATTTTCATATGGCATTGACAGATTATTGCATGTGCATTGAAATATGATTGTGATATTATGAACGTGTACAAGTCAAGGGTAGAAGTGATATTAACAGATCATTAGCGTACCTATTTAACATGTCAAAATATGTTTTAACCAATTCAACCAATTTTGATAGTTCATGTACTCCATACGTACCACACACCAATTAAACCGACTCATGCAAAGTTCTATCACCCACTTCGCTACCCACATACATACACCAATCATGACATGCAATAACAGCCCAAAAACTTGACAAGGCACAACCCAATTGAATCGAATGCCAACATGCGAGACAGATAAGGTGTCGCGAGACCAGATTATGACCCATTCCCATTCTTTTAACTCCTTTTAAAGTGCATGCTTATAGACAAGTTTAAATGTAATCCGACACGTGACACACGCACACCGCGAGACAAATTCAAGCAAGACAAACTAGGGTGTGAGGGGTTTAGCGAGTAGGAACAAAATACAACCAAACTCCTACATTTAACGTTTATTAATAGCTTGTTATGATCAGTTTCTTATAACCTGTTTATGTAGTAACCATGGTCGACAATTGGCTGACAATAAAGTAACTAAAGTAGTTTAAACACACGACTTTCCAACAGTTTACATGGCGCATGCGTTTTTATTATTTTATGTGGGGTTCATGATCAATTTAACGAGGAAATCAAGCGAATGATAGCATGGTTCACATGGTCCAAAACAGAAAAAATAGTCGTTATATATATTTCATATCTCATGTTTTAGAACAGATTATAATCACACCTATATTCCCTTCATATAAGTTATATTATTGATGAAATATTTGGATTAAGTTTTAAGTCTTATACGTATGAATGTTTTTCATAATTCAGTAAAACACAAGGACGGTATAAGTGATACCTCTAGTACGATTTAAAACGGATGACACAAGGACCACGAACCCTTTCTAACCCACTCGCCATACGATCGCACATCACCACTGAGACACCACCAAGTCGTTTTCCAACAAGTTAGAGCACAAAAGTCATCCGATCACCAACAAGCTACCACCTTCGTTACCTCTTGATTTCTTGGAGAGAAAAAGAATAGGGCTGCCGTCACTTTGTTTTTAGGGTTTGAATGTTTGAAAGAATACGGCAACAGAAAAGAAAAACGTATGATCGGCCTAATAAGAAGACATGTAATGGGCTTTTAATTTTGGTAAATTTCTTAAATGGTGGACTATGATTTGGGTCATTCAAAGGTTGATATTTTTTTTTCTTAAAATGAAGATTACAAATTGGTACAGAATTTTGGCTATGTCATTTCCACTTAGGTGGGGATTAAATTTAATATATGTGTACATTTGTTTTCTTTGCTTAATTATTAAAGTTTAATACATAAGGCATAACCGGATTTAGATGTCGTGATGTTTTAAACGTCATTTTATGATATTGGAGATCAAGGGGTATTCTGGGTATTTTACGCATTCAAGATTTTCGTGTTTTACAACTCTTCCCCTCTAAAAGAAAATTTTTGTCCTCGAAAATTGAAGTCGCAAAGTTAGACGAAGTCGTAGCAAATCGCAAAAGATCGTCACAAACATTCTCATGCCCGAGGAGGTTCCTTCAAAAAGATCTTTAGACCAAATAGTTTCTCATGACTCGAATCAAAGAAAAGTGGGTTCAAATTTCTTTGAAGGAGACAAATTAGGTTATTTCTGATCAAAAGACCACGCAACAAAATGGAGGATAGGTGAATCTTCAGGAAACCTCATACGCAATGCGAACAAGATTTCAAATCACATTAACTGTATCAAAGAGTTCGAGATTTATAACTGAGGTCAACAGAATGCAAAACGAGAGTCCAAACTTATCTAGATATTTAACGAAGGAAGGTAGAGTATACGGATAGGTAGAATGAACTTAAAGTCTCACTAATCACGGATAATCCAACGGAGATTCAAATTCTAACTTCTTAGGTACTCCCCAAGATATCCTATGCCCACAACAAGTGCATGTTATATGATGTAAGTATTATCACGTTGGCCAGACGTCATAATACTGGCATCATATAAATATGCCCTCATGATGGTCATACTTTACCTCAAGTCGTAATCAAAACTACCTATCTTAATCCACCTAGTACTTCTACAGTCTCGAGGTCAACAAAATCGAATGCCATAGTCCAGAGGGGAAACAAAACTATTCGCAAGAGTATCAAAATCCCAGATTGCCTAACAAAAGTGAGGCACGCTGTTACAAGCATCATATCTTCCACAATTCGTCAAAATCTCTCAAAACAAAGCCATCACCGAACATACGAAAAATAAACACGAAACCGAAATGCTTCTAGGGAACTTGAATCATTAAAGGATCTTATTACTATATAACGAAACTTAGGAGAGTCAACGGAATGAAAGTTAGTTGTCAAGAGCTTCGGCCTTCATAGAATCAATTCCTCCAAACATAAAGGGTCTGTTTCAAAAATCCGCTCATTCAACACATCCAACCTCTTCAAGTCCGGTTAATCTGTCTTCGTCTGTCCATCAATTCGGGAAGTGAAACAAAAATCAGAAACTTGTGTCTGGTTCGTCGAGCCTCCTGCATTTCTTCTTGGAATATGATGGAATAATGTGGATTTCTGGCACGATCTTTAAATCTCTTCATCATCCAGTCTGCTTCCGCTCTCAATTCATCTTAGTACAACCAAGATGAATAGGGGAGTGAGACTGCATGTCTTCATCAGCTCCAGGTTCTCCATCTTGGCAAGAATTTCTTCTTCTGCATCGCCAACACTTCTGCCTTGTAAGTACTGTCTTCACTCTTCAGGGTAGCCTGTTGTCAACTCCAGGTCAAATATTGAAGTAATTCTTCTGATGCGCTTCTAGTTGTCTTGATGCATACGCAAAACCTTCCGTGCTGTAAGGGGGTAAAACCGAGTCTCTTACTGGAATGCCCCAAAATTCGTTCCGCTGAAGGTATGGAAACTACTTTCTATTTCAGCTTTCCCAAAATTCCATTCTCAATCAACTAAGCTGTTTCTCTCTGTTCACAAAATTTCTCAATGGTATTATAAGTTGCAAACATCTTCCAGAATTCTTCTGCAAAGTTCAAAAGGTTTCAGTTCTCCATTCTGTTATTAGTCTTGACCACATGGTGATAGTTTTCAAAACTTGCGGAATTTAAAGAGATATCCTCGATTAAGAACATCGTCGCCTCTACAAATATCAATCTTTCAGAATGCACCAATGACCGACGAATTTTCTAACGAAGTGCAAAGATGATTTTCATGCTCTCCCCCGTCTCCGAACGTACTAGTAAGTCATACAATGACCGTTTGTCCAAGTACTCACGAGAAAACATTATTTATCAAATTCGCAAAACAATCAGAGCTTTAGCTAATACTATTAGCCTCACTAATCGTCATAGCAGTCCTTTATGAATACTGAAGGCGATTCAAAGAATAAAATCAATTCATCAGAAGGAAACTTCGCGCTCTGAAATTAAACAAACACATAGTCGTTTTAGGTGGAGGAATATTGGCTCCTAATGGTATTACGGTTCAGCTTCCTGTAATCAATACATATCTCCAGTCACCATCCTCCTTTATCGCGAACGAAACTAAATACGCCCAGAAAATACACTTAGGTAAACTCACTTCCTGGTCTTCGGTTGTTGCTCTTCCCGGTTGCTCAAATCAATTTATATGATCCCGGACACATCTGAAAGACACCTTCGCTCGGTGACTAGACAATCTCTCGGTATCAAGTCAAATCCTACTTCACACTCCGATGGAAATTTTTGGTGGTTCGATCAGGAATCATATTCAAGATTCAGGGTGCCAAATAACGTTCAAGATAAGGTTCTTGTTCAGAAGACTCAAGGTGCCAAAGAGCTCTCAAGATGAGGTTCATTCATTGGTGTACAAAATGGGTTCTAGGAAAACTTCATAACCGCGAAAGTAACACACGAGTCTCCAGAGTAATGGTGATAGCAGAGGATTTAACAATCGGTAATCATGGTAGGGTGTTCAAAATTGTTGCAAACGTTAAAGGTGAGACATAGAAGGGAAATTGTCCATATTTGAATGCTCAATCAACCAATTCCTTGTCAGAATAAAATCGAAGTTAATTATCCAAAGGAAGACGGATCACAAATCATATCTTTATCATTCAAAAGTGGGGGGAGACATTCTTGTACTCGTGGTTACACACCACAAGACTTCTCATAGGGACAGAGATGGGTGAAACAAAATTAACTAGTGTCGGAAGATTCATAGATACTTATCAAAAGCAAGGGACAAATAACAAAACATATCCAGTACGTCATCGCCATGGAGGTTCTCAAAGTGCCCGAAGAGACGTCAAAATGATTAACGAAAAGGTCAAAGACCAGAGTCAAAATCTGAAGATAAGGGTCAATTAGTGTCAGGCAATTACTATGCAATTCTCAATGCTTTCCAGATTTAATCAGGTTCAAATTTCAGGTGGCGCAAGGAGTAAGCTTTCAATTTCCAAAAGTGATATCAACAGGATCTAACCAAAAGCAAGGCACGAATCAGAGTGATGCGGAAGCAATGATACTTAAACAAATGCCTTATAGTCTACCCATTCCTCACAGGTCAAAACTTACGTTCCTATAAGGGAATCTTAAAGCAAATTTTCAAAGGTTGTCCTATGAGCGCCTACAGGGGAAACTTAGTGGTCCTAACTTACACAGGCCAAGGGTAAATGTATTACGAGTCGCAGCCTGTCTCTCTGATACCATAGTTGTAACACCCCAACCCGGCAAGGGTAAAAGTATCATAATAATGGCTTCATATCAGATCAAACAAAGCATACATTCAAAAGTAATACAAAGATTCTCAAAGGTTACAAATGAAATATTGAATACACAAGGATACAAAGGAAACAAAGGCTAAATACTAAGTCTGCAAGTGCAATTCTTCTAATAGCTTCTACTTCGAAATAACTATCAAGGTCTTCTAAGTCCAAAAGTCTCTTCACTCTTACCCAGCTTCCAACTAAAACCTGCCGCGGGAAAAGAAACGCGGCTGAGCTTAAAAAGCCCAGTGAACAGATATATAATAAACGGAAACGAAAGAAAACGGAAATAAACAGATGTAGCATAATGAATGAGATATAAATAAGATACAAGAGTAAAGGTTTAGGACAGTCATCCACCACGAGCCCAAACAAATCAAATCATATCATATCGTAACCATAATCTTCAAATCATATAGAGGGGAGACCTCTCAGATAATCAGATAATATGAGGGGTGTCCTCATTCTTCAAATGGAGTAGCTAGCTCCCAAATTTTGTGAAAGACGTGGATTGCACCCATCATCAGTCACCAAATCAAATCATATCATATCATATACAAAGCAAATCTAGGATGCATCCATACGCCCCCCAAACAAATCATATTGGCCATAACAAATCATAGTGAGCTCATATCAAATCAAAATGGGGACGGTGTACAACATCACTCGAGTACACTAGAGTCATGCCACTGGTGCATCAATGACATGGCCATGTTACCTTCATGGCTAGGAAACATAATTGGCTCGGGTATCAAACTGGGGTCAAAGGTCAAAGGGTCATATCAAAGCAAAGGTTTACATGTCAAAGGTTCAAATGCTCAAGGTTCATATCAAAGGTTCAAATATCAAAGGCTCATATCAAATGTAGGGAGCATAGCAATGGCTTAGGGAATCCTGGTGTAAACAAAATATGAAAGAGAAGGCTCCTTATTCAAAGGGCAGAATATCTGTACCTTATATCGCACGTGCAACATATCTTAGAATATAACGATCGGAAACAAACTCCATCTTCAGCGAATCTACACGAATTTATAATCGTCTAATTAATAACTTATTTTAAATCAGATTATTCATTTTAGTCGGCTTTGCATTTTTAGTAACTTTCTATTTTCAGTAAGTTTCTATAATTAGTAGATTCTCTGATTTAATAACTTTCAGGGTTATAAATGATAAGTAAGTATAATTAACGACTTAAAATGTTCAACATTATAGTTAGGAGTTATTATGACAACTTTTAATAGTTTAGGGTTTTAAATGTGCAATTATTAAAGTTTAGGACTAAATGTGTAAATTTGCTTATCATCACATCTATTAACCATCAAATCTCAATTTTAACTTGACCCGTATACGTATACACGAATCTTCTTCTTTAAATTGGATAACCAAAATATATGCTTATTATCCCGACATCCGTTTCAATATGCATGCTTATAATCCTTAAAATACTTATTTTCATATGGCATTGACAGATTATTGCATGTGCATTGAAATATGATTGTGATATTATGAACGTGTACAAGTCAAGGGTAGAAGTGATATTAACAGATCATTAGCGTACCTATTTAACATGTCAAAATATGTTTTAACCAATTCAACCAATTTTGATAGTTCATGTACTCCATACGTACCACACACCAATTAAACCGACTCATGCAAAGTTCTATCACCCACTTCGCTACCCACATACATACACCAATCATGACATGCAATAACAGCCCAAAAACTTGACAAGGCACAACCCAATTGAATCGAATGCCAACATGCGAGACAGATAAGGTGTCGCGAGACCAGATTATGACCCATTCCCATTCTTTTAACTCCTTTTAAAGTGCATGCTTATAGACAAGTTTAAATGTAATCCGACACGTGACACACGCACACCGCGAGACAAATTCAAGCAAGACAAACTAGGGTGTGAGGGGTTTAGCGAGTAGGAACAAAATACAACCAAACTCCTACATTTAACGTTTATTAATAGCTTGTTATGATCAGTTTCTTATAACCTGTTTATGTAGTATCCATGGTCGACAATTGGCTGACAATAAAGTTACTAAAGTAGTTTAAACACACGACTTTCCAACAGTTTACATGGCGCATGCGTTTTTATTATTTTATGTGGGGTTCATGATCAATTTAACGAGGAAATCAAGCGAATGATAGCATGGTTCACATGGTCCAAAACAGAAACAATAGTCGTTATATATATTTCATATCTCATGTTTTAGAACAGATTATAATCACACCTATATTCCCTTCATATAAGTTATATTATTGATGAAATATTTGGATTAAGTTTTAAGTCTTATACGTATGAATGTTTTTCATAATTCAGTAAAACACAAGGACGGTATAAGTGATACCTCTAGTACGATTTAAAACGGATGACACAAGGACCACGAACCCTTTCTAACCCACTCGCCATACGATCGCACATCACCACTGAGACACCACCAAGTCGTTTTCCAACAAGTTAGAGCACAAAAGTCATCCGATCACCAACAAGCTACCACCTTCGTTACCTCTTGATTTCTTGGAGAGAAAAAGAATAGGGCTGCCGTCACTTTGTTTTTAGCGTTTGAATGTTTGAAAGAATACGGCAACAGAAAAGAAAAATGTATGATCGGCCTAATAAGAAGACATGTAATGGGCTTTTAATTTTGGTAAATTTCTTAAATGGTGGACTATGATTTGGGTCATTCAAAGGTTGATTTTTTTTTTCTTAAAATGAAGATTACAAATTGGTACAGAATTTTGGCTATGTCATTTCCACTTAGGTGGGGATTAAATTTAATATATGTGTACATTTGTTTTCTTTGCTTAATTATTAAAGTTTAATACATAAGGCATAACCGGATTTAGATGTCGTGATGTTTTAAACGTCATTTTATGATATTGGAGATCAAGGGGTATTCTGGGTATTTTACGCATTCAAGATTTTTGGGTTTTACATTATGGCATTACAACTGCTCTTGCTAAATTAAGACTGCTCTTGAAGTTCAATGGATAATATGCTAAGTATTTAAGACTACTTGTGGAATGATAAGACTACTGGAACAAACTTAGTACTGCTGAAGAATTACAAGGAATATACGCTAAGTGTGTTAGTGTTGCTAGTACAAACTTAGTGTTGGTAGTACAAAGTTGCAACTGCTGAAGAGTTAATGCTGCTAGAGTTATAATTAATGTTGTTCAGTCAAAGTTAAGACTGTTAGAGTATTTGTTAGTCGGTTTATGTTTATAGTAAGTCGTGTGTTTCAAGTTTTGTATAGGATAAGTATAGAAACGATTTGACATACTTTCCTTAGAATTGTAAGCCGACTAGGACTCCTTAGTCTATAAAAGGAGGTCCTAGGGTATAGAGTTAGATATGACTTTTATAGAGTTTACGCGATTCTTTATAGAGTTTATAGCTTCAAGGTTGTATAACCGTAATACTGTTGAGTATTCGTATTATCATCAATAATATTGAAGCTTTGTTTCTTTGTTAAATTGTGTTCTTGTGTTTACAGTTACATTGAAAGTTCCTCTTAATATTGAATAATAGATTCCGCACAGTATTTGATAAACTCAAGACAGTTTCTATTCTAGTTGTGTTAGATTTATCTAGCATAGCTAAACCTTTTCAAGCTAAGTGAACTCGATCAAGTGTTCAACTGGGATCAACATATCCCCCCACTTGAACTTTACTTGTCCTCAAGTAAACCTTAGATTAAACTTATGAATATGTATCCTAAACATCATCTAGGATTTTTATAGTTAAGCACTCATTTATTTAATCTCAATTGCACAACCAAACACCTCACGAAATAGGAAAATGGAATCATTAAATCACTTAACTAATCTATGTGGTAACATTTAAGTAGTTCGCTCAATTGCCCGGTCGTGACGAATATTCTTTCATAAACGTGGCAAGGATACACATCTCCACCACTAAAGCTAAGGAGTAACGAGTCTAAAGCGGTAAATTAGTTTATTTATGATAAGGCTTAATGGTTAAACCGGACTTTGTTCAAACATCTCCTACACAAACTTAATAGTTCGCTGGTGTGAGCCCTTGATTCCTCAAACAACGGATGGTCACTAATGTTTATCTCGGTTCGTTAGCACTTTAGTCTCCTAATGGATGGTCACCAAGACACACTCCAGATCACTGGCGCGTCATTCGATTAGTCAAAAACTCGGATGGTCACTACCTTATTCATGCACTTGACATTCTCACTAAGCCATTATGTTGGGAATTAAACCAACAGTTAGTACTGCCAGGTATAAAGTTACAACTGCTGGAGATTAACACTAACAGTACTAAGTCAATTAGTACTGCTAGTACAGAAGATTAGTACTGCTCAAGTGAGATACATCAAAGATCTAATCATTGACCTGTATGTTAGTACTGCCAGGTATAAAGTTACAACTGCTGGAGATTGCTGGAGATTAACACTAACTGTACTAAGTCAATTAGTACTGCTAGTACAGAAGATTAGTATTGCTTATGTGACGAAGACAGACGAGTGAAGAGATAACTATATAAAAGTTTTAGTGTATATTCTATATAGTTAGAGTTATACGTATATTATGCTTGATATAGTTATCTTGTAAAGGACTCCTTGTGCTATAAAAGGAGGTCTTAGGTTAGAGTTAATGTACGTATCTATGTGAAAGCTTCAAGGTTGTTAAACCCTAGTGATAGTCGAAGATCACTCGTATTATAATCAATAATATTGAAGCTATTTGGTTGTTTATTCATTGTGTTCAGACTTCCACTGTGTCATACATACAATCATATACATCACAACACACATAATCTTCTAAGTGCTTTGTAGTAAATTCCGCGTGCTACTTAGCATATACTCAAAGTATCTCTAACACAAGGAGTGTGTTTAGATCCTCTCAAGTGGTATCAGAGACAGGTTCTGGTACTTTGAATTAGAAGATCCAAAAGAACTTTTTCTCTTTCAACTAGGAAGATGGACATGGAAACTTCATAAACCTCAATCCTTGCCAAACTCCCAATGCTCAAACAAAATGAATATGATCTCTGGAGGCTCAGAATTGAGCAGTACTTCATGGTGCAAGATTATGCACTATGGGATATCATTATGCATGGTGATTCAATTAAACCAATAACTTATGAAGAAACACTTGCTGATGGCTCCAAAACTACTAAACTCAACACTGAACTAGTTATCAATGATGAAAGGATTAAGAAGAAGAATGATCTCAAAGCCAAAAGTCTATTACTCATGGCAATTCCCAATGATCAGGTGTTGAAATTCAGTCATTATGAGACTGCAAAGACTCTTTTTGCAGCAATTGTAGGGAGGTTTGGTGGTAATGAAGCCACTAAGAAGGAATAAAGAAAACTGTTGAAGCAAAGCTATGAGAATTTTAGTGCCACAAGCACTATGACTCTTGATCATGTCTTTAACAAGCTTCAGAGGATTGTTAGCCAACTTGTTAGTTTGAAGATAGTGATTCCACAAGAAGACCTAAACATGAAGTTTCTCAATAGCTTGTCTACTGAATGGAACACCCATGTTGTTGTTTGGAGCAACAAGCCTGAACTGGAGAAGATGACACTTAATGAGCTGTACAACAATCTTAAGATTGTAGAGCAAAAAGTGAAAAAGATAGGAAGCACCAGTTCTGTGTCTGGAAACATGGCATTCTTGTCATCCCCTAGCAATAGCAGTCCTAAGGATGATCAATATGTTTGTACTGCTAGCCCTAAAGTTAGTAATGCTAGTGTAAAAACTAGCACTGCTAGCTTGAGTGATGAAACTATATATGCTTTTCTGTCATAGCAATCCAGTGGGTCTCAAATCTACAATGAAGATCTTCTTCAAATTGATGAAGATGACTTGGAAGCAATGGACTTGAAGTGGCAAATGGCTTTGATAAGCATTAGGGGAAAGAAGTACTTTCAAAGGACTAGAACGAAGCTTACTCTCAATGGAGGTGATGTTGCTGGCTATGACAAATCCAAGGTGGAATGTTATAACTGTCACAAGATGGGACATTTTGCCAGAGAATGCAGAAGCCCTAGACAACAGGACAACAAAGGTAAAGGGTACAAAAGTCAGCAGGGAAACAGGAGAACAGTGATTATGGAAGAGACTTCTTCCAAAGCAATGGTAGCTGTTGATGGAGCTGGCATTGACTGGAGCTTCATGGAAGAAGAGGAGGAACCAACCAACTTTGGATTGATGGCCTTCTCGGACTCAGAGGTACATGAAGTTAAAAAGTGTTCAACTTCTTGTCCAGCTTTGAAAGATTATGAGTCACTTAAGAAACAATATGATAATCTTAGAATAGAATTTAATGAAGTAAACTTTAGTCTTTCAAATCATAAAAGAGGAATAGCTGTTTTAGAAGAGAAACTTACTTTTTATAGACAAAATGAAGCAAAATTTTACAGAAGATATAGCTGTCTTAAAAAGAGATTTGCAACTTAGAGATGATAAGATAAGTGGGCTTAAGTATGAACTAGAAAAGCTTAAGAAAGAAAAGGAAAACATACAGTTGAGTGTTGATACTCTTGAGTATACATCAAAAGGAATTCAAAAATTAATAGAGAGTCAACTGGTGAATAAAGCTAAATCTGGCCTAGGATATAAGTCTGTTGCACCTCCCAATAGAGGAATGTTTGTACCCCCATGCATTGACTTAGCTCATACAGGCTTAGATTAATTTAAGGATGTTGAATTTCCTGGATATGGTCCTAAAACCAATGAGAGTCCTACTAAATTGGTTAAGGATGAGGATTCTTTTGAAAGTGCAAGTGATACATCTTTAGTTGAAGAAGTTGTGTCTGCGGTTAAAAGCAATGAAGTTGTGTCTGAGAATAAGTCTGAGGTTAAGATAGAAGTAAAAAGTGCTCCTAAAGTGGTTAGAAATGAAAATATAAAAACAGTTAGGAATACTATTAGATATGCTGAGATGTATAGATCTACAAACAGATCTTTAGTTCCTAGGGGCAATCAAAGGAACTGTAATAATTTAAAATCTCAATTGCTTGGTGATGAGTTTGTTATGCAAAATAAAGTATGTTTTGTGTGTGGTAATTTTGATCATTTGGTTGCAAACTGTGACTCAAACCCATGGAAAAAGAAGGTTTTTGGAAATTCTAGGGTGTATGGGAATACAAATGCTAGAGTGAATCAAAACAGTCCTACTAGATTGACTCACCCTAATGTTAAGATGACACCCAGAGCAGTTATGTTGAAGTCTGGCATCAAATCATTTTCTACGGCTAGACCAAACAAGTGTTTTAATAACAAACAAACTGTTTCAAGTGTAAAACCATATTCAAATCATTACAATCATGCACAAACACTTAATAGGCCCTTTTACAAGAAAACAACATTGAATAATCAAACATGGATGTCTAATGTCAAATCTGCTAAGCCATCAGTTTCTACTGCTAGGCCTATGAATGTTTTAAATCAATTTCTACTGCTAGGCATATGAATGTTTTAAAGGGTCAATGGGGCAATGCTATGAACGCCTCAACACGTTGGGTATGGAAACCTACCAAACCCATTGGTGCATCAATGACTTTCAATAAATATAATTATATTGATGCACGAGGCAGATCCAAGTCAGTGATGGCTAGGCTCCCCAAAAGGAACTAATTCCTTTATTTTATGTGCAGGAACATCCTACAAATGATGGAGAAGATAGACGGTACTCAGATAGTGGATGTTCAAGGCACATGTATGGTAACATGTCATACCTTTCAGATTTTTCAGCTCTGGATGGAGGACCTATTATCTTTGGAGTTGGTGTTGGTGGTAGGATTACTGGTAAAGGTATTATTAAAACTGGTAATCTTGACTTTGAAAATGTGTATTTTGTACCAGAGCTTATGTATAACCTTTTTAGTGTGTCACAAATTTGTGAAAAACAGAACCAGGTTCTTTTTAACTGTCTTATTCTTTCTCTTGATTATAAGCTACCTAATGAAAGTCAAGTATTGCTTAAAATCCCTAGAAAGGGTAAGACATACACTGTTTACATGAATAAGCTTGTTCCTAAAGAAGGTCTTACTTGCCTTGTTGCAAAAGCCACATTGGATGAGTCAATGTTGTAGCATAGAAGGCTTGGTCATGTAAATTTCAAAACCATTAATAAGATTGCTAAATATGGTTTGGTAAGAGGTTTACCCAATAAAAAATTTTAAAATGACCAAACCTGTGTTTCTTGCCTCAAGGGTAAACAACACAGAACTTCTTTTAAGCCCAAGGTTCATAACTCTAATTCTCAAGCTTTATACATGCTTCATATGGACTTGTTTGGTCCTACTTCTGTTAATAGCTTGAATCATAAAAGTTATTGTCTGGTTATTACTGATGATTATTCCAGGTTTACATGGGTTTTCTTTTTGAGAACTAAGGATGAAACTAGTGAGACACTTAGGTCCTTTATAATTGAGGTAGAAAACCTAGCTGATAAGAAGATAAAAATAATCAGATGTGATAATGGGACAGAATTTCAAAACAGAGTTATGGATGAGTTTTGCAAAGAAAAGGTTATTAAAAGAGAATTTAGTGTAGCTAGAACCCCACAACAAAATGGAGTAGCTGAAAGAAAGAATATGACACTAATAGAGGCTGCTAGAACTATGTTAGCTGACTCTAAGTTACCTATCTCATTTTGGGCTGAAGCAGTTAGTACTGCTTGTTATGTTCAGAACAGGGTTTTAGTGGTACAACCACATAATAAGACTGCTTATGAACTTTTCAGAGGTAGAACCCCTGCCTTAAGTTTTATGAGACCTTTTGGTTGCCATGTCACTATTCTCAATACCAAAGACCAATTAGGGAAGTTTGATGGGAAATCAAATGAGGTTTTTTTTTTGGTTATTCTTTGCATAGTAAAGCTTTTAGGGTGTATAATAATAGCACCAGACATGTAGAGGAAAATTTGCACATTAAGTTTCAAGAAAATATACCAAATGTTTCAGGTGGTGGTCCAGATTGGATTTTTGATATTGATAGGTTTTCAGAATCTATGAATTATGTGCCTGTTACAGATACAAATACTAATGATAATGCAGGTTCAGAAGATTCTGATGAAGATCATATCTTAGATGCCTATTTTGGAAGACAGTCAATTATGTGTTTCTTCTTAAAAGGATGATGATAGAGAGAAGAATGCTGGTGAAAACAGTGGACAAGATAGTAAAGAAACAAAAGTTCCCAAAAGCAGTACAAATGGAGTTAGTACTGCTGAGCCAAATGGTCCTACTTCTGGTTCATGTCATACTACTGCTCCACAAATGGATTCTTTTGATATATTTGGAGCTGGTTTGCACGACACTCCCATTAACTATGAATTTCCTTCTACTCCCCAAACTACAGTTCACAAGAATCATCCACTTGCTATTGTGATTGGAGATGTACAATCTGGTGTGAAGACTAGAAGACAGACACAAGATCCAGATCATCATGGTTTCCTCAATGTTGTATATGAAGAAAAAGACCATGAAGATAAGAATGAATGTCTGTTTGTGTGTTTCCTATCACAAATAGAACCAAAGAATATGCTCAAGGCATTAGAAGACTCAAGCTGGGTTGAAGCAATGGAAGAAGAACTGCTTTAATTCAAGATTCAGAAAGTATGGGTCTTAGTTGATTTGCCAAAGGGTATGAGGGTTATTGGTACTAAGTGGGTATTCAGAAATAAGAAATATGAAAGAGGTATGGTGATAAAGAACAAGGAAAGGCTTGTGGCTTAAGGCTATACTCAGGAAGAGGGAATTGATTATGAAGAAGTTTTTGCACCTGTTGGAAGAATTGAGGCAATAAGGCTTTTTCTAGCTTATGCTTCATTCATGGGTTTCATGGTCTACCAGATGGATGTGAAGAGTGCTTTCCTATATGGCACTATTGATGAGGAGGTTTATGTTTCTCAACCTCTAGGTTTTATTGACCTTGATCATCCTGACAAAGTATACAAGGTGGTGAAAGCTCTCTATGGCTTGCATCAAGCTCCAAGAGCTTGGTATGGAACTTTGGCTACTTATCTATTGAAGAATGGGTTTCATAGAGGCAAGATTGATCAGACTCTTTTTATCAAGAAAAACAAGGGTGATATCTTACTGGTTCAAGTATATGTGGATGATATCATCTTTGGTTCTACCAAGAAGGAAATGTGTGAAGAGTTTGGAAAGTTAATGAAGGATCAGTTCCAGATGAGCTCTATAGGTGAGCTTACTTTCTTTTTGGGACTACAAGTACAGTAGAAACCAGAAGGAATATTTATCTCTCAAGATAAATATGTAGCTGAAATATTAAGGAAGTTTCAGTTCACAGATGCTAAAGTTGCTAGCACACCTGCTGATAAGGAGACACATTTGCTTTTGAAAGAAAAAAGTGGTGAAGCAGTGGATGTACACACATACAGGTCCATGATTGGATCTTTGATGTATCTCACATCATCCAGACCTGATATTATGTTTGCAGTATGTGCTTGTGCAAGATTTCAAGTCACTCCCAAGGTGTCTCATTTGAATGCAGTGAAGAGAATATTTAGGTATCTCAAAGGTCAACCAAACTTAGGTCTATGGTATCCTAAAGACTCTCCATTTGATTTGGTAGCATATTCAGACAGTTATTATGCTGGTGCTAGTATGGATAGGAAGTCTACAACTAGTGGTTGTCAGTTTCTGGGATGTAGATTTATCTTATGTCAGTGCAAAAAGCAAACTATGGTGGCCACTTCTATAATTGAAGCTGAATATGTGGCTACTGCTAGTTGTTGTGCTCAGGTTCTTTGGATTTAGAATCAGTTACTTGATTATGGGTATAATTTCTTGAACACAATAATTTTCATAGACACTAGCAGTACAATGTGTATAATTTAAAATCCAGTTCAACATTCAAAAACTAAACACATTGAAATTAGACATCACTTTATAAGAGACTGTAATGAAAAGAAGTTAGTTCAAGTTGTCAAAATTCATACAGATGACAACTTTGCTGACTTATTAACTAAAGGTTTTGTTGTGGGGAGGTTTCAGTACTTGGTTACGGGTATTGGAATGCTTAACCCTTAAACGTTCAATGTCCAAGTGTTTTTGTTATAAAAAGGATTTAGTACTTCTAGGTATGTCTCATGAAACTGCTATGTATAGTTTGTACTATTTGTATAATTTTGGTACTACTTATATAAAAATGTTAGTCAATTTTGATAACTGTCAAATAGAAAATACTTTGTCTTGTGTTTTCTTTGGTTATGGACTAACAATTGCAGGTTGAATAATTAAATTGCTGGAGTTTGTGAATTAAGTGCATTGGAAAGTATGGTGCTTTGGAACTTGAAGTGTGTGATCTTAGCACACAACAAATGGTAACTGGTTCACCATCTCTAACCCACATCAAGAACCAACTAGTCCAGAGCAAACGGTTTCTGGTAAAGACTTCTCAAATCCGTTTATGGTTGATAATTTACCAAAAACTATATGGTAATCAACTTACCATACTTCACAGGAAAGAGTTGGCTAGTCCAAAGCAAACGGCTCTTGGTAAAGACACATCAAATCAGTTGATAGCTGATAGTTTGCTAAAAACTATAAATGGGCAGTAATGTTTTCAAATCAAATATTGAGTTTATAGTGCTCTTTTAAAAATTTTGCTCAAAAGTTTATACTGCTCTTTGAAATTTTTTGATAAACAGTTTGTACTGCAAGTTCAAACTGGCTTTGGTACTTAGTCTATGTTCTATGATTCACCTCTCTCAGGAGGTAAATCATCTGGAAGTGATGAGAGCAGTTTGAAACTAGAAAGAATTGATGGAAACTTGTACAACTTGTCACATTGGAGGTTGAGCTCAAGAATCGTAAGTTCAAGTTCAAGTGATGGTGAGAATTCTTCCAAACAGGGGAGGAAAATTGCTCATTTTGATATTCAGTTGTTTCAAGATGATTATGTGACTCAGGGGAGGCTAAGCAATAGCAAAAGAAAAGGGCTCATAAAAAGAAGAGAAGATTCAAAGAATAATTCATACAGAGCAGAATCAAAGACTGATTGATACTGATGAAGTTAAGTAAAGAATGATTGATACTGATGAAGTTAAGTGCTCGAGTGCTTGCTATTATGGTTTCTTCAATGCTTAAATGTGAAGAAAATACTGAAGTGATTCAAAATCAGAGATAAATGTTGGAAAGAATTCCCCCCATCATCAATGTTGGAATTTAATTCAAGAAACTTAATGATTTTCACAAAAATCATAAGTTTAGGGAAAGATTGTTGGGAATTAAAACAACAGTTAGTACTGTCAGGTATAAAGTTACAACTGCTGGAGATTGATGGAGATTAACACTAACAGTACTAAGTCAATTAGTACTATTAGTAAAGAAGATTAGTACTGCTTATGTGATGAAGACAGAAGAGTGAAGAGATAAATATAGAAAAGATTTAGTGTATATTCTATATAGTTAGAGTTATACGAATATTGTGCTCGATATAGTTATCTTGTAAAGGACTCCTTGTGCTATAAAAGGAGGTCCTAGGTTAGAGTTAATGTACGTATCTGTGTGAAAGCTTCAAGGTTATTAAACCCTAGTGATAGACGAAGATCACTCGTGTTATAATCAATAATATTGAAGCTATTTGGTTGTTTATTCATTGTGTTCATACTTCCACTGTGTCATACATACAATCATATACATCACAACACACATAATCTTATAAGTGCTTTGTAGTAAATTTCGCGTGCTACTTAGCATATACTCAAAGTATCTCTAACACAAAGAGTGTGTTTAGATCCTCTCACATTACCATATCCGGATGCTCGAATGCTAACAGCGAATACAGTAACTTGGTAAAGGTAAGGATAATATTTTGGGAAATACATAAAAATTGGTGTAAAAATAAAATAAACAAACAAATACATTTAGTCCATACAGATGTGGTTAACTACTTCCCGACCTTCCCTTGAAAATGACATAAATCATACAATAACTCACGCTTTAACACGAAAACTCACACTTTATAGGGTAGACATGAATTAGACTCAATGACATCTTATTCAAAGAATAAACCTTAGTGGCGTTCCCATAATGGCCAAATCCCTTACAATCCATAAATATAGTACAACAAATAGTGGCGATATCTCCACTAATATATAACTTTACTTTAGGCTCCCATTTATATCAACTTTACTACACAATAATCATGGTGACTTGGTGGTGGTGGTGGTGGTGATGGTGCGACGGTGAAGGTAGAGATAGAGAGAGAGAGAGATGGAAAGAGCTTTTCTATTCTCACACACTAGAATCACACATACAAGTGAGACTTGTTTGGTTACATATACCCTCCAATGCCTTGTGGGCTTGGAATGGGCCTTAGTTCTCTTGGGCTTGACTATATAAGACTTAACCTATTTGCACTAAACAAGTAGCCTATTAGATTACTTCCCATAGCCCGTTACTGGACTCTTACATATTCTATATAAATGTTACATAGTTCCTAAATATAGAATGACCATCACTTCTATTACTTTATCCTAAAAGTAATGCTAACAATCTCCCCCTGAAGGATGTCATTCTTTAGTTGTCTTGGATGAGTTGTTGTGAATTGGTCTTCTTTAATTTTATTCTGAATTCATTCTTGACTTTGTTTGATTAGATATTCGACTTTGAATAAACATTGTCTTTATCTTGATTTCTTTGTCTTGAACTTTCCTCATTTGAGCTTTGATGATGATGTTGATTGTTGCGCATGTATAAGTTTATGATGGTGATGTTGTCGATGTAAGTGGTTGTACACGTCATGTGGTTTCATCTTTTGTACCTGCATACAAAGGTTAGTTCATAATCGCGTAACTTCAATTGATTATAGTGAGCTTCTTCTTAGATAATTCACTTCAATTGTTAACCACTAAACTTAATTCATGAAGAATTAACGAAGTGACCTGCTGTCAGCGCTGTTTGGTGTTGACACTGGCAAGGTTTCCATTCAATCATTGTGGACTCACATAAGTAATACCACTCGTGAATGTTCTTGGCAAGATTACTATGTTCTGCGAAGGACTCTAAAGATGTACATTTTGTGTTCTAAGTGTTGAACAACAAATGTAGGTTTTGGAACGTGTCCTAAGAGATTTTATGAATTGAATCTCATTTAGCTCTAGATTTAATTTGTGCGTTTTAATTTAGTAAGCGGAGGCTTGAGCAGAGTGCCACCTTTTCAATATTAACACATCTCGGAGTGAGAGGTCAATAGATTACGTGTTTATCTCTGTGAGAAATGAAACAAGTATCTGTTGAGAGAAACTTGAGTGGCTGGGAAGGGTTGTGCATTGCATCACTAGGTCCATGATGTATGTCTTCAATATCTTAACCATCTTTGTGATTAGAGATAGATTATGTATTGACCCGGTTTCTGTCCTAAGTTTATGTATGGCTATTTCTTTTCACCCTTTCATTAACTTTTTCTTTTTAATTCTTCAACTCCTTATTTCCCTTTTTATCAATTACTCCTTTTTTCTCATCATACCTAAGGACTTCTACACTATCTAGTGGATTGTCCCAGGGTAGATCCTTCCAGATATGGCTGAATCATGGGATAATACCTAAACTTAACCTCCTTATATCTTCATAAGCATTAGAATTGGTTTTGGTTTGTTGAAAGTTTCACAGCCTTTAAATCAATTTGAAAATCACAATGTGTTTGTGAAAACTTGTTTTAGTCACACATTGATTGATTTTGATTTGAAGTACTACTCCCCCTACACATGTGCTTTAAAAGATTTTATGAACAAATGCTTCACGATACATGTTAGGCTCTTGTTACCACTTGTTAAAGTTTGTGCAAATGGTGGTTTGAGTAAAAACACCTTTTAAAGTTAGTGAATTATTCTAATAAGACTAGACTTTGTGAGACATGCTTACGTGGACTAGTTAAAGAGATACATTATTAGCTTTTAGGTGATAACTAGCTCTAATAACTAACTTGAAGTTATTACCCGTCCCGGTGCAAGTCTATTCGAAATAATCACTTTTTGAGTAGAGCGAAATGATTTTAAGATTCATGGTATATATCACGAATTCATATGATCACATTTTAATCACGTTTTTCTCCCCCTAAAAAATAGCATAGCATGATATTTTTTTAATATTAACGATGTTTTTGAAAAGCATTTGGAGAGATAACAGATTCGTTAAGCATGAAAAATTTGTTTTTGAAGTTTATACTCTCTCGTTATAAAAGCATTTTTGTTTGAACAGCAGTTCAAGCTTTAAGTTCTTGAGAAAGTTAACTTCAAGCACGAAAATATTTTTGATGTTATACCATTAGGGACTAAAAATTCCTTTGTGGTAAAGGCATTTTTGAAAACAGGTGCTAAAGTTGGTATTTTTTGTTGAAATCTTTTCATTTAAAAAATGTGTTTTTCAATAGAAAAGAGTTTCATTTTTTAAAGCTTGATTTATGTACTAAAATCTTTTCCGTTTGTTTATACTCGAACATAATGTAAAAAGATTTTATATTGAAGTACGAGTTCAAAGCTGAGGTACTTAGAAGTAATTGGAATTTTGAAAAATTTAAAAGATTTTTGACAATCTAAAAAATTTGAATAAATTTTTCAAAAAGCAAGAAGCTTTCTATTCGTTTTCTTTTTAGCAAAGAGTGCACTGATGCGTACAAAATTCGCTTTTTTTAAATTCGAGTTACAGTCTGTCATTTAACTGCAAGTCATTTTAAAGTCCTTGTTTCGAAATCTTTTCGAGGTGATATACCCGGACTTTCTTTTAAAAGATTTATACACTGTTGTGTGTGCATAATTCATAATGAATAAAAAATTTATGAAAATAAAAGATATTTTTGATTTTTGAATTTTTGGATGTTTTTGTAATTTTGAGGTTTTCTATTGTTTTTAGATTTTTTAAACTTTTTATATTTTTGTATTTGATTTTGTGGGTTTTTCAAATTTTGTTTTTAGTTTTTCAAAAATATTTACAGATAATCGGAGACTTTTGTTTTTGAAGAAAAATATCCTAAAATGATTCGAGAAGACTCTCTAAATTTTATGGAGTTAGGCTTCGCATTCCAATTTGATGAACTAGATACTTGAACCTTTCTTTTGGAAGGGCTTTAGTAAATAGATCTGCGAGTTGGAATTCAGTCCTTACGAAATATAATTCAACAATACCTTGTTCCACACGCTCTTTGATGAAATGGTAACGAACTGCAATGTGTTTTGTACTCGAGTTTAGTACATAATTGCATGAGATGGCGATGGCACTATTCGAATCGCAATACAAAGGTATTTTGTTGAAGTTAAAGCCATTTTGGGGGTGTGACATTCTTTCAGCTGTGTGCGCATCCAAATTACTTGAGCACAACACGCTGATAGAGATTGTTGGGTCGTATATTTGAATTGATAAGACAAAACATATGAAAGATGAAGGACTTAAGAAGACAAAGGATGAATTCTTCAAATGATGAAGAGATTACAGAAGATCTTTTAAAAAGTTAGGAAATATCCTTTGTAACCCTAATGTCTCTATTATATAAAGAGACATAGGGCATTAGTTTTTAAGGGTGTCAAGATGTAAACACTAGAAAGTATGTGTGTGTACTAGGCGTGGGGTCTAATGTATACGCCTAGGGTTAGTGTTTTGTTAAGCCTCAAGGATCTTATGATTTCTGTTACTGTTGAGTAACCGTACTACAATTGATCAAGTAGTATTAGGGCTTATCGTGTTTGTAATTGTATTATTATGAAGATGATGACGAAGAAACCTTATTACAATAACATTGATATTTTGTTTAATCCGCTTCGAATATTGTTAATCTTTGTTATTGTTATCCCTAGTGCTCTAAACGATCTTCACAATTGGTATCAGAGCTTGGGGAGCTCGTGATCTAGGGATTATACAAGGTTTTAGTCGAAGAAAGAAGAACAAAATCGACTTTGGTTTTATTTTCGTAACTTTCTGCACTGTTGTTTTTAAAAGTCGATATCTTATTCGTTAACCATTGGATCTTAACGAAATTTTTACTTAAGGTTCTTTGTACATCAAGGTAGATTCTCACTGGAGGGATCTTCAATCTGAGTATTTGTTTAGAATATATAGATCGTCAAAGTCTGCTGCAGAAAGGTTTTTCAGAAAATCGGTTTTTAGGGTATTGTTTTCTGATTTCCTTATACGTATGGTCTACATCAACATGGTAGTCGATTTAAATTGATGCCTTGTTATCTCTTTGTACTTTAGAAACTAAACACTAGGTTTTTCATGTTAATCGATTATTAGGGTTTAAAAATTTTAGGGTTTCGTTCTTGAACAGTTCTATGATCGATTACCTTAGGATTTTACTGATTGGGAATAGTTTTTAGAAACCCTATTCGCCACTGTATATTGAAGATGATAGTGGTCGTGGATATTGATTATGAGAGAGAAGGACATGCTGCTGGGTTGTGTGATGTCTAGTTCATGTTATTGGTTTGATGTTCTTTAATTCGATTGATGTTCTGTTGTTACTGGAGCTCATTGGAAGGTTAGTACTGCAATTTAATAGTTAGCACTGCTTGATAATTTTAGTACTGCTATGCTTCATGATAAGGTAACGTTAGTACTGCTTATGATAACTTAGTACTGTCAAATATCAAGTTAGTACTGCTCGTGATTTACTTTAGTACTGCTGGTTATTGACATGATAGTACTGCCAGTTCTAAATGAATTAGTACTGATTCCTTATCTTAATACTGCTCTTGAAAACTTCGTACTGTTCGTTGTGATGTTACTGCTGCCACTTGATTTATACTACTGCTCGAACAAAGTCTGATTGTGATGCTTAAGGTTTTCAGTTTGTATTGCTACTTAAATTCAGCTTTTTGGTTTTATTCAAGTAAGCTACATATATAAAGTTATTGGTCAATCATTCTCATGGGTACTTGTTTGATTTGGATTCACATGCTTGATATACAAGGTTTTTCTATGGCATGCTATACGAAGGTTTAGGATGAGTTATTAAGGGTTTTTAATAGTCGACATGCTTGGAAAAGATTTAAGGGTTGTTTGAAACCCTATTATGGAATCTGGATTAAAAGTACATGGTTAAGGTTCTCGGTTGGATAAAGACACACACATGAAGATGTTTGGTTTTGTTTAATGGTTGGTTATGACCTGGTGTTACAAATGGTCAGGTTTATTTAAAGTAGTTATCATGTTCATGTTAAGGGTAAGATTTATACTTTCTACATGGTTCCTCCTTATCAACCAAAGAACCGATCTTCATTATTACTACTGCTTGGTCACAAATATTATTGTAGTCATTTTTAGTAAGCTATTTGGTGCTCGTTCATGGATGGTACTACATGGTATTTGTTGCTATGGTGGTTTGTTATTTGAAAAGTTCTTATGGTTACTACATTCACCATTCGATGGGAAGGTTTTTACAACTGCTAGTTGTTATTACTACTCCTGGTTTAGGTTTCTATTGTCTTGAGTTCATTCTTAGTAAGCGTTTTGGTGTTATTCATGGAGGGTAATTCGAGACATTGGAAGACTGGATTGGAAGTATGATAGTGGTTTGTGGTTGTCGAAATCAAAGTTGCATTTACTTAGACTCACCTAGTTGATTATGACAAAAAGGGGAAGAAGTACATTGAAGCTCTCGAACTTGAGGATCCTTGGTGGTATAGCATGGATTAAGGGATCTCTGTTTCTTTCATATATATTAGCTTCAGGGGAAGTTCGTGTTTATTTTGGTTTTGTCATTATCAACTAGGGGAAGATTTTCGGGTCGTATATTTGAGTTGATAAGACAAAATATACGAAAGATGAAGGACTAAAAAAGAAAAAGGATGAATTCTTCAAATGATGACAAGGTTACAGAAGATCTTTTAAAAAGTTAAGAAATATCCTTTGTAACCCTAATGTCTCTATTATATAAAGAGACATAGGGCGTCAGTTTTTAAGGGTGTCAAGATGTAAACACCAGAAAGTGTGTATGTGTGTACCAGGCGTGGGCTCTAATGTATACGCCTAGGGTTAGTGTTTTCTTAAGCCTCAAGTATCTTATGATTACTATTACTGTTGAGTAACAATACTACGATTGATCAAGTAGTATTGGGGCTTATCGTGTTTGTAATTGTATTATTATGAAGATGATGACGAAGAAACCTTGTTACAATAACATTGTTGTTTTGTTTAATCTGATGCATATATTGTTAATCTTTGTTATTGTTATTCCTAGTGCTCTAAACGATCTTCACATAGATATATACTCAACTTCTACAGTGGAAAGTGCGGTACAATATTGTTTCTTTGAAGACCAGCTTACTAGTTTTTCTCCCAAAAATTCAGCTCCTCTAGACATACTTTTTGCTGTGTCTCTACAACCTGCAAGGTCAACATCTGAAAAAGCCATGAGATCGAATCCAGATCCTTTCGGATACCAAATATCTATGTCAACGGACATACGAAGGTATCGAAAGATTCTTTTTACCTCTTTGAGGTGATTCTCTGTAGGCTTAGCCAGAAATCGTGCTAATAAACATACAACAAAATGAATATCTGGTTGACTGGTTGTTAGATACATGAGAGAACCAATCATGCTCCGATACGTGTAGCCATTGGGGTACTAGAAGGATCACATTTCTCCATTCCATGTTTCTTAAGGATTTCAAAGCTATATTTGTGTTGATTTAGAAAGATACCAGTTGGGATTTGATGAATTTGAAGTCCAAGAAAGTATTTTAGTTCCACCATCATTGACATCTCAAATGATGTCATCCACATAAATATGAACAATCAAGATGTCATTGTGGTATTTTCTTGTAAAAAGAGTTGGATTCAACAATACCTTTTGTGAAATTGTTCTGAAGTAAGAATGAAGATAGTTCATCATACCATGCCCGTGGAGCCTGTTTTAGACCATAGGTAGCCTTCTTTAGCTTGTATACGTAGTCTGGATTTTCCATATTCACAAAGCCTTCGGGTTAACCTATATAAACCTCTTCTTTGATACTGTCGTTCAAGAACGCTATCTTGATATCCATTTGATAGACCATGATGTTCTTGTAAGCTGCGTAGGCTAGAAAAATCTAAACCGCTTCTATTCTTGCCACTGGCGCGTATGATTCTTCAAAATCTATCCCTTTTTCTTGAGAATATCCTTTAGCCACTAGACGAGCTTTGTTGCAAATTACAGTTGTTGGGAATTAAAGCTTCCAAGGTGTTAATGTTGCTCATGTGATTAAGACTGCTCAGGTATTACAAAGAAAATGCTCTAAGTCATTACTAATACTGATTATATAGTTACTGCTGCTTGTGAAGGTTAAGACTGCTAGTGTATATTATAACTGTTGAGAACTTCAAGGAAATATACACTAAGTGGTTAATGCTACTAGAAGAAAACTTAGTGCTGCTAGTACTAAGTTACAGCTGCTGAAGACATAATGCTGCCAGATTACAAAGTTAGTACTGCTAAGTGTTTATTAGTGCTGCTGGAGTATTAGAGTCGGTTAGATTTTTATAGAATGTTTAGATAAGTATAGAAAAGATTATTTAAAGATTTATCTTGTATAGAAAGTTATTGCAAGCCGACTAGGACTTCGTAGTCTATAAAAGGAGGTCCTAGGGCATTGAGTTATACACGTATTATTCATAGCTTCAAGGTTGTAAAACCCTAATACTAAGAGAGTATTCCTATTAATAATATTGAAGTTGTTTGTTTGTTTATTCTTGTGTGATTGTTCTTCTTAATACTATTGTTTAAATTCCGCATAAACCTTAGAAATTCAATATAGTTTCTATACTAGTTGTGTTAGTTTACCTAGCATAACTAAACCTTTACAAGCTAAGGGAATTCTATCGATTATACAACTGTGATCAACAAGTGGTATCAAAGCTTGTGATCTAGAAGTTATGATCAAGAAGAACCTGTTTAAACTCGAGATTGTTCAGATCTTACTGAAGACATGTATTCAGACTCTGCACATATTGTTACTACATCAAAGGTTCCAATGCTCAAGGCTAATGAATATGAGATCTGAAGAATGTGAATTGAGCAGTACATTCAGAATTGATTTCCAACTCTTGGATATCATTGATAATGGAAACGAAAAATTAAAAACAACAGTATCTGCAGAAGGTGTTACTACTGTTGTGCCTCTTACAACTGCTGAGGAAAAAGCTCAAAGAAGACTTGAAGTTAAGGCAAGAAGTATGTTGATGATGGCAATTCCTAATGTGCATCAGTTGAAGTTCAACTCCCTTAAAGATGCTAAGTGCCTAATGGAAGCTATTGAAAAGAGGTTTAGAGGTAATGCTGCTATAAAGAAGACAAAGAAAAATCTTTTGAAACAACAATATGAAAACTTTTCTACTCAAGGTTCTGAGATGCTAGATCAAACCTTTGATCGACTTCAAAAACTTATAAGTCAATTAGAGATGTTGGGAGAAGTGATCTCTCAGGAAGATAAGAATCAAAAGTTTTTGAGAAGTCTGTCCTCTGAATGGAGCACACATGTTGTTGTGTGGAAAAACATGGATGATTTAGACACAATGAGCTTGGATGATCTTTACAACAACCTCAAAGTTTATGAACCTAATTTCAAAGGGACTAGCTCAAGTACTAATTCACAAAACATGGCTTTTGTGTCCTCCTCAAACACCTCTAGCAGTACCAATGAAGTTGTTACGACTGCACATGAGGTTACTACTGCTAGCACTCAGGTTAATGCTGCTAGTTCTACAAACATTGAGAAATTGAGTGATGTTGTTATCTATGCATTTTTGTCTAGTCAATCTGATAAACCTGAATTTGGTAGTAAGTTGACTAGGAAAATTGTTGATCAAGCTGAGCAACCTAGGAATAACACACACATTCCTACAGGGAATTAGAGTGTTAGGCCACCTTAATGATTCAACACAAGTATATCTAGTGAGAGAAAGTTAGGGGGAGAGAGAGAGATGATATGTAACAAGTATGAGACAATAGTAATGAAGAGTGTAACTTGCATAAATGAACCAACACTCTCAAATGAGAGTTTACATTGTATTTATAGAGTTACTAAGCTATGGAAACGCCTAGCTTTTCTTTGTAACACTTAAGGCTCGGCCCATGGGCCTTCTACAAAGGCCGGCCTTATAAACTAACATAAAGGCCTAATACTTAAGCAACCTATTACATAATATAATGACCAAGACTTGATAATAGTTAAATGTATTCCCAACAATCTCCCCCTAAGGGTTGGTCATCAAAGGTTGCTTGACGTCATCGTTGCTTCATTGGTGTGACGTCTCTTGTATCGTTGTTCTTTGTTCTTTGTTGTCGTGATTATATGTGTGTTCCGTCTTGCCTTCATCATCTTAGTTGACTCTGTTGTCTTAACATCTTTTCCAACATGCTCATACTTCTTTTGACTTTGAATCTTCATGCAAGAAGGGTTCTCATTTCATAGCATTGATCTTTGTCTTTCAACTTTATAGATTCTTTGACTTTGACATAAAATCTTTCTGGACTTTGCATTGATCTTTTGATGAGAATTTTGACTTTAGTGATGTTGGTATGAGCATGTGGATCTTGAGTATAAGTTGATGAATCATGATGGTAATGATGGTCACAGCTAGCTGGATCTCTGGGTCTTCATGAGTACCTGCTTGAAAACAGTTAGCAATAAAGTCCCCAGCACTTACAAGTTTAGACTTCGAGATCATTAACAGCATAGTGTGAAAATTTTCTCTAATCCTTACCAAGGCTGTTCCTGAATCGGATACCCCCAAGAGGGCTTACACAGATACACTGAAGTGCATCAATGATTCAGGTGACCCGCTGAAGTATACCGAGGTATTACTCCACGATTGTAGACCATTTGAAACATAGTAACTACCATCATGATATGAGTGGCAAGATCCAAAGATATCATAAAATACTCTTACAACTTGTGTTCCTTTTGGCGAACATAAATATATGTTTTGGAAAGTTTATCCTAAGAGATCTTTTGATGAATCTCGTGGCTCTAGACTCGATTAAGTGCATTTTGGTTTTAGTAGTTGGAGGCATGGAGCAAAGTGCCTCCTTTTCAATATCAACACATCTTGGAGTGAGAGGTCGATAGATTATATGAGGTTCTCCGTGAGAAATGAAACAAGTATCTTTTAAGAGATACCTGAGTGACTAGAAGGTTAAATGTAGTGCGTCACTGGGTCCATGACATCTTGTCTTCAATACCGGAATCACCTTGGTGATAACTAGTAGCATATGAGTTGAACCCGGTTTCTGCCCCAAGGTTGAACATTTAGAGGGCTATTTCTTTTCACCCTTTCATTTACATTTCTTTTTAATTCTTCAACCCCTTTTTTCTCATTTCATTTCTTTACTCCTTTTTCAATCATACCTAAGGACTTCTAGTACTAAACTATTGTTATTGTCTAGGGGTAGATCCCTCCGATCTTGGCAGATCATAGGACGTATTTCCTAACCTTAGTCACCTTATAACTCCATGACTATCCTATTTTGCCATAAACCATTCATTTGAAAAATCTCTCAAAGTTTTTATAATTATAAAACGTATTTTGTTAACACTTTGAGTGTTTTCAATTTTCAGAAATACTCCCCCTTTACATGTGCTCATAAGTTTTAAAGATAAATTTGCACATGTTGGGTGTAGTTTGCAGTTTTGAATTGATTGATTTTCAGTGAACATGATCGATTCGAGACACGCTTACATCACTAGTTAGATTAGCTTGAGATTATTACCCATCCTAGTCACATTCAAAGAAAATCTCTCGAAATGGTACACTCTACTCAGACAAGTCCTATTCGAGACACGCTTACATCACTGGTTAGACCAACTTGTAATTATAACCCGTCCAGGACAAGTCCTTTTGATTACTAACATTTGAGTTTCGTCAATTCATGGGTTAAATCTAAGTCGAGCTCAAACGACATTCCTCATTTTAGTTACCATATTTTAATCTCATTATATTCTCCCCCTCAAAAATAGCATATTGATGTTGCTTTTGGAAAATATTTTTATTAAAATATGCTTTTTGAGGTTTGTGGGAAGAAATCACTATGAACTTTTTCATTGTGGTCAAAGATTGTTTCAAATACTCCCCCTGAATAAGTGAAATAACTTTTTGAGGTTTTGATTATGAGATGGAATACTTGTTCCTTTGAGCAGAATTAGGAAAAACTAAAAGTTTGATTAATTCTACTCAAAAGTAAGAAGCTTTCGCTCCTTATATTAGGATTGAGGCACTGAAGCGTACCTCATGGTCCTTTCTTTTACAAAGAACGGGTTGTGCACTGTTATGTTTGCACAAGCCATTGTTTTAATACAAAATTCGTTTTCTTTTAATAAAATACTCCCGCTCGAATAACGAAGTTTATTCGAGAGATAGTCTTCTTGAGAAGAATTTTGAATCGTACTAAAAAAAATACTTTTTGAAAATTCGTGAGATGATTCTGCTCAAGGTTTTAGAAAATACAATAAAGTATTATACAACAAAGAATGCTTGAATATTAGATTAGACAACAACCTCGGGAACCCATTTAAGCATTGCGCCAACGGGTTTACCAAAATTTGAAATCCATTTGTAGGTTGTGTCAATCCAATCAAAAGATGTTGAAATCCAACGAGGACTGAAAAACTTTGTTTCATTTAGAAATGACACTCGTGGAATTAATGGAAATTTAAAACACTTTTTCTATAGACAGTTCTTTGAGAAACCCGGTGTCTCTCTTTGAGTTTTAAAATCTGAAGAAGAAGATTTCCCTCTAGAGTTGAACCTCATGGGTTCTTTTTGAAGAGTTGTTTTTGTGATAAATGGAAATCTTTCGGTATTTGGGATGTTCAAAGCAAAGTCATTCTTGTATTGCAGCCAAAAGTATTCTAGATTTTGAAAATTTGAAAGGTTCTGAACAACTTTGCTTTGGTCTCCACTCTTGCTTTACCGGTGTAAAACGAGAGTGTAGATTTTGGAAAACACGTTTTTCATCATTTGAATCCTTTTTCAATTTTGGCCGTCTGACACATTTAGCCCTTTGACCTTTCTCATTTGAGCCGTAAGACCTCAAACACCGCACGATAATATCTAGTTATTTTATACTTTGGAAAACACTGACGAGAGATTGGTGCAGCAGAGATCATGAGCATCACAAGTTATCAGTGATTTGAAAATTTTGCAACTACATGAATGAAATTGTAACACCCCAACCCGATAAGGGTAGAAGTATCACGTTATGGTGACATATCAAAGCAAACAAAAGCATATGACTAAATAATACAAAATGAATTTCAAAGGTTACAAAGAGAAAATCTGAAACTACAAGGGTTACAAATGAATTACAATAATTACTAAGTCTAAATATCATCCCTTCTAGTCATCTCTAATCCAGAATGGCTTCTAAGTCAAAGATATTCTCCACTCATAACCCAGCTTCCAACTAAAACCTGCCGCAGGAAAAGAAATGCGGCTGAGCTTAAAAAGCCCAGTGAACAGATATATACATAACATAGCATAACGGTAAATAAGCATAAACAACGAAGGAATAAGGATACGAAACGAAAAGCATAATCATGAAATCAATACGAACTTCAAAGATAACTAAGAGTCAAGAGTGCATGAGAACTGAATAACAAATGAATCAAGAAATGAAATGAAAACAAAGAAAGGAGGGTTCATATAAATATGTGCCATAAGAACTCCATACATAAACCGTCAAATCAAATCCAGAGCACATATAAGTATACGAAGAGGGGAGACCTCTAAGTAATCATAAAAGTGTGAGAAGGAGTGTAAGGCACACACCACCTGGTCACCATAATACATATTCATAAAACCTAGGATATATCCATACGCACCCTATCATAAGCAATGCATGTCAGCTCTAGACTAAGCACACATTAAGGTTGGCCAATAAAGAAAAAGGGACGCGTCAATTACATATACATAAGGGGCACGCTGTAGATCTATCACACCTCTACAGGAGTGTCATGCCTAAGGTGCCATCAAAGACATGGTCCTAGTACCTCTAGAACTAGTTAAGCTCAGGCACGGAATATCATATCATACAAAATTAAACTAGCATAGCAATAAGAATAGAGAAAGTAACTCAAGTAAACATGGCAAACACATAAGCATAGCATGGCAGAGACATTCAAATAAATGTCAGAATGGATCTAAAAGAATGACAATCATACAATGAATGTCACGAATCAAATAAAAGGGAAGCATAGCAGTTATCGGATTGATAGAAAATATCCCTACTGAAAAGGGAAAGAATATCTGTACCTTAACGAATACGCAAGCAAAGAAATGAAAAGCAATAAAGTAGGAGATCACTCCTTCTTCAACTGATCTACAAATAATCATAATGTACTTATAAGCTTCATAATCATAAGGTTTCATTTTACTTGTCTTTCTATTTTAGGTAACTTTCCAAAAATAGCAAGTTTCCGTATTTAGTAACTTTGATTATTAACATTCCCGTAAGTCAATTTAAAGTATTAAAGATGATCATATTCGTAGTTTAAGGTTCATAATGTCTTTTACAAAATTTTAGGGTTCATAAAGTAGTTTCCATGATTTTAGGGTTTATTTGGTAATTATCATAAGTTTAGGGATTAATATGCAATTCTCATAAATTTAGGGTGTAAAATGTAATTACTATAAAGTTACAGGTTTTTCATAAGTTAGGTCCCTTAATTTAAAAGAATAACACTTTAGACCCTTTAGTTTAGAAAATTAACACATAACATAATTTTAAACATTTTAATCCTTAACAGTCCTTTACACTTACAAATTAAACACATTTCCAATAATTTATGAATCATGTTAATACTTCGAAATAAAATCTACAAAAATTCACACACGTTCCACAATGTCTTAATTATTTTATGTCACGTTTCCAGATTTTATTAAGTTATATAGGTATGTATTAAAAATCCATTTTCTCAACATGTTCCAAAATAGTATCTGATGGAACACCCGATAAGTTTATACCTTTTTACCCCTTCATATAATTTCAGAAAAATCTATAAAAATTCCAGCTATTATTAGACATATTGTATATAACTCATTTCAAAGGGAACCTTCTAACTCGACAGGATTTGAAAATTAAAAATCATGAACCCGGACTAATTTTCCAGACATACAAATCCGATCAGACACATAATTTTCCAAAAATGAAAAACTAACCTTCCAGGCCTCCAAAAATTACAAAATTAATTTTTCTAGGTAGCTATTTCATTGAACTTAGTTTTATACTCTTAAAACACCCAAAAACACGTTCATATCATTTAGTTAAATTCGATTTAAGTATGGTCTTTTCCTGGATCAGTAGCAGTTTCACAGATTCGTGCATATACTTAGGGTTTTATCATTCTAATTCTTTAATTCTTAACACATAACGATTATAGATGAGTTCATAACATGTTTAGGTCTATTTACATCTGGTCTTAACATAATCAAAACGAATAAATTCATCATATATACACATGGTTCAATTTTTACATCTTAGGTTTTAGGGTTTTCAACTTATCATTTTATGTGAATCTTTTTCATATAATTCGACCAAGAACAAGAATGAGAACGAAATCAACAGGGATGATACAATACCCTCGTAGATCAAACGAAGAACACGAACACAAGATACTACACGAACGGATCACTCTCCTTCTTCCTTCTCTCCTTTGGTTCGATTGGCAGAAAACAAAGAAAACACAAGAAAGGTCGAATTAGGTTTGTACAACTCGAATGGATCAATGTTTTGTGTTTATAATTACCTTTTTGGTGTTACGGATGAAACAAGATCACAACAAACTTCCTTGGCTTGCAGCAACAGATCGACAAGAGTAGCAGCAAAAAGAGAGGCGACATTTTTTAGTGAATTAGGGCTTTTGGTTTATTTGTTTGTGAAATCCGGTTATAAGTAAATAATGGGAATACCGGGTTTTGATAAGCTCAATAAGGGAGTAATTGGATCTTCATAATGGGCTTAGTTAACTGTTATTTTTCTAATTCCTTTGGGGCAAAAGTTTTGTGTATAAAACACATCAATTGGATCGAATAGATTAGTGCTAGATATAGGGATTTTATTTGTGATCTTAAATTTCATAATGTATGGTTTACGTTAACTTACTTTGTTTTGTAACTTAGGTTAAGTTCGAATGAGGTTACTTACATATTTCATAAGTTTTTAAAAGTTCAAATTCAGAGGGTATTTTAGTCATTTCAGATCATATTAATTTCGGGGTTTTACAACTCTTCCCCTCTTAAAAAGGAATTTTCGTCCTCGAAAATTGAAATGCGAAGTCGAAATGAAAAGGCGAAATCGAAAGCAATATCGAAATGAATACGTACCAAGTCAAAAAGAAAAATGCGGATAACTGGATCGTATTGATTCTTTGGTCTCCCAAGTAGTCTCGCTCTCAGGATGGTTCTTCCAAAGAATCTTTACGAACGGAATTGTTTTAGTTCTCATGAATCTTTCCTGACGCTCAAAACAGCCTCAGGTTCTTCACTATACGAAAGATTTTCCCGAATTTGATCGAATGGGCAAAACACAACATGAAGTGGATTATAATCATACTCACGAAGAAGTGACATATGGAATACATCATATACGTAGGATAACTGGGAAGGTAACACCAAGCGATGAGATACCTCGCCACTCTGATCAAAATCCTTGAAAAGCCCTAGACTTTCATAATTCACACGAATTCGTGCCAAGGAATACGAAACAACAATGTAGCAGATAACGATTTAAATCTCGCACAGAGATACATGAAACATTCATGCTTGCAAGCAATACGAGGGTAGTACTAAAGAGTAAAACCTCCTCGACTCAGTCCAGATTTTTAACGAAAAGGGAATAAGTGCATCATTATAGAAGAACTCATCAATTTCAAACTGATATTGATCGAACTATGGAACGTACCACCGGTCAATAAAGCACGTGACGAATCATTAAATGTATCAAGAGTTTTATAAGAGATAGATGGTATAATTGAACTGATGATCAATCGAGTACAACTCGAAATATCAACTTGTATCGAAACGCATAATGAGATGGGTAGCATATTCGTACCGACGATCAATAGAGTATAGGTCGGAGTATCGAAACGCATCAAAAAACAAAACAAAACAGGTCGAACAATCATACGGATAAAACAGATCAAAGAGCTAACGTAGTCGTACAGATGATAAACTAAGCACATAACGGAGGATCGGAACGTATCGGAGAGTATAACGGAATAGGTCGGATAATCGTATGGAAAACAACAACTCAAAGGATTAACGTATCATGAACCAGGTCTTCTTCCTACGCCCAAAACATCTAACTCTCCATAACGGGGCATCATACGAAACATAGCAATTTCATAGTCCACCATTCAATGTTCCTCTTCTACAAGGATAACTAATTCGCCAATCACAGTAATCAATCCCGGACCTTAAACCAGCGAATCTCCAACTTAATCAAATCCAAAAGGTGTTCTACTTCTCCGTAGGCAAACTCAACCATGCCAATACACTGGTCGAACTCTCCGTACCGTACATCTTCAATTTCAACCTAGTTGTTCTGTCCGTCCATCCATCTAAAGGTGAGTAGTCGCCATAAAATCTCGAGCCGGTCTTGGAGGTCTTCTGCAATTCTTTTGGAAGTGTGAAACAAAACTCGATTTTTTTCTGACACGATCACTGCAGGTGCGCCAAGGAGCTTGAATAATCTCTTGTTGAAATAATCTCTGCCGATCTTCTAAGTGAGCCACCAAGTTGAACGATTCACTACATCCCACATCGTTTTGTCCTTCCCAACGTGCACGTAAATCCCGTTACAAAGTTGCTGACCTTCTTCTCAAGTAAGAAAATATCCTTCTTAACTTTCCAAAAGTTCTCCAACTTATTCTTCATCCCTAACCAAAATTATACCCTTCGAGAAACTTACATTGAGCTCTTCTGACATAGAAATTTTCAACACCAAAATACAAGGATGATTCCCGTGTTTCTCTTTCGTCCTTGAATGTACTAAATCGTCATACTATGACAATTGTCCAAGCATTCAATGAAATACACGGTTCATCAAGCTCACAGGAATTAGTCGGAGCAGTAGCCAATACGATTGGCATCACAATGCTCATAGAGATTATAACAGATACAAATCAATGCTAGGAACATCTTGTTCCTTCACAGGAAAATGGACATACTCGGATTACAAATCGATCATAGAGAAAACTTCACCTTGAAGTTGATTAGATAAGTCGTCGATAACGGTATCAGTCCTGATCACCATACTACTAAGATTCCAGAATTCCATGAACAACCTCATACCACCATCATTCTTCTTCATAATCAAACTGAAACACAACACAGAGGCGCACACCGACGGATAAACCACTTCCTCGAAGTAGGTCCTTCAATACTCTTCATTCAACGTATGTCGTTCATAAGAGATTTCGGAAAAAGGCAAAACGTCGCTTACACATGAATGTCGTTTTGATTCCAATATACACACTGACCTCAGGCACTCCTCAAGACATTCTATGATTCCAATAAGTTCAAGGTATATGATGTAACTATTATCACGCTGGCCAAACGTCATAATACTTGCATCATATACACATGCCTTTATTGTAATCACAGTCTACCTCAAGTCGTGACAAAACAAATTCTAATAAACGGATCAAAACAATTACATTCGAAAGGAAATCTTGGTAGTCCATCAAGGAATACATCACGAAATTCAGCATCGGAAACTCTCGAGCGAGTTACCTCAAACGGAATATCTTCTCAAACGCGAGGGATTAAAATACGGAATTTCAAAGCAAAGGTGATCGTAATAGTATGCCAGGTCGGAAACCTGGGCACGGAGTTTAAGTTTCATAAGTCGTCAGAGATGACAAAATCATAACTGTTGTTAGCATCTCAATGCTCAGTCAACAATTACATGACCAGAATGAAAATGGATCGAACATTCCCAAAGAAATCAGATTAGCAGAATGAAATTGATCTTCAAACATCCTCAACCGTACAGGATAATCTACACTCGTGATGGATAGTCACAAGATTCTCATAGAGATAGAATTAGGAATAGCAATTCAATAATGCTGAGGGGACTTAATGTGCTTAGCAAAATCAAAGGACACCACAGGATATGTCGTTCTCGTATCAAACAAAACTACGCCGCACGATCGCATAAGTAAGGAATACCTGAAATAGTACTTGATGTGTCAGCAGCCTGGTCCCTGGTCAGAGCGAACACTCGACCCTCGGCAGATTGCTGTCAATCATTCTCATTCTTACGGTTGTCACACCCCCAGAATCGGGTCCAGCGGAAGCATACATGTAGCTGGGGTGCAACTCAATTGGTATCATGACACAAGTGCAAAGAACGGTTTTTATCTCATTCATTTAGAATAACATTGTTCACCAAAAATGTTATATTATATTGTTAAAAGTGATGCGGAATTAGGCCCTTAAAATATAGTTTGAAACGGTCCCTGTATAAATATCAGAGTCTTCTATGACCATGCCATGCCCTGCCAAAGCCTCCAGTAGCGTGCCTTTGCTAAATACCTGAAAATACACGCTAAAACGTCAACACGAGGTTGGTGAGTTCATAGAGTTGTTGTAAAATGTAATGCCTTTGGATAATGATTTCCCAGCAAAGGCATTGTAAATCCACTCAGTCCCAAGCCTTGGCCATAACAAGACTTGCAACCTGTGTGTTTACAACCCACTGCCAAATGAGTTTTGGTTTGGTGAATAAAAGTAATATGTGGACCACAAGATTCACAGTACATTTGGTTGATCAATACATTCGATGATGTGACCAATTCATTCGGTTGTGTGACCAGTTCATTCGTCATGTGACCCGTTCATTCGGTCATAATACCCGTACATTCGGTTATGTGACCCATTCATTTTGTCATGTATGTACATAGTAGTGGAGCCGGTTCATTCGGTTAAGTATGCATAATGTTTGAAGTGCTTGTGTCCATGAGTAATAAAAATTAAGTGCAATACTAGTGAATGCATTCGGATCAATAACAAATTCATAAGTAGAGCAAGTAATACTTTGATGAAACAAGTGGCATAATCAAGTAATTCATGTATACATTTGGATGAAAATGAGCATGTATTCTCCCCCAAAACAGTTATTCAAAATGTACGAAAGTAGGGGCTATGAAACTCACCTGGTACGATAGCTACGATGACAAAAGTGAATACACTGAAATGAGGCACGATCTCTAACCGCAACCTAATATGAATGATGGAATCTAATGTAAGAAATGAAATGATGCTGCACATGCAAATACGTATGTTATCGATACCACTCGATGATTTTGGAAAATAACGTTTATCGTCGAAAAAATACATTTTTGACGTCTCGTTAAGTTAAATACTACTTTTCGTGTAAATATGTTGAAACGGTACTCCACGATCCTTGTTTGGTGTTATATTGGTTAATATAATGTTTTCGTCGCAAAATAACTCTTTTTACAACTTTTGAAAATATGCCCGAACGGCCTTGTAAAACTAGCCGTGAAATATAGCTCGTTATGTGTTAGAAATAAAACTCAACGTTTTTGTAAACCTTGTAACAATATCTAAATATCGTTATATTCAACTTTTGATCAACCGCGCCTCGATCAGTTAGATAATCGGCTATCGATGTTTTGACTTGTAAAAATACTAGTTTTCATACTTGAAACACTTTAATGTAGTGAGCTGTCAAAATAAGTATTGAATTGTCGGGCTTTAAATGTGTATATCTCGGTCGTTATAAGCTCGTTTTCTACGTTCTTTATATCCACGGGTTCGTATAAATATAAACTAACATATTTTCAATGGCTCGGCTCATCAAGATCACGGCTAACGACTCATTTTGCCCCTTAAAGTTCGGCAATCAGCACCTAATTTTCTGAAACAATAGTTTTCGTCACCCAACTTCGGAAAATCATATCTCCTTCGTTATAAGTCCGATTTTAGTGATTCCGGCGCCCACGGTTTCGTTTTTGAAAGTACTTTTTGAATATTTAGACCAAAATAGTTCAAAAATTACTGAGGTTTCCAGATCTGCCGTTTATGGACAGACCCTCACCTATAATGTTTAAAATCCATTTTTAAAGTTCTAAACTTACTCAAATCTCTTCAAATCAACTCCACAAGTTCGCAAATCCTACCATACACCTTCTTAGGGTGTCATGGGGTCCTAAACATCACCAATCTTGGTGGGTTTCAAGGGAATAAGCATAGGATAATCAAAACCCATTTTTATGTAATAAAAACCTAATAAAGTGGTATGGATCATACATACTTGCATGTTTTGTTACTAGATCATGAAAATACATCAAGTAAATGTTTAAAAGAGTAGGAAAATGATGGGTAACTTACTTGTGATGATTATTGAAAGATGGTGATGAAAACCCTATAAATCTTTGTGGTTTTTATTTCAAAACCCTAACTAGATTACTACTAGGACTTGATTAAGCACTTGATCTTGAAAACTTAGTGATTCTTTGTTGGTGTCTTGATGTGGCCGAATATAGAGAGAAAGAAAAAGGGAAGAGAAGTTGCTAGTTTATGTTTTGTTATAAATGAAAATGAAGTAAGTAATGTATAAGTCTTGTTATGTAAGCTTGGATAATTAAAGCATGTGCAATGTATCTAGGGGGGGCCATGGTGGCGTGAAACAAGGGGAGGGGTGGAAGATTTGTGGGCTAGTTAATGATGGTGTCCAATTGTACAAGTATTAGCTAGTTTAAATTATATATTGGGTGTTATCGGGTACCGAGTTATCTTGAAATAAATGTTAACGAGGTGAAATAAAATATGACGAAGTTGTAAAAATTATGAAATTGTATTCCTGATGAGAATCGGGTGTTAAAATAATTATCGAGTTGAAAATTCGCAAACCGACGCTGTTATAGGCGTTTTCCGGAAAATATAGCAAATGGTTTTAAAACACCGGGTAAATTAATAATATAATTTTTATATCATTATAATAAGTATGAAAATATGTTAGGATCATTGTCGGGAGTATCGGGTATATTGTTAGTAGTAAAAACTGAGTGGTAACGTTAATTACAAATTAAGCATACGTAAATAGAAATAATGCATATCCGTGCATGACCTAGGATACTGATGATGTGTAGACTACTTCTAGTCTATATGACGGGTCCTTAATGATGATGCATGAATATGCCGCTAAACCTTACCGGTTACGCGTATTTGAATACCCGTAAACCTAGTTTACGAAGTGATGAACGATAACCATGAATAGTGAATTCTTCCGGGAATGAATAGTGTCATGTGAATAGTAAAATTTCTGAACGCTTCTCAGAATCTCAAATTGACTCCAAAAACGATGAATAGTAAAATGATGAATAGTGATCGGTGAATAGTAAATGATGAATAGTAATTTCCCGAGATGAATAGTAAATATGGAAAATATCCTGAAAATGCGGGTTGTGACAGTCTCCACCCGTTAAAGGAATTCAGTCCCTGAATTCAGTTAGCGTTGGTCTCTGGAGGGTACTCGGTGAAGAGACGTGGATATATGAGTCACATTGCGGTGATAAAAGATAAAACATTCATTAGATCGGAATCGTAATAGTACATGAAGTTCGTACGATAGAACACAAAGTGGACACAAAAGAAATACAACACTAGAGGGTTTACGCTTCCGTTTAAATAGATAAGGCAGAAGTTCTCTTCTTAACCATTGTCATTGTTGTTGTTGTCCTGATGAGCTTCGCACTTCAACGAACTCTTCCTCCATTCTGGTTTCTCAGCTCTGGACATTCACTCTTGAAGTGTCCAATTACTCCACACTCATGGCAGGTTACCGTGACTTTCTGATGCATTACGAGGGTGGGAGCCTTGCAATCCTTGGCTTTGTGTCCGACCTTTTGGCAGTTTCCACATTGAGTGGGGCAAGGTCCCTCGTGGTGAAACCGGCACTTGTGGCACTTGGGCAAAGTCCCGGCATATCCTTTCCTTTTACTTGGTCCTGCAACGTAGGCCTTAACCATTTCATGTCCTTTGTTTGGCTGCCATACTTGATCATCTCGTTGGTTGTCATCCCTTTTCCTCTTGTTTTCGTTGTTGTTGTGGTTGTTGTTGTTGACAGTAGTTTCTTGCTTCACTACTTGAGCCATAAGCTTTTGAGACATTCTGATAGCCTCGTCCAGTGTGTGTGGTTCAGAGGAAATCACATCTCCTTGGATGTTGTGAGGTAGTCCACCAGTGAAATTTTCTAGCAGCTTTTCATTATCTGGAACCATAGTTGGACATAGCACAGCCAATTCTTGAAATCTCCTGATGTATGTTTCGATATCATTACCTGTTGTCACTAGCTCGTAAAACTCTGTTTCCAACTTCTTTATTTCAGTGCGTGGACAGAACTTCTTAGTTAGCAACTTCTTGAATTCATCCCACGTAAGCTTGTGAGCATTTTCCATTCCCACGGGTTTTGCATAAGAATTCCACCACGACATAGCTTCCTCAACAAGTGTACTAGCAGCAAACTTTACCTTGTATTCCTCTGGACAGTTACATAGAAGAAACACAGATTCTATCCCTTCATAGCAACGGATCATAGCAGTGGCTCCTTCAGTGCCCTTGAATTTTGGGGGATCTCCACTCTTAAAGTCCTTGTATGTACATTTACGACCATTAGTACCATTAGCAGCCATTCCGGCAACTCCTGCGGTTTCTGCCCGAGAAGCGGCTTCAGCAGCTCGTGCAGCTACGGCCTCCCTTTCAACTACTAGTGCTGCCTCTATACTATCCGCAACAAGCTTCCGAATAGCAGCTGGTGTCATAGTTGAAGTAGCTTTCTTTCGTGGCATAACTCTTCAAAACAAGAAAATGAGGGTGAAACGTAAATAAGACGTTTTCTAGAAGTAGATGTTCTGAGTGGCTTGTCATAAAATGAAAACTTGAAGTCGTTATGATTAGTTGACATGCTTCTAGGCGGTGGTTCACGAGGGAAATGAAGGCATGAATGTTCTATAATCTTGGTTAGGAGGTTGGATTCATCCCTATAAATGTTTCTTGGTGAGGAAGTCAAATAACAATGATGAGGAATTCACATAACAATGATGAAAGAGAGTACGGTGATGTAAATGTATGGTGCACAATGGGAATGTCCATGAGATGCAATGATTTATCGGCGCACTTCCACTCAGTGGTAACCGAAGTGTTGTAGGTGTGAAATGTTCTTGCAACGTTTGAGTACGCACACCTGAATGAAACATTTGGAAGTTGGGTAGAGAATTGATCTGGACAAAATTTTATTATAACCATTCTCAGTATTGCAAAATTCATCTCTGAGTCGGATATAGGTGGTCAGCCTATGTCCCACTATCCCGGGTCGAATATAGATGACCAGTCTATATTCTACCGAGGTTCCATGAATTTTGAAATACTCAGCCCAGTTATACTAATACCATGTCCTTTACATATGAAAAGATGTTCTGAAAGACTAATGCAAATGACCAATCTCGAGGTCGAATAATGATACTACGCAAGGAAAAAGGCGTAACAATGAAACGCATATGATATGTAAGCATACTAATATGGAAGACAAGTATGGTAATCAACTAGAATAAGTGAGTATAATCTATCTGATAATGAGATACAAATCTCATCAATTATGTCAGCAACAAACCACAAATGAGGCATCAGCTTGGCAGGCAGGCACGTGACGGTCATAGGTTTAAGTTTTCGTGAATGTAGCTATAGTCTAGGTTTTAAAAACACTCAGTTCTCTATAGCCGAGGCTCTGATACCAATCTGTCACACCCCCAGAATCGGGTCCAGCGGAAGCATACATGTCGCTGGGGTGCAACTCAATTGGTATCATGACACAAGTGCAAAGAACGGTTTTTATCTCATTCATTTAGAATAACATTGTTCACCAAAAATGTTATATTACATTGTTAAAAGTGATGCGGAATTAGGCCCTTAAAATATAGTTTGAAACGGTCCCTGTATAAATATCAGAGTCTTCTATGACCATGCCATGCCCTGCCAAAGCCTCCAGTAGCGTGCCTTTGCTAAATACCTGAAAATACACGCTAAAACGTCAACACGAGGTTGGTGAGTTCATAGAGTTGTTGTAAAATGTAATGCCTTTGGATAATGATTTCCCAGCAAAGGCATTGTAAATCCACTCAGTCCCAAGCCTTGGCCATAACAAGACTTGCAACCTGTGTGTTTACAACCCACTGCCAAATGAGTTTTGGTTTGGTGAATAAAAGTAATATGTGGACCACAAGATTCACAGTACATTTGGTTGATCAATACATTCGATGATGTGACCAATTCATTCGGTTGTGTGACCAGTTCATTCGTCATGTGACCCGTTCATTCGGTCATAATACCCGTACATTCGGTTATGTGACCCATTCATTTTGTCATGTATGTACATAGTAGTGGAGCCGGTTCATTCGGTTAAGTATGCATAATGTTTGAAGTGCTTGTGTCCATGAGTAATAAAAATTAAGTGCAATACTAGTGAATGCATTCGGATCAATAACAAATTCATAAGTGGAGCAAGTAATACTTTGATGAAACAAGTGGCATAATCAAGTAATTCATGTATACATTTGGATGAAAATGAGCATGTATTCTCCCCAAAACAGTTATTCAAAATGTACGAAAGTAGGGGCTATGAAACTCACCTGGTACGATAGCTACGATGACAAAAGTGAATACACTGAAATGAGGCACGATCTCTAACCGCAACCTAATATGAATGATGGAATCTAATGTAAGAAATGAAATGATGCTGCACATGCAAATACGTATGTTATCGATACCACTCGATGATTTTGGAAAATAACGTTTATCGTCGAAAAAATACATTTTTGACGTCTCGTTAAGTTAAATACTACTTTTCGTGTAAATATGTTGAAACGGTACTCCACGATCCTTGTTTGGTGTTATATTGGTTAATATAATGTTTTCGTCGCAAAATAACTCTTTTTACAACTTTTGAAAATATGCCCGAACGGCCTTGTAAAACTAGCCGTGAAATATAGCTCGTTATGTGTTAGAAATAAAACTCAACGTTTTTGTAAACCTTGTAACAATATCTAAATATCGTTATATTCAACTTTTGATCAACCGCGCCTCGATCAGTTAGATAATCGGCTATCGATGTTTTGACTTGTAAAAATACTAGTTTTCATACTTGAAACACTTTAATGTAGTGAGCTGTCAAAATAAGTATTGAATTGTCGGGCTTTAAATGTGTATATCTCGGTCGTTATAAGCTCGTTTTCTACGTTCTTTATATCCACGGGTTCGTATAAATATAAACTAACATATTTTCAATGGCTCGGCTCATCAAGATCACGGCTAACGACTCATTTTGCCCCTTAAAGTTCGGCAATCAGCACCTAATTTTCTGAAACAATAGTTTTCGTCACCCAACTTCGGAAAATCATATCTCCTTCGTTATAAGTCCGATTTTAGTGATTCCGGCGCCCACGGTTTCGTTTTTGAAAGTACTTTCTGAATATTTAGACCAAAATAGTTCAAAAATTACTGAGGTTTCCAGATCTGCCGTTTATGGACAGACCCTCACCTATAATGTTTAAAATCCATTTTTAAAGTTCTAAACTTACTCAAATCTCTTCAAATCAACTCCACAAGTTCGAAAATCCTACCATACACCTTCTTAGGGTGTCATGGGGTCCTAAACATCACCAATCTTGGTGGGTTTCAAGGGAATAAGCATAGGATAATCAAAACCCATTTTTATGTAATAAAAACCTAATAAAGTGGTATGGATCATACATACTTGCATGTTTTGTTACTAGATCATGAAAATACATCAAGTAAATGTTTAAAAGAGTAGGAAAATGATGGGTAACTTACTTGTGATGATTATTGAAAGATGGTGATGAAAACCCTATAAATCTTTGTGGTTTTTATTTCAAAACCCTAACTAGATTACTACTAGGACTTGATTAAGCACTTGATCTTGAAAACTTAGTGATTCTTTGTTGGTGTCTTGATGTGGCCGAATATAGAGAGAAAGAAAAAGGGAAGAGAAGTTGCTAGTTTATGTTTTGTTATAAATGAAAATGAAGTAAGTAATGTATAAGTCTTGTTATGTAAGCTTGGATAATTAAAGCATGTGCAATGTATCTAGGGGGGGCCATGGTGGCGTGAAACAAGGGGAGGGGTGGAAGATTTGTGGGCTAGTTAATGATGGTGTCCAATTGTACAAGTATTAGCTAGTTTAAATTATATATTGGGTGTTATCGGGTACCGAGTTATCTTGAAATAAATGTTAACGAGGTGAAATAAAATATGACGAAGTTGTAAAAATTATGAAATTGTATTCCTGATGAGAATCGGGTGTTAAAATAATTATCGAGTTGAAAATTCGCAAACCGACGCTGTTATAGGCGTTTTCCGGAAAATATAGCAAATGGTTTTAAAACACCGGGTAAATTAATAATATAATTTTTATATCATTATAATAAGTATGAAAATATGTTAGGATCATTGTCGGGAGTATCGGGTATATTGTTAGTAGTAAAAACTGAGTGGTAACGTTAATTACAAATTAAGCATACGTAAATAGAAATAATGCATATCCGTGCATGACCTAGGATACTGATGATGTGTAGACTACTTCTAGTCTATATGACGGGTCCTTAATGATGATGCATGAATATGCCGCTAAACCTTACCGGTTACGCGTATTTGAATACCCGTAAACCTAGTTTACGAAGTGATGAACGATAACCATGAATAGTGAATTCTTCCGGGAATGAATAGTGTCATGTGAATAGTAAAATTTCTGAACGCTTCTTAGAATCTCAAATTGACTCCAAAAACGATGAATAGTAAAATGATGAATAGTGATCGGTGAATAGTAAATGATGAATAGTAATTTCCCGAGATGAATAGTGAATATGGAAAATATCCTGAAAATGCGGGTTGTGACAACGGTTGTTACCATTTGCCTTCGGACACTCTTTCGTCCGAATTCCAATCACACTACAACTGAAACCGGCATCCCACGTCTTATAACACGATCACCCAGATGAACTCTCACAGTCGACACGTGGAGAAGATGGAACCTGGTCCCACAACTTCTTCTGCTCAGACGAACCCGAACTTAGGGATCAAAACGAACAAGGAAGACAAAGCAAACGTCAGGATCAAAATACGAAGGGAGAGATCATGTCAAACGAGAAGCCTAATGTCTACTCAATATTCTCACAGGTCATTCTAATGGAGGGAAACAAATCTTCCTATATCCTTGGTTAAAATTTTCAGAGTTCTCATAGGATTAGCAATGGATTATGCAGATTCAAGTAGTATCAGATGATACATTCCATATCCAACATAAGTAATTAATTCACAGAATGTGTCAAACACATGATGGTTGAATGATCTTCGGAATGGTCGAAAAGATATCAAACTGTTTATCAAACAACTCGGAGATGGAGGTCAGAATCAGGAAGTGAAACCTAAACGGTGTAAGGTATCCATGCGGTTCTTAAGGCATTCCAATCTTACTTGGTTACAAAGCTTAGGTGGTAAAACTTTCTAGCTTCTGAAACAAATGTTCTTACAAGGCATATCTAAAGGCATAGGCACGAATCAGAGTGATGCGGAAGCAATGCTACTTACATAGATGTCTTAGTCTACCCATTCCTCACCGGTTATAACTTATGTTCCTATGGGAGATCCTACAGAAATTTCTCAAAGGTTGTCTTATGAGTGCCTACAGTGGAAACTTAGTGGTCCAAACTTACACAGGTCAAGGGTAAATGCATTACAAGTCGCAGCCTGTCTCTCTGATACCATAATTGTAACACCCCAACCCGATAAGTGTAGAAGTATCACGTTATGGTGACATATCAAAGCAAACAAAAGCATATGACTAAATAATACAAAATGAATTTCAAAGGTTACAAAGAGAAAATCTGAAACTACAAGGGTTACAAATGAATTACAATAATTACTAAGTCTAAATATCATCCCTTCTAGTCATCTCTAATCCAGAATGGCTTCTAAGTCAAAGATATTCTCCACTCATAACCCAGCTTCCAACTAAAACCTACCGCAGGAAAAGAAATGCGGCTGAGCTTAAAAAGCCTAGTGAACAGATATATACATAACATAGCATAACGGTAAATAAGCATAAGCAACGAAGGAATAAGGATACGAAAAGAAAAGCATAATCACGAAATCAATACGAATTTCAAAGATAACTAAGAGTCAAGAGTGCATAAGAACTGAATAACAAATGAATCAAGAAATGAAATGAAAACAAAGAAAGGAGGGTTCATATAAATATGTGCCATAAGAACTCCATACATAAACCGTCAAATCAAATCTAGAGCACATATAAGTATACGTAGAGGGGAGACCTCTAAGTAATCATAAAAGTGTGAGAAGGAGTACAAGGCACACAACACCTGGTCACCATAATACATATTCATAAAACCTAGGATATATCCATGCGCACCCTATCATAAGCAATGCATGTCAGCTCTAGACTAAGCACACATTAAGGTTGGCCAATAAAGAAAAAGGGACGCGTCAATTACATATACATAAGGGGCACGCTGTAGATCTATCACACCTCTACAGGAGTGTCATGCCTAAGGTGCCATCAAAGACATGGTCCTAGTACCTCTAGAACTAGTTAAGCTCAGGCACGGAATTATAGGAGATGTAAACATGAATTAACAATTAATTAATATAAAACGCAGCGGATAAACATCACCACAACGGATCCATAGTGCCATATGATCAATCAATAAATAAACACATAATTTATACCTTTGTAGCGTGATCCGGGAGTCACCAACACAAGCCCTATGTCGAACACAATATGAAACCCAAGTGATCAAAATAGATCACCTCTATGATATGTCCACACTACACGTCCTTGATCACCACCCGATGCTAGTCTAAACCCCGTAACAATGATTCTTGGTACAACCTACAATAGATAATATCAAGAGAGGATGAAAAACCCAAAACCCTAAAAGGGTGTATTTGTGCCGTGGGTTAGAGAGGGAGAGAGGAGAGGAGAGTTTGTTCTTTTTGTTTAATGAAATTGATTGGTAATTGATTTGATCAAATCCCTTGATCTTATCAATTACAATCTTACATCAAGGCCCTTAACAAGCTCCATAATTCTCCCTTGATCCCTCCATATGGCCGGCCTCCTTAGGGGCCCACAATGGGCTTGCCGTTGTTGGCCCGGTCCAAAAACACTAAGTCTAACTTAGTATTTAATGGCCCGTTATCGATCTCGAGTTACGTAGTCGTTTATATATAGTAAATACGATAAATACAATCTATAAAATGGTGTCTCTGTGTATAAGTGTGTGACCCCATATGCTCACATATGTCTAGCCATATAATTAGTGATTATGACACGAGCATTCTCCAACAGCTCCCACTTGCGACGTCATAATGATCAAGTAATTATACAAGCAATGGTTAGCGTCTAGCAACACGCCAAAGCCCCTAGAAATATGTGAGGTTAGTTTCTTAAACGTCTCATTTCAGATGGTTTATATGTCATCTATCCTTTTGTTTCAGATACCGTGTTGAACATTAGACATGGATCAAAAGTCATTCTAAAAGTTCAACTATTATGTTTCTCGATACGGATATTGAACAAGATTACCAAGTGAATTAAGATTCATCTTAATCTCATTTGGGTACGGCCATACAAACATCTGTTCAATTCATCGAGGGGCCCAATAGTATCTAACTCCAAAGCAAGTGGAGGAACAAATCCCATTTTGACTACACGTGTCATTCACATGCTTCATATCACTCCTGAAAATGGCCTTTATAACTACCTTATTCAGGATAGCGTTTAACCATATCAAGGAATGAAATTCCACACATGCAAGACCTGCTTGCATCTCAAGTCTGAGGATAAGAGACATAACCTCTTGCGAGATTCACTATTGACGACGATCCATGTAGTGAATTCTCGTAGGTTGGGTCAATCCAATGTTCATCTCAATGAACAACATGTGAGTGTGGCAAATAAATCACCAACACGCTCACACATGTCTTAATTTGATGATACTCCCGTATCGTCAACCGACAATGGATAATTTTAGAATAAATAAATTATTCATGGATTAAACATGCAAATATAGAACATAGTAGTATAAATGAAGACGATCATACCCGGTATATCAATTCATTGTATAATACGACTGCTTACAGTTCCATTATCCAAATACTAAAAACAGATATGCATAAGACTACTCATAGGTCGGGATCCGATGTTCCCACCATGATCGAATCATGTTGTACAAGACAACAAGTAGTCATCTGAGTAAACTTTGAGAGTACTTGTTTCAAAACTCATGAAAGGTTTGAATGATGATTTTCCTTTGTATGTGCACATTCAAGTACAAGACGAGTATCGCAACAATACATTCCATAGGGTGTTTGAAGCCAGCAAAACACCTACTTTAGATAGTCATCTGAATAGTTTCTCAAACTATAAAGTATTCTTATTCTTTTAATGTATAACGCATTAATGCTCTCAGTCGAGCACATCTAGTCAGCAATGTCATCATTCATGATGACATCCTACCATGACTAGGGTTGAGTATTATCTCAGTTAAATAAGCATCAGCGTATGCAAACAAAACAGAGCTCCTCAATTATCCGTAAACGTTTGAACATATCTTTGGTCCTATGTAGGTCCAATATAATGTTCGTTTAACAATTAGCTAACGACTTTCACTTAGATATTGGTTGTTATCAACTCATCTTGCATTCATGCAAATGATAAATATATATAGTCCAATACTTAATATGACTTACATGATGAATCCTTCAGTCAAACTTAAGATTTCCAATCATGTGTTCAATCTCATCAAGTAAGATTGATCATTGAGACTCCCCTCAATAACGTGTCATATTGTGTCTTGACTTAATAACCGCTTATGTTTATTCTAATAAACATATATATAACAAGGTTATATGTTTTATTTTATAAATCCCTCAAGAGAAACTTCATTCCAAGCTAAGGATTAAAGTCTATCTTAGATGGAATATTGTTTCTAATACGTTAATGACATATGAGATTTAAGAAAATAAATACAGTGCTCCAATTTGCTCTTAGTGTACCCAGGAGTAATCTTTTTAATCAAAATCAAATTAATGATTTTATAATTAACTCAAGATCTTTGCTCCTAGATGCATGATCTAATCCACACATGGATTATTTTATCTTGTATACATAATAAAGATTATATGGATTCATAAACCCTTTTGATTACTCATCGTCCTCGCAAAGGTAATCAACAAGAAAAGTGTTTTGATATCCGATTGTCATATTTCATTTACATGAAAACAAGTATGACAATTAATCATCTTTATACATTTAATGTTTGTAAATAGGAATATTTAATCATAGTCAATTCCTGAGTATGAGTAAACTCTTTTACTATGCGTGCATTAAATGTGTGTACAAGTTTGTCCTTTTGAGTTTTCTCTTCAAGAAACTCATTCTTAACCTCACAGTCTAACTGATTGGTAAGAGATCAATCAAACTACACGAGTGATTGTATTTCAAGGACTGCATCTTAACATTCATAGTTTTGAGCTACTCATCAGATACAATATCTGATAATGCATCTCAGTAGTTAGCAGGTTAACCATGATCCTCTAACTTATGTCCCTCAGCATTGATATAAAAACTATATCATTCAGGTGCAAGAGGTATCCTTGCGGATTTATGAATGAGAGATATCAATCTATGGTTTAACATATGCATGTTTAACCATAGTATGACATTAGCAAGTGTACTCAGAAGGTTGTGTATTTAGTTCTTGAATAACTTCAAGGTCTAAAGGTACTCCTACTTGCTTTTGTATGTAGAGACTAATCTCTAGATACTCAGCATCTTGAGTAACAATAAATTGTTTTCAAGTGGGACATCCAAAATACACCGTTAGTTCTTGACTCTAGTTTGTTAATTACTTACTCTTAAGTAGTTAACAAATTCATAACTTCAATTAAGACATAATGAGATTCATCCCATGCCATAATACAATGGTGTCTTAAATTCCTTCTGGGTTGGAACCATATTGAGTGTACACATGGCACATCCAATTTTCTAACCTTGATTGCTTTGGAGGTAAAACAGTTTAAGTCATCAAAGATCAAACAATATCAATAGAGTTTGATTTTCCATGATGGACATACCATAAAGTTGTGATATTCCATGAGGACTGGTGTTGTGAGACTATCACACAACTCATTAGATGAACTTATACTTTTGGCTTACATATCTGCCAACCAAGTCAAACCAGATGGCATCGATAGTAATTTTAGCCTACTGCATACTATACATCATGTGCATGTTTTGACTAGAAAACATAAACATTTAATATTATACGTCGTAAGTGTACATGTCTTAACTAGAAGACATAACAAATTAATGTCTTACTTTACGTTATAAGTTTTTCAACAATTAACGGAATTGATGTTTTGTGTCTTTACAAGAGACCTAAACATATTCAACTAAAGTAATTATGAGTGCCGACACATGGCCTCAATAGTACATTCAAGTTAATTTTATACTTCATGATTATGATTTTGCAAGAAAACATAATCATATTTACTAAACAATTCAGTGAATATGTTGAAGTAGCTTTTTATGTTATCTTGATATTTGTTCTAATTAGGGCAACATACATTTTATGTGTAGAAGTCCTAGTAGAATCTTGGTTTCTTACCTTACAGTCAAGAAAAACCATTAGTCATATTGTTATATGTTGTACCTTGCACACATTTAAGATTTCTCCCACTTGTGCATGGCACAACATCATGAGAGTATACAAACAACACTACGCTCGTTTGTTTGTATGAGCAATATGACAATGTCTAAGATAACATATGATTTTGAGTCAAAATCAAAATATAGATATGTAGAACTTTATCGTTTTAATAATGAATCATGCATAACAAGTTTATAGATAACATTTTAGGAAGCAACATCAGGAACGCGACAAGTTATCTTATAAAATTTATGCAATGGTTCTTATATAAACTATGATGCTTAACATGTGGAAAGTAATGTATTATTTCAAGACAATCTGGAAATAAGATGGGCAACTTGCAAGGTATTAAAGCTTACAGCTCCCACTGGATTAGACAACATTACATGTGTTTCATCACCAGTAATATAATCACGTAGCTCCCACTGGATTAGACAACATTTTATGTGTTTCGTCACCAGTGGAGAGTGAGTGGTGATTGGATACTTTCTATCTTTCTTTGAATATCTACACATTATTGCTAATGTGAGTCACTTTGACTAGTAAACATGTACTTAGGAATTCAAGAAAGTGCATCAAGTTCTAACATATAGATAATGGGCTAGCCATCATTGTTATTTTAACTTGAAAATAGTCATGCATTTCCTCCATAATTGGTCTACTTTACCACAATGGTATGTAGGACCTTAGTAGGCTTATTGGGTTAAGACAAACCGCTAGGTAATCATGCTAGTAATTGCCTTTACCACTTTGCGGTTTATTGATATTTTCTGTCTTCTAATTAAACTCATTTTAGTTTGGTAGCTATAGAAAACGTGTTCTCTAGTTATCCAAATATCTTATGTTTCATCAATGTTTCAAAACCGAAACTAGGGTTATAAAACAACTTTGAAAGAATAAGATGTGTAACCATACTTAACCGTTTTGACTTTTACAAGACATCACGATTTCTAGAGTAGGTGTTCTTTGAGTTTGATTAGAATTTAGAAAAAATCAAATATTCCTATAATGGCTTTTCCTCATAAAGAAAAAGGATAGGAATAAGTCTCTTTCTTACAAGGAAAGAGTGACTTAGTTCGTCCTTTTAACAAGAAAAGAACAAATTCTTGTTTACGGTTTGTGTTGCATTAATTCATTAATTGAATTTACAAAGTTCATATTTAGTATTTTCGATAATTATCCTTTTGTAATTTAACTACCCCATGTTTACAATTTAAAACAATTAATTTACGAAAAGGCTAAGATCCACATTGTGCTTCTACTATCACATCAGTTGATCTGCTAGCAATAGTAGATTCAATTGGTAGGCGACGATCACCAATTGTATTACATGTACAACTCTTAGATCCTTATGGGACTCATGGCATCTAGTGTCAAACAACTAGTGTCATGTAGGCATGTTTAGTCCCATCTTTGCCTCGGGTCAAGGTCTAACCGCTTAACTCGATTAAGTCATCCAATTTGAAAACGTGTGATAATATATCTAGGTCTCACGCATAGAGAATAGTCACCTTGGGTTACAATTCAACCTAGGTCCCACGCATAGGAAAAAAGTAATTGCAAGTGTCCTCAAAATTGGAGGGCACGACTTAAATTTTGACGGGTAAAATATTTTGATGTGAATCAAAAACGTGTACGAAAGAAGCATGCATTCATTCTTCGTAGCACAAGTTAAAAACATTTCTTAACTTAAGTATAATCATTGTTTTAATTTATGTGTGTCAAGTTGTCCATTTTCAAGACTAATATATATCCTATGTGGATTATTATTTAGTTTGGACAATACAAATAAATAAACAAACAATCTCAACCGGTTTAAGTGTTGTTTATATAGAAAACAATGATTTTAAGTTTCAAATCATATTTAAACTTAGTTAAACTAAATCATAAGACTTAGTTCAAAATGGTTTATGTTTTGTTTTAAGTTTTATGAAAACAATTTTCATTTTTCATGTAGTCACAACCATACAAAAAACAACCAAACAAACATACAACCACAATATGCAAAGCCTCAACCGATGAAAATCCTATGCTTGGTCTTGTGAGCCATCACAAGAACCAAGAGTCAACTAGGGACTTATATCACAACCACATGGAGGGCTCCCACTTGCTCCAAGACAATCATGAGCAAGTAAAAAGCCCATTATGCACATGAACTTCAGTTTCTGTCAGCCCAGTTTTCCTGTTTTGCAAGGCCAAAAATCCCAGGAAGATCACCTCCTCATGATTTGGCCCAGTTGACAAAGTTGTAGCCCTATGTCTTATGGACCTGCACCAAAAATTTTAGAAAAAAATACCTTACCAATCAGCAGGTAAGCACGTTTTCCCAACAGATGTCCAGCAGCAACTTTGAGTCTACAACTCTTCAATCTTTCGCCTTTTGCTTCCAAGCTCTTGTTTACAATACATATAAAGTAAAATACAACTAATATACTTTGTATCTACTGTAAAATGCCCAAACATTGGCAAAACCAAAATTGAAATACATTACAAAAGTACCGAAACAATGGCAAACCCCAAAACAAGAAAAACCAACCAACAATCACAATCACAACGCACAAGTGGTCTAGGTTTTCATCGGCTTTGCATATGAACACATAATAATACATTCAAATAAAGATTATTACATGGTGTTGGCTAACTCCATGGACAAACATGCATGTATTTGCCATGGATAACAAAATAAATAACAAGAATTAAATTGTTAGCCAACGAATCGAAGAAATAATTAACAAGAATTAAAACCCCGAATGGTCCGCGTGACAAATGGCCATAGACTCATAACCCACTGATATTAGGACCTTCTTAACACCATTTTACCACAGAAAAATAAGCCTCATGGGCTGATTAAAAATTGGGTTAAAAATATCTCAAAAAACACGTTTTTAGGCCATTTTACGGGTACCGATCAAGTAAACAAACAACGTATGCATAACAAATGGCCATAGGATCAAAAAGTCCAGATCTTAAGACTTTAATAAAGTCGACATATTCAGAATATTCAAGCCCTAGGGGCTGTTTTAAAATCACACTTTTAAATCCATTAAAAAACAACGTTTTTAGCCATTTTTACGCATACAAGATGATCATATGACAACATATGATGGCTCGTGATACCACTATAGGTGATGTAAACATGAATTAACAATTAATTAATATAAAACGCAGCAGATAAACATCACCACAACGGATCCATAGTGCCATATGATCAATCAATAAATAAACACATAATTTATACCTTTGTAGCGTGATCCGGGAGTCACCAACACAAGCCCTATGTCGAACACAATATGAAACCCAAGTGATCAAAATAGATCACCTCTATGATATGTCCACACTACACGTCCTTGATCACCACCCGATGCTAGTCTAAACCCCGTAACAATGATTCTTGGTACAACCTACAATAGATAATATCAAGAGAGGATGAAAAACCCAAAACCCTAAAAGGGTGTGTTTGTGCCGTGGGTTAGAGAGGGAGAGAGGAGAGGAGAGTTTGTTCTTTTTGTTTAATGAAATTGATTGGTAATTGATTTGATCAAATCCCTTGATCTTATCAGTTACAATCTTACATCAAGGCCCTTAACAAGCTCCATAATTCTCCCTTGATCCCTCCATATGGCCGGCCTCCTTAGGGGCCCACAATGGGCTTGCCCGTTGTTGGCCCGGTCCAAAAACACTAAGTCTAACTTAGTATTTAATGGCCCGTTATCGATCTCGAGTTACGTAGTCGTTTATATATTGTAAATACGATAAATACAATCTATAAAATGGTGTCTCTGTGTATAAGTGTGTGACCCCATAGGCTCACATATGTCTAGCCATATAATTAGTGATTATGACACGAGCATTCTCCAACAGGAATATCATATCATACAAAATTAAACTAGCATAGCAATGAGAATAGAGAAAGTAACTCAAGTAAACATGGCAAACACATAAGCATAGCATGGCAGAGACATTCAAATAAATGTCAGAATGGATCTAAAAGAATGACAATCATACAATGAATGTCACGAATCAAATAAAAGGGAAGCATAGCAGTTATCGGATTGATAGAAAATATCCCTACTGAAAAGGGAAAGAATATCTGTACCTTAACGAATACGCAAGCAAAGAAATGAAAAGCAATAAAGTAGGAGATCACTCCTTCTTCAACTGATCTACAAATAATCATAATGTACTTATAAGCTTCATAATCATAAGGTTTCATTTTACTTGTCTTTCTATTTTAGGTAACTTTCCAAAAATAGCAAGTTTCCGTATTTAGTAACTTTGATTATTAACATTCCCGTAAGTCAATTTAAAGTATTAAAGATGATCATATTCGTAGTTTAAGGTTCATAATGTCTTTTACAAAATTTTAGGGTTCATAAAGTAGTTTCCATGATTTTAGGGTTTATTTGGTAATTATCATAAGTTTAGGGATTAATATGCAATTCTCATAAATTTAGGGTGTAAAATGTAATTACTATAAAGTTACAGGTTTTTCATAAGTTAGGTCCCTTAATTTAAAAGAATAACACTTTAGACCCTTTAGTTTAGAAAATCAACACATAACATCATTTTAAACATTTTAATCCTTAACAGTCCTTTACACTTTCGAATTAAACACGTTTCCAATAATTTATGAATCATGTTAATACTTCGAAATAAAATCTACAAAAATTCACACACGTTCCAAAATTTCTTAAGTATTTTATGTAATTTTTCTAGATTTTATTAAGTTATATAGATACGTATTAAAAATCCATTTTCTCAACATGTTCCAAAATCGTATCTGATGGAACACCTGACAAGTTTGTACCTTCTTACCCCTTCAGAAAAAATCAGAAAAATCTATAAAAATTCTAGCTATTATTAGACATATTGGATATAACTCAGTTCAAAGAGAACCTTCTAACTCGACACGGTTTGAAAATTAAAAATCAGAAACCCGGACTAATTTTCCAGACATACAAATCCGATCAGACACATAATTTTCCAAAAATCAAAAAGTAACCTTCCAGGCCTCCAAAAATTACAAAATTAATTTTCCCAGGTAGCTATTTCATTGAACTTAGTTTTAGACTCTTAAAACATCCAAAAAAACGTTCAAATCATTTAGTTACATTCGATTTAAGTTGGGTCTTTTCCTGGATCAGTAGCAGTTTCACAGATTCGTGCATATACTTAGGGTTTTATCATTCTAATTCTTTAATTCTTAACACATAACGATTATAGATGAGTTCATAACATGTTTAGGTCGATTTACATCTGGTCTTAACATAATCAAAACGAATAAATTCATCATATATACACATGGTTCAATTTCTACATCTTAGGTTTTAGGGTTTTCAACTTATCATTTTATACGAATCTTTTTGATATAATTCGACCAAGAACAAGAATGAGAACGAAATCAATAGGGATGATACAATACCCTCGTAGATCAAACGAAGAACATGAAAACAAGATACTACACGAACGGATCACTCTCCTTCTTCCTTCTCTCCTTTGGTTCGATTGGCAGAAAACAAAGAAAACACAAGAAAGGTCGAATTAGGTTTGTACAACTCGAATGGATCAATGTTTTGTGTTTATAATTACCTTGTTGGTGTTACGGATGAAACAAGATCACAACAAACTTCCTTGGCTTGCAGCAACAGATCGACAAGAGTACCAGCAAAAAGAGAGGCGATACTTTTTAGTGAATTAGGGTTTTTGGTTTATTTGTTTGTGAAATCCGGTTATAAGAAAATAATGGGAATACCGGGTTTTGATAAGCTCAATAAGGGAGTAATTGGATCCTCATAATGGGCTTAGTTAACTCTTCTTTCTCTAATTCCTTTGGGCCGAAAGTTTTGTGTATAAAACACATCAATTGGATCGAATAGATTAGTGCTAGATATAGGGATTTTATTTGCGACCTTAAATTTCATAATGTATGGTTTACGTTTACTTACTTTGTTTTGTAACTTAGGTTAAGTTCGAATGAAGTTACTTACATATTTCATAAGTTTTTAAAAGTTAAAATTCAGAGGGTATTTTAGTCATTTCAGATCATATTAATTTCGGTATTTTACAGAAATGGTTTTGTAAGAGTTGACCATTTTTCTCTCCCTCAAAATATGTTCCATAAGAAATATTTCGACAATTGTTGAAATTTTGACGAAACATATTTTGACTTTAAATGGGATGACATGTACTTGCACACAGAAAATGCATCAGGCACAAACAAGCATACAGATGAATCAAAAACTCATTCTAAATCTTCCAAAGTGCTCAGAATTCTCAAATTAACTCACAAGATCACAGATTAATTCATTCTTTCACTCGACGTTTTAAACCCTAAATCAATTGATTTCAAACCTATGTTGTTTCTAAATGTGCAAGCACACCAATAGATCATTCTTTAGTGTTCTTTAAAGCTATATGAACTGATTAATTAGACTAAAACACATCAAAATAAATGCCCCAATCGATAATTACATAAGCCCTAGTTTCTGATTATCCCTTTTTTGACCGTTGAAATCATTTGAAACATTTAGGGAACGATTAGACAACAACCATGAAGAAATTAGAAACTCACAATCGTGAAAAAAAGATCGAGGATAAAAAATCGTTAGTCTGAATGTTGGGTTTTGAGATGCTACTGCTCAGAATGGATACTACTTCTTATTGTGCTAAATGGAAAATACGCTAAGTATGATTCTACTGCTGGGCTTAATCATACTACTGTTGGTGTATTTATTCTACTGCTGGAGTTACTGAAGAGATCAAGAAAATAAGCTAAGTGGATACTACTGCTAGATTTAGTATTCTGCTGCTTATTAGATAACTATGTATAGTATGTTTGTATAGAAAGTTATTGTAACCGACTAGGACTCCATTAGTCTATAAAAGGAGGATCTAGGGTTAGGGATTAATACGTATTGTAGGCATATTCGAATCACTTCAAGGTTTTGTAACCCTGTTACTTTTGTGTTACCGTATTAATATATTGAAGTGTTTATTGAGAATTCGTTTGTGTTCATTAATAATTCTTCTTAAGATTAAGTATTAGATTCCGCATAGTACTTAATAATAGTTCAAGAATAGTTTCTATACATACTGTTTTTGTCACAAACCACAATTTCAGGTCATTTCCAAACCTCGACAATTTACTATTCACGGGGTTACTACTCATTATTTACTATTCACCGATCACTATTTTTCATTTCATTATTCATCGTTTTCGGAGTCAGTTTGAGAATTTGAGAAGTCGTCAAAAAATATACTATTCACATAACACTATTCATTCCCGGAGGGAAACTTCCATTCATGATCATCAATCATCATTTTATAAACTAGATTTACGGGTATTCAAATGTGCGTAACCAGTATGGTTTAGCTGCTTATTCATGCATCATCAATAAGGACACATCATAAAGACTAGAGTAGTCTACATATCATCAGTAACATCATTATCATGTTAGGTCATGCACGGGTTTGTGTGATTTTCATTAACGTATGTTCATTTATTTATTAAACGTTACCACTCAGTCATTACTACTAACATTATACCCGACACTCCCGACTACGATCCTAATATATTTTCATGCTAATTTTAATGATATAAGGATTATATTATTACTTTACCCGGTGTTTTTAAACGAATTGATATATTTTTCGTTAGGAGCTGATAACTCTGTCGGTTTGCGAATTTTCAACCCGATAATCATTCTAACACCCGATTCATGCAAGGAATATGATTTTACAATTTTTACAACTTCGTCGTATTTTATTTTACCTCGTCATGATTTATTTCTAGTTAACCCGGTACCCGTTAACACCTAATGTATACACTAAACAAAACTAATTCTAATTAAATGGAGACACAAGCTTTAATTGTCCATCAAATCCCTTCCCGTTTCTCACATGTTCCGCCCCCTAAACACCCCTAATTCTCCATACACACTTGATTAGTAAGACAAAACTAATTAATGTTTCAATTATACTTAGTTTGGATTTAATTTCTAAAACACATACTACACAATTTCACTAGCAAAATAAGCTCCATATCCTCTCTTTTTTCTTCCTCTTTGTTCAGCCAAACCAAGATCACCAAGAACAATCCATCACTTTTTCAAGATCAAGTTACTAACAAGTCTCATTTACACTCCTTGTTAGGGTTTTGTGATAAAATCCCTAGATTTCTTACATATTTCTCATCAAATCATCTCAAGTATTCAAGTAAGCTTCAAGATCATCTTTCTAATCTTTTCATACTTTCATTTGATTAATTTTCAAGTTATATTATTAGCCAGATATGCAAATATGCATGTTAAACTTACCACTTGATGTCCATTTTCACTATAAACACTAGATCTATACATTTTAGTAACATTCTCATGAAACCCACCATGGTTGGTGATGTTTAGGACCCCATGACACCTTAAGAAGGTGTATGGTAGGATTAGAGTACTTGTGGAGTTGATTGGAAGTGGTATGATCAAGACTTGAACCATAGAAATGAGTTTTTAACAAGCATATAAAGCTACTATCCAAAAATGTAAAATCTGGAAATATCAGTAACTCTTGGACTATTTTGGCCTTCATATTTAGAAAATATTTTCAAAAATGAAACCGTGGCCGCTGAAATGAGTAAAAACCGACTTATAACGAAGGAGATATGATTTTTCTAAGTTGTGCCACGAAAAACTATTTTCTGAAAATAGCTTGCTGTTTTTCCGAACTTCAATGGACAAAACGAGACGTTAGACGTGATCTAGACGAGCCGACCTATTGAAAATATGTTAGTTCATATTTGTACGAACCCGTGGATATAAAGAACGTGGCAAACGAGCTAATAACGACCAAGATATACACGTTTGAAGCCGACGACTCATAAAACTATTTTGACAGCATTATATAGAAAATAAAGTCTAGTATAGAAACTAGTATTTTTACAAGTCACTAAGCAGATAGCCGATTTTCTATATGATCAAGGCGCGTTTGATCAAAAGTCAAATGAAACGACATTAAGATTATCTTGTAAGGTTTTCAAAAACGTCGAGTTTAATCACAAGCACTTAACGTACAATATTTCACGACTAGTTTTACGAGGTCATTTTGGACCTATTTTCACAAGTAATGAAAAGTGTTATTTTTGCGACGAAAACATTATATTTACCAATAAACCACCAAATGAGGATCGTGGAGTACCGTTTCAACATATTTACATGAAAAGTAGTTTATAACTTAACAAGACGTCAAAATGTATTTTTTTCGTCGATAAACGTTATTTTCAAAATTAACCAGTGGTATCATTAACATACGTATTTGCATGTGTTGCATTGTATTATTGCTTACATTGGATCATATCATTCAAATAGGTCACGGTTAGAGACCGAGTCTCATTTCATCACATCCACTATTATCATTGTTGCTATCATATCAGGTGAGTTTTCATAGCCCCGTTTTCAATTTATTACTTCATTTCTAAATTCTCGGGGGAGAATACATTGCACTATTTTTCATGCGGATCAAAGTATACAAACTCATTACATTGCTTAAGTTACATAATTTTTCTAGATTAAAGTCCCCTTTATTATCATGAACCGTTAATTGTGAGCAAGCGAGAGTGAGTTAACAGATCTATTCAGGGTGACTCCTCCATTCGGGTTGGTCGCGCCAACTTGTCAAACGAACGCATTTCATTTCTATCATATCAGAGTGACTGGCAAAACACTCAGTTGGGGCATTTCATTTCAGTCTAGCTTCGGGGTCATGAGCTTAAGAGCTAATGTATCATTTTTCTGTGGCATTGTTTTGTCATACACTTTATACTTATGGTTTCTGTATAACATTTCATTTACATAAACCTATGAACTCACCAACATTATTGTTGACCATTTTTAGCAATGTATTTTCAGGTAATTAGGGTATCGCATGTTGGCTTGCATAAGGACATACCATGGAGTCGCGGAGTCGACGCGTCTCACTTTATATTTTATGCACTTATCGATCGTTTGATTTGTATGAACTTGATTTCTGAAAACTTGTTTCATCTTGTGGGACCTAAACTTTGTAAACTCTGAATTTTTTAAATAATCAAACGATGTATTTTCTAAACGACACTTTAGGTCGTTCAATATAAGTGTAACTGTGGTGCTATGATCAGTCACCCCCTCGAGTGTACTATTCCGCTGCAACTCAGGTAATTTGGGGGTGTGACAGTTTTAGATTAACATCTAAGATAATTAACAAGATCAATTGCTCAACTGGGATCAACAAGTGGTATCAGAGCTTGTGATTTAGGAACTAATATCGAGAAGAGTTTTTGGTAATTAAGATATGTTCATCATCAACTGAAGCAATGGAATATGAAACTACTCATATGGTGACTGCATCTAAGGTACCCATGCTCAAACCTGGTGAGTATGAGCTCTGGAAGATGAGGATTCAGTAGTACATAAAGATGCTTGACTACTCTATGTGGGAAGTCATTCAGAATGGGGACACTTTACCTGCTAAGGCTGCTGATGGGACACTTTTACCCATTAAAACTAATGAGGAGAAGGCTCAAAGGAGATTGGAGATAAAGACTCACAATATTCTTTTGATGGGGATACCGAATGAATGTCAATTGAGTTTTAGTAACATTCAGAATGTTAAGTCCTTGATGGAAGCCATTGAACTCAGATTTGGTGGGAATGCAACTACAAAGAAGTCAAAGAAGAACTTATTGAAGCATCAATTTGAGACCTTTGTGGGCTCAAGTTCTGAAAACATTGATGCCACTTATGATAGACTTCAAAAGTTGGTTAGTTAGTTGGCACTCATGAAGGTTCCAGTGCCTCAGGAAGACATTAATCTCAAGTTTATCAGAAGCTTATCATCTGAAAGGAGCATGCATACTGTGGTCTGGAGAAATAAGGAGGATTTTGATACAATGACTTTGGATGATTTGTACAATAATCTAAAGGTGTATGAATCTGAAGTCAAGGGATCATCCAGTTCACCTTCTACTGGACAAAACCTAGTATTTATGTCCTCAAACAACAAGGATTCTAGTAGCTCTCAAGAAAACTATTCTGCTGCTGGGCATGTAGTTTCTGCTGTTGGTTCTGCTGCTAGTACAAATAGTGACAACATCAGTGATGCTGCTATTTGTGCCTTTTTGGTTGATCTCACCACAACTACTTCTGTTACTGATCAGGACTTGGAACAAATAGATCCTGATGATCTTGAGGAGATTGATTTGAAGTGGCAGATGGCCATGCTTACAATGAGGGCTAGGAGATTTCTGAAGAAGACTGGTAGGGAACTCAAGTACAGAGGACAAACCAATGTGGAGTTTGACAAGTCCAAGGTTGAGTGTTATAACTGTCAGAGAAAGATACAGTTTGGAAGGGAGTACAGAGCACCCAAGAAGAACAGAGAGAATGTAAGGAAGGTTCCTATTAAAGAAGTCAAGACTACATCAGCTCTGGTTTCTTGTAATGGCTTGGGAGAGTATGATTGGAGTGATCAAGCTGAAGAAGGACCAAATGCTACTTTTATGGCTGAAGAAGGATAGAAGGGACAAAATTTTTCTTTGATGGCTTATGCTTCTTCATCATCTGGTTCAGACTCTGAGGTATCTAATGAGTCTACTTGTTCATTTAAATCATGCTTAGATACTTTTGAGGAACATAAGTCTAGGAATGAGTGTTATAAGAGTTGAAGTTGAAAAACTAAAACTTGATAACTTAGGGTATAAATATGGTCTAAAATCAGTAGAAGATAGACTTGAATTTCTTAAGCAAAATGAGCTAGGGTATGCTGATAAAATTCATATTATAGAAAGTGAGCTTATTAAGAAAAACTGCGAGATTAATGTGCTAAATAAAAGGCTAGAGGAAGTAGAACAAGTTAAAAATATAGCCTTATCTGAGAAAGAGAAACATATTGTTAGGGTAGAGAAAAAAATTTTTGCATATGACCTGGTCAATAAGTCAATTGAAAGTCAATTAATGAGAAGAGGGTGTGGCTTAGGGTACAATGAAGTAGCTCCCCAAGTCAAAAGTGCCTTTGCACCTCCTAGGAAGGAATTGTTTTTCATAACTGAGATAGATGCAAAACCTGTAGGTGAAACCAGTGAATCAAATAATGAAACACCTGATAGAACTTATGCACCTAAGGTAGAGAAGAAGTTGTTTGATACCTTAATCATTGAAGATTGGGTGTCAGATAGTGAACATGAACAGGTTGAGTCAACACCCAAGGATAAAAAGGAAGAAATTTCTAAATCAGTTGACTCTAAAGCTAAACATGATGAATTTATAAAACCTGTGTTAGGTAGTAGTATCTCTAAGAAATGGCTGAATTTGATGAAAAACCTAGAGAATATCCTAGGAAAACTAATAACTTGCCTAGAGGAAACCAAAGAAATTGGAACAGCCTAATTTCACAAAAGTTAGGTAGTGATTTTGAATTAGTCAAAAAGGCTTGTTATAGTTGTGGTAGTTTTGAGCATCTTTAGGAAGATTGTTACAACTACCAAAAACCTGTATGGAACCAACACACTAGGGTGAACCATAAGAATTTTGCTAAAAAGACTCACCCACATCCTAAAAGAAACATGGTTCCTGGGGAAGTTTTACTGAGAAATGGTGAAACTAGGATAATTACTACTGCTGCACCAAAAAGGCCTAATCAAATGAAAACAGAGGTTTCTACTGCTAAGGCGAAAGCAGTTTCTACTGCTAAGCCAAAAGTAATTACAGACACTGTTGTGGGCAATCACTTTTATGCTGTTAAGGCCTCAGCTTGCTGGGTCTGGAAACCTAAAATCAAGGTTTTAGATCATGTTCTCAGACTCGGCAGTGCATCAATGGACTTGAAGAAATTTGATTATGTTGATGCACAAGGCAGATCCAAGTTAGTGATGGCTTGGGTCCCCAAGAGAAACTAACTCTCTTACTTTATGTGCATGGCAATCTAGAAGATGAACTAAAGGATAAATGTATTTTTGATAGTGGAATCTCTGGACATATGACTTGAGACCAAAGCAACCTGGAAGATTTTGAAGCCTTTGATGGTGGCTATGTTGCTTTTGGTAATGATCCTAAAGGTGAAAAGATTGTTGGTAAAGGTACTATTAGAACAGGGAAATTGGATTTTGAAAAGGTATACTTTGTAAAAGGGCTTAAGTTCAATCCTTTTAGTGTCTCATAAATGTATGACAAAAAGAATTTTGTTCTTTTTACAGACACTGAATGTCTTGTCTTATCTTTTGATTTTAAGTTGCCTGATGATAAATCTGTGCTACTTAGAATCCCTAGATCATACAATATATATAGTGTGGACATAAAGAACATAATTCCCAAAAGAGATTTAACTTGTCTATTTGCAAAGGCCACCAATCATGAATCCAAACTTTGGCATAGAAGACTTGGCCATTTAAATTTCAAAATAATAAATAAATTGGTTAAGGGAAACCTTGTCAGAGGTTTACCTTCAAAAGTTTTTGAAAACCCTGAAACCTGTGTTGCTTGTCAGATGGGAAAGCAACACAGAGCTTCTTGTAAATCCAAAGTGGTGAACTCTATTTCTGAGCCCTTGTATATGTTGCATATGGATCTGTTTGGGCCAACTTATGTGAAAAGTTTGAATAAGAAAATGTATTGCCTAGTTCTCACAGATGACTATAGTAGATTTACTTAGGTTTTCTTTCTAGCAACTAAGGATGAGACTTCTGGCATTCTTAAGGCTTTCATAACAAGAGTAGAAAACCTAGTTAATCACAAAGTTAAGGTAATCAAATGTGACAATGGAACTGAGTTTAAGAATAGTGTGATGAATCAGTTCTGTGTTGAAAAAAGTATTTTATGACGGTTTAGTGTAGCTAGAACTCCTCAACAAAATGGTGTTGCTGAGAGGAGGAATAGGACATTAATTGAGGCTGCTAGGACTATGTTGTCTAAGTCAAAATTACCCACTACTTTTTGTGTTGAAGCAGTTAACACTTCTTGTTTTGTGCAAAATAGAAGTAAGGTGGTTAAGCCTCATAACAAGACCCCTTATGAATTGTTGCATGGTAGGAAACCTATGATAAATTTCTTAAAATCATTTGGGTGTCCTGTTACTATCTTAAATACAATTGATAACCTAGGCAAGTTTGATGAGAAAGCAGATGAAGATTTCTTTGTTGGATACTCTACCAATAGTAAAGCTTTTAGAGTATACAATAAATGAACTAAGCATATAGAAGAAAACCTGCATGTTAGGTTTAGTGAAACCATATCTAATGTTGCAGGGAGTAGACCTGAATGGCTGTTTGACATTGATTCGTTAACCAAAAGTATGAATTATGAGCCAGTGATTGCAAGTACAACTAACAAATCTGCAGGTACACAAGCTAATACCAATACAGGTACACAAGCTAAGGAGAATGAATCTGCAAAGGAGTTTGTCTTGATAGAGAAAAGGAAGCTTGATCAAACTTTCAAGGCCAAAGAGAAAGTGGGCAAGAGTTCACAAGATGATGCTGTTCATAAAGATGTAGAAGGTAGGGATAGACCTTCTAATGCTGAAAAGGTGGTTAATGAAGGACCACAAGTTGCTGATGAAGTGCCGAACAAGACTAGCAGTAGTAACTTTGATTCTGTTGCTAAACCAAAAGAAACTACTGCTAAGCCGTTTGATCCTACTGCTGCACCCAGATTTTCTACTGCTGACACAGATGGAAGATCTTTTGATGATGTTAACTATCCAGATGATTCTAATATACCTGGATTAGTTAATATCTATGAAGACACTGATGATGAGGCTTTGGATGGATTTGGTGCAGAGGCTGACTTAAACAATATGGAGAATGCAATTCCTGTCAGTCCTATTCCCACCACCAGAATACACAAGAATCATCCAAAGGAGCAAACTATTGGAGATGTTCATTCTGCTGTTCAAACAAGAAGTAAAACAAAAGGTTTCAGAGATTTGGTTGATCAAGGGTTATTTGCTCAATCTCTTCATCAGAGAAATAGCCAAAAAGATCTACAAAAGTGTATGTTTGCTTGTTTTCTGTCACAAGTGGAACCCAAGAACGCCTACAAAGCTTTGCAAGATGAAAGTTGGGTTGAAGCTATGTAAGAGGAATTGTTTCAGTTCAAGCTTCAAAAAGTCTGGACATTGGTTGATTTGCCTTCTGGGAAAAAGGCAATTGGTATTAAATGGGTGTTCAGACACAAAAGAGATGAAAGAGGAATAGTGATCAGAAACAAAGCAAGATTGGTGGCTCAAGGATACACTCGGGAAGAGGGAATTGATTATGATGAAGTATTTGCACCTATAGCAAGGGTAGAGGCTATCAGACTATTCTTGGCATTTGCTTCATTCAAGAACTTCACTGTGTATCAAATGGATGTGAAGAGTGCTTTCTTATATGGGACAATTGATGAGGAAGTATAGGTCTCCCAACCACCTGGTTTTGAAGACCCTAATTATCCTAAAAGGTTTTACAATGTGGAGAAAGCAATGTATGGTCTACATCAAGCTCCTAGAGCTTGGTATGACATCTTATCAAAGTACTTGTTAAACAATGGTTTCAGCAGGGGAACAATTGACAAGACTTTGTTCATCAAGAAAGACAAAAAGGATATCTTATTAGTACAAGTATGACACACCCCCAAATTACGTGACTTGCAGCGGATTGAAGCATTCAAGGGCGTGACTGATCATAGCATCATAATATAGTTATCTTGAATGACCTAAAGTGTCGTTTAGAAAATAAATTGTTTGATTATTTAAAACATTCAGAGTTTACAAAGTTTAGGTCCCAAAAGGTGAAACAAGTTTTCAGAAATCAAGTTCATACAATTCAAACGATAGATAAGTGCATAAAATATAAAGTGAGATGCGTCAAAACTGCGACTCCGTGCATGCCCTTATGCAAGCAAACATGCAATACCTTTAATTACCTGAAAATAAATTGCTAAAACGGTCAACAATAATGTTGGTGAATTCATAGGTTTATGTAAATGAAATGTTATACGGAAACCACAAGTATAAAGTGTATGACAAAACAATGCCACGTAAAAATAAATGATACATTAGCTCTTAAGCTCATGACCCCGAAGCTAGACTGAATGAAATGCCCCAACTGAGTGTTTGCCATTCACTCTAATATGACAGAAATAAAATGCGTTCATTTGACAAGTTGGCGCTACCAACCCGAACGGAGGAGTCACCCTCAATAGATCTATTCACTCACTCTCGCTTGCTCACAATTAACGGTTCATGATAATAAAGGGGACTTTAATCTGGGCAATGATGTAACTTAAGAATTGTAAATGAGTTGATACTTTGGTCCGCATAAAAATGGTGCAATGTATTCTCCCCCGAGAGTTTTGAAATTATGTAAACAATTGAAAACAGGGCTATGAAAACTCACCTGATATGATAGCAACAATGATAATAGTGGATGTGATGAAATGAGACTCGGTCTCTAACCGCGACCTATTTGAATGATATGATCCAATGTAAGCAATGATACAATGCAACACATGCAAATACGTATGTTAACGATACCACTCGTTAGTTTTGAAAACAACGTTTATCGTCAAAAAAATACATTTTGACGTTTCGTTAAGTTATAAACTACTTTTCGCGTAATTATGTTGAAATGGTACTCCACGATCCTCATTTGGTGGTTTATCGGTAAATATAACGTTTTCGTCGAAAAAATAACACTTTTCATTACTTGTGAAAATATGTCCAAAATGGCTTCGTGAAACTAGTCGCGAAATATTGTACGTTAGATGTTAGTGATTAAACTTGACGTTTTTGAAAACCTTGCAACATAATCTTAATGTCGTTTTATTTGACTTGTGATCAAACGCGCCTCAATCATATAGAAAATCGTCTATCAACTTAGTGACTTGTAAAAATACTAGTTTCTATACTAGACTTTATTTTCTATAAAATGCTGTCAAATAGTTTTATGAATCGTCGGCTTCAAACGTGTATATCTCTGTCGTTATAAGCTCGTTTGCTACGTTCTTTATTTCCACGGATTCGTACAAATATGAACTAACATATTTTCAATAGGTTGGCTCATCTAGATCAGGTCTCGTTTTGTCCCTTGAAGTTCGGAAAAACAGCAAGCTATTTTCAGAAAATAGTTTTTCGTCGCACAACTTAGAAAAATCATATCTCCTTTGTTATAAGTCGGTTTTTAGTGATTCAAACAGCCACGGTTTTGGTATTGAAAGAAATTTCTAAATATGAAGGCCAAAATAATTCAAAAGTTTCTGAGTTTTCCATATTTCACAAAAATGGAAAGCACCTATTTCTATTGTTGAAAAATCAACGTTTAAGGTTCAAGACTAGTTCAAAACTTAATCAAACCACTTCAAATCAACACCACAACCTATCTAATCTTACCATACACCTTCTTAAGGTGTCATGGGGTCCTAAACATCACCAACCATGGTGGATCTCATGATGATCATACTAAAAATCCATAGATCTATGTTTATAAAGAAAATGTGTAACAAGTGGTATGTTTAACATGTATATTTGCATATCTAGTTAATAATATAACTCAAAAATTAATCAAATGAAAGTATGAAAATATTAGAAAGATGATCTTGAAGCTTACTTGAATATTTGAGGTGATTTGATGAGAACTATGAAAGAAACCTAGGGATTTTATCACAAAACCCTAACAAGGAAGGTAAATGAGCCTTGATTATGACTTGATCTTGGAAAAATTATGGAGTAGTGTTGGTGATCTTGATTTGGCCAAACCTAGGAGATGAAATGACAGGGTTTTGATGTATGTATATATATATATATATATATATATATATATATATATATATATATATATATATATATATTTAGCTAGTGAAATGGTGTAGTATGTGTTTTAGAAATTAAATCCAACTAAGTATACTTGAAACATTAATTGATTTTGTCTTACTAATCAAGTGTGTATGGAAAATTAGGGGTGTTTAGGGGGGCGGCACATGGGGTAAAAAGGAAGGATTTGATGGAAAATTAAGGCTTGTGTACTAATAAGCAAGTATTAGTTTAGTTTAGTGTATACATTAGGTGTTATCGAGTACCGGGTTAACTAGAAATAAATCATGACGAGATAAAATAAAATAAGACGAAGTTGTAAAAATTGTAAAATCATATTTCTTGCAAGAATCGGGTGTTAGAATGATTATCGGGTTGAAAATTCGCAAACCGACGGAGTTATAAGCTCCTAACGGAAAATATAGCAATTGATTTAAAACACCGGGTAAAGTAATAATATAGTCTTTATATCATTAAAATTAGCATGAAAATATATTAGGATCATAGTCGGGAGTGTCGAGTATAATGTTAGTAGTAATGACTGAGTGGTAACGTTTAAGGAATAAATGAACATACGTTAATGAAAATCACACAAACCCGTGCATGACCTAACATGATAATGATGTTACTGATGATACGTAGACTACTCTAGTCTATATGATGTGTCCTTACTGATGATGCATGAATACGCAGCTAAACCATACTGGTTACGCGCATTTGAATAACCATAAATCTCGTTTATGTAAAGATGAATGATGACCATTAATAGTGATTTCTCTCTGGGAATGAATAGTATTTCTTGAATAGTAAATTTTTTGACGGCTTCTCAAATTCTGAAACTGACTCCAAAAATGATGAATAGTGATCGGTGAATAGTAAATTATGAATAGTAATCCCGTGAATAATAAATTGTCGAGATTTAGAATATGACCTGAAATTGTGATTTGTGACAGTCGCCCACCCAAAAAGGAATTCAGTCCCTGAATTCAGCTGGTGTTGGTCTCTGGAGTGGACTCGGTGAAATGATATGGGTATTTGATCCGCATCTGGTCTTCCCACTCCCAAGTGAACTCGGGTCCTCTTTGAGAATTCCAGCGAATTTTGACGATAGGAATTCGAGTTTGCTTCAACAGTTTGACCTCACAGTCTATAATTTCTGCTGGTTCTTCCACAAAGTTAAGCTTATCATCAAGCTGAACTTCTTCCAATGGGATTACGAGCGTTTCATCTGAAAGACATTTCTTGAGGTTTGAGACATGAAACGTGTTATGTACACTGCTGAGCTCTGACGGAATTAACTTCCCGCGTTTATCTCGGGTTTAACTTCCCGCGTTTCCCGAATCGTATCACGCCCTTCCAAGGCGAAACCTTCAACATGACTTTGTCTCCAACCTAAAATTCTAATGGTTTGCGCCGAACATCGGCGTAACTTTTCTGTCGGATTCTAGCTGTTTGGAGTCTTTCTCGAATCTGAACTATCTTTTCTGTTGTTTACCGAACCAACTCTGGACCAGTTAGTTGTACATCACCAACTTCGGCCCAACAAACTGGGGACCGGCACTTTCGACCATAGAGTGCCTCGAATGGTGCGGCTTTTATGCTCGAGTGATAACTGTTATTGTAAGAGAACTCGATCAATGGCAAATGGTTAGCCCAACCATTTCCAAAGTTAATCACACACGCCCTGAGCATGTCTTCCAATGTCTGAATCATTCTCTCGCTCTGACCATCGGTCTGAGGATGATAGGCTGTGCTCATGTCTAATTTAGTCCTTAATGAACCTTGTAATGATTGCCAAAAGATAGAATTAAAACGACTATCTCTGTCAGAAATGATGGAAATTTGTGCTCTGTGCCTTAAGACTATCTCCTTGACGTAAAGTCTGGTGAGCTGATACATGGAATAAGTCTCTTTGATTGAAATGAAATAGGCTAATTTTGTGAGACGATCAACGATCACCCAAATAGCATCGTAACCGCCTGTTTTCTTGGGAAGTTTAGTGACGAACTCCATTGTAATGCGTTCCCATTTCCACTGTGGAATTTCCGGTTACTGAAGTAATCCTGATGGTTTCTAGTACTCGGCTTTTACTTTAGCAAAAGTAAGACATTTGCTGACATATGTAGCTATCTCTGCTTTCATATTTGGCCACCAATAAAGATTTTTGAGATCCCGATACATCTTATCAGAGTCTGGGTGAATGGAGTATTTCGACTTGTTCGACTCGTGCATGATCAACTCTCGTATTCCACCATAGAGAGGTATCCAGCTTCTATCATTGAAGCATAATGTTCCATCTGATCTCCTTACTAAACCGTTTGCGTTATCTTGCATCCCTTTAAGTGTCTCACTTGGTAGGTTTTCTTCCTTGCGTGCTTCTGCCTGAGCCTCGAGGATCTTTGACGGTAGTGGCAAAATGATTGTCATTCCCAATGATCTGAATCTCAAAGTTTTGAGTCGTTCTTTCCGACTGAGTGCATTTGCCACAACATTGGCTTTCTCTGGGTGATATCTAATATCACAGTCGTAATCACTAAGCAGTTCCAACCAAGGACGTTGCCTCATATTGAGTTCCTTCAGATCAAGTATATACTGTAAGCATTTGTGGTCTGTAAACACTACACATTTAGTACCATAAAGGTAGTGCCTCCAAATCTTGAGTTCAAAAACCACTGCACCCAACTCGAAGTCGTGAGTAGTGTAATTCTTCTCGTGCTTTTTAAGCTGTCGAGATGCGTAAGCTATCACCTTCTCGTTTTGCATTAACACTGCTCCCAGTCCTTTATGTGATGCATCACAATATACCACGAAGTTTTCAATCCCTTCTGGTAGTGCCAAAATTGGCGCGCTGCAAAGCTTCTGCTTCAATAACTGAAAAGCAGACTCCTGTTTCTTTTCCCATTCGTACTTCTAGTTCTTTTGTGTCAACTTGATCAATGGTTTAGCTATATTGGAAAACCCTTCAATGAACGTTCTGTAATGTCCAGCAAGTCCTAAGAATTGACGAATTTCTGTAGGAGTCTTTGGTGTTGCCCAATCTTTAACTGCCACAATCTTTGCTGGATCAACCTGTAGTCCCTGACTATCATTGACATGACCAAGGAATTGTACTCTGCGGATCCAAAAATCACACTTTGAGAATTTGGCGTACAGTTTCTCTTTCTTGAGCAGTTCTAAGATTGTTCTGAGGTGTTCTCTATGCTCTTCTTCACTCTTGGAAGAAATCAAGATATCGTCAATGAATACAATCACAAAATTATCCAGATATGGCTTGCACACCCTGTTCATGAGATCCATGATCACAGCTGGTGTGTTGGTCAGTCCAAATGGCATTACCTGAAACTCATAATGACCATACCGAGTTCTAAATGCTGTCTTCGGGATGTCCTCCTCCCAAACTCTAAGCTGATGGTAACCTGACCTTAAGTCAATCTTGGAGTAGAAACTAGAACCTTGCAACTGATCAAATAAATCGTCGCCTGGGAAGTGGATAACGATTCTTCACCGTTAACTTGTTTAACTCTCGATAGTCAATGCACATTCTGAAAGATCCATCTTTCTTTTTCACAAACAAGACCGGTGCTCCCCACGGCGAGGAACTTGGTCTAATGAAACCTTTGTCTAAAAGTTCTTGCAATTGGTTCGACAACTCTTGCATTTTTGAAGGTGCTAATCGATAAGGTGCTCGCGCAACTGGTGCAGCTCCTGGCACTAAGTTAATCTGGAATTCCACTTGGCAAGTTGGTGGTAATCCAGGCAACTCCTCTGGAAAGACTTCTGGAAAATCTTTAACAGTTGGTACATCTTCAAGTCGTTTCTCATCCGACTTCTTTTCTGTGATATGAGCCAAGAATGCATAACAACCCTTCTTTATGTACTTCTCAGTTTTGATGCATGAAATTATACTGAGTCTGGTTCCACTTCGTTCTCCACGAATGACCAATGTTTCACCGTCGTAAGGAAGATGAATAACTTTTTCATCACAAATGATTCTTGCTTGGTGTCGAGATAACCAATCCATACTGATAACAATGTCGAAACTTCCAAGTTCTATGGGCATGATGTCTATATTGAATGGGTGATTTAGAAAATCGAGAGTGCAACCACGAATGATCGTGTCGGTGCCAAATAAAGAACCATTAGCTAGTTTGATGTGATAAGGAGTGTCTAATGTGGTTGGTTCAATGTTGAGTAAAGGTGCAAATGCAGTAGACACAAAACTTCTATCGGCTCCTGAATCAAATAAAATGGATGCATAACGATTATTGACGAGGAACGTACCTGTAACGACATTCGGGTCCTCCCTGACATCTTCACCTCCAAGGACATAAGCTCTTCCTCTAGCTGTTCCACCTTGGTTATTGTTTCCCTGATTCTTTGCTTTTGGACATTTATTCTTTTCTTGAAGTGTCCGACTTCTCCACAACCAAAGCATGTAACTGGGGGTTTCTAATTATCAACCACAATCGGAGCTTTGCAATCCCTGGTCAAATGACCAACTTTCTTACAGTTCCCACACAGATTCGGATAATTTCCAGGGTTATGGTGGGTTTGACATTTGTTGCATTTCGGTATGGTACCATTGTAACCTCTTTTCTCAGTTTGACCTGCAACATAGGCCTTTGTAGTTTCCTGTCTTTTTGGTGGTGGTTGAATAGCATTGCTACTTTGATTGTTGTCCCAATGCCTTTCGTTGTTGTTTTTATTATTGGAATTGTTTTTGTTATTGTTATTGTTGTTTCGGTAGTTGTTGTGGGAGTTACGGTTGTTGTAGTTATGGTTACTGTTGGTGTTGCTGTTGTTGTTGTTTGAAGTAGTTTCTTTCTTCACTATCTGAGCCATGAGTTTCTTAGACATCCTGATTGCCTCATCCAATGTTTGCGGGTCAAAAGAAATAACCTCTCCACGGATGTTGTTAGATGGTCCACCAATGAAATTTTCTATCAGCTTCTCAGTGTCCGGAACCATTGTAGGACATAATGCTGTCAATTCCTAAAACCTTCTGATATATGTCTCAATATCATTTCCTGGTGTCATTAGCTCATAAAACTATGTTTCCATTTTCTTCACCTCAGTTCGTGGGCAAAACTTCTTTGTCAGCAATTTCTTGAACTCTTCCCACAAAAGCTTTTGAGCATTTTCCATTCCCATGGGTTTCGCATATGAATTCCACCATGACATAGCATCCTTAAAAAGTGTACTAGTAGCAAACTTTACTTTGTACTCCTCTGGACAGGTGCATAAGAGAAACACATATTCAATCTTTTCGAATCAACGAATCATGGCAGTGGCCCCTTCAGTGCACTTGAACTTTTGTGGATCTCCACTCTTGAAATCTTTGTACGTACATTTACGTCCGTTAGTTCCATTAGTATTTGTTCCTACGGCTTCCGCGGTTTCTGCCCGTGAAGCGGCTTCAGCAGCAGCAGCAGCTATGGCAGCTGTTTCTGTAAGCAATGCTGCCTCTATACTGTCGGCAACAAGCTTCCTGATCTCGGATGGTGTCATAGCAGTAGTGGCTCTTTTTGGTGGCATGATTCTTTACAATCACAATAGATAACACAATGAGAAATCACAATAGAAACGATCATCATACACTATATATACAACCACAACATGTATATATAACCACAGCATGTATAAATACAACCACAAAATGTATAAATACAATGAATCACAATGAGAAATAATCACGAAATACCATAAGTATAATCACAACGACATGAATATAATACATGAAAATTTTGGTTAACGCATACCGATATCATAAAATAGCACAACGAAAATCCTGCATAGTAGAGTCACACTTGATATATTTGGTTGTACTACAAGCAAAAGACAACAAGTTCTAAACTATGTCCCACACCCCGGGACTAGGATAATAATGTACAAGCTACATGATAAAAACTCTAACACTAGGCACCTCCTCCTGGTGCTCCACCTAGCCTACGGCTAATCCTCTGGAAATCTCTAGTCATAGCAACAACAATCTCCTCTAAGTACTGAACTCGAAGATGAAGATCGGTCTCCCTACTCTCTGATGCAGACATCCTAGCCTGAACTAAAGCTAACTCACCGGCCTGACGGTGGTGCTCATCCTGAGACATCTGTGCCCTATCAAATAACTCAGGTATCTCTTGCCTCAACTGGGTAATACGCGCGGAACTATCTAGCTGTCGGGCCTCCAATCCCTTATATGAAGCATCTATAGCAACTCTGCCAAAGACTAATCCCTCGACCTCATCCTCTATAGCCTCAATTCGGCTCACTCGTATCTCCTCCACATAACCTACTGCCCTGTCAATCTGTCCCTGTAGATGGTCTAGTCGAGAGTCAAGTGTAGCGGTAGTAAGTAGTCTGTCAGCAGCAGCCATCGAGCTCTCACCAATCTCGAACCTACTGGGTGGTGCATCCTCTGATGTATCTGAAGTGTCTGGTGATGGGATGTCGAGTCGTGCCCGCTTCTTGAGCGGTAGGTCGGACCTAGGAGTAGGATCCCTGGGATGAACTGGTGCTGATGGTGCATCATCTGGAGTACAGTCTGGTAGGGATGGTAAGGATGGTGATAATGATGATAGTGATGGTAATGGTGATAATGGTGATAGTGTACTGAATGCCACACACCTCCTCGCTGTCAAGCGGCGACAAAGTGGATGAGATGAAGTAGGTGATGATGGTGGTGGTAGGGATACAAAAGCAGCTGGTGATCTGACCACAGGACGGCGAATATGCTTAGCAGTAGTGCGCTTCATGCGCGGCCCACCTGGATATGTACGGTAAACTCGACCATAGGGTATAAACTCCCCTGGCTGGATCACTGGGACAACTCTGGGACCACGGCGGATCACAGGTGGTGTAGGCACGACTTCCTCCTCCTCAAAGGGTTCTGTCTCAGCCTCTGACATCACGGGTGATGACTGTGGTGTAGGCTCCACGGATGAGAAAATGATAGTGGGTATCGGGGATGATGTAACCGAATCTAGTATGATGGAGGGTAGTGAGGAAATCTCTGTTGACTCAGAGTCCGACGAGATAAAAATAGGGTGCGAATCTGAAGACATCTCTGTGACAATCGATGTGAAATAAAAGTAAATAACCCTTCAGATAATGCAAGTTACGATGAAATGATATATGTATGAAATCGCATGTAGTGAATATGCACTTATGCTACAATGATGAGATGCTATAATGATGTAGTTATAGTCTGGGGTATTAAGGATAACCTAGTTCGCTATAACCTTTGCTCTGGTACCAATCTGTCACACTCCCAAATTACGTGACTTGCAGTGGAATGAAACATTCAAGGGCGTGACTGATCATAGCACCACAACACAGTTATATTGAATGACCTAAAGTGTCATTTAGAAAATACATTGTTTGATTATATAAAACATTCAGAGTTTACAAAGTTTAGGTCCCAAAAGGTGAAGCAAGTTTTCAGAAATCATGTTCATACAATTCAAACGATAGATAAGTGCATAAAATATAAAGTGAGACGCGTCGACTCCACGACTCCATGCATGCCCTTATGCAAGCCAACATGCGATACCTTTAATTACCTAAAAAAACATTGCTAAAATGGTCGACAATAATGTTGGTGAGTTCATAGGTTTATGTAAATGAAATGTTATACGGAAACCACAAGTATAAAGTGTATGACAAAACAATGCAACATAAAAATAAATGATACATTAGCTCTTAAGCTCATGACCCCGAAGCTAGACTGAATGAAATGCCCCAACTGAGTGTTTGCCATTCACTCTAATATGATAGAAATGAAATGCGTTCGTTTGACAAGTTGGCGCTACCAACCCGAACGGAGGAGTTACCCTCAATAGATCTATTCACTCACTCTCGCTTGCTCACAATTAATGGTTCATGATAATAAAGGGGACGTTAATCTGGGAAATGATGTAACTTAAACAATGTAAATGAGTTGATACTTTGGTCCGCATAAAAATGGTGCAATGTATTCTCCCCCGAGAGTTTAGAAATTGTGTATACAATTGAAAACGGGGCAATGAAAACTCACCTAATATGATAGCAACAATGATAATAGTGGATGTGATGAAATGAGACTCGGTCTCTAACCGCGACCTATTTCAATGATATGATCCAATGTAAACGATGATACAATGCAACACATGCAAATACGTATGTTAATGATACCACTCGTTAGTTTTGAAAACAACATTTATCGTCAAAAAAATACATTTTTACGTCTCGTTAAGTTATAAACTACTTTTCGCGCAATTATGTTGAAACGGTACTCCACGATCCTCATTTGGTGGTTTATCAGTAAATATAATGTTTTCGTCGCAAAAATAACACTTTTCATTACTTGTGAAAATATGTCCAAAATGGCTTCGTGAAACTAGTCGCGAAATATTGTACGTTAGATGTTAGTGATTAAACTTGACGTTTTTGAAAACCTTGCAACATAATCTTAATGTCGTTTTATTTGACTTGTGATCAAACGCGCCTCGATCATATAGAAAATCGGCTATCAACTTAGTGACTTGTAAAAATACTAGTTTCTATACTCGACTTTATTTTCTATATAATGCTGTCAAATAGTTGTATGAATCGTCAGCTTCAAACGTGTATATATCGGTCGTTATAAGCTCGTTTGCTACGTTCTTTATATCCACGGATTCGTACAAATATGAACTAACAAATTTTCAATAGGTCGGCTCATCAAGATCACGTCTAACATCTCGTTTTGTCCCTTGAAGTTCGGAAAAACAGGAAGCTATTTTCAGAAAATAGTTTTTCGTCGCACAACTCAGAAAAATCATATCTCCTTCGTTATAAGTCGGTTTTTAGTGATTCAAGCGGCCACGGTTTCGTTTTTGAAAGAAATTTCTGAATATGAAGGCCAAAATAATTCAAAAGTTTCTGAGTTTTCCAGATTTCACAAAAATGGACAGCACCTATTTCTGTTGTTGAAAAATCAACGTTTAAGGTTCAAGACTAGTTCACAACTTAATTAAACCACTTCAAATCAACACCACAACCTATCTAATCTTACCATACACCTTCTTAAGGAGTCATGGGGTCCTAAACATCACCAACCATGGTGGATCTCATGATGATCATACTAAAAATCCATAGATCTATGTTTATAAGAAAAATGTGTAACAAGTGGTATGTTTAACATGTATATTTGCATATCTAGTTAATAATATAACTTGAAAATTAATCAAATGAAAGTATTAAAATATTAGAAAGATGATCTTGAAGCTTACTTGAATATTTGAGATGATTTGATGAGAACTATGAAAGAAACCTAGGGATTTTATTACAAAACCCTAACAAAGAAGGTAAATGAGCCTTGATTATGACTTGATCTTGGTGTTCTTGGTTTGCCCGAACCTAGGAGATGAAATGAGAGGGTTTTGATCCTTTTTTTTTTTTTTTTTTTTTTTTTTTTTTTTTTTTTTTTTTTTTTAGCTAGTGAAATGGTGTAGTATGTGTTTTAGAAATTAAATCCAACTAAGTATACTTGAAACATTAATTGATTTTGTCTTACTAATCAAGTGTGTATGGAAAATTCGGGGTGTTTAGGAGGGGCGGCACATGGGGTAAAAAGGAAGAATTTGATGGACAATTAAGGCTTGTGTACTAATCAGCAAGTATTAGTTTAGTTTAGTGTATATATTAGGTGTTATCGGGTACCGGGTTAACTAGAAATAATTCGTGACCAGGTAAAATAAAATACTACGAAGTTGTAAAAATTGTAAAATCATATTTCTTGCAAGAATCGGGTGTTAGAATGATTATCGGGTTGAAAATTCGCAAACCGACGGAGTTATAAGCTCCTAACGAAAAATATAGCAATTGATTTAAAACACCGGGTAAAGTAATAATATAATCTTTATATCATTAAAATTAGGATGAAAATATATTAGGATCATAGTCGGGAGTGTCGGGTATAATGTTAGTAGTAATGACTGAGTGGTAACGTTTAAGGAATAAATGAACATACGTTAATGAAAATCACACAAACCCGTGCATGACCTAACATGATAATGATGTTACTGATGATATGTAGACTACTCTAGTCTATATGATGTGTCCTTACAGATGATGCATGAATACGCAGCTAAACCATACTGATTACGCGCATTTGAATAACTGTAAATCTCGTTTACGAAAAGATGAATGATGACCACGAATAGTTATTTCCTTCCGGGAATGAATAGTGTTTCGTGAATAGTAAATTTTTTTACGGGTTCTCAAATTCTCAAACTGACTCCGAAAATGATGAATAGTGAAATGATGAATAGTGATTGGTGAATAGTAAATAATAAATAGTAATCCCGTGAATAGTAAATTGTCGAGGTTTGGAATATGACCTGAAATTGTGATTTGTGACAAAGTATATTATGATGATATCATTTTTGGGTCTACAAACAAGGTGTTATGTGAGGAATTTGAGAAGCTCATGCATAGCAGATTTCAGATGAGTTCTATGGGGGAACTCAATTTCTTTCTGGGGCTTCAAGTTAAGCAGAAAGCATATGGGATATTCATCAGCCAAGACAAGTATGTGGCTGATATTTTGAAGAAATTTGGCTTTTCTGATGTGAAACCTGCAAAGATAACAATGGAGTCCAACAAACCTCTGATCAAGGATGAAGATGGGGAAGAAGTTGATGTGCACTTATACAGATCAATGATTGGTTCATTGATGTATCTAACTGCTTAAAGGCCAGATATTATGTTTGTTGTGTGTGCTTGTGCCAGATTTCAAGTGACCCCTAAAGTTTCTCACTTGAATGCTATGAAGAGGATTTTTAGGTACTTAAGGAGTCAACCTAGGTTGGGCCTTTGGTATCCTAAAGATTCACCTTTTGATCTGGTGGAATACTCAGATAGTGATTATGCTGGAGCATGTTTGGATAGGAAATCAACTACTGGAGGTTGTCAATTTCTTGGACATAGGTTGATCTCTTGGCAATGCAAGAAACAGACTGCGGTGGGTAATTCAAAAACTGAAGCTGAGTATGTGGCTGCTTCTAGTTGCTGTGGACAAGTGCTCTGGATTCAGAATCAATTGCTGGATTATGGGTACAACTTTATGAACACCAAAATTTACATTGATAATAACAGTACAATGTGTATTATTAAAAATCCTGTTTTTCATTCAAAAACAAAACATATTGAGATAAGACATCACTTTATAAGAGATTCTTTTGAAAAGAAACTAATTCAAATTGTTAAAATCCATACTGACAATAATGTTGCAGATTTGCTCACAAAAGGTTTTGATGTGGGTAGATTTCAATTTTTAATTGCTAGTATTGGAATGATCAATCTTTGAAAACTCATATCTCTTTGTGTTTTTGTAATGTTTTGTAATGATTTGTACTGTTATTAGTCAATAATATGTTTCTACTGCTTGCTATAATGTATGGTTGATTCTGCTGTTAGTTATATTTAGCCTGCTGCTAGTTGTTAATTCAACTGCTAAGTATAAATATGGATTGTGATTATTGTGGTATATTCTTTCTTGTGTTTTTGTGGTTTTGGACTAATCTTTTGCAGGAAAAGTAAAAGGGGAAAGCTTATCTGATGAGAAAAAGATGTTTGAGAAGATCAGCAGACATTCTACTAATAGTGAAAAAGTTTTTGCTGCTAAGCAAAACTTTCTACTGCTGGGGTTCTACTGCTTGCTTTGGAACTTTTGGGATTCTACTGCTTGGTTTGAAAGTTAAGGGTCGGTTTTGTAAATATGGCGCGTATAAAACCTAATTTGATCCGAAGGGCCTTAAAACCTAATTGGATCGCACAATTAACTTTGTGCGCCCAAAATTAACTTTATTTCAAACCGTCACACACCTTTTAACATCTGATTTGAAAAAACCCCAAAATCAAAACCTTAATTCACAATGTCGCAAAGAACATTTTCTGAAAGTCACAATCAGGTTGCTTTTCTTGAAAAGCCCAAGGATGCTGAAGGTTTTGCTGAGGTAATCGACTTTCTTAATGCTACTCACATAAGGTATGCATTAACAGCAAACCCTACCATATACATTTCCCACATTGAAAAGTTCTGGTCTACTGTTAAGATCAAAACTAAAAATGGGGAAGAATATTTAAAGGCCAAGGTAGAAGGCCACAAGGTAGTTATTTCTGAAGCATCTGTAAGGGAAGCTCTTCACTTTGCAGATGATGAAGAAATAACAACTTAAAATTTTATAAAGGTCTTTTATGTCCCCAATGGAGATTTTTAATTCATACCCTTCTCCATTGTCTAAGTCCTAAAACATCAGGTTGGAATGAGTTCAGTACAACTCAAGCATCTGCTTTGATTTGTCTGGCCAAAGGACAACCTTTTAATTTTTCGGCTATGATAATGGATGGGTTGAAAAAGCATGTTCAAGGAAAACATTACATTTACCCAAGATTTTTGCAACTCATTTTTAATAATCAAATTTCAAATCTTAAGGTACATTAAAGGAAATTTCTTTGTCCTGTGCTTAAACAGAAATTATTTTCATATTTGAAAAAGGATGGCAAAGATTTTTCAGGATCTGTGACACCATTATTTTCTTATATGTTGTCACTAGTTCAAAATCAGGGTGAAGGAGTAGAAATCCCAACTACTTCCCAAAACACACCCAATTTGGAAACATCAACTCCTCAACATGAAAAGACCCAAACACCTAGGACTTCACCAAATAAGAACACTGAGCAACCTCAGGCTAGTGTTAGGATGGATGCAGATGAGGCTGTCACAGGTGTGGGTGTTGACATGATGGAAAAGGCTAACACTACTGCTTCTGGCTTAGTAGCTGGGCAGGAAAGTGTTAACATAACTAAGACCTCAACCATGGCAACATCTACAGTTAAAGGTTATCATGGACCAAAAACAGATGATGGAAACCCCAGCCAAATGGATAATAAGGGGGGCTCGGCTGATCAAACTAGGTTTGATACTTAGTTTACATCCTATGATTCACCTCTCAGGGAAGGTCACACATCCTGAAGTGACAAGAATAGACGTAAAATAAAGGAATTGATGGAACCCAATGTATAAAATACCATATTCGGAGCACAATTTCTCGGACCAGGTAACACAGGTCGAAGTGGTGAGGATAGTATGAAACTTGTTAAAGTATTGATGGTTAAATGTACCAATTTGGAAGCACAATTTCTTGACCTCCAAACTACTGTCAAAAGTTTGCAGCTAAGGGTGAAATATTTGGAAGGTCAAAAGAGGTCAAGAACCAGAGTAATCAAAAGGCTCAAGAAGGTTAGAACAGCAAAAAGGGTGAGCTCTCCTGAAGACACAGGTTTGGGGGAGGATGCTCCCAAACAGGGGAGGAATGAGTCAAAGAATTCAGGGGAGGCTGAGCATAACATGGAAGAAAGTGCTGCTATTGAGATGGAAGTTGATAGTGGTGATAATGCAGATGGTTTAGTGGTTGCTGATAAAGAGGGAAATGAGAGTGTGCTTGAAAAGCTAAAAACCCTGGTGCCTGAACAAGTTCTCAAGCATACTGAGGGTATGGTGGAAACAATCAAAAGCTTGGGTAATGATGCTGCTCAAGTTCAAGAAGCTACTACTGGTGAAAGTGTTGAAAAAGTGGCTAAAGGAGATTTTGCTGCTGGTTCAGAGCATTCTGCTACTGGTGTTAAAGAAGCTGCTGCTAAGCCAGAGCAAGTTCCTACTGCTGGGCCAGAGAAAGATTCTGCTGATAAGACCATAGATGATGATATGAGTTTGGCTGAAGCAATGGTCCAGTTAAAAACTTCTAAACCAAAACTTCAACCCTCACCTACACCAAAAAAGCACCACAACCACAATCACAACTAGAACAACAAAAATAACAACCAGCTAAAGCTCAAACACAATAACAAACAACTCCAAGACCACCTGTGAAACGAGTAACCATTAGAGAACCTATCCCAATCAAGAAACCTACTCAATCACATACATACTCAGGAAAGGGTAAAGAGAAAATGGTTGAAGAATTTGAATTTTTATCCTGATGATGCTCCTTTTGAGTTCTAGCCAAGAGATCATCAAGAAATGTATGATGCAGAAGCTGCAAGGAAATATCAAGCTGAGTATAAGGAAGAACATCAAGTAGAACTTGAAAGACAAAGAAAAAAATGAAGAAGATGAGGCCAAAACAAAAGATGTGTTGGATTCTTGGGATGAGGAGAGGATAAGGTGTGAACCAGACATGGAGTTGTTAAAGCTAGTTAAGGAGGAAATATAAGAAACCTTTACTGATGAAGGATGGGATAAGTGGTTAAAGGAATTCATAGCTAAAAGAAGGAAATGGTTTCTTGATCAGAGAAAAAAGAAAAAGATGCTCAGACCAGCAACTGTCAAGCAAATAAGAAATTTTCAGGAGCATTACTTGAAGAATATGAAGGGCTGGAAGCTTGTTCAGTTGAAGCCATACACAGATGATGAAGTTTAAAAGAAGTTTGAGAGTGCTAAAAGAGAATTTGAGAATTTCATACCAATGGGGTCTGAACTTGAAAAGGAAAAGTTCAAGAGGTTTAAGAAGGTTGAGACTGAGGTTGAGAAAGAAAAAGTTGATGTTGAAAAGAAGATTGAAGAAAAAATTGTGAAGGAGGAAGAGATAGAGGGTTCTGGTATTGGTAAAAAGAGAGCAGGAAGAGTGTTGAAGAGTGTTGGAAGGAAGAAGAGGAAGACTAAGACTAAAGTAATTGTGGAAAGTTTTGAGTCTGAGAGTAAAGAAACAGAGAAAATAGAGCAATCAGAGCAGTTCTATAAGGAAACAATTGAGTTACAACAAATGACTAAAATTGTGGATAATGATGATGACACATTTGTTGATACTGGATGGAAGGCTGGATATGATGATAAGAAGATTCCTTGGTGTGAGATCTACAATGTTGGTGGAAGAACTCAAAGGTTTAACACATTTTCACAAATGCTCAAAAACATTGATAGAGAAGATTTGGTGAACTTGTGGGGATTAGTCAAGAACAAATATAGAGATACTAGGCCACAAGATGAGATTGATAGAGTTCTCTGGGGAGATCTAAAGATCATGTTTAAAGTCTATGCTGAAGAAAGAATGTGGATCGAACAGGGTAGAAGTACTAAGATTACTCTTTGGAGATTGTATGAGTCATGTGGAGTTCACAACGTAGTAATGCAGGGAGGACTTCAAATGTACATGCTGGTAGAAAAGGATTACCCTCTGGCTAAGTCTACACTTAAGATGATGGTTAAAAGTGATATTAGACTTCATATTGATCGTTGGTGTCAAATGGTTATTGATCTTATCAAAAAGATGCGAAGAAAACTCTATGGGCAGGATTATGGGAGAAAGAAGAAGAAGTGAGTGTTTGGAAGCATCCTCCTGGTGAAGGTTTAAGGCTTAAAAGAAACTTGATGATTTTGGGAGAAAATATCAAGTTTAGGGGAGGATTGTTGGATTTTGAGATGCTGCTGCTCAGAATGGATACTACTTCTTATTGTGCTAAATGGAAAATACACTAAGTATGATTCTACTGCTGGGCTTAATCATACTATTGCTGGTGAATTTATTCTACTGCTGAAGTTACTGAAGATATCAAGAAAATAAGCTAAGTGGATACTACTGCTAGGCATCGAAGATTCTACTGCTAGAGTTAGTATTCTGCTGCTTATTAGATAACTATGTATAGTATGTTTGGATAATTATAGAATAGATACGAAAAGATTATTTTTGTATAGAAAGTTATTGTAACCGACTAGGACTCCTTAGTCTATAAAAGGAGGATCTAGGGTTAGGGATTAACACGTATTATAGGCTTATTCGAATCACTTCAAGGTTTTGTAACCCTGTTACTTTTGAGTAACCGTATTAATATATTGAAGTGTTTACTGAGAATTCGTTTGTGTTCATTAATAATTTTTCTTAAGATTAAGTATTAGATTCCGCATAGTACTTAATAATCGTTCAAGAACAGTTTCTATACTTATTGTTTTAGGTTAACAACTAAGATAATTAACAAGATCAATAGCTCAACTGGGATCAACACTGAATCGTTGAGGTTTTCGATTATGTGCGATACTTTTTAGAATATTTGTGGAAAAATTTGATTAGTGTCACTAAGTGTAGAGTAAAGTTTGACTGTTTGACACTTGCAGTCTCTGAGCCCGTTTTATTTTCCATGCAAGGTCCTTTTACCTAAGTTAAGACTTTTGTGTAATTTACTCATTAAAGGTTAGTTACTTTTCCATTTGAAGTCCAAACATGGTTAATCGGGATCATTGCAGAAAAGTTTCTTTTCTACCCCTCAAATTAGCATTTATTTTGTGAAAACTTTTTGCACATTTTAATTTGAGAGATCATAGAACTTTTGAAAATGAGTTTTTAATCTGAATGATGAAGAAACAATTTTTTTTTAAGACTTATGATAAGGTGTGCAAACTTTATGATGTTGTGGAAATTTTTTCCCCTCAAAACATGTTCCATTTTGACAATGTAAATTAAAATTTGTTTTAATGGAGGAACATAGTTTTGAAGATAAGAAGTTTTTACACGGAGAAAGAAGATTCTTTTTGTAGTTTTTGAAAGTTTTATATTTTTGTATTTTGTTTTTTATAAAATATTTACAAAATGTTTTGGTGTTTGACTTTCTCAGTTGTTTTTAAGAAAGTTTTTCAAATCGTCTGGAGTCAAACACCGCATACCAATTTGGTGAACTAATTCCACAAATCTTGCAAGGGCAAGGCTTTGGTGAATAAGTCCACTAATTGGTATTCAGTACCCATAAAGTATAATTCAATTGTACCATTTCCCACATGCTCTTTGATGAAATGATATTGGAGTGTGATATGTATTGACTTTGAATGTTGAACCATGTTGCATGAAATGGCAATGGCACTCTTGGATTCGCAGTACATGGGAATCTTATTACAAATGTAGTCATAGTCCATCAGCTGTGATCGCATCCAAATGACTTGAGCACATCATGCTGACATGAGTACATATTCCGATTCTGTTGATGACAATGAAGTGCAATCCTGCTTCTTTGACTTCCAAGATACAAGTTTGTCTCCTAGAAACTGCATTCCACCAGGTGCACTTTTTCGTGTGTCTAAGCACCCTGCATGATCAGCATCTGAAAAGGCTATTTGTTCAAAACCAGAATCCTTCGAAAACCAGATCCCCAAATGGATGGTTCCCTTTATGTATCGAAGGATTCTTTTAACCTCGGAGAGGTATCTTTCAGTTGGTCGTGACTGATAACGGGAGCATAGATAAACAGCAAATACAAAATCTGGCCTGTTGGCTGTTAGATACACGAGTGACCAAATCATACTTCGGTATTTGGTAGGCTCTACGGGTGTCCCATGTAAATTAGAATCCAGCTTTGGTGATGATGCAGACATAGGGGTGTTATAAGTATCACAACTTGTCATGCCATGTTTCTTTAAAATCTCAATAGCATACTTGGACTGACTTAGAAAAATACCACGGGAGGATTGATGAACTTGAAGTCCTAAGAAGAACTTTAGTTCACCCATCATGGACATTTCAAAGTTTTGTTTCATTAGTTTTGCGAAAGCATTTGAGTACTTTTTATGTGTTGAACCAAATATGATATCATCAACATAAATTTGAACAATTGAGATTTCCTCCCCGTGTCTTTGAATAAACAGTGTGGGATCAACTGATCCTTTGGTAAAGTGATTAGCAAGTAAGAATGCAGACAATTTGTCGTACCATTCCCTCGGGGCTTGTTTAATGCCGTAATGGGCTTTCTTGAGTCTGTATACATGATTAGGATGATCTGGATCGATGAAGCCCTCTGGTTGAGTGACATACACTTCTTCATGAAGATGCCTATTTAGAAATGCAGTTTGCACATCCATTTGATAAACGATGATGTTCTTGTGGGCAGCATATGCCAGAAACATTCGGACAGCTTCAAGTCTAGCCACTATTGCAAAGGATTCTTCAAAATCAATACCTTCTTCTTGGCTGAAGCCTTTGGCAACTAGACGCGATTTGTTATGAATTACTTTTCCATCAGCATCAAGTTTGTTTTTCCAAATCCATTTAAGTCCGACAACATAGACTCCATCGGGTCTTTCTACCAACTACTAGACTTCAAGATGTTTGAATTGATCGAGTTCTTCTTGCATTGATTCAATCCAATTGTCATAAGTCATTGCTTCTTTAATGTTCTTTGGTTCAGCTTGACTGATGGTAAGAGCATAGATGCATGTTTCACCATCTGTGTGAAGTCTTTGTCTTGTCATGACTGGATTATCTAGATTACCAATCACATTTACTAAGGGATGATCTCTTGTCCATTTGTGTGTTGAAGGGTAATGTTGAAAAAGAGTGTGCATATTAGACGGATCCATGTTGCGTATAGACGACTCTGCAATATCGGGAATGGTTGGAGCCGGAGCAAATGGACTGAAGAAGGCATTTCCCTCATAATCTACAAGTGCAGGTACTTCTTGTTGTTGTTGTAGATCTTTAGCTGTATTTTTAGTGTTGGAAGTGGTTTGTTCAGCTGTTGATGTAGATTCAATTGGAGGTGCATTTGTTACAACGGTTGTTGTTGTTGGAGCAGGTGTATTAGGTATTGGAACATTATCAGGTTGTGCAGCGAAACTAGTAGATACATTTGGTGCACGACTTGCAAAAGAATCATCAAACAGTGGACCAAACAGTGTTTCCAATTCTTTACGGCTGAGTGAAACAGGTGATGCTGATTGATATAGAAAGTTAAGATGGTTGGTTGCGGGTCCTAAGCTGTTGTGCTCAGAAGCCATAACATTTAGCTCGGGTACGAAACTGAGTTGTTTCGAAGCCATTCATGTTGCATCTGTAAAGAAATTAGGAGGAGACGAAATAGAGAACATGGACCCCCAAGTGTAACTGGGTTCCAAATGTTAGAAGCATAAAGTTCTAGTGTCAATTATCTTCTTGATACCTGAACACACAATTTTGATGGTTCTCTTTCTCACCTCAGGGATAGATGTTGTAGAGTTCACATTTGTTTTGGTGCACATGTCTAAAATGTTTCCTGTAGGAATCCACCTAAGACCAATCGTTTTGAAAATTCTACCCGCGAGTACCCACCTAAGGTTAGATCTAGGAGATGTTTTCTTTTCAGGTGTAGCAGAATGGGATGTGGGAGCATCACTTGGTTGAGAAAACCTACGTCCTATATTTATCCACTTCTTAGGTTTCTGAATCTTGTCTTTTGGTTCAATGGGGTTGTTTGGTTTACTTTTCTTAGTCGATTGTGCCTTTACACGTGAATTCACTAATTGAAGATATTTTGAAAAACAAACAACATGATTAGCTTGAAAGATGCATTTCAGACATGTAGGACATACAAATTCAGCATTTTGGTTGAAAACAGGAAGTTTCGTTGTGTCCCTACACATGATTGAAAACTGTTTTGTTTTTGAAAAAGAATTTGAATTCCTAGATTGTGCTTCTCTGTACACATCATGATTTTTTACGCAATTACTCTTAGATGGTTGCCAAATCCTATTTGTTTATTGAGTGCTCCTCGGTTTTGGTTTGCTACTACTAATAGTGTTCTGTAATACAGTGAAAGGCATCACACGAGTTTTTGAACCTAGAATTTCGTCTTTTTGAAGTAGTGCATTTTTTCTAGCTTTTTCTAGATCATAGTTCTTGTGCATGTCATTTATGCCATAAGTCTCTTTACTTTTAATGCTCGGTTTAGACACTATTTTCGAACTAATTCTATATGAGCCAGGTATAGTCATGTGTTGTGGTTTAGCAGAGACATATGCATTTCCCTTAGGCCAAGAATGTGGAGTGACTGGTTTTGTCAAATCATTTTTCTCAACAACTTGGGAGGCAAACCGAGATTTTGAAAATTTAGGTCATTCAAATTTAAATGCAGTTGGTTATCTAACCACTGATTATTTTCTGACAGGTTGTAGAGGCAGTTTCCCCAAGATCGATGGTTTTGCAAACTTAGTATCCACACTCTGGCCAGTCAATCTTCTTAATTTGTTTTGTAATGCAGCATGTGCAAACACCTTTGCTTGAATTGACCTTTCAAAAGCTCATTTTCCTTAACTAATGTATCCACACGTTTACTTTGTTCATTCAAAAATTAACCATTGCTTCCCGAAGTTAGAGATTCGATTTGCAATTTAAGTTCAAGTGAGATGCAATGTGCCTCTAGTTTTGAGAAATCCTTTTGAAACTGGGCAATGGTCTTTTTGAGACATGTATTTTCAAACTCGAGAGTTTGGTTTGATGGTATATTTGTTATGTTTTCATTTAATGGATCAGAAAAAGGTTGTTTGACAAGTTGTTGGTCAACATTCTGATCAACCACTCCTTCATTTCTGGATATAGGTTGTTCAATAAGTTGGCGATCATGAGCGGATTTATAATTATTGACAATTGATTGTACCTCAGCCATTGGCTCTTTGTCAAATATGGGCTGCGTGTCATAAGTGGGTCTGATATTTGCACAATAAACATCTGTATCATTCCCCGATCTGCTGTTGTCATCCTCAACCATTGGCCCTTTGTCAAATATGGGCTCTGTGTCATAAGTGAGTCTGACATCTGCACAATCAACATCTATATCAATTCTTGATCTACTGCAGTCATCCTACTTTTCTGATTATGTCCCACTGCTTTCTGTAACAACCAAATTAGCTTCCAATGCTTTAACCGTATTAGTTTGCTCTTCTTGAATCTGCAACTTCTTTTCATTCACTCTTTTGTCATACTCTCGTATGTGAAGTACTCTTTCAACAATTAACTTCTCAATCGAATCCATTTGTTGGGTCAGTAACTTCATTCCTTTGTTTAATTCCACAAATGGATCTTCAGTAGCTTGTGTGAAGTACATTTGTTCCACAGATGAAGTTCTTAATCTGTTGTTGGTAGGTGTGGAGATTTGTGACTTCTGTTCATTCATTTGCGATCTTGATTGATACATTTTCTCTGCCCCGTGATTGTTGCGATGGAATCAGAAGAATCAAACTAAAATGTGTAAAGTTGATATGTCACACACGAGGTCGATATATTGATTTCCTATTTCCCTCCAAAAATTGAATTTGAAAAAAATTTCTCTCCCAGAATTTGAAATTCACCATAAAACGCAATTCTAAGGTTACTAAAAAAATTTGAGTTTTAAAAATTTTAACGCCAAATTTCTTCGTAAAAATTTGAATTTGGACCTAAAAATTTGACTTTTGGGCCAAAATTTTCACTTTTATACCAAAATTTGAATTTCGCGTAAAAATTGAACGTTTAATCTCCCCTAAAATATTTTAATCATTTATTATTATTACTTTATTTTTTTATGAAAGATACTTAAAGATTAACTTGTGTAGTTGTGATGGATCTTTGTAGATGGAATGAAGTGTCATGATGTATTGATTTTGATAAAGTCCTTGTTTGAAGTTGAAGTGCTTAATCGAAAGTCCTTATTCAAAACTTTGGAAATCCATTATTAGAAAATTTTGAAGTCCACTATTAGAAACTTTTGAAGTCCAAAATTTGAAAGTATTGAAGTCCACTATTCAAAACTTTCCTTATTCGAAATTTTGTGATTTCTCTATTAGAAACTTTAGCTATTCGAAATTCTGACTAAAGTCCACTATTCAAAACTTTCCTTATTCGAAATTTTGTGATTTCTCTATTAGAAACTTTAGCTATTCGAAATTCTGACTATTCGAAACTTTAGCTATTCGAAATTCTGACTAATCGAAATTTAAGCTATTTGAAATTCTGACTATTCGAAGTTTTAGCTATTCGAAATTCTAACTATTCAAAAATTTAAAATTTCTAATAGTACTTTCTAATTCGTACGAATCAAAAAGTTTTCCAAGATTCTAAGTGTTTTTCTAACTTATACAATGAAGAAGAACACTGAGTAATCCCAAAATCCTGAAGAAGATGCCAAGAATGACTATTCGAAATTTTAGGGTTTGGTTATTCGAAAAATTTTGGACAGACTTCACTATTCGAAAAATTAGGGTTTAGCTATTCGAAATTTTTGCAGTTTTTCAAAAATCTCCAAAAGACACTTAAAACAAGTTTAAAACCTCAAGATTCTTGTACTTCTAACCTTAAAAACACTAAAACAATAAGAAAGTTGCAAACTTTAACTTTGTAACAAAAATTTCCAACTAATCGAAATTTATGAATATAAAATGGTACGACTTTCATAAAAACTTGATTTGAACAAAAAAGTTTGTAACTTTCTTCTTATTGAAGTTATCTAACACTAGTTTGTAATCAAAAGAGTGTTAAACAACAAGAAAAAACAAGAAAATTGCAACAAAGATTTTAAAAATAACGAGAGTTGTGGACTTTTGATTCACGAAAATAACACAACACACGTTTCTAACCTTCTTCTAGCAATTGATACCACTTGTTAGGTCACCTTAATGATTCAACACAAGTATATATAGTGAGAGAAAGTTAGGGAGAGAGAGAGACAGAGAGAGATGGTATGGAACAAAAATGAGAGAATAGTAATGAAGAGTGTAACTTGCATAAATGAATCAACACTCTCAAATGAGAGTTTACATTGTATTTATAGAGTTACTAAGCTAGGGCAACACATTGCTTTTCTTTCTAACACTTAAGGCTCGGCCCATGGGCCTTCTACAAAAGTCGGCCTTATAAACTAACATAAAGGCCTAATACTTAAGCAACCTATTACATAATATAATGACCAAGACTTGATAATAGTTACACGTATTCCCAACACAGAGGAATAGGAATAACATGATTTCTTAAAGACTATGAAGTTATTGGCAAATGTTCAATAAAGCTTGTTATTATTGTGGTAGTTTTGAACACTTGCAACAAGATTGTCATAACTATCAAAAACCTGTTTGAACTATGCTAGGAGAGTAAATCACCAAAGTTTTTCTAAAAATACTCCCCCAAATGCTAAGAGAAATATAGTTCCAAGAGCAATGTTAATGAAATCTGGGTATGTATCAGTTAATACTGCCAAGCAAAATGTTTCTAAAACAGCAGTATTAACTAATACTGCAAGACAAGTTGATATTGCTCCCACTAAGTGAACAGTGAACGGTGCTAAATCAAGTTTACAGTTTTTAAAAATGGCACATTCATCTGTAACAAGACCCATTCAAAGGAATACAACATTTAGTGCTGCTAAGGAAAAAATAGTAGTTACTACTGCCAAACCAAAAGTAGTAACTAATACTGTTTTTGGGGATAATTTTTATGTTGTTAAGGCCTTAGCATGTTGGGTTTGGAAACCAAAACTAAAAGTTTTAGACCATGTTTCCAAACATGACAGTGCATCAATTGTCCTAAATAAATTTGATTATATTGATGCACAAGGCAGATCCAAGTCAGTAATGGCTTGGGTCCCCAAGAGAAACTGATTTTCTTACTTTATGTGCAGGGCAATCCACAGGTGGAGTTACAAGATCAAGGAGTTATTGATAGTGGATGCTCAAGGCACATGACTGGAAACATGTCCTATCTTATAGATTTTGAGCCAATTGATGGAGGATACTTTGCCTTTGGAAGTAACCCCAAAGGAGGGAAAACCAAAGGGAAAGGTACAATCAAAACTGGTAAATTAGATTTTGAAAATGTGTACTTTGTAAAAGAGCCTAAGTTTAATCTCTTTAGTGTCTCACAAATGTGTGACAAAAGAAAAGTGTTATTTTTACTGACACTGAATGTTTTCTCTTATCTCCTGACTTTAAGTTAACTGATGAAAGTCGTTTTACTTAAGGTTCCTAGAAAAGACAATATATACAGTGTTGATTTAGAGAACATGGTTCCCAAAGGAGGTTTGACTTGTCTCTTTGCAAAGGCTACATCTGATGAATCTAAGCTTTGGCATAGAAGGCTTGGACACTTAAATTTCAAAAAAATGAATTAATTGGTTAAGGGAAATCTTGTAAGAGGTTTACCTTCAAAAGTTTTTGAAATTGATGAAACTTGTATTGCTTGTCAGAAGGGAAAGCAACATAGAGCCTCTTGTAAGTCCAAAACAGTGAACTCTATAAGTCAGCCTTTACATATGTTGCACATGAATTTATTTAGACACACCTTTGTAAAAAGTTTGATGAAAATGATGTATTGCCTAGTTGTCACTGATGATTTTAGCAGGTTTACTTAGGTTTTCTTTTTAGAAACTAAGGATGAAACCAGTGGAATCCTTAAGTCTTTCATTACAAGGATAGAAAACCTAGTTAATCATAAGGTTAAGTTGATAAGATGTGACAATGGAACTGAATTCAAGAATAGAGATATGAATAAGTTTTGTGAGGTGGAGGGTATTATGAGATAGTATAGTGTAGCTAGAACTCCTCAACAAAATGGTGTTGCTAAGAGGAGAAATAGGACACTAATTGAGACTGCTTGAACAATGTTAGCTGATTCTAAGATACCAACTACTTTTTGGGCTGAAGCAGTTAATACTGCTTGTTATGTGCAAAACAGAAGTTTAGTAGTTAAGCCTCATAACAAGACCCCTTATGAACTTTTACAGGGTAGAACACCATTGTTAAGCTTTTTAAGACCATTTGGGTGTCCTGTTACTATCCTTAATACCATAGGTCACTGAGGCAAGTTTGATGGAAAGGCTGATGAAGGATTCTTTGTTGGATACTCACTGAATAGTAAAGCTTTTAGAGTGTTCAATAGTAGAACGAGGTTAGTGGAAGAGAACTTGCATATTAGGTTTAGTGAAATTACACCTAATGGTGCAGGGAGTGGACCAAACCGGTTGTTTGATATTGATGCACTAACCAAAATAATGAATTATGAGCCAGTTGTTGCAGGTACACATTCTAATGATTTTGAAGGTACAAACACAAGTGAAAGTACAGGTCAAGCTAATAAGGAGACAGGACCTAAAAAAGATTATGTCTTGCTACCTATGTGGACTACTGATCCACTTATCTCAACCAAAGTCCCAAAGAGTTCTGAAGAAGATTATCAAGATGAAGATCCAAAAGATGATAAAGAAGATGGTGTTAAGTCTTCAAGTGATAATGAAAAGCAGGATGATGAAGCTCCAACTGAATTTGGTGATCAAGTGAAGGATGATAATCTTAGCAGTTCTAATGAAGTTAACGTTGCTGGTGATGGAAACAACATTAACAGAATTACCAAAGCTAAAACTGTTAATACGGCTAACAAGGATGGCATTCCTGATAATGAGGATGAATATCCATTTGATCTAAATATGCCTCCTTTGGAAAATATATATGCAGATACTGATGATGAAGAAGTTGGTGTAATGACATAAACAACATGGATGATACAATCCCTGTCAGTCCCATTCCAACTACCAGAATTCACAAGGATCATCCAAAAGAGCAAGTAATTTTAAGGAACAAGGTTTCTTTGCTAGATCTCTTAAGCAGAGAAACAGTCACAAAGATCTTCAAAATTTTTTATTTGCTTGTTTCTTATCACAAGTAGAACCCAAGAATGCACATAAAGCATTACAGGATCCAAGATGGGTGGAGGCTATGCAACAGGAACTTTTGCAATTCAAGCTACAAGAAGTTTGGAATCTGGTGAATTTGCCTAATGGAAAAAGGGCAATTGGTACTAAATGGATTTTCAGATGTAAGAAAGATGAAAGAGGTATTGTGGTGAGGAATAAAGCAAGATTAGTTGCTCAGGGATATGTTAGGATTCGATCGATACACTATTAAGGTGGTTAAACCTTTGTCGCTTTGTGTATGTGATACTTGAGTTAATACGATCAAGTACGTGGAATTTACTTAATCACACTTAGAAGGTAATTTGTTGTATGGAAATGGAACAGTGATGCTTATGAGATTAACAAAGAACACAAAAAGTATTTCACCAAACGATTAATATTATTGATAATGATACATAGGTTTGATTTTGTTTTTGTTGTAAGTTTTAGAAAAAAATTCTATCAAGTTTTAAGTAAGCACACTTGACTACTAAGCTAAGATCTTCTTTTATAGAACAAGAAGATCTTTATAATATATTGTTAAGTCACATCAAGTCTAATAGAACTACTTGCTATCTTATCTTATGTGTGTAAGTAACTAAGATACAACATGTATCTATGTTTACAACTTGTTTTGTGAGTCTAAGATAAGGACTTAGCACATGGGGTAAGATATTATCTACCATGTATATTTGGCTTTAGTCAACTAGACTTAACCTTGAACGACCAGACTTAATTCTGTATTCACTAGAATTAATCACTAGCAGACTTAATCTTTAACGACCAGACTTAACCAGGTAGTAGACTTAACCATGATTAACACTAGCAAACTTAACAACCAGACTTAATCACTTAGAGAATTTCCCGATACTTAATCTTCAGAATATTTAATTCCCAACAATCCACCCCTAAACATGTGAACCCTTTCCAACATGTTTTTCTGAATTGAATTTCTGATTGTGAGGATCTTTCAAACACTTCTCTGTTCAGAGAGATCAGTAACTCATCTGCTTCTGTTCTTTTACTTTAACAATATTAATACACATCTTTAGTCTTCAAACATTGACCTAAAGGATGGTGCAATTTCCTTGGATGGAGGAATTATAAGAGGAAATGGTGTTGTGTATCTTAGATGCTTGTTTCAACAAGTGAAATCATCTTTGAGCATGCCTTTGCAAGTGATGAACAAACGTAGTGAACTAAAATTAAAACTGAATGCTCCTAGATAGAACTTTCTCCTTTGAAATGCTTCATCCCTTCTAAATATATAAAATACACCAGAATGGTGAACTTTCTGTTCTTGTCATTTTCAACTTCCATATCATCATCTTGTATGCTCTTGTCTTTTCCTCCCTTTCATTAGTTAATCTTCCTTGAGATATTCCTCCCCTGAGTATAACATTTCCTCCCCAGTGAGTGTCTTTCCTCCCCTGTTTGTAAGATTTCTCACCATCATCCCATCATCATCTGATCTACCAATTAGAACTTGTTTTCAGACAATGTTGTACATGAAGCCATCAATTCTTTAAGAGTTTAAGTTTCTGCCCTCATCACTTCTAGGTATGTTAACTCCTATGAGAGGTAATTCATGGGGCATTTCACTCATGGTCCATCAACGGATGGTTTTTGTGAGTCTCTTTGAAAATCCTTTTAAGAAACTATTTGACTTAGCAGTATGTTCATGATTTTAGAATTGGAAAATCATACTACTTTCAACCATTTTGAAGGTATTAAGTATGTAACAGACACTTAATCAAAATTTCGGTTTAAAGGAACCTCTGGTTGTGTGAGAACCAATATTTTTCAGTTATAAATAACTGCCTGTGTAAAGATAAACCTATTCAAAAGGCTTTCTTGACAGGGTTTCCAGCTCATAGCAATTGTTGCCTCTAACACAAGTGTTAGATTCATTTTTACTAGCTGTTCTTTCCATCAGATGTCCTTAGACTTGCTCATTATACTTAAAAGTATAAAATGACTGAAAGTGAGTTGTATCAGTTACTATCTGATCAACTAAGTCATCAATTCAATGTGAAATATCATAATCAAGCTTCAAGAAAGAAGTTTTAAGGAGGTTTGAAATTCCCAAACTCTTTCTATCATAAACCTATTATGTTAGCAACTTTGTATAACATTCTGCTACTTCCATTTCACTTGAAACATCCTTTTTGCTCAAAGTTCATTCCTGAAAATGTTAGTCCAAAACCAAGAAACAATATGCAAAGCATATGTCTTATAGCAGCATTATCATATGACTCACAGAATAGACTTTTTCAATTTACTAGTATCATTACCAGTAATTCTGAAACCTATTCCTTCTTTGATGTTAACATATCCAATGATTTAAAAATGTGATATGTTGTCAGTTATGTGTCTTGAACATTCATTATTTGAGTATCCATGATATCCTTGTTTAGCATTTGAATGTTCCTGCACATGTATAAAGAAATTAGTTTTCTTTGGGGATCCAAGCCATTACTGGCTTGGATCTGCCTCTTGCATCAATGTAATCAATCCTTTTTAAAATGATTGATGCACCATTGGGTTTAATTGGTCTCCAAACCCAACATGCTGAGGACTTAATAGCATTTGCCTTCTTTTCCCTAGCAGTAGAACCTTTAGGTTTCCAAATTTGTTTTTGAATCACTGCTTTTGATTGAAAAGGCCTTCTAGAAGTTTTTAATGCATATTTAAACGTTGATTTTGCATTTTTAACTGCTGGTTTTGGGTAAACAGACTGAAGTGGTCGAACAGACTTAACTTGATTTAAGCCAGACTTAATTAAGTCTGTTTTGGGTTTAGTTCTGTTAAGATTAGAACTAGAGTGAAAGTGAGTTTGAGGAGTTTTCCTTTTTAAATTCACTCTATTGTTTTCTTACCCAGATACCCATTGGTTGTAGAAAGCTGTAAGATGGTCAAAACTTCCACAAGTGAAACAAGCTTTGTTGTAAAATCCAAAGTCATCATTTTGGTGAGACTTAAAGGTATTCCATTTTCTATGGTCACCTTTGGGCTTGTTTGTGGACCTATATTGTTCACAATATCTTACTGGTTGCCTAACATGTTTTACATTAGTCTTAGGCCTATCAGTATGATTTCTAACCAACTTAGGAACACTTGTTCCTACTTTCTTAACCACTTCAGGTTTAGACATAACCTGTTCATCTTCTTCATTATCAGATGTCCAGTCTTCAATGACTACTTTATCTGATCTTATATCAGAGGACACCTTGTCCTCAGAGAGTGAAGTTTTACTTAAACTTTCACTTAACTCCTTAGGCTCATCAATAACTAGCTTTGTTTTTGGCTGTACACCATATTGTGGCTTTGGTAGTTGAAATTCTGGTAAGCCTGAGTGTTCTAGGTCAATCCCTGGGGGTTTAGGGATACCTCTGTATGGAGGTGGGACACTCTTATATCCTAACCGTGACTTGGCTCTGTTAATCACTTGACATTCTATCATGTTGGTGACACCTCTATACGCATGTTCTAGTGTCTGTGTAGTCAAATGAATGATTCCATTTTCCTTTTTGACCCTATCAAAAGCCTCTCTTAAAAGATTAATTTCAGCATCTTTAAAGAATATGTCCTGTCTTAGGAGAGCTTTGTCATCAGAAAAAGCAAGTTCATTTTCTTTGTAGTATAAGATCTGCTTTTCTGTTGATTCTAAACCACACTTATAATTAATGTAGTTTCGATGAGTTTTGCTTAGCTCTTTCTTTTGTTCATCATAATGTTTGATTAAAGTTTGTAATTCTTTAAGAGTAGTACAAGCATTTGAACAAGCTTTATGAGATTGTACCTCAGTAATTGAAAAAGCCATAAGTGCCATTTGAGTAGGAGTTTCTTCTTCATCTGCCATGAAGCTCCAATCAAAAACTAAACCATCAATAGCTACCATAGCTTTTGGATCAGAAACCTCCCTTGTTTTGGATGTGCTTCCAAAACCTTTGTTCTTGCTATCTTGCTGCCTTGTCCTTCTACATTCTCTTGAGAAGTGACCCATCATGTGACAGTTATATCTTTGACTTATCAAAACCCGCAGCATCAGTGTTGCTGATTACGAGCTTCTTCCCCGTCCTTTGATAGAACTTCTTGGCTTTCATGCTAAGAAGAGAAATTTGCCATTTTAGATCCATTTCCTCCAGATCATCATCATTGATCTCTTGGAGGTATTCATAGGTGAGCATGGACCCATTATTTTGATTTGTAAAAAATTCACAACAAGACTTTTCATCCAAAATACCCATGGTACTGCTTGATGAACTAGCAGCACCAACATCATCAACAAATTTCACCTCTTCACTTGATTTTTGAGAATGGGTATCTTTGCAGCAAAATTCGTTTGAATAGATTCAACTTCCATTTCTTCTTCTTCTAAATCAAATATCAGCCTTGCTCTGATACCACTTGTTAGGATTCAATCGATACACTATTAAGGTGGTTAAACATTTTCGCATTGTGTATGTCATACTTGAGTTAATATGATCAAGTACGCGGAATTTACTTAATCACACTTAGAAGGTAATTTGTTGTATGGAAATGGAACAGTGATGCTTATGAGATTAACAAAGAACACAAAAAGTATTTCACAAAACGATTAATATTATTCATAATGATACAAAGGTTTGATGTTGTTTTTGTTGTAAGTTTTAGAAAAAAATTATTTCAAGTTCTAAGTAAGCACACTTGACTACTAAGCTAAGATCTTCTTTTATAGAACAAGAAGATCTTTACAATATATTGTTAAGTCACATTAAGTCTAATCGAACTACTTGCTATCTTATTTTATGTGTGTAAGTAACTAAGATACAACATGTATCTATGTTTACAACTTGTTCTGTGAGTATAAGATAAGGAATGAGCACATGGGGTAAGATATTATCTACCGTGTATATTTGACTTTAGTCAACCAGACTTAACCTAGAACGACCAGACTTAATTCTGTATTCACCAGAATTAATCACTAGCAGACTTAATCTTTAACGACCAGACTTAACCAGGTAGCAGACTTAACCACGATTAACACCAACAGACTTAACCACCAGATTTAATCACATAGAGAATTTCCCGATACTTAATCTTCAGAATATTTAATTCCCAACAGGATTGATGCACGTGCGTGTCATTGCGGTTTAGCAGTATAATGCCTAATCAAGTTTTAAATTTATATTTAGCCGACTTATCAATAACACACACACTTAACGAGCAGTGTACCCGGTCAGTATGAATATAATGGTAAGTAGAGTGTCGATCACTAAGAGTGGAACGTATTATCTAGTTATTCTAATCAGTATTTTAATATATTAAGTTAGCTATACAATCTAATCTAACGCAAGGGGGTTCAGCCTGAGAGACTGGCACGATTTGGTTGCAATTAAATAATAAACTAAACCAATAGGCACGAATCAGCAAGTAGCACACACGTACACAGATAAATACTCGAGACAATAAGAGGGCTGTCCTTATGATAAGTAGTTTGTCACTTGTTTTATTGCTAGTGTTATATGAAGTGTATAGTTCGATGCAACGCACCTAGATTAAGTCCTTTCTCGTTGGTTCTAATCTTATCGGCGAGTAAACCCTTAATGATTACTTATGACTATCCCGTTTATCTTTCTCCTACTTTTCTACAGACCATAGAATACATAGGCGATCTAATAAAGAGGCGAGGGCAGAGGCATGGCGACCCGATCAACGCTCAGCTAGCCACAGAGGTTATCAATGCACTAATAAAAGTCACCAATGACATCAACATATAAACTTTAATTAATGAGAAAGCAGTTTTAAGGGAGTGCAACCTTTCCATTGTCACGTTACACAAGCCACCAATCTTGATGAATTAAAGTTTACTAACACAATAAAACAAAACTACTTAATGAATTAAACACATGCAGCACCTTCTTACAGCTCTTGTATCTTTGATTTGAGTGTGTCTTGTGCTGCTACCTTGACTGAATTCGTCCTTGGTTTCTTTACTTCGGTCTCGTATATAATATATGTCACATCGAATTCGTCTGGTCTTGGGGTATTTATAGTTTCTGTCTGAGGGTGAGATGCGGCGCATCTAAGGAGTAGATGCGGCACATGTACTTAACTTCGCGTGGGGTCCAAGATTATAATATTCAGGAATATTCGTACATCGCCAGAAGATGCGGCGTAACTCCATTATCAGATGCGGCGCATGTCCTCTTGTATCTTGGATCGTATCTGGTGAAATATTGATAGTGATGCGCCGTATGTAATAGGTGAGATGCGGCGCATCTGGAGTAGAACAAGTTGGTTATTCTTCGTTGACCAAAGTTTCATATGCGGCGCATGGGATAAATCCATGCGGCGCATTCTTCAAAGTCAGGCAGTGGTCTTCATTCTCTTCATTCCAACAACCAATTCCAATCTTGATCATTTTACTCCGTTTTTAGTCCATAATCGCTAAGTTTCACCAAATGCTTGTTTTTACCTGAGAATTACAAAAGTAAACGATTAAGTATCAATCCTCATACATAATATAGTAAAACAAGTCAAATTAATAGGATAAATGATAGTAATAAAATGTACTTATTTGAGTTCATCAAATATCCCCCTACTTGAACTTTACTTGTCCCCAAGTAAACCTTAGAATTAATCTTATGAAAATGTATCCTAAGAGATATTAGGATTTATTTTTATATTTAAGCATGTATTCGTCTTTTGTCATAATCACACAACTAAACACTTAACGAATTAGAAGTAAAATAAAATATTTCGATAAAAGCAAATCTAATTGTTTAACTGTCCAGTCGCGACGAATATTCTATCATAAGCTTGGCAAGTATACACATCTCCCCCACTAAAGCTAAGGAATAACAAGTCTAAAGCGGTAAAAAGGGTTTTTAGGCTTAAGGGTTAATTATTCTTAATCTCTATCGATCTCAAATTCTAGAAAAGGCGACAAAATCACAAATACATGATCGAATCCACGAACACGATACTTGCAATTGCTCAAATCCTTAACTCGAATAGGCTAAAGATAGGTCCAAACTTCACCAATAATAATATATCAAAAAGGGCGACAAAATCATAAATACATGGCCGAATCCACGACTACGATACTTAAGATTGCTCAAATCCCTAATCTCAATAAATCAAAGGTTTGGTTGGATAAAGAATAATAAAGGGTATGGATAATTTTTGGGATATAAATTGGTGTAAAAATGAAAAATAAACAAAACAAATAAATTAAAATCCTAAGTGTGGTTAATCACTATCCCAACCATCCCATGAATAAGACTCATATCATTGAATAACTCACGCTTTAACACTTGAAACACACGCTTTAGGTAGACACGAATTATACTCAACAAGATCTTAATCAAAGAATAAACCTTAGTTGACGTTCCCATAACTGCCAACTCCCATTCAATCCATAGATATAATACAACAATTAGTGGTGATATCGACCACTTACATAACTTTACATCGTTGGTTTAAATCAAACATCCAACTCTTCTTTTTTTCTTTTTCTTTTCTCATTTTTTCGATTTTTTTTTTTTTTTTTTTTTTTTTTTTTTTTTTTTTTTTTTTTTTTTTAAAGAAACATAAACATAGATGTGTAAAATTTCACCACATCACTATAATGATAATTCTGGATAATTTTTCCATACTTTTCATAACTTCAGAAGTAACGGTAATAGTGAAAGTAGTAAACACACGAAAAATAAACTCAAAGATATACAATATTTACTTTCACTCCAATTGCATTGTGCAATTTCCCGACCTAACCATAGATAATGAATTACGCACGCGAACACAGGTAATGTAAGGAAACACACTTTGCCTATAGCAATTAACCAACCACGGATTTTAATCTACAGGGTAGGCTAAGGTGTAAGGTGTAACGAAACATTTTAACAAAGGTGTAAGAAACGAAAGGAATGGCTCTGAGTGTTTTTCTAGGGGTATCTTACTCTAAAAGTGAGAGTAACAAAAGGGTTTATACGGGGGTTAACCAACCAGTGTAGTTAGCTAATATCACATAACATATAAGGCTATTTGGGTGTAATCCTAGAATTTACCAATTTAGACAAGTCATTCCAATTATATAAAATAATACTTATTATGGTGGTCTCGAATAGTATACAAGCCAAGTTCTAAAGTTTACAAGTCACCGGCACACTCATAGATTTGTGAGTTTTGAAAAATCAAAATTTTTTAAAATGACGTCATGTGTGCAGCTATGCAACTTAGACTTTAACAAAAACATGCTTAAAAAAATTTAAATTTTGATATATTAAGCACATTTTAAGCATATTTTGAAAAGTTTAGGACAAGTAAGTGTTAAGTGTTCTAATTCTCCAATCCCCCCACTTAAGTTAAACAACGTCCTCGTTGTTTGTATTAAAGGTTAAAAACTGGAAAATAAAAGAATTAGAACCGAAAAACTCCCCTGAGATTTGCTCGGTATGATCCTCCATTTGTATAAGAGAAAAAATCATCTTTCTTGTGGATTAGAACGTTTAAGCTTCATAATAGATGTATCCACAGGAAATGCAGGAATCTATAATACCACCAAGGCTTCAAAACACACCTAAGGTAAGAAAGGTTCAAACTTGCATAATACATTAGTAGTTAGGTAAAAATAAAACATAAAAACTTAAAATAAAAATCATCAGGTCAGTCGATGCGCCGTATCTTATGGAAGAAGATACGCCGTATCGAGCCTTGAATAAATACGGATCAGAATAAAAGATGCGCCGCATCCTTAACCAGGGATGCGCCGCATTTAAAATAAACTGATAAAAAGTTTTAAATTCAAAAATTAAAAATGCAGAAAAATAAAATAAGATATGACCATCTGCAGGAGATGCGTCGCATCTCAGAATTGAGATGCGCCGTATCCTCGGTGGCCTGACTGACTCGACACAAAAACAAAAAATTAAAAGATAAATCCGGGTTGTCTCCCGGTAAGCACTTGTCTTTATTCCAGAGTCTTCAAGTTAGACTCACGTTCAGCTCTTTAATACCGATCACATTTGAATGGTTGACTTTCCGCCTCTAGTTGTAATCCCTTTCAAATCGTGTTTTACCAAAAGAACCCTGTTAAGTACCGTTGACAATTGGTGCACTTCAATTACCAATCCATAAATCATGTTGTTTTGTTCCTTTAGTAACAGCTCATGACTGCCTTTGAATTCATTAATAAAGTTTCTTGCTTCATGATGTTCTTTTTCATTGGCTTGAGCGATTAGTAGTGCAAACTCTTCCATGGTAAGATTTCTTCGGGGTCTTCCGAACAAGTTGGGGAAAATATCGAAAATTGTTCCTGAAAATCAAAGAGAGGTAGATTTCAAAGTAAAAGTTTCCAGGTATAAGGGTCAGATTATTTTCCGTTCGGAGATAAGAAAAATAAAAGTTACTGATATCTGCAGACGATGCGCCGTATCCAAAAGGTTGGATACGCCGTATCTTATAATCGTTAAAATTTAATCAGACTTTATTCAAAAAAATAGATACGCCGCTTAGAAATTCGAATGCGCCGTATCTGTTTTAATAATCAAAAATCGATATTTATTAAAAATTAAATGCGTCGTATTAACGAAAGTTAATGCGCCGTATTTTCGTTACGTTTCAAAATATAAGATTTTTGATTCGTAAGATGCGCCGTATCGATAAAAATCGATACGCCGTATCTGTTTAATAATTCGAAAACTGTTTTTAATTAAAATAATAGATATGCGTCGTATGGCGTTAACGTTTAGAAAAATTTTTCCTTAAAAACAGATACGCCGTATCTTGGGGAAAAGATGCGTCGTATCGCTTTATCGCTTAGAGAAAAAAATTTCTTATTAAAAACAGATACGCCGTATCTTGGGGAAAGATGCGTCATATCGAATTAATTAAAACCGTTGTATTTTATAAAAAGTTGAACGCAATACGCCGTATCTGAGAAATTAGATGCGCCGTATCGTTCGATTTAGCTCAGTACAACGATAGCAGAAAACAAAAATTACGAAAAATAAAAACAAACAAAAACACATGAAAATAAACACAAATAAAAGCAAACAAATAACACACAAAAACAGAAAATATGCAAAATAGTACAATGAATGCAAATTAATCTAATACACAAAAAAATTAGCGGTTAGATAAAAATTAAAAACCTAATTAAAATACTAATCAAATTAACAGATAATAACAATTCACTCCCCGGCAGCGGCGCCAAAAACTTGATGCGCGTGCGTGTCGTTGCGGTTTAGCAGTATAATGCCTAATCAAGTTTTAAATTTATATTTAGCCGACTTATCAATAACACACACACTTAACGAGCAGTGTACCCGGTCAGTATGAATATAATGGTAAGTAGAGTGTCGATCACTAAGAGTGGAACGTATTATCTAGTTATTCTAATCAGTATTTTAATATATTAAGTTAGCTATACAATCTAATCTAACGCAAGGGGGTTCAGCCTGAGAGACTGGCACGATTTGGTTGCAATTAAATAATAAACTAAACCAATAGGCACGAATCAGCAAGTAGCACACACGTACACAGATAAATACTCAAGACAATAAGAGGGCTGTCCTTATGATAAGTAGTTTGTCACTTGTTTTATTGCTAGTGTTATATGAAGTGTATAGTTCGATGCAACGCACCGAGATTAAGTCCTTTCTCGTTGGTTCTAATCTTATCGGCGAGTAAACCCTTAATGATTACTTATGACTATCCCGTTTATCTTTCTCCTACTTTTCTACAGACCATAGAATACATAGGCGATCTAATAAACAGGCGAGGGCAGAGGCATGGCGACCCGATCAACGCTCAGCTAGACACAGAGGTTATCAATGCACTAATAAAAGTCACCAAAGACATCAACATATAAACTTTAATTAATGAGAAAGCAGTTTTAAGGGAGTGCAATCTTTCCGTTGTCACATTACACAAGCCACCAATCTTGATGAATTAAAGTTTACTAACACAATAAAACAAAACTACTTAATGAATTAAACACATGCAGCACCTTCTTACAGCTCTTGTATCTTTGATTTGGGTGTGTCTTGTGCTGCTGCCTTGACTGAATTCGGGGTATTTATAGTTTCTGTCTGAGGGTAAGATGCGGCGCATCTAGTAAGTAGATGCGGCGCATTTACTTAACTTCGCGTGGGGTCCAAGATTATAATATTCAGGAATATTCGTACACCGCCAGAAGATGCGGCGTAACTCCATTATTAGATGCGGCGCATGTCCTCTTGTATCTTGGATCGTATCTGGTGAAATATTGATAGTGATGCGCCGTATGTAATAGGTGAGATGCGGCGCATCTGGAGTAGAACAAGTTGGTTATTCTTCGTTGACCAAAGTTTCATATGCGGCGCATGGGATAAATCCATGCGGCGCATTCTTCAAAGTCAGGCAGTGGTCTTCATTCTCTTCATTCCAACAACCAATTTCAATCTTGATCATTTTACTCCGTTTTTAGTCCATAATCGCTAAGTTTCACCAAATGCTTGTTTTTACCTGAGAATTACAAAAGTAAACGATTAAGTATCAATCCTCATACATAATATAGTAAAACAAGTCAAATTAATAGGATAAATGATAGTAATAAAATGTACTTATTTGAGTTCATCAAGGATACAGACAAGAAGAAGGGATTAACTATGATGAAGTCTTTGCCCCAGTTGCAAGAATTGAAGCTATAAGGTTGTTCTTGGCTTATGCTTCATACAAGAATTTTGTGGTGTATCAGATGGATGTGAAGAGTGCTTTTCTATATGGGACAATTGAAGAAGTTTATGTCTCTTAACCACCTGGATTTGAAGATCCTGACTTTCCTGATAATGTATACATGGTGGAAAAAGCACATTATGGTTTACATCAAGCTCCTAGATCTTGGTATGACACATTGTCAACATACCTTTTGGACAATGGTTCTAGTGGAGGGAAGATTGACAAGACCTTGTTTATCAGAAGACACAAAGATGATATTCTGCTAGTTCAAGTTTATGTTGATGATATTATCTTTGGATCAACAAACAAGGTGTTATGCATTATGTTTGAGAAATTGATGCATGAAAGGTTTCAGATGAGTTCTATGGGAGAACTCACATTCTTCCTAGGGTTACAAGTCAAGCAAAAAGAGGATGGCATATTTATCAGCCAAGATAAGTATGTGACTGAGATCTTAAAGAAGTTTGGGTATACAGATGTCAAGGCAGCAAGCACACCCATGGTCACTGACAAGCCTTTGCTCAAGGATGAAGATGGTGAAGAAGTGGATGTTCATTTTTATAGATCAATGATTGGGTCTTTGATGTACCTTACTTCTTCAAGACCTGACATCGTGTTTGTAGTGTGTGCATGTGCTAGATAGCAAGTCAATCCTAAAGTTTCACATCTTCACGATGTGAAAAGAATTTTTAGGTACTTAAAAGGCCAACCTAAATTGGGCCTTTGGTATCCAAAAGATTCACATGTTGATTTGGTAGCATACACTGATAGTGACTATGCTGGAGCAAGCTTGGATAGGAAATCTACAACAGGAGGTTGTCAATTCCTAGGGTGTAGATTGATCTCATGGCAGTGCAAGAAACAAACTGTGGTTGCTAATTCCACAACAGAAGCTGAGTATGTGGCTGCTTCAAGTTGCTGTGGACAAGTGCTCTGGATTCAGAATCAACTGCTGGATTATGGGTACAATTTTATGCATACCAAAATATTTATTGATAATAGCAGTACTATGTGTATAATTAGAAATCCTGTTTATCATTCTAAAACAAAGCATATTGAGATAAGACACAATTTTATAAGAGATTGTAATGAAAAGAAGTTAATTCAAATGGTTAAATTTCATACTGATAATAATGTTGCAGATTTGCTCAAAAAAGCTTTTGATGTGAGTAGATTTCAATTTTTGATTGCCAGTATTGGAATGTTAAATATTTAAGATCTCTTATCTCTCTATTTTTTTGTAAAGTTTTGTAAGGATTAGTACTTTTATTAGGTCAATACTTAGAACTGCTAGTTTCTGCTGCTAGTTGTGTTTACAACTGCTAATTACAAATGATGATGTGATTATTGTGGATTATGTCATTGTTTGTGGTTTGGTGTTTTTGGACTAATCTTTTTCAGGATAAGCTATGAAAGGTGTTAGAGTGCTGATACTTAAGTTTTGGAGTGAAAACATAGTTATTGATGCTAAGCATAAGTTAGTGCTGCCAAGCTTAACTTAATGCTGCTAGGTTTCTGCTGCTGAGTCTGAGAGTACAGGGACTGTTTCATAAATAGTTTTGATTAAGGGTTTCAAAACCACCAATAATTCACTTAATCAGTTTTTATAATTCCCAAACGCTCTCAAATCATAAACCCTAACTCAATTTATCATCAAATCGTAAAACCTCCAAATCCCAATTCAATCACAATGTCGCACCTAACTTTTGCTGAAACTTACAATAACATTGCCTTTTTACAAAAACCTAAGGAGTCTGAAGGATTTACAGAAATAATTGATTTCTTGAATGCAAACCCTATTAGGTATGCATTAACTGTAAGTCCTACTATATATATTAAACATATTCAACAGTTTTGGTTTACTGCTAAGGTCAAAACATTGAATAATGAAGTACAGATACATGCCCTTGTAGATGGGCAAAAGATACTCATCTCTGAATTATCTGTTAGGAGAGTTCTTCGACTAGCACATGAAGGAGGTGTTGAGAATCTTCCACACTCTACTAATTCTGAAAAACTTTCACTGATGGGATATGAGAGGGAAAATGATTCTTTAAAATTTTTCAAAGCAAAGTTCTCCCCACAATGGAAATTTTTGATACATATTGTCCTACAATGCTTAAGCCCAAAAACAACTTCTTCGAATGAGTTTTGCAGTAATATGGCTTCTGCTATAATCTGCTTGGCACTAAAACAGAAGTTTAATTTCTCAAAATTGATTTTTGACAATATGGTTAAGAACTTGGATAGTTCATCAAGCAAACATTACATATATCCACGGTTTTTACAAGTGATTTTGAATGAGCAATTTAAAAAGAAGGTTGTTTACAAAAGAATTTTTACAGCACCTTCTCATTCTAAAAAGCTTTTTGCTAATATGAAAAGAAGTGGAAAAGATTTTTCTGGTACCATCAAACCATTGTTTGAAACAATGTTGGTGTAGAATCAAAATCAAAATTAGGGTGAAGGCTTAGACATCCCCACTGAGACCCATCACACACCCACTATTTTGCCATCTACCTCACAACCAAAAAAGACCTATAAACGTAGGACTTCACATAAAAAGGGTACTCAGCTACGTCAGGCTGGTACTAGTATGGTTGCCGATGAGGCTACCCATATGGAGAGGGTTGGTAGTTTGGAAAGGGCTGCCACTAATGCTGCTAGCTTAGATGCAGAGCAAGACAGTGGTAACATCTCTAAGACCCAATCCAATGCCACATCTAGTGGGTAAACTTCCCATGGAACTGACTCAGGTGATGGAAACCCCAGGCACAAAGAAACCATAGGCGGCACAAGTGCTCATTCTAGGGATGAGGCTGTGTCTAATATGCCCCATGATGCACCACTCGGGAGATGTAACACACTCCGAAGTGCTGAGGTTAGTATGGAACTTTTAAATGAATTGATGTCAACCTATACAAAACTGTCAAAAGATGTTCTTGACCTCCATCAGTTTACAACTTCTCAGGGTGCTGAAATTACAAGGTTGAAGAGAAGGGTTAGGTATCTAGAAGGAAGACAGAGGTCAAGAACACACAAACACAAAAGATTATACAAGATTGGTACTACTTTCAGAAAGAGAGCAAGTTTGGGGGAGGATGCTCCCAAACAGGGGAGGAATGAAGAAAAGGCTTCAGGAGAGTATACTGAAATGGTAGATAAAGATTTAGTAGCGGATGTGTATGAGAGTGATGAGTTTGTTGTTGCTGATCAGATGGGAAATGAAGTGGTTTTCGATGAAGCTGCTAAAGTTGTTGTGGAAGAGCAGGTGGAACAAGTTAAAACTGCTGGTATACAAAAGTTGGTTGAAGTGGCCAAGTTGATGGTTATTGTTGCTGATAATGATGCTGCTAATGTTGAAATTTTAGTTAGTGTTGCTAGAGAAAAAGTTAGTACTGCTGAGCCTGAAGTTAGTGATGCTGCTATTACAACTGATGAAGTTAGTGCTGCTGCTACTACAATTGATGAAGAATTAACTATAGCTCAAGCACTTACAAAGTTAAAGAGCACAAGACCTAAGACGAAAGGAGTTGTGATTAAAGAGCCAACACCAACATCAACAATAAAACCAACAACTACTTCAACTAATAAAGGAAAAGGCATCCTGATTAAAGAACCTAAGAAGAAATTCTTATCACTTAAACATGAACAACAACAACTCATTGAAGATAAAGAACTTGCAAGACAGGTGCAAGTTAAGCTTCTTGCTGAAGAAGAAGAGGCAAGAAGAGAGCAAGCTCAGAAAGTAGAAGAAGCAAGTCTTGCACTAATTAATTCTTGGGATGACATTCAAGCAAAATGTGAAGCAGATCACATGTTAGCCCAGACGAAGTGGCAAGATGAATAGGAAGAGCTATCCTTGGAAGAAAAATCAAAGCTCTTCATGGAATTCTTAGCCAAGTGGAAGAAGTTCTTTGCTCACAAGAGGACTGAAGGAAAGAGGAATAAACCACCCACCAAAGCTAAAAAAGGAATGTAATGAGTAAATATCTGAGAAACATGGATAATTGGAAGCCTAGTCAGTTGAAGAATCTTAGTTTTTTAGAGGATTTGAAACACTTAGGATGTTACTCCTTTATGATGTGTTTGAGATACTTTGAGGTTATGTAGTTAGGTATGCGGAATCTACCCAACCACACTTAGAAGAATTTGTTTGTTTGATGGAACAGTCATGCTTTTTATGAATAATGAACACAGAAAGTTTAACTTGAAATGATTCAATATTATTCAAGAATAATACGACTAATCTCAATATCACTAGGGTCATAAAGACCTTGAATCTTAACAATGTATTCGACTGATGTGCTTAACATCTAACCTAGGATCTCCTTTTATAGACTTAAGTAGTCATTTACAAGATAAGTATTCTACCGTATATTTCTAACTAATTGTGATATACAAAATATATATTCCATACTTATCCTTAATACATATCTTCTAAATGGTTATCCATGCAGCAGTACCTTCTTCAAAACTGGCAGTACTAACTTGACAGTTTGTACTGTTAGTTGTTACTTCAGCAGTCTTCAGCTATACACTAACAGTTTGTATTGTTAGTGTATTCTTCCAGCAGTACTAAGTCAGAACATTTAATTCCCAACAATCCTCCCCTAAACTTGTGATTTATCCTAAATCATCAAGTTTCTCTGAATTAAATGAGGATTTGAGGACTCTTCCAAACACTACATAGTCAACCTTAGTCTTTTGGCTTTCCTTTGGTCTGCAAGCTGAAATATCTTTCTGATTAGTTCATTTGCCATCTCTGAATCTTCTTCAACTTTAAGTCTTGATGACAGCATAGCCATTAAGATTACTGCTCTGAGTGGATAATCCTTTTCCACCAACATACAAATTTCCATTACTGCTTTAGTAGAAACTCTGTGAACACCACATTTATCAATGGTCTCCATGTGATGTCTGAAATTTGAGCTTGAAATCTCCATATATCTTCACCTCCATCTGGCTCATATAATCTTTTTAGCTCAACCCATAGTTCTTTATCTTTATCATCTGTAGTATCTGAGGTCTTGAATCTCTCTTGAACTAAGCTCCACAACTTATCGAAGTCATCAAAGAATTTATAGACTTCAAACTTTCCTCCTACTCTGATGATCTTCCGTCCCTTGATTCTTCCATCTGAATACACTTCCGAATCAATGATGGGATGTTTGGCTTGAATAGGATCAATGTTTAGAGATTCAGGAACCACCACCATCATTCCCTGAATTTGTTCATCAGTCAATGTCTTTTCCTCTTCCTCAGTTGGTTCTTCCTCAACTGGTTCATCATGCTTTTCTTCTTCTATCCTATGCTCCTTCGATTCCTCATATTCCAATAGCTTTGCTATTCTTTTCACACCCTTATTGGACTTATTCTTAATTGTTGCACTTTCATCTCTTAAAGACTTTTGAATTCTTGTATAAGCACTGGTGTACAATTGCTCTATTTCTTCATGAGACTTTCCTATGAACCATTTTTCCTTCCAGTAATCCTGATGCTTCAAATAATTTTTCATATACCTCAGTTGTTCACTTCTTGAAGGAGTTTTCTTCTGATGAGTCTTCTTCTTTCTTTGACTCTGCCTGATCTTTTGCATTAGGTCATCAAATGTTGATTCTTGCTCTTCTTTGGTAAACTTAGACCTTTCTTCTTCTTGTAGCTTTTCCGCTAGCTTCTGATCTACAAGAACCTGAGCAGCTGTCTGTTCTGCTTCAGTCTGATACTTGTATTCAACCATAAATGTTGCCATCCTTTCTTCATCTGCTACCCTTGCTAATTCCTCTTCATGAAACTTCTGAGCTAATTCTTCATCAAGGGCCATCTGAGCTTGTTCCTTCTTGGATAACTTCTAAGAAGATGGTTCTTCTTCTGTCACTGTAGCCTTACCCTTGTCTGCTCTTGAAATCCTTGGTCTTCTTGTATATACTACCGTAGCAGTACCTTGATCCGAAATACTAGCAGTACCTTGAAATGCACTACGAGTACCTTTTGTAAAGTCACCAGTACCTTGACCCATTTGCTCTGTTTACCTCCCCTGAGTATCAAACTCTTCTTGAACCAAAGTAACATGAGGATCATAATCTAACTGGGCAATCTTCCTCCCCTTTTTGGAAGATTCCTTACCTTGATCTGCACTTGGACCCTCTGATGAACTTGATGAAGAAGATGAACTAGTTAATTCTACCAATTGTGCTAATCTTTTCCTTCGAAGAGTCTTGACTGTCTTCTCCAATTTCTTCACCTTTAAAACCAGCTTAGTGTAGAATACTCCAAAGGTCTTCTTGTGACTTTTGAGATCAGCTTCCAAAGTATTCACTTTCTCAGACAATTTCGTACATAAATTCGTCAATTCTTTTAGTTTCTGACTGCCCTCAGTACTTCCTGATGTGTTACCTTCAGGGAGAGGTGCATCATGGGGTAAAGACTCATAGTCCACCATATGGTAAGCTTCTGAGCCACCCAAATTTTCTGGTTGGCATGGGATTCCAACTAGAGTACCAGGTATTGTTGGTGTTGCCATGGATTGGGTCTTAGCTATGTTACTTCTGTCCTGCCCAGCTTCTAAGACTGAGACAGTAGAAGCAGCCCTTTCCATACTCACATAGTCAGCCTTATCTGCTACATTGGGAGGGGTAGGAACTCTGTGCTGAGGTACATCAGAGTCCTGTCTGGATATAGACCTATGTATTGATGAAGCTGGTTGTGAAGATGATTGTTCTGATGTTGTGGGTGTGTGTTGGGAGTCAATTGGGGTTGTTGATCTTTCACCCTGTGCTTGTAGCATTGAATCAAAAAGTGGAACTTCTTCCCCACTATACCCTCTTGAAGCCATTTTCATGTTACTAAAAAGTTTTTGGGTAAGTTTGGGTGTTGGATAAACATTTTTGTGTGAAAGAAGTTGATGTTTTCTCATGTTCAAAATTGTTTGTATGAACCTGGGATACATAAAAAAAATTTACTTGCTATCAACATTTTTAACCATTCCTTCAAAGATAAGTTTAGAAAAATTAAAAGTTCTGTCAGTAGCTAAGCAAATAAGAGCAGTTGCAATATTGCTAGTGAATTGTTCCCATGAGGTTTTCTTAGGACTGAGACAGTGAAGGATGGTGTCTATCAAAAATCTCTATTGAGGGGCAAAAAAACTCTTTTGAAAAGTCAAAGATTGTGATTGGGTGTTGTACCCCATCCTAGTTAAATTTTCAAAAATCTCAGCGTTTGGCATAACACTAAGACCATTGTCATCATTCAGATGGAGATGCCTTCTGAGTGATGATTCAGTAATAGTGATAGATTTACCATCCACTTTGGCATTTAACACTTTGTCACCATTTTCAAATGTTTTGACAGTAACAGTCTGCCAAAACTCTTTGATTTGGGAGACATAGTTAGTGGGATTTAAGGTTAAAGAATACCTTATGAGAGAACCATTTAAAAAGTCCACTATCTGATGAAAAGTAGCATCATCCTCTGCTTTTTCCAAGAACGCGACCATATTATGCTTGTCAACGAAGGATAAAGGAGCCATTATTTTTCAGTAAAAGATGATTTGACTGCTGTGAATAGTGTAAATTTAGGTTAGAAAGTAGATGAAGCAAGTGAATTGAGATATTATGATTGACTTATTAGGGTTTTTATTGGACCGACTTCAATAAAAAGTTAACTTTTGATTGAAGATAAGGTTAATAAAATATAATAAAAGTAAAAATATCCAAATAAGAAAACCCTAGAAATAAGGAATGGAGCATAAAGAATCTCAACTAACTCTCAATGGCTATTTTGAAAAAGCTGTTATTTCGCACCAGTACTAATGACTATCCAGCAGTACAAACTTAAGCCTACCAGTACTAACTTTAAGCCTGGTAGTACAAACTTTTTAGAAAAATTTTGACTCAGCAGTATGAACTCAATATTGATTAAAAACCATACTGCTAACAACCATTTTGAAGGGATTAATTGTAAAGACAGACACTTAGTCAAGAGTTTAATTTAATTCAACCTCTGGTTGTGTGAAAACCAATGTTTTCAGTTATAAATAACTGCCTATGATCAGATAAACTCATTCAAAGAGCTTTCTTGACAGGGTTTCCAGCTCATGGCAATTGTTGCCTCTAACACAATTGTGTTAGATTCACGTTTGCTCGCTGTTCTTTCTACCAGATATCCTTGGACTAACTCATTATACAAAAGTATAAAATGCTAGAAAGTGAGTTATGTCAGTTACTGTCTAACTAACTGAGCCATCAATTCAATACAAAACATCATAATAATATCTCAAGAAAGAAGTTTTAAAGAAGCAATTAACTTAGGTATAAACCTTTGTTAATGAATTCCCAAACTCTGTCCATCATCAACCTACTATGTCAGCAACTGAACCACCATTTGCTGCTCACACAATGCACGAGTAATTCCTTTGTGCTTAAACTCCATTGTTGATCCCAGTTGAGCAATTGATCTAGTGAGTTATCTTAGATGTGAATCTAAAACAACAACTATAGAAACGGACTTGGCTTGAAACAAAATTAAACACAATGCGGAATCTTATGTTTAATCTTAAGAAGAAAAATTAACAGAACAGTAGAATTCTCAACAAACACTTCAATATATTAAATATATGAATACTCAAAAGTATTAGGGTTTACAACTTTGAAGTGAATCGACTTTAACAACGATACGTACTAAACTCTAACCCTCGAACTTCCTTTTATAGACTAAGGAGTTCTTTACAAGATAAGTATTACATCGTATAAATCTAATTAAATAGGATATACACAAAATCCTTTCTTTACTTATCTAACCGTCTATACATCATTATCACATAAGCAGTAGAAACTAACTCTAGCAGTAGAATCTTTAGGTCCAGCAGTAGTATCTACTTAGTGTATTTACATCACCTTCTCAGCATCTCCAGCAGTAGTATGAAATACACTAACAGTAGTATCATTATCATCAACAGTAGTATGACACTTAGTGAATTTTCCATTTAGCACCAAAAGTAGTTGTATCTATTCTGAGCAGCAGCATCTCAAAAGCAAACAATCCTCCCCTAAACTTGATATTTTCTTTCAAAATCATCAAGTTTCTTTTAAGCTTTAACCTTCACCAGGAGGATGCTTCCAAACACTTACTTTGTCCTTCTCTTATAATCTGCCCCATACAGTTGTCTATGCATTTTTCTGAGAAGATCAACAACCATTTGATTCCAATGATCAATGTGAAGTTTAATAGTTCCATTAACCATCATATTAAGTTTAGTCTTAGCCAGAGGATAATCTTTTTCTACCAACATAAAAATCTGAAGTCCACCCTTCAGCAATATTTGGTGAACTCCACATGATTGATACAATCTCCTAAGATTAATCTTAGTACATTTGAACTGCTCATTCCAAATTCTGTCTTAAGGATAAACTTCAAACATAATCTTTAAATCTTCCCAGAGTAAACTATCCAACTCATATTGTGGCCTTGAATCCATATTTTTTCTTGATTAACTTCCACAAGGTCTCCAAATCTTCTCTATCAAAGTTTTTGAGCATTTGAGAAAATGCCAAAAACCTTTAAGATTGTCCACCAGCTCTGTTTATCTCCCACCAAGGAGTTTTTCCACCATAACCAGCTTTCCATCCAATAATAGGAGCTTTAGAATGCAAATGAACAGTATCAACAAATGTATCATCATCATTATCTACAACTTTAGTCATTTGTTGTAGGCTAGCTGTTTCCTTTTCATTATCCTTTTTGGACTGTTCTAACTGCTATGTATGCTCTTTTTCTTCATTCTCAAATTCTGAACTCTGCTCTACTACCTTTGACTTATCAGCCTTCCTCTTCTTCCTTCCAACAGACTTCAAAACTCTTCCAGCTCTCTTGACACTAGTACTAGAACTCTCTGTCTTTTTCCACCACTTTCTTTTGTACCTCTTCCTCAGTATCCATAGGTACAAATTTATCAATTTCTCTTTTAGCTCTCTTAAACATCTTTTGAATTATATCATCAGAGTACCAAGATAGATGTTTAAGTGTGTATCCCTTCATGTTTTTCAGGTACCTTTCATGAAATTTTCTTATCTGTTTGATAGTAGGTGGTTTGAGCAATTTCCTTTTTCTTCTTTCAGCAAGATACCATTTCTTTCTTTCTTCTCTGAACTTCTTTAACCATTGAGATCTTCCTTCTTCATTGTATGTATCTGCAATTTCCTCTTTGATCATCTTAAAAAGCTCAACGTCTGCATCACACCTGATCATCTCCTTATCCTAAGCATCAAGTAATGCCTTTGTCTTTGCTTCCTCCTCATCATGCTTTCTTTGTTGTTCAAGAACTTTTTGGTTTTCTTCTTCAAACTCAGCAGCTAATTCAGTTGCAACCTTAGCCTCATGTTCTATAATCTTTTCTTTTGGCCAAAATTCCACTGGTATTTCAGGTTCAGGTTCTTCAATTAAAATTGCTTTTCCCTTGCCTTTGTACTATGGTTCTTGTGAAACAGCATTCTTTTTGGGAGAAGAGGGTTCTCTGATTGTTACTCCTTTAACAGGTGGTTTTGATGCTTTTGGTGGTTGTGATTGTGTTACTTGTTTTGGTGTTGATGAGGGTTTTGATAGTTTTGGTTGTGGTTTAGATGGTGGTGTTGATTTCAATTGGATTATGGCTTCAGCTAAACTCACATCATCTTCCAATATCTTTGCAGTAGAATCACTCTGAAGCTCAGCAGTAGGATTATTTGCACTAGTAGTAGAATCTTTTACCTCAGCAGTAGGATGCAGAACACCAGCAGTGGAATCATCCTTAGCTACTTCTACACAACTACCAGCAGTAGAACAACCATCAACTTGAGCAGCAGCATCATCCAAGCTTTTAATTGATTCCACCATCACTTTAGAAGCTTTGACAAGCTGTTCAGGCTCCAAAATCTTTAGCTTTTCAAGCACACCCTCATTTCCTTCTTTGTCTGCAACCACAAACTCGTCAAGATTATCACCACTATCCATATCCATAGCAGCACTTTAAAAATTTGTAATCTCAGCCTCCCCTGAATTCTTGGTCTCATTCCTCCCCTGTTTAGGAGCATCCTCCCCCAAACCTGTGTCTTCAGAGGAACTGATCGTTTGTGTTGTGCCCACTCTCTTCAATCTTTTGAATGACCTGGTTCTTGACCTCTTTTGACCTTCCAAGTGTTTAACCCTCAGCTTTAAACCTTTGACTTCATTTTGTAGGTCAAGAACCTGGGACTCCAATTTGGTACATTTTGCCATCAATGCCTTAATTAGTTCCATACTATCCTCACCACTTCGGACTGTGTTACCTGGCCCGAGAGGTAGATCACTGGAATAGTCATTTTGTACATGTTGGTCCATCAATTCATTAGTTTCATGTCTATCCTCATAACTTCAGGGTGTGTTACCTTCCCTGAGAGGTGAATCTTGGGATGTAAACTCAGTATCAAACCCAGTTTGATTATTTGAGCCCCCTACATTAGCCATTTGGCTGGGGTTTCCATCACCTATACCAGGGTCATGAGAACTAGATACATTAGATGTTGCCTTGGTTGGGGTCTTATTTATGTTACCACTGTCCTGCTCTTCTTCTAAGCTAGCAGCAGTAGTGGCAGCCCCTTTCAACATGTCACCTACCACACCTGTGACAACCTCATCTAGTAAAACCATCCTAACACTAGCCTGAGGTAGCTCAGTGTTCTCATTTTGTGATCCCTAGGGGTTTGGGTCCTTTCTGGTTGTGGAGATGATGTATCCAAAGTGGGTGTGTGTTGGGTAGCAGTTTTGATCTCTGCACCTTCACCCTGATTTTGAGCCAATGACAACGTATATGGAAATAATGGTGTCACTGTCCCAGAAAAATCTTTGCCATTCTTTTTCAAGTTTGAAAATAGTTTCTTTTGAAGTACAGGGCAAACAAATTCACTTTTATGAACCCTAGTATTTGAAAGTTGTTGGTTCGTAATAAGTTGAAAAAACCTTGGATAAATGTAATACTTTCCTGTTACATTATTTTTCAAACCATCCATTATCATATTTGAAAAGTTAAAAGGTTGTCCTTTAGCCAGACAAATCATAGCAGAAGCCTAAGTTGTATTGAATTCATTCCAACCTGAAGTTTTAGGACTTAAACAATGTAGGATGGTGTGAATTAAAAACTTCCATTGAGGACAAAGAAGACCTTTATAAAATTTTAAACCTTCTACTTTCTTGTCATACCCCATGTTTTCAAGTTCTTCAAAAATGATAGAATTTTCAAGACATGTGATAGGATCTGATGTGTTACACTTAGGGTGTTAATCATGTATGATGTGTATGAGATACTTTGATTGGATATAACTAAGTATGCGGAATCTACTCAGTTATACTTAGAAGAATAATTGTATGTATATGAATGGAGCAATGTATTTAGTATGAACAATGAAGACTTGAGAATAACCAAAACGATTCAATATTATTATGATCAATAATACGAGTGATCTCCTATCACTAGGGTTTACAAGCTTGAATCTCTATGAATAAGTCGTACATAAACTTTAACCTAGGATATCCTTTTATAGAACAAGGATTCCTGTACAAGATTACTATAACACTTATTATATAGGATATTCACTAAATCTTTTCTATACTTATCCTATTACACATTTACAAAACATAAGCAATACAAAGTATTTGTACTGGCAGTACTAACTGACTTAGTACTGTTAGTGTTATCTTCCATCAGTTGAAAGTACAAGCCTGGCAGTACTAACTGTTAGGTTTAATTCCCAACAATCCTCCCCTAAACTTATGATTTCTCTCCAAATCACTAAGTTTCTTCGAATTAAACATTAACACTAATGATGGGGGGATTCTTCCTAACATTACCAAGTTAATCTTTTAGTACTTGCTTTTCTTTGCTCTGCAAGATCAAACATTCCTCTAACTAACAATTCTGCCATCTCTGAATCAGTTTCAACTTCCAGTTTTGAATACACTAAAGTAACTAACACAGCTGGTCTGAGAGGGTAGTCTTTTTCCATTAACATGCATATCTCCAAACCATCCTTAGTAGAAATCATATGAACTCCACATGTATCAAATAGCTTCCAAGAAAAATCTTTGATCATAGCTTGAAATCTCCATATTGCTTCTCCTCTATCTGGTTCATAAATTCTCTTCAATTGTACCCACAGTTCCTTATCTTTGTCTTCAAGAGGATCTGAAATCTTGAATCTTTTCTGTACTAAACTCCATAACTGATTAAGATCTTCCCTGTCAAATCCCATGAGCAAATCTTCAAATAATTTGTACTTCTCAGTTATTCCTCCAACTCTTATAATTTTCCACCCTTTCATCCTTCCACCTGTGAATACTTCGCAGTCTATAATAAGATGTTTTGCTTGGAGTGGTTTAACATTTGTGGATTCAGGAACTATTACAATCATGTTCTTGAGCTGTTCGTCTGTTAAACTTTCATTTGCAGTCTTTTGTTTCTTTGATGTATCTGACTCTAACATTTCAGCCCTTCTTTTCTCTCCTTTAGGATCTTCAGAATCATATATGAACTCTTTTGGGACTGGCTTGTTAATTCTTGCATAAGCTTTATAATCAGCTTTCTCTATCTCTACATCTGATCTCCCTTTGAAGTAACTCTGCTTCCAAAATGCTTGGTTCTTCAAATAGCTCTTCATGAAACTTATTTGCTCTTTATAAGAAGGCATCTTCTTCTTATAACAACTCTTTTGTCTATCCTTGATTTTTTGCATAAGATCATGTAAAGCCACTTCCTTATTCTTTGATAGAATAAAATTTGTAAGCATTTCTGACCTTGCTTCCACACTTAGACTTTCATCTGACACAATTGAACTGCTTTAGCCATCATAATGGGATCAGTATCTATCAAATATTGTATCTGTTCAGCAAATGTTTCTTGAGCAATAGTAGCATCTGAAATCATTATTTCTTTTTCCAATCTTTGAGTTTCCATCCATTCTGCTACTTCAGCTTCATACATCTTCTTTGCTACTTCTTCATCAAAATCTATTTGAGCTTGAGTCTCTGGCTTGATTTTCAACTGCTTTGGCTCATCTTCTAAAAGAATTCCCTTTCCTTTATCCTTAGCAGTTTGTACAGCTTCTTCTTCAACCTCAGCAGTTTGTACTGTTACTTATAATCCAGCAGTGCCTTGTTGTTCAGCACTTTGCTCACTCTGCTCACCCATATCCATATTTTCATTTCCATTACCAGAACCTTCTTTCTCATCCAAATTACCACTAGTACCTTCTTCAAATTCCAAATTCCTCCCTTGAGTTTGTGATTCAGTCTTTCTTGATTTCCTCCCCTGTTTGGGAGAATCATCACCATCATCTGAATGACCATCTGAATCATCATCTGAAGAACTAGTAGAAATCACCATCTTATATCTTTTCCTCTTGGCTTGAGCTTCCAACTTCTTTACTCTTAAGATCAGTTTGGTATATACTTTGGCAAAGTTGCTTTTGTGACTTTTAAGCTCATCTTCTAGACTTTCCACCTTGTCAGATGATTTGGTACAGAGGTCCATCAATTCCTTGAGTTTAATACTGCCCTCATCACTTCTAGCTGTGTGACCTGCTAGGAGAGGTTTATCAAGGGGCAAAGATTCAGGTTCTCCCCTAGTTGGACTAGAAGGTACTGTTGAACCACCCAGATAATCCATGTGGTATGGGATTACACTACCTGTGGCAAGTCTTGGAGGACTCTGCACATTAAGTGTTGCCATGGTAGGGGTCTTATCTATGTTTACACTGGCCTGCTTAGCAGTAGTGTAAGGCCCATCCATACTATCATCAAAGATAGGCTCATCTACTTCAAAGGTTGGAGTAGGAGGACTAGACTGAGCAATCATAGTCTCCTTTCTGGTTCTTCTTTTGTATGTTGTGGTGATTGTAGGTGTATAAGTTGTTTCAGGAACCTCAACGGATGTGTCTTGGGGCTCAGTTGGGTTTACTGACCCTTCATCCTCAACTTGTTGTATCATCTCAGAAAAGAGAGGTATCACTACCCCATTAAAAAGTCTACTTGCCATATCCATATTTTGAAAGAGTTTTTGCGGAAGGAAAGGTGTTGGAAAAGTTTCTTTATGTTTCTCAAGTAGATTGTTTTTCTTGTTCAAAAAGGATTGGATAAACCTTGGATACATTAGAAACTTTTTTTTACTTTTCACATTATTGACCATACTCTCAAATATCATTTTTGAAAAATTAAAAACTCTGTTTGTTGACAAACATATGAGAGCAATAGCAATATTGCTACTGAATTGCTCCCATGATGTTCTTTTAGGACTCAAACAATGCAACAGAGTATGTATCAAAAATCTTCATTGAGGGGAGAAACATCCTTTTTGAAAAGTTAATTTGTGGTTGGATGTATCATACCCCATTCTGGATATTTCTTTCCATATTTATGTGTTTGTCAAGTCATTGATTCCATCAGAATCTTATAACTTAAGATATCTCCTAATAGAAGATTCAAAAACAATGAAAGATATGCCATCCACTTTAGAGTGAATTTCTATGTCTCCATCTTCACTAGTTTTGTCAATAGCAGTTTGCCAAAACTGTGTGATTTGAGAGACAAAAAGAGTAGGGGAAATAGTTAAAGCATACTTTATATGAGAGTTTTTAAGAAAATCCACAATCTCATTAAATTTTGGTCCATCCCCTTCCTCTGTTTTCTCAAGAAAAGCAACCTGGTTGTGTATCTTCACAAAGTCCAAATTAGCCATAATATTCTCAGTAAAAATTGATTTGACTGTGGTGAATAGTGAAAATTTAGGTTAGAAAGTAGAATATGAAAGTGAGATGAGATATTATTGAGAGTATTAGGGTTTCTATTTGTCCGACTTAAAGAATAAGTTAACTTTTATTTTAGGATAAGATTATAATAGAATAAAAGTTAAAATATCTAGAAGAGGATCCCTAAAAAACCGTAACTTAACCAGTAAAAATCGCAACTAACTTTCAACGGCTATTTTCTAAACAAAAATTAGTTACTGACACAACAGTTACAACGACTAGTTCAGCAGTACAAACTTTGCACTAGCAGTACAAACTTTGAACTAGTATTACAAACCTTGCTCTAACAGTACAAACCTTTTATTAAAAAAATTCAAAGAACAGTATGAACTTATATGGATTTCAAAAACATTATAATACATATATAGTTTGTAGCAAACTATCAGCTATTAACTGATTTGATGTGTCTTTACCAATAGCCGTTTGCTTTAGACTAGCCAACTCTTCACAGTTAGATATGGTGAGTTGATAACTATATAGTTTTTGGTAAACTATCAGCTATAAACGGATTTGAGATGTCTTTACCAAAAACCATTTGCTCTGGACTAGTTGGTTCTTATGTGGGTTAGACATGGTTTACCAATAACCATTTTTTGTATGCACAGATCACACACTTTGAGCTCCAAAGCATCTGTTAGGATTCGACACACGGTTAAGGTGGTTAAACCTTTTGTACTTTGTGTGTATGATATATTGAGTGAATATGATTAAGTATGCGGAATCTACTTAATCACACTTAGAAGGTTATTTGTGTTATGGAAATGGAACAGTTGTGTTTGTTATATAACAATGAACAATGAAAGATTATCACCAAATGATTCAATATTATTAAGATAATAATACGAGTGATCTTGAGTTATCACTAGGGTTACAACCTTGAATCTTAAGTTTTTCTTAATTGTGATATTTTTGTGTTTGTTCTTGTTCTAACAGTTATGAAAGTTCAAAGTATTTTTTTAACAACACATAATATCTAGTCTAAGATCTTCTTTTATATTCCAAGAAAATCTTTACAATATTGCTTAAAGTCTTGATAAACTACTTGCTAACTTATCTTAAGTGTGTCAGTACATAAGATACAACATGTATCTGTGTACACAACTTGTTAACTAAGCACATGGGGTAAGATATTATCTACCGTATATTGTTGACTTAAATACACATAATATCTTTTCATACTTATCCACTCAGCAGCAGAATGTACTTTAGCAGCAACAATGTTAACGCTAGCAGCAGAATCCTTTAACAGTAGAATGTTAAGTCTAGCAGCAGAATCATTTATCGCTAGCAGCAGAATCAAATGTTCTAGCAGCAGAAACAAACATTAGCAGCAGGAACCAGTATTTCTTTGAATAGAACCCGATATTAAACTTCTTAAATATTTAATTCCCAACAATCCTCCCCTAAACATGTGAATCCATTTCAACATGTTTCTGAATTAAATTATGGATTGTGAAGATCTTTCAAACACTTCTGTTCTTCAAGATTGAATATCTTTCTCAGTAACTCATCTGCTTTGTTCTTTGACTTTAACAATATCAACACACATCTTAAACACTGACCTAAAGATGGTGCAACTTCCTTGGATGGAGGAATTATAAGAGGCAATGATGCTGTGTATCTTGGATGCTTGTTTCAACAAGTGAAATCATCTATCAGCATGCCTTTGCAAGTGATGAACAAACGTGGTGAACTGAAATTGAAACTTTTCTTCGTTTGACCTAGATAGAACTTTCTCCTTTAGTTCTAATCTTATCATTTTCAACCTCCATGTCATCATCTTGTATGCTCTTGTCTTTTCCTCCCTTACATTGGTTAATCTTCCTTTCTTGGGCTTTTATTTCCTCCCCTGAGATGTTTCCTCCCCTGAAGCAAATAACATTTTATCCTCCCCTGTTTGGAAGATCTCTCACTATGTACCAAAATATTTCTCTCCATTATCTGATCTACCAATGAGAACTTGTTTTCAGACAATGTTGTACATGTAGCCATCAATTCCTTAAGAGTTTAATTTACTGCCCTCATCACTTCTAGGTTTGTTAACTCCTATGAGAGGTAATTCATGGGGCATTTGACTCATGGCCCATCAATGGATGGTTTTTTTTTGTGTGTCTCTTTGAAAATCCTTTTAAGAAACTTTTGCCTTAGCAGTATGTAATTGATTTTATTATGAAAAACCATACTGCTTTCAACCATTTTGAAGGGATTAAGTGTATAACAGACACTTAATCAAAATTTTGGTTTAAAGCAACCTCTGGTTGTGTGAGAACCAATGTTTTCAGTTATAAATAACTGCCTGTGTAAAGATAAACCTATTCAAAAGGCTTTCTTGACAGGGTTTCCAGCTCATAGCAATTGTTGCCTCTAACACAAGTGTTAGACTCACTTTTACTGGCTGTTCTTTCTATCAGATATCCTGAGATTAACACATTATACTTGAAAGTATAAAATGATAGAAAGTGAGTTGAGTCAGTTACTATCTGACCAACTAAGTCATCAATTCAATGTGAAATTTCATACATAGGATTCAAGAAAGATGTTTTAAGGAGTTTTAAATTCCCAAACTCAGTCCATCATAAACCTAATATGTCAGCAACTGATATTATCATTCTGCTGCTTGCATTTCACTTGACACATCTTTTGTGTTCAAATATTCATACCTGAAATTGTTAGTCTAAAACCAAAAGAACAATGTACAAAGTACTTGTCTTGTATTAGAATAATCATAGGACTAACTGTATGAATAACAAAAATTAAATTTGTACTAGCAGTACAAACTTTTGTAATAGCAGTAGTATCTTTTAAAGCCAGCAGCACAAACAAAAATTTATTTACAAAAACACAAAGTTTAAAATCATTGAGGATTAAGCATTCCAATACTTGCTACCAAGTACTGAAACCTTCCAACATCAAAAGCTTTGGTTAGCAGATCTGCAAAATTGAATTCTGAAGCAATTTTAAGAACTTGAATTAATCTTTTCTCATTGCAATCTCTTATAAAGTGATGTCTAATTTCAATGTGTTTTGTTTTAGAATGTTGCACTGGATTCTTAATAATACAAATTGTAATGCTATTATCAATATGAATAACAGTGTTTAAGAAATTGTACCCATAGTTAAGGAGTTGGTTTTGAAGCCATAGAACCTGACCACAGCAACTTGCAGCAGCTAAATATTCAGCTTCAGTTGTTGAATTAGCCACAATTGTTTATTTCTTACACTGCCATGAGACAAGTCTACACCCAAGGAATTGACATCCTCCAGTTTTTGACTTCCTGTCCAAGCTAGCACCAGCATAACCACTATCCGAAAATGCTACCAAGTCAAAAGGAGATTCCCTTGAATACCATAGACCCAACCTAGGTTAACCCTTGAGATATCTAAAAATTCTCTTAACTGTAGTTAAATGAGAAACCTTTGGAGTTACTTGAAATCTTGCACAAACACAAACAGAGAACATGATATCAGATCTTAATGATGTAAGACACATCAAAGAACCTATCATAGATCTGTAAGTGTGTACATCTACATTTTCTCCATCTAAGTCTTTAAGAAGATGTTTCTCAGAGATCTATTGGTGTGCTTGCTACTTTTGAATCAGCAAATTGAAATTTTCTAAGGATCTCTGCAACATACTTGTCCTGAGAGATAAAGATTCCTTCATTTGATTGCTTAACTTGCAGACCCAAAAAGAATGTGAGTTCTCCCATAGAACTCATCTGAAACTTATCATGCATAAGCTTCTCAAACTCTAAACACATCTCCTTCCTAGTAGGTCCAAAGATAATGTCATCCACATACACCTGCACTAACAGAAGATCCTTCTTGTGCTGTTTGATAAAAAGTGTCTGATCAATCTTTCCTCTTTGAAATCCATTTTCTAATAAGTAGGAAGCTAGTGTTGCATACCAAGCTCTTGGTGCCTGATGAAGGCCATAGAGAGCTTTAACTACTATGTACACTTTGTCTGGATGTTTTGGGTCAATGAAGCCTGGAGGTTGTGAAACATACACCTCTTCTTCCATTGTTCCATATAAAAATGCACTCTTGACATCCATTTGAAAAACTGTGAAGCCTAAAAATGAAGCATAAGCTAAGAAAAGCCTAATTGCCTCAATCCTTGCTACTGGAGCATAAACTTCATCATAGTCTATTCCTTCTTGTTGTGTGTACCCTTGCGCTACTAATCTAGCCTTATTCCTAATCGCTATGCCCCTTTCATCTCTTTTATTCTTGAAAACCCATCTAGTGCCAATTACCTTTGCATCCTTAGGTAAATCAACTAGCACCCATACCTTCTGAATCTTGAACTGAAAAAGTTCCTCTTGCATAGCTTCTACCCAGCTTGAATCATCTAAGGCTTTCAGAATGTTCTTTGGTTTATCTTGTGAGAGAAAACATACAAACAACTAAGAGTTTGAAAACTCATGCTGCTGTGAAGCATAAAGGGCATCAAGAAGCCCTTGTTGGTCTGAAGACATCAGTTGTTGTCTTGTCTTCACACCTGATTGTACATCTCCAATCACATTATCTAGGGAGTAGACTTTGTGAATTTTTCTTTGTGGAGTAAACGAAACTTGATAATTTGATGGAAGATTATTGAAATCACCCTCACTGTCTGAGAATTCTGCTTCTTTCATTTCTGAAGGGCCAGCAGCAGAATCATTTGGCCTAGCAGCAGAATCACCATCAGAAATGATTTGTTGTTCCTGAGTTCCATCTTCTTTCCATTCATCTTCAACACCTTCTTTAGCTTTGCCAAAAGAAGATTCATCAGTTGTTGAAGTTGATTCCACACTTGTACTTGACCATATTGGCATCCAAACATGATCTTGGTTTGTCTCCTTTTCTAACCTTGCCTCATCGGTTGCTTGAGAACCTGAAAAATCATTAGCTTTTGCAACAACAGGCACATAATTCATTGATTTGTTTAGAGATTCAAGATCAAATAGCCATTTTGGTCCTTGACCTTCTACATTGGATTTATTCTCTAAAAACTCCACATGTAGATTTTCCTCTACAATCATAGTTCTTGTGCTGTATACTCTAAATGCTTTGCTATTAAGAGAATATCCAACAAAGAATCCTTCATCTGCTTTACCATCGAATTTTCCTAAATGGTCTAAGGTATTGAGAATTGTCACATGACATCCAAAAGGTCTAAGAAATCCTATTGCAGGAGTTCTACCTCTAAAAAGTTCATATGATGTCTTATTGTGAGGCTGTACAACTAAAACTCTATTTTGAACATAGCAAGCAGTGCTAACTGCTTCGGCCCAAAAAGTTATAGGTAGCTTAGAATCAGCTAACATAGTTCTAGCAGCTTCAATTAGTATTCTATTCTTTCTCTCAACAACACCATTCTGTTGTGGAGTTCTAGCAACACTAAATTCTCTCCTATTACCCTTTTGTTTGCAGAAATCATCCATAACTCTATTTTTGAACTCAGTCCCATTATCACATCTAATGACTTTCACTTTCTTGTCTACTTGGTTTTCTATCTGAATAATGAATGTCTTAAGGATGCTTGTAGTCTCATCGTTAGTAGATAGAAAGAAAACCCATGTAAATCTAGTATAGTCATCAATTATAACAAGACAATATCTCTTATGCATTATACTACTTACTGAAACAGGTCCAAATAAGTCCATATGAAACTTAGACAATGACTGATTGATAGAGTTAAAAATATTGGGCTCACAAGTGGCTTTGTGTTGTTTGCCTTTAAGACAAGCAATGCATGTTTGATCATTTTCAAATCTTTTGTGAGGTAAACCTCTTACCAAACCATTCTTAACAATCTTATTTATGGTTTTGAAATGAATACGACCAAGCCTTCTATGCCATTTCATTGATTCATCCAATGTGGCCTTTGCAACAAGACAAGTTAAATCCTTTTTAGGAACAATGTTCTTCATGTCAACACTGTACATATTGCCCTTTCTAGGAATTTTAAGAAGTACGTGACTTTCATCAGGCATCTTAAAATCAGGAGAAAGTACAAGACATTCAGTCTCACAGAAAAGAACTTTGTTCTTTTTGTCACACATTTGTGAGACACTAAAAAGATTATAATTTAGCTCTTGTACATAGTACACATCTTCAAAATCTAAATTTCCAGTTTTAATGGTACCTTTACCGAAAATTTTGCCACCAACACCTCTTCCAAAGGTAACATAGCCTCCATCTATTGTTTGAAAATCTGAGAGATAAGACTTGTTGTCTGTCATGTGCCTTGAACATCCACTATCTGAGTATCCTTGATCCTCTTGTTTATCAGTTGAATGTTCCTGCACATAAATGAGAAGTATTAGTTTCTTTTGGGACCCAAGCCATTACTGACTTAGATCTGCCTCTTGCATCAATCTAATTTAATCTTTTAAGGATAGTTGATGCAACATTGGATTTAAGAATCCAACATGCTGTGGCCTTAACAACATTTGCCCTGTTTCCCTTAGCAGTAGTATGAACCACATGCTTAGCAGCAGAATCTGCTAACTTTGTAGTTGTACCCTTTGGTCTCCAAACTTGTTTTTGGACCACTGCGTTTGTTTGAATGGGCCTTAGAACAGTTGTAGGTGCATGTTTGAAATTTGTTTTTGCACCCTTAGCTGTTGATTTTGGGTTAACAGTCATCAATGGTTTAGCAGCAGAATGAACTTGTCTAGCAGCAAAACCATTTGGTCTAGCAGCAGAATCTGTGTTTGAGCCAGACTTGTGTGAGACTGTTTTGGGTTTTGATCTATTAAAATTAGAAATATAGTGAATGTGAGTTTAAGGAGTTTGCCTTTTGAAATTCACCCTATTGTTTTCATACCCAGTTACCCAATAGTTGCAGAAAGCTGCAAGATGGTCAAAACTACCACATGTGTAACAAGCTTTGTTATAAAAGGCAAAGTCATCACCTAGTTGATGAGACTTGAGGTTATTCCAATTCCTTTGGTTACCTCTGGGCTTGTTGGTGGTTCTATATTGCTCATAATATCTAACTGGTTGCCTAACATACTTAATGTTTGATTTAGGCTTAGCAGTATTGTGTTTGACTATCTTAGGAACACTTGTTCGTACTTTCTTAACCACTTCAGGTTTAGACATAACCTGTTCTTCTTCATCACTATCAGTTGTACAGTCTTCAACAACTATAGCATCTAATTTCTTAACAAAGGACACCTTGTCCTGATAAAGTAAAGGTTTGTTCAAACTTTCAATTACTTTTTCTATGTTAAGACTCTCAGTAGTCTTAGAAGCATATTCCATTATTGGTTCTTGAAACTCAGGTAAACCTGAATTTTTTAAGTCAATCCCTGGGGGTTTTAGGATGCCTCTATAAGGAGGTGGAACACTCTTCTATTCTAATCCAGACTTAGCTCTATTAATCACTTGACATTCTATTATGTTGTGCACACCTCTAGAAGCATGTTCTAGTGTCTGTGTAGTTAAGTGAATGTTTCCATTTTCCTTTTCGACCCTATCAAATGCTTCTCTTAAAAGCTTAATTTCAGCATCTCTAAAGAATATGTCCTATCTTAGGAGAGCTTTGTCATCAGAAAAAGCTAATTCATTTTCCTTATAGTGTATGATTTGTTTCTCTAGAGTCTCTAATCCACACTTATAGTTTATAAAGTTTTGAAAAGTGCTGCTTAGCTCTTTCTTTTGATCATCATATTGTTTGATTAAAACTTGTAGAGCATTAAGAGCAGTGCAAGTATTTGAACAAGCTTTATGATTTTGTACCTCAGTAGCAGAAAAAGCCATAAGTGCCATCTGAGTAGGAGTTTCTTCTTCATCTGCCATGAAGCTCCAATCAAAACCTAAGCCATCAATAGCTACCATAGCTTTTGGCTCAATAACCAAAACCTCTATTCTTGCTATCTTGCTGCCTTGGCCTTCTACATTCTCTTGAGAAGTGCCCCATCATGTGGCAGTTATAGCACTCTATCTTTGACTTATCAAAACCAGCAGCATCAGTGTTGCTGATTATGAGCTTCTTCCCCGTCCTTTGATAGAACTTCTTGGCTCTCATGCTAAGAAGAGAAATTTGCCATTTTAGATCCATTTGCTCCAGATCGTCATCATTGATCTCTTGGAGGTCTTCATAGGTGAGCATGGACCCATTATTTTGACTTGTAAGAAATGCACAACAAGTCTTTTCATCCAAAATACCCATGGTACTACTTGATGAACTAGCAGCACCAACATCATCAACAAATTTCACCTCTTCACTTGATTTTGAGGTACTAGGAGTTGACATAAATGCCTTGTTCCCGGTATTAGAACTAGTACCTCCATTCTTCTTCAAATCTTGCTCCACAATCTTGAAGTTGCTATACAAGTCCATCAGTTCCATGGTGTCTTGGTCTGGCTTGTTCTTCCAGACAACAACATGCATAGCCCAATCTTCTGTTAAGCTTCTCAGAAATTTTGAGTTCAAATCTTCTTGAGGCATTTCAATCCCAAGAATAGCAAGTTGGCTCACAATATTCTGAAGCCTATTAAACATATGGTCAAGAGATTCATTGGATGTAGAGGAGAAGTTTTCAAACTGCTGCTTGAGCAGTGTCTTGTGGGTTTTCTTGGTGGCTTCATTTCCACCATATCTGTCAATAATCGCTTCTAATAATGACTTGGCATCTTTGAACTTGCTGAAGTTTAGAAGTTGATCATTGGGAATGGTCATCATCGGCATGCTTCTTGCCTTCAAGTCATTTTTCTTCTTTATTCTTTCTTCTGCAGATGTTGGCTTTGTCTGCAGAGTTGACACCACTTTTCCGTCCAATGTTGATGTAGTGGTGGTAGGTTGCTAAGAGTCTCCATCTTCAATGATTTCCCAAAGTGCATAATCTTGCACTTGGAAATATTGCTCTATCCTCAGCCTCCACATCTCAAACTCATTCTGTTTGAGCATGGGAATCTTCGCAGCAACAGCTATCTGAATAGATTCAAAGTCCATTTCTTCTTCTTCTTCTAAATCAAATATCAGCCTATGCTCTGATACCGCTTTTGTGGATTCGACACACGGTTAAGGTGGTTAAACCTTTTATACTTTGTGTGTATGATATATTGAGTGAATATGATTAAGTATGCGGAATCTACTTAATCACACTCAGAAGGTTATTTGTGTTATGGAAATGGAACAGTTGTGTTTGTTATATGACAATGAACAATGAAAGATTATCACCAAACGATTCAATATTATTAAGATAATAATACGAGTGATCTTGAGTTATCACTAGGGTTACAACCTTGAATCTTAAGTTTTTCTTACTTGTGATATTTTTGTGTTTGTTCATGTTCTAACAGTTATAAAAGTTCTAAGTATTTTTTTAACAACACATAATATCTAGTCTAAGATCTTCTTTTATATTCCAAGAAGATCTTTACAATACTGCTTAAAGTCTTGATAAACTACTTTCTAACTTATCTTGAGTGTGTCAGTACATAAGATATAACATGTATCTGAGTACACAACTTGTTAACTAAGCACATGGGGTAAGATATTATCTACCGTATATTGTTGACTTAAATACTCATAACATCTTTTCATAATTATCCACTCAGCAGCAGAATGTACTTTAGCAGTAGCAATGTTAACGCTAGCAGCAGAATTCTTTAGCAGTAGAATGTTAAGCCTAGCAGCAGAATCATTTATCACTAGCAGCAGAATCAAATGTTCTAGCAGCAGAAATAAACATTAGCAGCAGGAACCAGTATTTCTTTTAATAGAACCCGATATTAAACTTCTTGACTATTTAATTCCCTACAGCATCTCGCCATTCAATCTAAAACATAAAGCATTCAATACACAAACTCCAATCAACCTGCAATTGTTAGTCCAATAATAGAAAACAAGGTGCAAAGCACATGTCTCATAACAAAATAAGAATATGACTAACATTGCATACAAACTAGGAATTAATTTCCTTGTGGAACCCAAGCCATTACTGACTTTGGTTTTCCTCTAGTATCAATATAATTAAACCTTTTCAAAACAGTTGGTGCACCATTGGATTGAAGTGGTCTCCAAACAAATGATGCTGATGCATTAATACCATTGCCCATATTTCCCTTAGCAGTGTTTTTAAAACTACCAGTATTAACTGCTTGCCTAGCAGTATGAACTGCTGGGTTTGTAATAGCAACCTTAGGTTTCCATATTTGATTCTTTACAACTACTTGGTTATTAAATGGCCTTCTAGCAGTTGATGGTGCAGATTTGAAAAATGTTTTTGCACTTTGAACTGCTTGTCTAGGGTAAAAAGTCTTATTTGGTCTGACAGTATGAATTTTTGGTCTAGCAGTATGAACTGCTCTGGGTCCAGACCTTAAAAGAACTGATCTAGTTATCATTCTAGCATTTGTAGGGTGAGTGGGAGGTCTTACTGAGTTCACCCTAGGACTTGAATACCTAGTTACCCTATTGTTGCAATAGCCTGCAAGATGATCAAAGCTACCACATGTGAAACAAGCTTTTCTATAAAAGGCAAAGTCATCACCTAGTTGGTGAGACTTGAGGTTGTTCCAATTCCTTTTGTTACCTCTGGGCTTGTTTGTGGTTCTATACATTTCAGCATACCTAACTGTTTTCTTAGCAGTATTAACCTTTGACTTAGGCCTAACAGTTGTATTCTTGACCACCTTAGGAACTTTTGGTTCCTCTACCTTAACACTATCAGGCTTAATCTTATCCTGATCACTCTCATCATCATCAGAAGTCCAATCTTGTACGGTTGGAGCATCTGAGTCCCTAGTAGATGACACCTTGTCATCAGAGAGTGATTTATCACTTGCACTCTTAAAACTTGCACTTACTACTACAAGTTTCTCAACTACTTCTTTTTCTTTTAGTTTTGGCCCATATTCCATCTTTGGTAGTTGAAATTCCTCTAAACCAGTGTGTTCTAGGTCAATACCTGGAGGTGTAGGTATTCCTCTATAAGGAAGTGGAACAGACTTATAACCTAGACCTGACTTAGCCTTGTTGAGAATTTGACATTCAATTATCTTATTTACACCCTTAGATGCATAATCTAATGTGTCTACACTCATTTGAATGTTTTCTTTATCCTTTTTAAGTCTATCAACCTCACCTTTTAGCACACAAATTTCAGCATCTCTAAAAAATATGTCCCTTTTAAGTACAGCTACAGAGTCAGAAAAAGTGGACTCATTGCTTTTATAATGAATAATTTGTTCTTCTAAAACAGCTAAACCCCTTTTATGACTTGCCAAATTAAAATGGGTCTTGTTTAGCTTTATTCTCTGTTCATCATAATGTTTCCTAAGTGTTTCTAATTCTTTTAAAACATCACATGATTTAGAACATTTAGAAACTTGTACCTCAGAATCTGAGAAAGCCATGAGTGCCATCTCTATAGGTGCTTCTTCCTCTTCCTCCATGAAGCTCCAGTCAAACCCTAAGCCATCAATGGCCACCATTGCCTTTGAGCTTGAGTCTGTAACCTCCACAACCCTTGATCTTGTTGACTTGCCTTCATAGCCCTTATTCCTTGATTCTTGCTGTCTGGGCTTCCAGCACTCTCTTGAAAAATTACCCATCTTGTGGCAATTGTAACACTCAATCTTTAACTGGTCATATCGAGCAACATCATTGCTATTTATGATTATCTTCTTGCCTGTTCTCTTAAAAAATATCTTAGCCCTCATGCTAAGAAGAGAGAGTTGCCACTTGATGTCCATCTCTTCAATATCATCATCATGGATTTCTAGAAGGTCTTCATGAGTCAACATGGTTCTATTGTGCTGAGTAGTCAGAAAAGCACAATAAGTATTTTCATCCAAGAGTCCATTAGTACTGCTTGAAGTACTAGCAGTACCAATATTTGAACTAGCCGTACCAACTACTCCAGCAACTTGCACTTCTTCCACTGGAGTTGAGGTACTGGGAGTTGACATAAAGGCCAAATTTCCAGAGCTTGAGCTTGTTTCGGTAGATTTCTTCACATCATGCTCCGCTATTTTGAAGTTGCTATATAGATCCATTAAGCTCTTGGAATCTATATAAGGTTTGTTCTTCCACACAACAACATGCATACCCCATTCAGCTGGCAGACTTCTTAAGAATTTTGAGTTTAAGTCCTCCTGGGGTATCTCTATTCCAAGAATAGCAAGCTGACTCACTAGCTTCTGAAGCCTGTTGAACATATGATCTAGTGACTCATTGCTTGTTGCTGAGAAGTTCTCAAATTGTTGCTTGAGTATAGTTTTCTGAGTCTTTTTGGTGGCATCATTCCCACCAAATCTTGCAACAATTGCCTCAAATAATAAATTGGCATCCTTAAACTTGCTAAAGTTCAAGAGTTGATCATTGGGTATAGTCATCATGAGCATACTCCTTGCCATGATGTCATTCTTGTACTGGGCCTTATCTTCAGCAGTAATACGCTTTGTCTGCACCATAGTCACATATTTACCATCTTCAGTTGTTGTTATGGTAGAAGGTTTGAATGAATGCCCTTCTTTTATGTTCTCCCAGAGTGCATAGTCCTGCAATTGGAAGAATTGTTCAATTCTCAATCTCCAGATATCGAATTCATTAGGCTTAAGCATAGGTAACTTTGCAGCAACATTGGTTGTGGCAGTCTCCATGTCCATCTTCTTTCTTGAAAACGTTCTTCTTGGATCTTCTAATTCAAAGTATTAGAAACCTGTCTCTGATACCACTTGATAGGATCTGATGTGTTACACTTAGGGTGTTAATCCTGTATGATGTGTATGAGATACGTTGATTGGATATAACTAAGTATACAGAATCTACTCAGTTATACTTAGAAGAATAATTGTATGTATATGAATGGAACAGTGTATTTAGTATGAACAATGAAGACTTGAGAATAACCAAAATGATTCAATATTATTATGATCAATAATACGAGTGATCTCCTATCACTAGGGTTTACAACCTTGAATCTCTATGAATAAGTCGTACATAAACTTTAACCTAGGATATCTTTTTATAGAACAAGGATTCCTGTACAAAATAACTATAACACTAATTATATAGGATATTCACTAAATCTTTTCTATACTTATCCTATTACACGTTTACAAAACATAAGCAGTACAAAGTATTTGTACTGGCAGTACTAACTGACTTAGTACTGTTAGTGTTACCTTCCATCAGTTGAAACTACAAGCCTGGCAGTACTAGCTATTAGGTTTAATTCCCAACAACATGTTATTTCCTCATCATCTGCCAAGTGAAGACCTTCTCTCACAAATGATTAAGAAACAAGTAGCTTATGGCCATCTACCTTAGCCTTTAACTGTTCTTCCTCATTTGTAGTTATGGTCTTAACAGTAGACTAAAACTGATGAATGTGGAAAACAAATATAGCAGATTTTGCTGTTAATGCATACCTAATGTGAGTAGCATTAAGAAAATCAATTACCTCAGCAAATCCATCAGCTTCTTTAGGCTTTTGAAGAAATGCGACTTGATTGTGACTATCAGAAAAGATTCTTTTCGACATTTTAAATTAGGTTTTGATTTGGGGGTTTTAAGATCAGATGTTAAAATTTGTGTTAAGGTTTGAATTGGAGTGATTTATGAGCGCGTAAAACCGATTACGAGAGCCAGTTAGATTTTTAAACCCTAATTCAAGCGATTTGGGGGTTTTTAATCTATTCGGATAAGAAATTACATAACTCCCTGCACTTACAAATCAAGCAGTAGAATCCCGGTAGTTGTAAAACTGAGTAGGAGAACCCCAGCAGTAGAAAGTTTTGCCTAGCAGTAGAAACTTTGTAACTAGCAGTAGAATGTCTGCTGAACATTCAAACACCTTTTTCTCATCAGACAAGCATCCCCCTTTGACTTTTCCTGCAAATGATTAGTCCAAAACCACAAAAACACAAGAAAAAATATGCCACAATAAACACAATCCATAGTTATACTTAGCAGTTGTATAAGCAACAAGCACCAGAACTAAATATAACTAAGCAACACATATCATAGCAAGCAGCAGAACTAGCAACAGCAGAAACAACTTATTAACTAATAACATTATAAATCCTTACAAAACATTACAAGAACACAAAGAAATAAGAATTTTCAAAGATTTATCATTCCAATACTAGCAATTAAGAATTGAAATCTACCTATGTCAAAACCTTTTGTGAGCAAATCTGCAACATTGTTGTCAGTATGGATTTTAACAATTTGAATTAAATTTTTCTCAAAACAATCTCTTATAAAATGATTTCTTATCTCAATATGTTTTGTTTTAGAATGAAAAACAAGATTTTTAATAATGCACATTGTACTGTTATTATCAATATAAATTTTGGTGTGCATGAAATTATACCCATAGTCCAGTAATTGATTCTGAATCCAAAGTACTTGACCACAGCAACTTAAAGCAGCTACATACTCATCTTCAGTTGTAGAATTTGCCACCATGGTCTGTTTAGTGCATTGCCATGAAATCAACCTATGTCTAAGAAATTGACATCCTTCAGTTGTTGATTTCCTATCTAAACATGCTCCAGCATAATCACTATCTGAGTATGCCACCAGATCAAAAGGTGAATCTTTTGGATACCAAAGGCCCAACCTACGTTGACTCCTTAAGTACCTAAAAATTCTCTTTACAGCATTCAAGTGAGACACTTTAGGGGAAACATAAAATCTGGCACAGGCACACACAGCAAACATAATATCTGGCCTGGAAGCTGTAAGATACATCAATGAACCAATCATTGATCTGTATAGATGCACATCAACTTCTTCACCATCTTCATCTTTGACTAGAGGCTTGTTGGACTCAATGGTTGTTTTAGCAGGCTTCACATCAGAAAATCCAAACTTCTTCAAGATATCAATCACATACTTATCTTGACTGATAAATATGCCATCATCCTTTTGTTTGACTTGAAGCCCTAAAAAGAATGTGATTTCACCCATAGAACTCATTTGAAACCTATTATGCATTAGCTTCTCAAAATCATCACATAACACCTTGTTGGTTGACCCAAAAATGATATCATCAACATACACTTGAACCAATAAGATATCCTTTTTGTCTCTTTTGATAAACAAAGTCTTGTCAATTCTTCCTCTACTAAAGCCATTGTTCAACAAGTATTTTGATAAGGTGTCATACCAAGCTCTAGGAGCTTGATGCAAATCATACAATGCTTTCTCAATCTTATAAACTCTATCAAGATAATCAGGATCTTCAAAACCAGGTGGTTGTAAGACATAAACTTCTTCATCAATTTTCCCATATAAAAAAGCACTCTTTACATCCATTTGATATACTGTGAAGTTCTTATATGAAGCATAAGCGAAGAATAATCTGATAGCTTCTATCCTTGCAATAGGTGCAAACACTTCATCATAATCAATACCTTCTTCTTGAGTGTATCCTTGAGCCACTAATCTTGCTTTGTTCCTGATCACAATGCCTCTTTCATCTCTTTTGCATCTAAACACCCACTTTGTACCAATTGCCATTTTCCCATTAGGCAAATCAACCAAGGTCCAAACTTCTTGAAGCTTAAACTATAACAACTCTTCTTGCATAGCTTCCACCCAACTTTCATCTTGTAATGCTTTATAAGCATTCTTGGGTTCCACTTGTGACAGAAAACAAGCAAACATGCAATTCTGAAGGTCTTTGTGGCTATTTCTTTGATAAAGAGATTGAGCAAATAAACTTGATTAAACAAATCTCTCAATCCTTTTGTTTTACTTCTTGTTTGAACAGCAGATTCAACATCTCCTATGATCTGCTCTCTTGGATGATTTTTGTGAACTCTGGTGGTTGGAATAGGACTGATAGGTATTGCATTCTCCATATTGGTTAAGTCAGCCTCTGCAGCAAACCCATCCAAAGCTTCATCATCAGTACCTTTATAGATATTAATCAAACCAGGCATATTAGGATCATCAAAACAGTCATCATCAGCAAAAGATCTTCCATCTTTGTCAGCAGTAGGAAACTTTGTTGCAGTAGTAGAAACACTGGGCTTAGCAGTTGTAACTTTTGGCTTAGCAGTAGAATCATGGTTACTGCTGCTAGTGTTATTTCCTCTATTTTCAAAATTTGTTGATTCCTTATTCTGTACTTCATCAACAATTTGTGGTCCTTCATTAACCACTTTTACAGTATCAGAAGGTTTATCCCTACCTTTTGTATCTCCTTTTTGTACTTCATGAACAACATCATCTTCTTGTGAACTCTTTCTCTCCTTCTCTTTGCCTGTGAAAGTTGGATCAAGCTTCCATTTTTCAATCAATATAAACTCCTTTTCAGATTCATTCTCCTTAGCTTGTGTACCTGCATCAAAATCAACTTTTGTACCTGCAGACTTATTAGTTGTACCTGCAATCACTGGCTCATAGTTCATGCTTTTGGTTAGTGAATCAATATCAAACAGCTAGTCAGGTCTACTTCCTGCAACATTAGTTGTGGTTTCACTAAACCTAACATGAAGGTTTTCTTCCACATGCCTAGTTCTTTTATTGAATACCTTAAAAGCTTTACTATTGGTAGAGTATCCAACAAAGAATCCTTCATCATCCTTCTCATCAAACTTACCTAGGTGATCAATGGTATTCAAGATAGTAATAGGACACCCAAATGGTTTTAAGAAATCTATCATAGGTTTCCTACCATGTAACAGTTCATAAGGGGTCTTGTTATGAGGCTTAACTACTTTACTCCTATTTTGCAAAAAACAAGCAGTGTTGACTACTTCAGCCCAAAACCTAGTAGGTAATTTTGATTCAGACAACATAGTCCTTGCAGCCTCAATAAGTGTCCTATTCCTCCTCTCAGCAACACCATATTTTTGAGGAGTTCTAGCTACACTAAACTGTCTTAAAATACCTTTTTCCAGAAAAAACTGATTCATAACACTATTCTTAAACTCAGTTCCATTGTCACATCTTATCACCCTAACTTTATGATTTACTAGGTTTTCAACTCTTGTTATAAAAGCCTTAAGAATGCTAGAAGTTTCATCCTTAGTTGCTAAAAAGAAAACCCAAGTGAATCTACTATAGTCAACTGTGACAACTAGGCAGTACATCTTCCTGTTCAAACTTTTCACATATGTTGGCCCAAACAAATCCATATGCAACATATATAAAGGCTCAGAAATAGTGTTCACAGCTTTGGACTTACAAGAAGCTCTGTGTTGTTTTCCTATCTGACAAGCAACACAGGTTTCAAGATTTTCAAAAACTTTTGAAGGTAAACCTCTCACAAGGTTTCCCTTAACCAATTTATTAATAGTTTTGAAATTTAAATGGCCAAGTCTTCTATGCCAAAGTTTGGATTCATCATTTGTAGCCTTTGCAAATAGGCAAGTTAAAGCTCTTTTGGGAACTATGTTCTTTATGTCAACACTATATATGTTGTCTGTTGGGACTCTAAGTAGCACAAATTTAACATCAGGCAACTTAAAAACAGGAGATAAGACAAGACATTCAGTATCTGTAAAAAGAACAAAGTTCTTTTTGTCACACATTTGTGAGACACTAATGAGGCTGAACTTAAGCCCTTTTACAAAGTACACTTTTTCAAAATCCAAGTTTCCTGTTCTTATTGTACCTTTACGAATGATTTTACCTCCTTTAGGATCATTCCCAAAGGCAACATATCCACCATCAATAGCTTCAAAATCATCAAGGTTGGACATGTCTCCTGTCATATGTCCAGAGCATCCACTGTCAAATATGCATTTGTCCTTTAATTCCTCTTGTACATTGCCCTGCACATAAAGTAAGAGAATCAGTTTCTCTTGGGGACCCAAGCCATTACTGTCTTGGATCTGCCGTGTGCATCAACATAGTCAAATCTCTTTAAATCCATTAATGCACTGCTGTTTCAGAAAACATGATGCAAAACCATTATTTTTGGTTTCCAGACCCAGCAAGCTGAGGCCTTTACAGCATAAAAATTGTTGCCCAAAATAGTGTTTGTTATCACTTTTGGCTCAGTAGTAGAAACTGCTTTTGCCTTAGCAGCAGAAACAACTGTATTATTTTGAAAAGGCCTTTGTGGTGGAGCAGTAATAATTGACCTAGTTATACCAGATCTCATCAATACTGCCCTTGGAACCATGTTTTTGTTAGCATGAGGGTGAGTATTTTTAAAAAATTTTTTGTGGTTCACCTTTCTAGCATGATTCCAAATAGGTTTTTGATAGTAATAACAATCTTTCTATAAAAGCTCAAAACTACCACACTGATAACAAGCCTTTTTAAGTAACTGAAAATCACTTCCTAACTTATGAGAAATTAGGTTGTTCTAGTTTCTTTGATTTCCTCTATGCCTGTTATTAAACTTTCTAGGTTGTTCTCTAGGTTTCTTATTATATTCAACTATTTTCTTAGAGATCTTGTCACCAAACACAGGTTTCACAAACTTAACCTATTTAACTTTAGATTCGACTGTGTTAGGAATTTATTCCTTTTCAATCCTTGGTGTTGACTCAACCTGTTCCTCATCACTATCTCACATCCAATCTTCAATAATTGGAGCATCAGAAAACATCTTTTCTACCTTAGGTGTTTCTTTATTAGCCACACTAGATTCACCTACACATTTGCTATCAAGTTCACTTATAAAAGACAATTCTTTCTTAGGGGGTGCAAAGGCACTCTTAACTGGAGGAGCTACATCATTATATCCTATGCCACTACCTCTTCTCATTAACTGACTCTCAATAGACTTATGCACAAGATCAGATGCAAATTGTTGTTTCTCAACTCTAACTACATGTTTTTATTTTTTAGTGAAAGCTGCATCTTTTTTTTTGTTCAGCCTCTTTTACCTTTTTATTAAGTATATTAATCTCACTGTTTTTAAGAAAAAGCTGACCTTCTAGTATATGAATCCTGTCAACATACTCTATCTCATTCAGTTTAAGAAATTCAAGTCTTTGTTCTACAGATTTTAAACCAACTTTATAACCTAAGTTATCTAGTTTAAGTTTCTCAATTTCAACTCTAAGTCTTTCATTCCTAGTCTTAAGCTCTTCAACAATATCTAAACATGATTTAAATGAACAACTAGAATCATTAGATACCTCAGAATCAGAACCAGATGATGAATAAGCCATAAGAGCAAAGTTGTGTCTTTTGGATCCTTCTTCTGCCATAAAAGCAAAGTTGGGTCCTTCTTCAGCTTGATCACTCCAATCATAGTCTCCCAAACCATCACAGGACACCAAAGCTGTAGTAGTCTTGATATCTTCAGTAGCAGACTTCCTTGAACTTTCTCCATTCTTCTTAGGTGCCCTACATTCTCTTACAAAGTGACCTTTCCTCTGACAGTTGTAGCATTCAATTTTGGACTTATCAAATCCCACATTGTTTTGTCCTTTAAACTTGAGCTCCCTTCCTGTCTTCTTCAAAAATCTCCCAGCCCTCATGGTCAACATAGCCATTTGCCACTTCAAATCAATTTCTTCAAGATCATCAGGATCAATATGTTCCAAATCCTGATTCATAACTTGAGTACCGGTAGTAAGTTCAGCCAAGTAAGCACAAATAGCAGCATCACTAATGTTGTCACTGTTTGTTGAACCAGCAGTAGAAACATTTGTGCTAGCTGTAGAAACTCCATAAGCAGTAGTAGAGTGAGTTTCCTGAGTGTTGCCAGAACTTTTGTTGTTGGAGGACACAAAAGCTAGGTTTTGTGCACCAGAGGATGAACTAGATGACCCTTTAACTTCAGATTCATACACTTTCAGGTTGTTGTACAAATTATCTAAACTCATTGTGTCAAAATCATCTTTGTTTCTCCAAACCACTGTGTGCATACTCTATTCAGATGGCAAACTTCTCAGAAACTTAAGATTGATATCTTCTTGAGAAACTGTAACCTTCATAAGTGTTAATTGACTTATAAGCTTCTGAAGTCTGTCATATGTAGCATCAATATTTTCAGAACTTGAGGAAACAAAGGTCTCAAATTGATGCTCCAGAAGATTTTTCCTTGACTTTTTGGTAGCCGCATCCCCACGAAATCTTAGCTCAATTGCTTCCATTAAAGACTTAGCATCCTGAATATGACTAAAGCTCAACTGATACTCATTAGGAATGTCCATCATGAGAATACTGTGAGTCTTAATCTCCAACCTTCTTTGAGCCTTGTCATCAGCAGATTTAGTGGGTAGAGGTATCCCATCAACAGCTTTTGCTGGTAAAGTATCACCATTCAGAATGACTTTTCACATTGAGTAGTCAAGCATCTTGATGTATTGCCGTATTCTCATCTACCAAAGCTCATACTCTCCAGGCTTGAGCATGGGCACTTTTGATGCAATCACCATGTGTGTTGATTTGGATTCCCTATTTTGATGTGATGTTAAACAGATGAGAGTAAACATAGATTCTTCTTGATGTCAGTTTCTAGATCACAAGTTCTGATACCACTTGTTGATCCCAGTTGAGCAATTGATCTAGTTAGTTATCTTAGATGTGAGTCTAAAACAACAAGTATAGAAACTGAATTGACTTGAAACAATATTAAACACAATGCGGAATCTTATGTTTAATCTTAAGAAGAACAATTAATAGAACTGTAGAATTCTCAACAAACACTTCAATATATTAAATATACGAATTCTCAAAAGTATTAAGGTTTACAACCTTGAAGTGAATCGACTTTAACAACGATACATACTAAACTCTAACCCTAGAACCTCCTTTTATACACTAAGGAGTTTGATGAGTGTGTAAATACTCATCATTTTATACCCATAAAAGACACAAAAATGACCAAAAACACCCAAATTATACTGCAGATATCCTTGGTTTGTGTTTTATATGTTTCAGGTACAAAAGGATTGAAAACGAGGCAAAACAGGCAAAAACCGAGCATAATATTGGAAAGTCGTGAAGAACCGAAGCCGGGAAAAGGATTTATGAGTTTGGACCAAGAAATTTGTTCAAGTGTCAAATGTAAACCCTCAAGATAATCAAAATGACAGAATTGGCCCTTGGAATAATTTTCAGAATTTGGCATAAAAGGTCCCTCAGTTTTCAAATTTGGCAACATTAATCCCTAAAACTTAAACCTAAACCATTTCTATCCTACACCAAATAAACTAACCCAATCCTAAACTAAAAACCCATTTCCAATCCTTAACCCAGCCCACCAACTCAAAAGCCCAACTCCACAAAATAACCCATCCCCGTATATTAACTAAACCAGGATTTGACTTTGGTCAAATCTGTCTCCCTCAAAACCAACACCTGCCAAAACCAGAAACCACCATCCTGATAAACCCACTCCTTCACCATGCTTCTTTTCCTGTCACACTCCATATTCCCCCTCTAGCTACTCCCTCACGTGTGTACCAATTCACGTGGCTCAGTTTAGCTAAAAATCTACTTTCACCATTTTGGTGCCAAAAATGATGTGGACGGCTTAGATGAATTCAAGATAATCCAAGGGTTGGAAAATGGTCAGAAGAAGTCAAGAAAAGAATACCAACTTAGTTTTACTATAAATAGGCTCCTATTGTAAGCCTTTGAGGCGTGTAGAAATTTAGTTGTAGTCGAATTTTAGTTTAAGTCCTTAATTAATTGTAATTTTCAGCTTTCAGTGATCAATTCAAGTGTATTTAAGTTTAAATGTTCTAATTATAACAGCTTTGTAATCCTTTTTAATTTTTAATAGAAATTAAAGTTTTTCTCATAAATTCGAATCAAGTTATTTAGTTGATTAAAAACCAATCACAATCTCTACTTCTGTTTGTATAAGCTTATATAAGATATTCATAGCTTTTTGTGAGCTTAGATTAGTGTAGAATCTGTTTAATTCAAAAAAGTCAAGAAAAGTCAATGAAAGTCAAGATTGGTCAATTAGAGCATTTTAGAAGTTGCCTGAAATGGATTGGACAAGATGGACTTTACCTAGCTTATCTGAGATAAGCTAGGAGCTTGTAGCTTCCCTTTTTGGTGCCCTTGTTTATCTAGGGTCCCAAGTAAGTTCAATTTTTTTTAGCTTATTTCTCTTAATTATTTAGTTACTGTAGCAACTGCTTATTCTCTACTTATCTTTGTGTTCTCTGTGCTTATTTAAGTAGCAATAGCTTATTTGATCTCCATTTTAGTTATCTTTTAGACTTTAAGTGTTCAAACCTCATTTTTGTTTTTAAAAGCTAAAAAATCCAAAAAAAATAGTCAATATTGCATTAGCTTATTATAGAGCTTATTTAGATTTAAAAAATTGCTCATTAGGGTAATAGTAACTTAGTAAATCAGTGTTAAGGTAGAACCTAGCTTATTTTGGTCTTATTCTGTGGAAATCTCAAAAACAGTCCTTATAAGTAGTGTTTGGCTTATGGGTCAAAAATGGGTCAAATCTGCTTGTACTGTTCATATGCCAATAGCCCAAGTTTAAACTTGCTTAATTCAACTAGAATAAGCCATTTTTAAGTTCTTTTTGGTAAGATGGAGAGGATTCATGGTTTTTAATGGACTGTGGAAACCTTTGGCTTCATAACTGATCTATATAGCTTATTTGAGCAATAAGCTGTTTAGGTCCATTCTTGTGGCATTTCTCAGTTCATTTTGGTCCATTAAGTGCTAGTTTAGAAGCCTTATTATAATCCCTTCGGTTAGTGCTATTCTGCATAAGAACTGATATCTCACTCCTCATTGCAGACTGCACAGTTTTAAGTTCCCCAATAAGTGCTTATTTTAGAACCCCCAATGCCTTATCTTTTAGACTTTTCAGTTCTTAGATATCTGATATTTTCTTTTACATGATTTCTATAACCAATCTTAGCCTATTACAGCTTATACCAACTTTTTCATAGCTTAAAAACCCTTATTTGCCCTGTGCACAGCAGACTTCAGTCTACCCAACCACTTTTCTTAGCTTATTTATAAGCTGAGATTAAGCCTCCCATAGTCTGATTTTTGGTTCTATTTGATCTTTGGTAGGTCAATTTTAGGATTGCTAGCTTTTGTGGTCTGTAGTGACCATTTAAGTGCTTATAAATAAGCCCAAAGTTGCCTTTGAGAGACTGATTTTCTCATTGCATCAGTCTTTAAGCCTTTTGAGCTTATTGAGTTTCTGAGCTTAATTGTTTAACTTGTGACTTATTTTGTTTCCCCTATTTTCATTCTTAGCTTATTTGTAATCCCTAGCTTATTTCTTATTTCCCATCAGCTTATTAGATAGCTTTGCAGCCCTTTTGTTCCATACCTTTTCCCATTTTAGCAACTGTTTTAATTTGAGCTTATATCCTGAACTTATTGTCAGTTTTAAAATAAGTTGTAGTTTTAATAGTTTTTGCTTAACTTGTGCTTATTCATTCCCAAAAAGAAAAAGTACAAAAATAATATAAAAGCAAAAAAGACGACAACCAGGTTCGAACCTGGTACCTCTAGCTCACACACCCACACACACAAAATCCGCCCTAGGGTCTTTTTCAGTTAGTGTTTATACAATTTTTTATTTAATCCTCTTTTTTCCTTTTAGTTTATAAGCCCTTTTTTCTTATTAATAGCTTATCCGATTAAGCTGTTAAGTCCTTCTTATTTTTCCTACATTCTGCTTATCTTTAAGCACTTTTGTAAAAAATTTCAGATTTTTATTTTACAGTTTAGTATTTTTTATAATTTAATTAGTTTTCAACAGTTTTTAATTCAAAATAAATAATTAAAAAATCAGAAAAATACAAATCTTTTTCCCAAAATTTTATTTTGTCATATAGATCCTAGGAAAAATAATTTGGCTTGTAGGATTAGATTTCCAAACATTTTAGTTGTAGGCTCGTGTTTATAATTTCCAAATCACGTTTTTAATATAAGTTGTTCAAATCTTAATTTTCCGTGAGAATTTGTTTCTCATTTCTCGTTAGAATATTAAAAACCAAAATTCCAGATTCCAATCATCAAGCACTTTAATTCCAAACTTACACGATATCCTCAATTCCAACCTCGCTGGGAGACGACCCGGGTGATCACTTGCCCGGTACCACACATATCGTATTCACGGGTTTTATAAGTTAACCTTTTTCCTAAAAGGTTGATTTGTCATTTCCATTGTATCACGCATATCCGTCTGATATTATATATATACTTTAGCACGGATCAAATTTTGGCGTCGCTGCCGGGGAGGTTGTGTTGCGACAATATTGTTAAAGGTTTTAACGATTAGTGACTTGAGATCCTTCGTCTAGAAGTTATCGCTTTCATAAAAATATAAAAAAACTAAAATATTTTTCTTTTTCTTTGTATATATATATATCATATAAAAAAAATACAAAAACATTCGTCGTTTTATTGTGTTAAATAAAAGATAAAAGCAATCTCAATATAATATTCCTCAACTTGGAATATTATCATAATAAGTTCTCAAACAAAAGATTAAAACTTGCCTTTATATCACTTGCGAATATCGGCTCACCTTTAATTGATAAATAAACTATAAGAGGGGTATAAGGAGAGGCGATCCAACGAACTTCGCCTCGAAAAGAGATCCATTCTTCTCTTCCGCTCCTTTGTGCGTTTATCTTTTAAAGAGTTACCGTACGCTTGTTGATTATTGGTTTAAGTTCACTTGTGTTTTGCTTCGGTTTTGTTTTAATTGAATTGTTTTTAGTGCATGCGCACTCGTTCTTCTCCGTCGACAAGTCCTTTACGTGAACTCGTACATACTCCGAGAAGACGTAATCGGAGACGTAATCGTAGGCATTCCGCCGCAATAGCCGAACCCGAGATTCGTGCTATTCCCGTTCCTCCCATTGTCACAATGGCGGATGAACGTACCATGTCGGAGCTTCTCCAAGCACCCACCGAGGGTTACAGAGATGCTATCGTTGTTCCGACAATCGTTGCCGATAGCTTTGAACTTAAAACGGGGTTGCTATCCTTAGTAACTTCAAGTCAATATTTCGGATTTGAGAGGGACGATCCTCACTCCCACATTCGATGGTTTAACAAGATCACCTCTACCATCAAATACCGAAATGTTCCTCAAGAAGCTATCAAACTTCTCCTTTTTCCTTTTTCTCTCGAGGGGGCAGCCCGAATTTGGCTCAAAAAACAACCCCCTCGTTCTATTGAAACATGGGAAGATTTAGTGTCGAAATTTTTGAACGAATTCTTTCCCCCGTCTAAAACCACAAGCCTTAAAAATGATGTTAATACTTAATATTGATCCTTTATCACACAACAACAATATGAGAATTAGAATAAGAGAAGATTAGAAGATAGAAAGAGATGGTAACTTCTAGAGATTAGATTAAGAAGAGAAAAATGAGATACAAGATGTGAGAATACCCCTAGAAGCAACACCCGCAAATGAGGAATGTGATGGGTATTTATAGTTTTGGGAGATGGATGGGCTTGGACTTGGGTGGGCTTTTACATGGGCTCTTTTAAACACTAAACATACCCTATTAGCTTAAGTCCAAACCCATTGATTACCTTAACTAACTCAAACAACAACACATTAATTAAACTATTACAATGACGAATGACCATCACTTTAAAATAGATCCTAACAATCTCCCCCTAAGGGATGGTCATTCAAATGATGCTCCATGTGAGATGGTCTTTCGTCTTCAATGTCTTTGAGCTTTGAGTGTCGTTGTATAGCAGTCTTTGTTATTGATTCCTTCATGCTATTTGATCTTCAGAGTATCGTCTTTGAGGTTGTTCTTGCCTTCGATCAGCATCTTCATGTGATTATGACGTCGTGACCTCCAACATACCCATACATCTTGGACATTATACTTATGCTAACAATCTCCCCTTATCATTCATCATTTGATATATGAACTTGTTCTTGACATATTGATTAGCCTTTTGACTTTGACGTTACACTCTGTCTTTAACTTGATTCTTTTGTCTTGAACTTTTACACTTGAGCTTTGTTGGAGATGTTCATCATAAGTATGAGTATGCTGAGGTGAAGATGATTGATGTATGTGGTGATGGTTAATGGATGTTTATAGATAGCTGCATAAAACCGTTAGTAATAATCATCCAGCGCTTACAGGTTGGGACTTTGAGATTGTCAACAGCATAGTGTGAAGACTTTCTCTAATCCTTCCCTAGGCCGTTCTGAACCGGATACCCCCAAGAGGGCTTACGCGGACACACCGAAGTGCACCCACGATTCAGTGAGTCGCTGGGGATCACCCCACGACTGTAGACCGTTTGAAGCATGTAACCATCATGATAAAAATGGCAAGATCCTTGGATCTCATTAAGACTCTTACAACTTGTGCTCTTTTTGGCGAACACAAGTGTATCATATTGGAAGTGTTCCTAACGAGATATTTTGATGAATCTCATGGCTCTAGACTCTATTGTGCGTTTTGGTTTTTAGTCGTCGGAGGCATGGAGCAGAGTGCCACCTTTTCAATATCAACACATCTCGGAATGAGAGGCCGAGAGATTATGCAGTGTTCTCCGTGAGAATGAAACAAATATCTTTTAAGAGATATCTGAGTGGTTGGGAGGGGTTGTGCAACGCGTCACTGGGTCCATGACGTCTTGTCTTCAATATCAGTATCAACTTGTGATAACCGATAGCAGATGTATTGACCCGGTTTCTGCCCTAAGTGTTCATGGAGGGCTATTTCTTTTCACCCTTTCATTCAACTTTTCTTTTTAATTCTTCAACCCCTTCTTTCCCTTTCTCATTTACTTCTTTTTTCAATCTTACCTAAGGACTTCTAATTCTAATCTATTGGAATTGTCCTTGGGTAGATCCCTCAGGCTCTGGCGGATCATAGGACGGTTTTCCCTAACCTTAGTCACCTTATAACACCATGACTATCCTAGATTTGCCATAAAACCATTTGAAAATCTCTCAAAGTGTTTATGAATAAACACATTTAGTTAGCACATTGAGAGTTTTATATTTTTGAAATACTCCCCCTTCACATGTGCTTATGAGATTTAAGAAAGAATAGCACATGTTGGGTAGAGTTCGCACATTTGAAATGATTGATTTTCAATGAACATGACCTTCGCGAGACACGCTTACATCACTAGTTGGACTAGCTTGAAATTATTACCCGTCCCGGTCATATTCAATGATCATCTCTCGAATTGGTACATTCTACTCAGACAAGTCCTTCGCGAGACACGTTTACATCAATGGATAACCATCTTGAAATTATTACCCGTCCCGGACAAGTCTTTTCGATAATGGACAATTAGGTTTCGTCAATTCGAGGGTTAGAACTGAGTCTGTCTGGAGAGCATACTTTGAGATTCCACGAACTTTAAACCTTTTGATCACATTTTAATCACGTCTTCTCCCCCTCAAAAATAGCATGCAGTGATATTTTTGATATCAACTGATTAAAATGAAACTTTTTTGGAGAGAAAGACGGATTATAGCATGAAATAGGAACATTTTTTCTTTTGAATTTTATACTCCCCCTTAAATAAAGCATGATTTATCTTGTATTGGAGGGAGTTATCTTGAGCACTTTATGAAAGATTTAGAAAAATCTTTTTGAAAAATCATGAGGAAAATGTGCTCAAAATAGAGAAGATTTTGAAAATCTTTGAAGATATGGTAGGGAAAGTATCTTCATTTGTTTTTAGGATAAGTGTTTGAAAAAGAGATTGGTTTTGCACAACACTTTCCTTTATTTGAAGTTCGGGTTGTAAGCTGAAATACTTACAAGCCATTGAGATTTGTAGGATAAGTGCTCGAAAATTTTTTGATTAAGCACTTTCCTTTCTTGAAAGCACGGGTCCTGAACTGATGTGTTCAGAAGCCATTGGGTTAAGCGCGGGTTCTGGAGTGAGTCTCTCAGAAGCCATTGAGAGAAGAAATTTTGAGAAACGACATGTTTTGAAAACATTTAAATGAACTCTCGCTCAAGCATCTGTACATGCCCGTATCATTGTTGAATGACATTTCTAGGTACGTACAGAATATCGATTATACGAGAGACATGCCGGAGAAGAATATTTTTGAATTTTATATTTTATATTGTTTTTGTCTTTTTGGAAATTTTCTATTTTTATATTTTGCTTTTGTTGGTTTTTCAAATTTTGTATTTTGTTTTTGATTTTTTCTAAAAAAAATGTATTCACAAAGAAGAATTAAGTATGAACAAGTAGAAGTGGAGTTAAGAGAGGAATAAGACCAGGATTTCCAAATGCGATGTTGGCATAGAGTTCTTCTTTTCCACATTGGGCATATGAACCTTCTGCACTTTCATAAGTACCTGCATTCACAGAATCCACAAAAGAAGAATATGCACAAATAGTAGTGTTAGCAGCACATGAATCATCACTCTGAGGGTGTTCACTATCAATGGTTGTAGTGGTTTCTTCATTCTTATCCTGATGATTTTCACTACTACTTGTTGTGGTGCGACTATCAAGAATCTTTCCTGTGGGAATCCATCTAAGACCGACTGTGGTAAAAACTTTTCCCGTGGGAATCCACCTAAGGCAGGATCTAGGAGTTGTTTTCTTTTCAGATACAGCGGAAGTCTCATTTTGAGAAAAACTACGTCCTGTAGGGATCCACTTGGTAGAATTCTTAGCTTTATGCTTCTTATCAACGGGTGTGTTTCTATTTGGTGTCTTAGAGGATTGTGCCTTAGCACGCAAATTTGCTTTCTTGATATACTGTGCCACACATGCATCATGATTAGCTGAAAAGACACATTTTTGACATGTAGGACAGACAAATTCAACATTCTTGTTCAAAACAGCAACCTTAACTTTGTCACTACAGTCATTTAAAGCTTGTTTTCTGTTCGAAGAGGAATTCTTAGTGTTGCATTCTACTTGTTTAACATTTTCTTTTTCGCAACTACTCTTAGATGCAGGCCAATCCCTAGTCTTTTGTTGAGAGTTCCTAGGTAGTGGTTTACAACTACTAGCAGTGCTTTGTAATGTTGTAGAATTCATCACCGTAGACGGTGTTCCTAAAATTCCATCTTTTCGAAGCTGTGCCTTTTTCCTAGCTTTTTCTAGATAGGAATTGTGGACCATGTTGTTTGAACCGATAGATTCTTTAACAGTATTTGTGGTCACATTTGGTGAGTTATTCCTGGAGGCACACACATTAGGATTCAACTTGTTTTCCTTTGAATTTGTAGTAGCATTCCTAGACTCTTTTGGATTATCTTTTGCACTTTTGTCTATCGCCCTATGTGATTGAGATATAGAGGCAGACGCAGTAGTGGGACTAATCCTATTAAGGTCAGGTGCTATCACATTTGAGTTTTCAACAACAGCTTTTCCTTTTCCTTTCGCAGTAAACTTGGGCAAGGGTGTTGGAGTGACTGGTTTTGTCAAATCAATTATCACATCAGCTTTCGGAACATTTTGAGAAATTGATATTTTTGGTTTTACAACCGGTTTGTCCGAAGTTGATGGTTTTGCAAACTTAGTTTCCTCACCCTTCCCTTTTTGACTTTCAAGCTGAGACTTCAAAAGATCAATTTGTTCTTGCATGTTTTTGTAAGAACGCTCATACGACAATTTGTCATACTTGCATTCTTCTTTTTTCTAATCAAGTTGTTTAAAATATGTGACATTTTGTTTTTCAATCTTAGCAAGCGCCTTTTCATATTTTGAAACAATTTCGGAAGACTCAGCTCGAAGTCGTTCATCATCCTCAACAGAATATATTTGATAAATAATGGACATGATATCAGTTGAAAGAGCTTCTTCAGAGAGTGAGTCATTTTGTTTTTCCAAAACTTTGATTTTTTCAATGTTTTCATTGGCTTCAAGTACCAAGGATGTGTGGTCCTTGACAAATTCAGTTACTTCTTTGATAATTGCGTTCTCAACATGAATTGCTCTTGCATGTATGCCAGATACAATGGGAGTAATTTCTGTTTCGAACATCTTTTTCTGTTCAGTTTCAAAACTTTTGAACCAATCATTGATTTTAGCATTTGTTTTGGTTGCCACAACATCTTGAAGCATTTCAACTCTCCTTTTAAGATCGGCTAAAAATATTCTAGCTTCACTTTTGGAAGTGTCGTTAGAGTACATTTGTTCGATGTTAGAAAGGTGTTTTGAAACAACTTTGAATTTTGAGGCAGCCACTGGTTTTTTGAAAAACAAAGGTGACTCTTTTTTAACAAGATGAACACCAGCAATTTTGTTAGCTTCATTATAATCAATTGGTTTGATTTCTCTATTCAATTGCCTCATTTTATTTCGACTCTCTTTCGTAAGCTCAATCGTTTCATGCGAATCATAACAAGCAGGTGGATCATGCACATCATTTATAAGATTACCATTAAATAGCACATTCTGTTTTTGCTGAGCTTTCTTGAGATAACAAGGGTTTTCACAACCGAAAGCCATTTTCTTTCTTGTATATAAAATCGGGTTTTTGTCATTAATTAACATATTAATCGTTTGAGTTGAATGACCCGTTTTTACAAGAATTTCTTCCAACTTTTTAATAGTTTCCTGTTTGTCAAGTACTTCATCAAGAAGTTCATCTTCTCGTTTTGAAAACTTTGAATGCAACTCGTTCTTTTCTTTTTCAAGATCAGAAAAAATTGATTTTTGTTTAGAAAGTTGGTTGGTTAAATCAGAAATATCCGCTTTTAAGGATTTAATTTGCATGTTCAGTTTAACATCAAGAGTGTCGTATTTGATTTGCAAATGTTTTTCCCTTGAAACAGAATCACTGTAACCATTTTCAAGTTCTGACAGTCGTTTGTGGTGAAATTCAAAAGCTTTTTCGTTCAACTTGTATCTCTCAAGCTCAGTAGTCAATTTTTCATTAGCGGCCTTAACATCGCTATTGATCTTTTTGACCTTTTCACTTTCAATACGACAATTATTCAGTAATGATTCAAATAAAGCACGAGTTTCCTCATCATTAGCGTCATTTTGTGCAACTTGAACTTCATTAGGATTCATATCTGGAGATGCCAAATTAATATTGCTACAACTTGGCGAGTCCATATATGTATCATAAGTAGGTTCGAGAGGCACAGAATGTGGCTTTTGTTGAGCAAACGGATTAACCTCATTACTTGAAATTGATGTCTCATGGAGTGGTTCTTTGTCATAAGTAGGAGGAATGTCAGAATCGCTGCTTGATGTTGATTCTTGCTGATTAGGCATAGGCTCGGAGATTCCAGTGACTTCTGTAGAATTATCATTGATTCTGGTTGAAAGCAGGAAGTCGGATTCCTCAGCAGTCAATGGTATTCCCGAGTCTCTCTTTCTGGCTAGTATCAACAGGTACTGGAGCTTTTCTACCCTATCCATTGCATTGACATTTCAAGCTCTACCTATATCACTCCTTTGGGTTGCAGAAGAAGTCATGAAGCAATAATTCTCATTATGATTGACCCCATTCTGATTCACAAACTGATCCATTTGATTTCCCGTATTCTGCCCAGCATATTGCATTTGATTCCCCATTTGAATACCTGTAGCATTTCCTTGCTGATTCCCGATAACGTCAACCATTTGTCCTTCTTGACCTATATATGACTGCATGTTGTCAGTGTACGGTGAGTTCCATTGGTTGTTGTTATGAGGTGGGATGTTTAATGCTCTGGTGATTAATGCAAACGCATGTGCCAAATCAGTTGTGATATTGTTTTGGTGAGCGGCCATGGATGAAGTTGTATGATAAAGATGATGTTGGATCGGTTAAAGAACTAGGATACGGTCGGTTACTGTTCACGAGTTGTGTTTGGAATAAGTCCCTTGTCGTTGTCCTTGAAGAGTTGTTGAGAACCTTGATAATCCTTGAGAAACTTATGAAAACCAAACTTATAAAATTACTCACAAAGTATATTAGACACAAACAATAAGTATATTAGACTCAAAGTAATATTAGACACAAAGTTGACTTATGTCAAAAGATACACGTTTAATTACCAATTTTTTGAGATACACGTGTAACAATTTTTGGTGACGTTATATTCTATTTTAAAATTAGAATGCTAAATGTGTATACAATTGGTGAATGCATGTAGGATGACACGACAAGAACCAAATTCAAAAAGCAAAGAAAACAAACACGTTAAAAGAAAAACTACCACATGCAAAAACACATCACCTGTCCACGTTTCATCACATGCAAACTCTATTCAAAATAATACACATTGTATAATATCACATGCAAGCACTGAGTTTAACACCACACGTATTGATTTTATAATCTCATTTTGTGAAAGCAACACACGTATCTCATGCAAAATACTATAAAAGCACATATGCAAAATACAATGAAAATGAGAACACAACACACGCTAGTATGCACTGTTTATCTCATAGGAACCAAACACAACTTATCAAACAAAAGCACAACCTTGGTTCGACAATGATGCTTCGACAAACATTTCTGTTAAAAAAACATTTCTGGTTCGACAATGATGCTAGAATACAATCTCAACAAATGATGCTTCGACAAGAATAGTTTAGTTCGATGAGATTGGTTTGATGAAGGTGTTGGTTCGATCAAAAGTTTGGATCGATGAAAGTGTGGATCGACTAAAGTATGGTTCGATGAGGTGAGTGGTTTGATGAGAGTTGTTGTTCGACGAGGTGAGTGGTGCTTCGACTAGTCTTTGGTTGTTCGATCAAAATGATGGTTCGATCAACTTGTTGCTCGTTCGATTACCTCGTTCGATCAAGGTGATGGTTCGACTACCTTAGCTAGTTCGACTATCAACTCGTTCGACTAATCTTCTCGTTCGACTAAAAAGTTGGTTCGATGAAATTTCTGGTTCGATCAAGTTATCTTGTTCGACTAGTGAGAGTCGTTCGATGAAAAGAAGTGGTTCGATCAAGATATCTTGTTTGACTAGTGAGAGTCGTTCGATGAAAAGAAGTTTGTTCGAAGATGAAATTGTTTCGATGAAGTTGGTTCGATGAATTGGTTCGATGAGGTGAGTGGTTCGATGAAAGTTTAAGTTCGTTCGACTAACAATCTCGTTCGACTATATTGCTCGTTCGACTATATTGCTCGTTCGACTAGGCACTTGTTCGATCAAGGTGATGGTTCGACTACAAAGTTTGTCGTTCGATCAAATGACTCGTTCGATTACCTCGTTCGATCAAGTAGATCCTTCGATCAAGTAGGTCCTTCGATCAACTAACTAGTTGCTTCGATCAATGAGAAGTCGTTCGACTATGGAGTTCGTTCGATCAAAGTGGTCGTTCGATCAACAACTTCGTTCGATCAATGAACTCGTTCGATCAATTTGAAAGAGTGTCTAACTCGACTACCCTTGTGTCGTTCGATGAAGTTGCTTGTCCGACTAAAGAGATGCTCGTTCGATAAAATGTTGCTCGTTCGACTTATGAGTGCTCGTTTGACTATATGATGTTGCTCGTTCGACTTACGAGTTCCTTCGACTTTATTGTTCGAACAAGAGAAAAAACAAACAAAAAAAAAAAAAAATTGCAAATGAAAAAGTAGAGAAAAAAATTGAAACTTAAACACAACAAAATGAACTAGTCAAATGATGTATTGTTAAACTAATAAACTAAACATAAGAGACAAAATACATAAAGAAAATGAAACCAAAAAAAATTTCAATCAGAACGAGACAAATGACACGTTTTGAGATGCAACAGTAATGAGAAAAAAACCTTTTTAAACCCTAGATCTTTAAGTATTTTGCTCTTGATACCACTTGTTAATACTTAATATTGATCCTTTATCACACAACAACAATATGAGAATTAGAATAAGAGAAGATTAGAAGATAGAAAGAGATGGTAACTTCTAGAGATTAGATTAAGAAGAGAAAAATGAGATACAAGATGTGAGAATACCCCTAGAAGCAACACCCTCAAATGAGGAAGGTAATGGGTATTTATAGTTTTGGGAGATGGATGGGCTTGGACTTGGGTGGGCTTTTACATGGGCTCTTTTAAACACTAAACATAACCTATTAGCTTAAGTCCAAGCCCATTGATTAACTTAACTAACTCAAACAACAACACATTAATTAAACTATTACAATGACGAATGACCATCACTTTAAAATAAATCCTAACAAATGAAATCACCAAATTCACTCAAAAATTTGATGAATCCTTTAGTGAAGCGTGGGATCGTTTTAAAGAATTACTTCACAAATATCCTCACCACGGTTTCTCCGAGTTACATCAACTCGATACCTTCTATAATGGTTTGAACCAAACGGACCAAGATTCTCTTAATGCCGCCGCCGGTGGCAATCTCTTGAATCGGACTCCGAAAGATCCATTAACCATCATCGAGAATAAGTCCAAGGTTCGCACTACACGAAGCAAACCGGTTGTTTCCCAAGTTAGTGCCTCCACTTCTTCTTCATCTCACGTGAGTACTTCTAGCACCGATGCTAAAATTGAAAAACTCACGGATGTTATTCAAGCTTTGGTTCTTTCCAAGCAAAAGAAACTTTCTTCCCCACAAACTTCTTCACCCACTCAAGTAAAAGCGGTGGAAGAAACTTGTGTCACTTGTGGTGGTCCTCATGTATACTACAATTGTATTGCCACCGATGGCAGTCGATTAGAAGTTAATGCGGTAGCCGAGTCTTACAACCAAGGAGGTAACCAATACCGTCCTCAAGTTGACCCGAACTATCGTGTTAGTAATCAAAGTGGACCACCCGGATTTTCTCAACGCAACAATCCAAATAGATTCAATCAAAATCAACCGAGAGGGCAAGATGTTCGAAACCAATTTTAAGCCCCGGTAAATCAATACCCAACCCAAGGGGGTAATTTCAATCAAGGCTTTCAAGCTTCTAATTACCAAGCCCCCGTTGGTCCCTCAAATGAACTTGCTAGCTACATCAAGTCAAATGAGGCCAACATGAGGTCAATGCAAAATCAAATCACCACTTTGAAAAATGATTTTCAAACCTCAGTGTCAAAACAAGGTCAAGAGCTTAAAAGTGAACTTAGGAATACAAATCACAAAATTGATCAATCTCAAAATAAAATTGAGAACATGTTTCCTAGTCTCATGTGTCAATTGAATCAACCTTCAACTTTGGGAACTCTTCTGGGAAATACCATTCCCAACCCGAAGGGTGAGTTGAAAGCCGTCACCACTCGAAGTGGTAAGACGCATAATGGACCCTCGACTCCTATGCCCCCTCCACCGGGGGAAGTGAATCGAGATACCAAGGTGACAACGGACAAGGTGCATTTCTCAAGCCCACGAAGTACCGCACAAGTCCAACCTCCAGATGTCCAAACTCAAGTTCTGGAACCCGATGTTCCGAATACCAATCCTAAGCCTTCGATTCCATATCCTTTGAGGCTTAACAATCAGAAGCTTCGAGACAAAACCAAACAAAAAATGGAGAAATTCTTTCAAATCTTCAATGAATTGCACTTTGACATAAGCTTCGCAGATGCTCTCGTCCTTATGACCAAATTTGCATCTACACTCAAAAGTTTACTAAGCAACAAGGATAAGTTGTCTAAGATGGCAAAGACCCCACTTAACGAGCAGTGCTCGGCGGTTCTCCTCAAGAAGCTTCCCGAAAAGCTCGGAGACCCCAGCAAGTTTTTAATCCCATGTGATTTCTCAGGGATGGTTCAGTGCTCAGCCTTGGGCGATCTTGGCGCAAGCATTAACCTTATGGCACTCTCGGTATGGAAGAAATTATCTCTTCCGGAGCTTACATCTACTTGCATGACACTCGAGCTAGCGGACCGTACTATAACTCGTCCACTTGGAATAGCTGAGGATGTCGTTGTGAAAGTAGGAAAGTTCCACTTTCCCACTGATTTTGTTGTGGTAGACTTTGATGCCGATCCTCGAGTTCCCCTCATTCTAGGGAGATCTTTCTTAAGGACGAGTCGTGCTCTCATCGATGTATATGCCGAAGAATTAACCATACGGGTTGATAATGAAGAAGTCACGTTTCACATTAATCGGATCTCTAAATCTCTAACCACCAAATGCAACGTTGCTACGGTTGATCAAAAATGTGAGCCCGTAATTGCTTCCAAAAGAAGTGATTCGACACTTTCAAGATTCATGGTTAAGAGTACTTTGAAAAAATGTGCTGAGCTCAAAACGATGAAAATTAACCCTGGTTCAAGCAAATGGTTTGAGAGTTGTGTTGCGGAAGTTAAGAGTATTTTTTATTATGATGAACAAGAATCGGAGACCACAACGGAATTGGTGAAAATTGCTAGCTCTAAGAGCATACCACTTGTCCAACCTCCGGAATCGGTTTATCGTATTGAGATTGTTGATTCTGTGGATGGAACTAAAAATCCCACTCCTTATTCTGCACCAATCATTTCCGACTCTTCCCATCCTTCTCCTCCGCTTGAGGGAAGTGATATCTCTATGGAAGAGCTCGAGGTTTTCTTTATTGATGCTCCAATTTCGCGGGAAATTGTTGAGCCCGATGGTGATCCAGGGGGAGATGCTCCGTTATTAGAAAAGATGATATTTGATGAACCGTTATTTTCCCTCCCCCTGAAGGATGTTGTTGTTAAAGATAAGCCGTCAGATCCTTTGGAGCACGAGCTCAAGGATGCTTTTCCCATATATGAGACTTTTATTTTTAATGACAAAGAGGAGAGTAGTGGCAATCCCACTTCTCATCCTGATTCTTTTCTCTTGGCTTATGAAGCCTTTTGCTTTGATATCGATCATTCGGAAGAGGCGGGTAGTGGCAGTACCACTTCTCATTCTTATATCTCTCTTCTCGAGTATGATGCATTTCATTTTGATATGAATGATCTTTATCATGAGGAGTTCTCCGGTGAACTCTCTCATATTATATCTCATCCTGAATATGATCATTTCTACTTTGATCCTTAGGATGATTCTAGTGTGGGGGGAGGTGTTATTGATCATAAGAATTTACTTTTTGAAGATTTCATCCCGACCCTCCCTCCCGTTGAAGACAAAATTGCTTTTGATGATGAATAATTTTTTATGATAATCATAAAAATCTTGCTTCTCTTCATCACATATGGTGTGATTTCTCTTTCCCTTTTCTCCTACGGGAATGAGGATACTATCTTTGACCCCGGTATCATCCCTTATAGTTTCTACTATTAAAATACCATGGGTATCTCGTCGGTGTGGAACTTTCTTATGTTCAAATGTTTATCCAAACACATTGAATGAGAGTCCGATGGAGATTGTTTCTTCCACTTGCTTCCCCATGAACCAATGAATTCGGGGTCGAGTCAAGCTGGTGTTAATAAAAACATTAGCACTTCATGGGTGACAACCCATGACTCTGACTTCTTTCTATTTTCTAACACTAAGTGTGGCGGGATTCCTCTACTGTGCTTTGTTTGTGTGTTGTTTGCCCTTGTGTGTAGGTTTCCCTTAGATCGTGATGATTGATGTGCCTGTTTTCAATCCAGCCGCCGAATATCCGATCTTTTTACTAACGTTTATCTAGGGATATCTTTTTTAATCTTGTTTGTAAAAATAGAGATTTCTGTCACACACTTGGCTATTAGTATTACCTTTTTACATTCTAAGTGTCGGCATAATAGCCGGTACTTTGAATATTGAGGGCAATATTCAGTTCTAAGTGTGGGGGGGAATTCTCACGATTTTTGTCACATTTGTACTATCTAGTTCCCTTGTACCCCCGTTTTTAGATAAGAAATTGCAATAAAAAAGAAGTGTTTAGTCTTGATTAGGTTAGAACAAAGAGAATCCCGACTCTGCCAGAGTGTTGATCTGGCTGCTTCCTTAACGATTAGACTAAGGTTTTACGTTATGTGCAAATGAAAATGCTAAGCGTAGAATAGTTGGTTTTCTTTAGAGCTTATATAAGTAATCTATGGCTTTTCCTCCCAGGAGATAACTAATCTGACTTAATAAGTGCTTATTTTCAAACTTTTGAACACACAAAATCATTTTTTCATACGATTTTGAAAAATACTAGTTCAAGGCTTTATTTAAACTTCGGAACAAGCATATGTCATAATAATGCAAAGTGAAAGTGAGACGTTGCTTGAAAGTTGCAAAAGTTAAGTAATAAATGTATGTGCTAAAAAAGCTACGGTTCAAGATCGGCCCTTGGATCCATATTTCCGGAAGGTGCTTAGGTCTTGGCTACCCTCTTACACCGGCCCTTGGACCTCTAATTCAGGAATGTGTGAGGTCTTGGTCTAACACCCTTGGATCCTCATTTCAGGAATGTTTAGAGTGTTGGAACTCTCCGTTGTAACGGCCCTTGGATCCTTTATTCCGGAAGGTGTAAGGTCTTGGTTCCCGTGAAACTCCGTTAGTTTATGTTTCACAAGTAAAAATAAAAAAAAATGATGATGAAAAAATGAAAAGAAAAAAATATAATAAAATGGAATGATATTGCAAAATGCAATAAAGTTTTGAAACTTGCTTGTTTTAAATTTTAAATCAATCTTTCAACTAGTATTAGTCTATATCTTATAAAAACGTCAATTTTTGTGATCAAAATTTTGAAAATCAAGCACATTCGCCTAACTTGAATAAATGTGGGAGTGAAAAGTTAAGTTTCGGCTTACATAGATTATTAGTATAAGTAGTGTTAGCATTTTTACAAAAACATTTGCACATTGAGTTAAGCTTAGTTGGGAGTATAAAAAAGAGGATGACGATTTCAATTCCCTGGAGACACCCAGTTTGTGTGAATCCTGTTCCGTGATACCATTTTTGGGAATCAAGCATGTTATCTATTTTTTTCTAGTTTTAATTTCTTGCATCAAATAAAAAGTCAAAACGGGGTATGCTTGGTATATTCTTTTGATCATTTTATTACTTCACATGATTGGATTGCTAGGGACTAGCAATAGTTTAGTGTGGGGGATTGATGAGTGTGTAAATACTCATCATTTTATACCCATAAAAGACACAGAAATGACCAAAAACACCCAAATTATACTGCAGATATCCTTGGTTTGTGTTTTATATGTTTCAGGTACAAAAGGATTGAAAACGAGGCAAAACAGGCAAAAACCGAGCACAAGATTGGAAAGTCGTGAAGAACCAAAGCTAGGAAAAGGATTTATGAGTTTGGACCAAGAAATTTGTTCAAGTGTCAAATGTCAACCCTCAAGATATTCAAAATGACAGAATTGGCACTAGGAATAATTTTTAGAATTTGGCATAAAAGGTCCCTTAGTTTTCAAATTTGGCAACATTAATCCCTAAAACTTAAACCTAAACCATTTCTATCCTACACCAAATAAACTAACCCAATCCTAAACTAAAAACCCATTTCCAATCCTTAACCCAGCCCACCAACTCAAAAGCCCAACTCCACAAAATAACCCATCCCCGTATATTAACTAAACCAGGATTTGACTTTGGTCAAATCCGTCTCCCTCAAAACCAACACCCGCCAAAACCAGAAACCACCATCCTAACAAACCCACTCCCTCACATGCTTCTTTCCTGTCATATTCCCCCTCTAGCTACTCCCTCACGTGTGTACCAATTCACGTGGCTCAGTTTAGCTAAAAATCCACTTTCACCATTTTGGCGCCAAAAATGGTGTGGACGGCTTAATGAATTCAAGATAATCCAAGGGTTGGAAAATGGTCAGAAGAAGTCAAGAAAAGAATCCCAACTTAGTTTTAGTATAAATAGGCTCCTATTGTAAGCCTTTGAGGCATGTAGAAATTTAGTTGTAGTCGTTTTTATTTTAAGTCCTTAATTAATTGTAATTTTCTACTTTCAGTGATCAATTCAAGTGTTTTTAAGTTTAAATGTTCTAATTATAACAGCTTTGTAATCCTTTTTAATCTTAATAGAAATTAAAGTTTTTCTCATAAATTCAAATCAAGTTATTTAGTTGATTAAAAACCAATCACAATCTCTACTTCTGTTTGTATGAGCTTATATAAGCTATTCATAGCTTTTTGTGAGCTTATATTAGTGTAGAATCTGTTTAATTCAAAAAAGTCAAGAAAAGTCAATGAAAGTCAAGATGGGTCAATTAGAGCATTTTGGAGTTGCCTGAAATGGATTGGGCAAGATGGACTTTACCAAGCTTATCTGAGATAAGCTAGGAGCTTATAGCTGCCCTTTTGGGTGCCCTTGTTTACCTAGGGTCCCAAGTAAGTTCAATTTTTTTTAGCTTATTTCTCTTAATTATTAAGTTACTGTAGCAACTGCTTATTCTCTACTTATCTTTGTGTTCTCTGTGCTTATTTAAGTAGCAATAGCTTATTTGATCTCAGGTTTAGTTATCTTTTAGACTTTAAGTGTTCAAACCTCATTTTTGTTTTTAAAAGCTAAAAAATCCAAAAAAAACAGTCAATATAGCATTAGCTTATTATAGAGCTTATTTAGATTTAAAAAATTGCTCATTAGGGTAATACTAACTTAGTAAATCAGTGTTAAGGTAGAACCTAGCTTATTTTGGTCTTATTTTGTGGAAATCTCAAAAACAGTCCTTATAAGTAGTGTTTGGCTTATGGGTCAAATTTGCTTGTACTGTTCATATGCCAGTAGCCCAAGTTTAAACTTGCTTAATTCAACTAGAATAAGCAATTTTTAAGTTCTTTTTGGTAAGATGGAGAGGATTCATGGTTTTTATTGGACTATGGAAACCTTAGGCTTCATAACTGATCTATATAGCTTATTTGAGCAATAAGCTGTTTAGGTCTATTCTTGTGGCATTTCTCAATTCATTTTGGTCCATTAAGTGCTAGTTTATAAGCCTTATTCCAATCCCTTAGGTCAGTGATGTTCTGCATAAGAACTGATATCTCAGTCCTCATTGTAGACTGCACAGTTTTACATTCCCTAATAAGCGCTTATTTTAGAACCCCCAATGCCTTATCTTTTAGACTTTCCAGTTCTTAGATATCTGATATTTTCTTGTACATGATTTCTATAATCAACCTTAGCCTATTACAGCTTATACCAACTTTTTCATAGCTTAAAATCCCTCATTTGCCCTGTGCACAGTATACTTCAGTCTACCCAACCACTTTTCTCAGCTTATTTATAAGCTGAGATTAAGCCTCCCATAGTCTGCTTTTTGGTTCTATTTGATCTTTGGTAGGTCAATTTTAGGATTGCTAGGTTTTGTGGTCTATAGTGACCATTTAAGTGCTTATAAATAAGCCCAAAGTTGCCTTTGTGAGACTGATTTTCTCATTGCATCAGTCTTTAAGCCTTTTGAGCTTATTGAGTTTCTGAGCTTAATTGTTTAACTTTTGGCTTATTTTGTTTCCCCTATTTTCATTATTAGCTTATTTATAATCCTTAGCTTATTTCTTATTTCCCATTAGGTTATTAGATAGCTTAGCAGCCCTTTTGTTCCATACCTTTTCCCATTTTAGCAACTATTTTAATTTGAGCTTATATCTGAGCTTATTGTCAGTTTTAAAATAAGTTGTAGTTTTAATAGTTGTTGCTTAAATTGTGCTTATTCATTCCCAAAAAAAAAGTACAAAAATAATATAAAAGCAAAAAAGAGGACAACCAGGTTCGAACCTGGTACCTCTAGCTCACACACCCACACACACACCATCCGCCCTAGGGTCTTTTTCAGTTAGTGTTTATACAATTTTTTATTTAATCGTCTTTTTTCCTTTTAGTTTATAAGCCCTTTTTTATTATTAACAGCGTATTCGATTAAGCTGTTAAGTCCTTCTTATTTTTCCTACATTCTGCTTATCTTTAAGCACTTTTGTAAAAAAAATCAGATTTTTATTTTATAGTTTAGTATTTTTTTTATAATTTAATTAGTTTTAAACTGTTTTTAATTCAAAATGAATAATTAAAAAATCAGAAAAATACAAATCTTTTTCCCAAAATTTTCTTTTGTCATATAGATCATAGGAAAAATAATTTGGCTTGTAGGATTAGAATTCCAAACATTTTAGTTGTAGGCTCGTGTTTATAATTTCCAAAACACGTTTTTAATATAAGTTGTTCAAATCTTAATTTTCCTTGAGAATTTGTTTCTCATTTCTCGTTAGAATATTAAAAACCAAAATTCTAAATTCCAATCATCAAGCACTTTAATTCCAAACCTTACACGATATCCTCAATTCCAACCTCGCTGGAACACGACCCGGGTGATCACTTGCCCGGTATCACACATATCGTATTCACGGGTTTTATAAGTTAACCTTTTTCCTAAAAGGTTGATTTGCCATTTCCCGCGTATCACGCATATCCGTCTGATATTATATATATACTTTAGCACGGATCAGAGTTCTTTACAAGATAAGTATTACATCGTATAAATCTAATTAAGTAGGATATACACAAAATCCTTTCTATACTTGTAAAACCACGAAATTTATATAATCCGAAAAGACTAAAATACCCTCCGAATTTGAACTTTTAAGAATCTATAAAATATATAAGTAATCCTTGTTGAACATAACCTTAAGTTACCTAAGTATTTAAGTTACATGTAAACCTTACCTTATGTAAATAAAAAGTAACGAATAAATAAAATCCTACATCTAAAGACTAGGCGAATTACTTTTTTTTTTTGTTATGCACTTGTGATCTCCAAACTTTAGGCCCAATTTGCTAAATAAGAAGACATTGAACTTGGTAAAGCCTAGCCCAAAAATAAACCCATTTATCCCTTATTTTGGCCTATCAAAAAACTCACGGCATTTTTTTTATAACCGGACTTCATCACCAAAGAAACCAAAACAAACCCTAATTCTTCTCACTCTAAAAAAATTCGGTTCTCTTTTGCTCTTGTCGATTTGTTGCTGCAACCAAGGATTTTTGGTGTGTTCTTGTTCTAGTGTATCCAAGGTAATCATGCCCACATCCTTTTCAATCCATTCGATCCCTATAAAACCCTAATTCGATTTTTTTTTGTGTTCTTCTTGTGTGATTCTGCTGTACGAACTAAGAAGGAGAAAAAGGAGGAATTGGTGATTCTTGTATTCGTGTTCTTGTGTTCTTCGATCACGCTACGAGGGTATTGTATCATCCTCTTGTTGATTCTTGTGTGTTCTTATGGTCCTTGTCGATTTTTGATGTCACATATGATGATAAGAGTGTTATCATGAAATAATGAATTCAAGCTCTAATTACGAATCAAATACGTTTATGAATCTGAAATTAAATGGTTTTGATTACGTTAAGACCCGTGATAATCGACCCAAATATGTTTTGGATTAACCTATAATCATTATGTGTTAAGAATTGAAGAGATAAAATGATAAAACCCTAGGTTATACATGAACCTGTGAGAAACTGCTACTGATCTGGAATTTGTTCGACTTTAACCGGCTATAAATAAATGATGTGAGCGTATATTTTGGTGTTTTAAGAGTCTAAAACTAAGTTCAATGAAATAGCTACCTGGTAAAATTTATCTTGAAATTTTTAGAGGCCTGGAAGTTTACTTTTTGATTTTTAGAAAATTAAGTGTCAAATCGAATTCGTATGTCTAGAAAATCAGTCCGGGTTTTTAAATTTTAATTTCCAAACCATATTGAATTAGAAGGAGCCCTTTGAACTGGATAATATTTGGGATGTATGCTAGTATCTTGAATTTTTATAGAATTTTTCGAATTTTTATGAAGGGGTAATGAAGTGGTAACTTATCGGGTGTTCCATCAGACATGTTTCTGGGACTGGTTGTAAAAGTGGATTTTTCATTCATACCTAAACTAATTAATAAAATCTGGAAAAATTAGGGTAAATACTAGGAATATTGAAGAAGCTCTGTGAATTTTTGTAGATTTTATTTCGGAGTTCTACTCTGATTTTTGAATTATTTAAAACAGGTCCAGAACTTACTTAGAACCTGAAAAAGTGTATTTTGTTATTTAAAAAGTGTTAAGTGTTTATATTCAAACATTAGAGGGTCTATGTTGTTATTTTGATAATACTAAAGGACTAAACTTGTAGAAACCTGTAACTTTTCAATAATTACACCTTATACCCTAACCTTATGATAATTACACAATTGGTCCTTCAACTTATCCTAAACACTTAATAAACCTTTGAATGTATGACACTACCATAATAACCGTATGAACCCTGAAGTACTTAAAATGGAGAAGTAAATTAAGTAGTAATATGAGTTAGAATCCCTTGTAATTCCGTCAGCTATTCCTTAGGTGTGAAGAAGGAAAGGTCCTGATCCTTTCGGTGACGTCTATTTTCTGATTCGTGTTTGCTTCTAAAATAAGGTACAGATATTCTGCTCTTCTTGTAAAGAGCCTTCGTCTCATTTCTGATTCCTGATTTATTGTTATGTTTTCCCTTGTATTGTGAACCATAGATTTGAACCTTTCTCTTGAACCTTGTCATGAACCTGAACTTGAACCTTGATACTCTTGATATGAACCATTTGACTTGAACCTTTGACTTGAACCCTGCTATGACACTTGACATGACTTGTTCACCCCTGATAACCTGGATAATTAAGACCTTGGGCACTTGAAGGTTCATAGGATTTTATAATTACTTTTTAGTTAAATATGAAGAGGTTTTGAGCATTTCCTTAAAAGACTTTTATTATGAAAACTGTTCTACCGATCATTTTATTAAAACCATGTAAAAAGGATTTCTTTTAATAAACTACTATGAACCTTCTAGTATTGACTTTCTAATATTTGACCTCCCTGATATGGACCTCCTGATAATGAACCCCTGCATTTATCTCCTGTCTTGAACCCTGATATGAACCCTGATACGATTCTTGACATTTGATACCTGAGACTTGACACCTGATACCCGAGACTTGATACTTGACCTTGACCCACAGTTTGAGACTACGAGCCATCTACTAGGCATGAGGGTTTCATGTCCATGTCGGTGATGCACCGCCGGCATGACTAGTGTGTAGCCCTAGTGATTTGGTTACGCCGTCCCCAATCTTGACTTGATTTATTACGTAGAGGAAGAACCCTGTGGCCTGCGGGGCGTATGGATGCATCCTAGACTTGTCTTGTTCTTGTTACTTGTATTACTTGGTGACTGGCGAGTGTGTGCGATACACACCTTTCACACCCCTGGGAGCTAGCTACTCCACCCCTGGAGGTATCCCCTCACCCTGTACTTGGTATGCTGAGGTCACCCCTCCATACACCCGGATATGTGACCTGATATGGTTTGACTTTGAGATTGATTTTGAGTTTCTGGGCTCGTAGAGGATTTCTGTTTACCTGAAACCTTGTAACCTTATGACCTGTTACTTGACCTGATACTTGACCTGACATTTGACCTGACTTGATGTGACTTGGGTTTGTGGTGGATTACTGGTTATGCTACCCTATGACTTGATACTGGACTCGACTTGATTTCGACTTGGGCTGGTGGTGGGTTCTGGTTTCATTTGCACCTACCTTTGTAACCATTCCTGTTTCCTGGTATGTCTGCATAACTCTTGTATTCCTTTTCCTGACTCTTGTTACGCCTGGTATTATTTCTTTTACTTTATTATTCCGTTACTACTGCTTTGTTTCCGTTATATCTGTTCACTGGGCTTTTTAAGCTCAGCCGCACGTTTTCTTTTCGTGTGCGGCAGGTTATAAGCAGGCGACAGGTTTGGGTATGAGTGAAGAGACTTTTGGACTTAGAAGACCTTGATAGTTATTCTGAAGTAGAAGTCATTAGAAGGATTGCATTTGCAGACCTAGTATTTAGTTTTGTTCATTCTTAACCTTATAATGTTAGTATTTCATTTGTAACCTTTGGCATTTTATTGTATTACTATTAAAGTATGCTTTGTTTGATCTGATATGAAACCATTAACGTGACATCTTTACCCTTGCCGGGTTGGGGTGTTACAATTATGGTATCAGAGCGACAGGCTGCGATTTCGTAATACATTTACCCTTGACCTGTGTAAGTTTGGACCACTAAGTTTCCACTGTAGGCGCTCATAGGATGACCTGTAACAATTGCTCTAGGATTTCCCTATAGGAGCTTAAGTTCTAACCGGTGGGGAATGGGTAGACTATAAGGCATTTGTTTAAGTATCTTTGCTTCCGCAATACTCTGATTCGTGCCTTACTTTTGGTTTAAGCCTGTTGATTCCTTCTTGGAGATTGAAAGCTTATTCCTTGCACCACCTAAGTTTTGAAACCTAAATAAATCTTGAAGCCCTTGAAAATTTCATAGTAATTGCCTGACATTATTTGATTCTTACTTTCAGATTCCGACTCTGACCTCTGATCTTTTGTTAATCATTTCGATGCCTCCTGGGCACTTTGAGAATCTCCATGGCGAGTATTTTGGCTTTCCCTCTTGATTTTGACACTTGATTTTGTGGACCTCCGAGGCTGTAGGAGTACTAGGTGGATTAAGATAGATTGTTTTGCTTACGACTTGAGATAAAGTATGATCATCATGAAGGCATATTTATGTGGTGCTGGTATTATTAACGTGATAATACTTACACCATATAACGTGCCCTCATTGTGGCCATAGGATATCTTGGGAAGTACCTAAGAAGTTTAGAACTTGATTCCATATGGATTATCTGTGATTAGTGAGACCTTAGGTTCATTCTACCTATGCGTATACTCTACCTTCGTTCGTTAAATATCTGGATTAGTTTGGACTCTCGTTTTGAATTCTGTTGACCTCAGTTATGAATCTTTGACTCTTTGTAGAGCTCTCTACTGTTGATACAGTCCATTTGAATTGAAATCTTGTTCGTATTCCATATGAGCTTTCTAGAAGATTCGCCTGTTGTCTATTTTGTGTTGCATGGACCTTTTGATCAAAATCAACTCATTTTGTCTCATTCTGAGAAATTTGAACCCACCTCGTTCCGACTAGAGTCATGAGAACTAAGACCATTCCTTTCGTAAAGATTCTTTGGAAGAACCATCCTGAGAGCGAGGCTACTTGGGAGACTGAAGAATCAATACGATCCAGTTATCCGCATTTTTCTTTTGACTTGGTACGTATTCATTTCGATATTACTTTCGATTTCGCATTTTCATTTCGATTTCGCTTTTCAATTTTCGAGGACGAAAATTCCTTTTTAAGAGGGGAAGAGTTGTAAAACCCCGAAATTTATATAATCCGAAAAGACTAAAATACCCTCCGAATTTGAACTTTTAAGAATCTATAAAATATATAAGTAATCCTTGTTGAACATAACCTTAAGTTACCTAAGTATTTAAGTTACATGTAAACCTTACCTTATGTAAATAAGAAGTAACGAATAAATAAAATCCTACATCTAAAGACTAGGCGAATTACTTTTTTTTTTTGTTATGCACTTGTGATCTCCAAACTTTAGGCCCAATTTGCTAAATAAGAAGACATTGAACTTGGTAAAGCCTAGCCCAAAATAAACCCATTTATCCCTTATTTTGGCCTATCAAAAAACTCACGGCATTTTTTTTATAACCGGACTTCATCACCAAAGAAACCAAAACAAACCCTAATTCTTCTCACTCTAAAAAAATTCGGTTCTCTTTTGCTCTTGTCGATTTGTTGCTGCAACCAAGGATTTTTGGTGTGTTCTTGTTCTAGTGTATCCAAGGTAATCATGCCCACATCCTTTTCAATCCATTCGATCCCTATAAAACCCTAATTCGATTTTTTTTTGTGTTCTTCTTGTGTGATTCTGCTGTACGAACTAAGAAGGAGAAAAAGGAGGAATTGGTGATTCTTGTATTCGTGTTCTTGTGTTCTTCGATCACGCTACGAGGGTATTGTATCATCCTCTTGTTGATTCTTGTGTGTTCTTATGGTCCTTGTCGATTTTTGATGTCACATATGATGATAAGAGTGTTATCATGAAATAATGAATTCAAGCTCTAATTACGAATCAAATACGTTTATGAATCTGAAATTAAATGGTTTTGATTACGTTAAGACCCGTGATAATCGACCCAAATATGTTTTGGATTAACCTATAATCATTATGTGTTAAGAATTGAAGAGATAAAATGATAAAACCCTAGGTTATACATGAACCTGTGAGAAACTGCTACTGATCTGGAATTTGTTCGACTTTAACCGGCTATAAATAAATGATGTGAGCGTATATTTTGGTGTTTTAAGAGTCTAAAACTAAGTTCAATGAAATAGCTACCTGGTAAAATTTATCTTGAAATTTTTAGAGGCCTGGAAGGTTACTTTTTGATTTTTAGAAAATTAAGTGTCAAATCGAATTCGTATGTCTAGAAAATCAGTCCGGGTTTTTGAATTTTAATTTCCAAACCATATTGAATTAGAAGGAGCCCTTTGAACTGGATAATATTTGGGATGTATTCTAGTATCTTGAATTTTTATAGAATTTTTTGAATTTTTCTGAAGGGGTAATGAAGTGGTAACTTATCGGGTGTTCCATCAGACATGTTTCTGGGACTGGTTGTAAAAGTGGATTTTTCATTCATACCTAAACTAATTAATAAAATTTGGAAAAATTAGGGTAAATACTAGGAATATTGAAGAAGCTCTGTGAATTTTTGTAGATTTTATTTCGGAGTTCTACTCTGATTTTTGAATTATTTAAAACAGGTCCAGAACTTACTTAGAACCTGAAAAAGTGTATTTTGTTATTTAAAAAGTGTTAAGTGTTTATATTCAAACATTAGAGGGTCTATGTTGTTATTTTGATAATACTAAAGGACTAAACTTGTAGAAACCTGTAACTTTTCAATAATTACACCTTATACCCTAACCTTATGATAATTACACAATTGGTCCTTCAACTTATCCTAAACACTTAATAAACCTTTGAATGTATGACACTACCATAATAACCGTATGAACCCTGAAGTACTTAAAATGGAGAAGTAAATTAAGTAGTAATATGAGTTAGAATCCCTTGTAATTCCGTCTGCTATTCCTTAGGTGTGAAGAAGGAAAGGTCCTGATCCTTTCGGTGACGTCTATTTTCTGATTCGTGTTTGCTTCTAAAATAAGGTACAGATATTCTGCTCTTCTTGTAAAGAGCCTTCGTCTCATTTCTGATTCCTGATTCATTGTTATGTTTTCCCTTGTATTGTGAACCATAGATTTGAACCATTCTCTTGAACCTTGTCATGAACCTGAACTTGAACCTTGATACTCTTGATATGAACCATTTGACTTGAACCTTTGACTTGAACCCTGCTATGACACTTGACATGACTTGTTCACCCCTGATAACCTGGATAATTAAGACCTTGGGCACTTGAAGGTTCATAGGATTTTATAATTACTTTTTAGTTAAATATGAAGAGGTTTTGAGCATTTCCTTAAAAGACTTTTATTATGAAAATTGTTCTACCGATCATTTTATTAAAACCATGTAAAAAGGATTTCTTTTAATAAACTACTATGAACCTTCTAGTATTGACTTTCTAATATTTGACCTCCCTGATATGGACCTCCTGATAATGAACCCCTGCATTTATCTCCTGTCTTGAACCCTGATATGAACCCTGATACGATTCTTGACATTTGATACCTGAGACTTGACACCTGATACCCGAGACTTGATACTTGACCTTGACCCACAGTTTGAGACTTCGAGCCATCTACTAGGCATGAGGGTTTCATGTCCATGTCGGTGATGCACCGCCGGCATGACTAGTGTGTAGCCCTGTGATTTGGTTACGCCGTCCCCAATCTTGACTTGATTTATTACGTAGAGGAAGAACCCTGTGGCCTGCGGGGGCGTATGGATGCATCCTAGACTTGTCTTGTTCTTGTTACTTGTATTACTTGGTGACTGGCGAGTGTGTGCGATACACACCTTTCACACCCCTGGGAGCTAGCTACTCCACCCCTGGAGGTATCCCCTCACCCTGTACTTGGTATGCTGAGGTCACCCCTCCATACACCCGGATATGTGACTTGATATGGTTTGACTTTGAGATTGATTTTGAGTTTCTGGGCTCGTAGAGGATTTCTGTTTACCTGAAACCTTGTAACCTTATGACCTGTTACTTGACCTGATACTTGACCTGACATTTGACCTGACTTGATGTGACTTGGGTTTGTGGTGGATTACTGGTTATGCTACCCTATGACTTGATACTGGACTCGACTTGATTTCGACTTGGGCTGGTGGTGGGTTCTGGTTTCATTTGCACCTACCTTTGTAACCATTCCTGTTTCCTGGTATGTCTGCATAACTCTTGTATTCCTTTTCCTGACTCTTGTTACGCCTGGTATTATTTCTTTTACTTTATTATTCCGTTACTACTGCTTTGTTTCCGTTATATCTGTTCACTGGGCTTTTTAAGCTCAGCCGCACGTTTTCTTTTCGTGTGCGGCAGGTTATAAGCAGGCGACAGGTTTGGGTATGAGTGAAGAGACTTTTGGACTTAGAAGACCTTGATAGTTATTCTGAAGTAGAAGTCATTAGAAGGATTGCATTTGCAGACCTAGTATTTAGTTTTGTTCATTCTTAACCTTATAATGTTAGTATTTCATTTGTAACCTTTGGCATTTTATTGTATTACTATTAAAGTATGCTTTGTTTGATCTGATATGAAACCATTAACGTGACATCTTTACCCTTGCCGGGTTGGGGTGTTACACCTTTCTATACTTATCTAACCGACTATACATCATTATCACATTAGCTGTAACACCCCAACCCGGCAAGGATAGAAGCATCACATTATGGTGACAAATCAAAGCATACATACATATTCACAGCGGAAGCCAATAAACATAATCATTAAATAAACCAAGTCAACACGACTGGAACCAATACATAAGTCTCAAATGAAAGGAAGAAATAATCCCAAGGAAATACATAACGAAATAGATCCAATAACAAAATGCTGAAACAAAATGGTAAGACTAGGGTAGGACATCATCTAAGGCAAAAGCTCCACTAACTCTCATCCCAAGCATAAATCCATCTCCCAGCTAGATACCTGCCGCACACGGAAAAGAAAAACGTGCGGCTGAGCTTACAAAGCTCAGTGAACAGATACATAATACAACAAAGATAATGAAGCAGAAATATAATGAAGCACTGGGAAATATCATAAGGTATAAATCAGAACAAAATGGGTAAAAGAGAAGAATAGGATAGTCATCTACCACGAGCCCAGAAACATATCATATCATACTCATAATCATACACGTACAGAGGGGATACCTCTTAGGCAACCAGATAATATGAGGGGTGACCTCATGTATCATATGGAGTGATCAGCTCCCAGATAATTATGAAAGGCGTGTATTGCACACAGCACCAGTCACCAGACAAATCATATCATAGCATATACAATTAAATCCACTAAACAGAACAGATCTAGGATTGCAATCCATACGCCCCCCAGAAACATATATAATCATAATCAAAGAAATGCGCATATCATAATCAGAATGGGGACGGTGTGAGGAATCACTCACCCACACATGAGTCATGCCAGTGGTGCATCACAGACACGGCCAGGTTACCTTCCTGGCTAGGTAACAGAAAGGTGGCTCGGGTATCAAACTAAGAGTCATATCATATCATATCAGATGTGTCATATCACAAGGTTCATCATAATAGGTTCGTAACAGAGGGTTCATATCAAAGGTTCAGAACTAGTGTCAAAGGTCCAAATCAAAGGTTCAACAGATCAAGGTTCACAAGCAAGGATCATAAACAAATGGGGATCATAGCAATGGCTTGGGGAAAACTTAACAGAATCATAAGTCAACATCACTGTATAGTGTATAGGAACCCTTACAGAAAACAAGGGCAGAGTATCCGTACCTTATGACGAAAGCAAAAATAGAAACAAGCACAGAAATGAGGGAAAGCTCAAGGTCTCTCCTTCTTTACACCTAAAGGAGTAGAAGGGGAATTACAAATCATTCTTAATTAACCATCTTTCCATTTTAAGTAACTTTCCCTTTTTAGTAAGTTTCCACTTTTAGAAAGTTTCCATAATTAGAAGGTTTCCACTTTTAGAAATATTTAGTACATAGCTTAATTAGATCAATATTTGCTGGAAATAAAGTATCTTTATCATATTTACACCTTTGGTCCTCAGGTTTTCCCAATTTACATTCTACACCCCTGTATTTCCAAATTTACATTTTAAACCTTCAAACATGCATAATTACACATTAAACCCTTGGTTTATCAAATTTACACAATGAGTACTTATTTTAGTGAGTTATACGATTAGACCTTCAATTATTCAATATTTACACCATAGGTCCCTCCATTTAGTAAAGTTACATATTAAGTCCTTAAAGTTTACATTTTCAATCATTAATTAATAATAATTACACTTTAGTCCAATAATTATCCAAATTTTCATATTAGCCCCTGAATATCATTCATAACACAAATCGACCTCTACTTTTCAGAAATTACATGTTTAGTCCCTATATTTATTTAATTTCCAAATCGAATTAACAATTACAACTTAATTCATTATCTCACGAATTTTACATATAGGCCCTCTGTTTAATAATTTTTACAGGTCACACATGATATATAGAACATGACAAAAATAGCCCATGAGTTTTAATATTGACAAAACACCCCCTTTTATATTTAATTACAAATCGTTAACTACCATTTTTAACCAAATAAAACCCTAATCGATTCCCAATAATTATGCAATCATTTACACATCATTAAAGTTCATTCATGATCAGACCCTATTAGTTTTGAGCCCTAGATAAATCGCTAGGTATTTTTGTTCTTATTTTCCTTTTTGCCGATTATAACATAGTTTCACCAAAAATAGTTTTAGGCCTCAACAATTCAAATGAGCATTTTTCTAGTGTTGTATTATGATCATAGAGGCCACGAAAAATAATGGTCTGGTCAAGAAAATTCGAATGCATGTTATTTAGATTTTAGTTCGATTTAGGGTTTATAAACACAAGAATTACCATACGAATTATATACGATGCATGGGTTGTTTTTATTATTTTTCTTAGGATATATACGATCATTAGAGGCTGGGAAAAATACCAGAAGATTTTTAGAACGAGTGAATAAGGCCACACGATTTTGTTGCTTCTCGGTTAGGCTATCGACCAAAAGAATTTCCCACAGCTTCAAATGGAACCAATTCACCTTGTACATAATTTTCGCAGATCACACATGATATAAGAACTCCAGGAAAAATGAGAAACGAATTTTACAAAGCTTGGTTGAATTTTAACGAATTATACCTTAAAAACGATATAGCGACAAGAATAAATCCCCAACGAACGAACCAAGCCACAAATGAACTCAACCTGATTTTTCTAGGACTCCTTAGATGATGTTCAAGATCAGAAAATTGCTTTGGTAATTTTAGTGGATCGGATGGAGGCTAGAGAATTTCTCTTTGTGTTTTTCTTTCAATCGGTAATTAGGGTTTGAGAGAAAAGGATGTGGATTGACTTTAAACATGGAATACCGAGTCCTAGGGGTGGGCTTGGACTAGAATTTTTGGATTATAGGTTGGCCAAATTGATTTGATTGATTATTTCCTCATTTACTTAATTTAATACATTTTAAAATCACAATATAATTAACTATAAATCATTCGGCAATGCTAGGGGCATTTTGGTAATTTTACTACTTGTATAAATGTTAAATGAAGTTGTTAAAATTATTTGGGAGCGTCACTTGTGCATTGTCAGAAGTTTGGAATTTATTGTATACTTTACAAGCTTTTAAATAAATTTTTAAACTTATAGGGGCATTATGGTCATTTTACATGCTTTCGGATTTTAGGTGTTACAACTTCTTCCCCTCTAACAGAAAAATTTCGTCCCCGAAATTTGCAAAGAATCGAAATGAAATGGACCAGAAACATAATAGAGACATACCAGAATCAGAAAACAAAATGAGGATAACTAGCTCGAATAGACTCCTCGGTCTCCCAGGTAGCTTCCCGCTCTGGGTGGTTCCGCCAAAGAATCTTAACAAAAGGAATGACTTTACGTCTCATAACTCGCTCTTGGCGATCAAGAACAGCTTCCGGCTCCTCCGGAAGAGACATATCTGGCTGGATCTGATCAAAAGGATAAGACACCACATGCAGAGGATGATAGTTGTATCCCCTCAGGAGAGATACATGAAAGACGTCGTGAACATGTGATAACTGCGGAGGAAGAGCCAAACGATACGAAACTTCTCCGATGCGATCCAAAATCTCAAACGGTCCGATGAATCGAGGACTGAGCTTGCCCTTAATTCCAAAACGTTTAACTCCTCGAAACGGCGAAACCTTAAGAAATACCCGATCACCAACGCGAAACTCCAAGTCACGCCGATGCTTGTCAGCGTAACTCTTTTGACGAGCCCTAGCTTCCTTTAACTTCTCCCTAGCAACATCCACTTTCTCAGTTGCGATCTGAACTAACTCTGGACCCTCAATAACGCGTTCACCTACTTCGTTCCAACAAACCGGAGCCCTACATTTCCGACCATATAACATCTCGAAAGGAGCCATACGAATACTCGCGTGCCAACTGTTATTATAAGCAAACTCTACCAAACACAAATAATCGTCCCAGCTACCAGTCCACTCTAAGGCACATGCCCTCAACATGTCCTCTAAAGTTTGAATGGTCCTCTCCGACTGACCATCCGTCTGAGGGTGAAAAGCTGTACTGAACTTAAGGCGCGTATCCCATGCCTTATGCAATCCCTTCCAGAAGCGTGACGTAAACCGAGGATCCCTATCTGATATAATAGCCGTAGGCATACCGTGAAGCCTAACGATTTTCTGCTGAAATATGTCTGCCAACTTACTAACACTGTAGTCCACACGAATAGGGAGGAAGTGAGCAGACTTGGTTAGTCGATCGACGACCACCCAAATCGCATCATGCTTCCTTCGAGTAAGAGGTAAACCAGTCACAAAATCCATGGAAATTTCCTCCCATTTCCACTTCGGAATCTCCAACGGCTGAAGCAACCCACTAGCTCTCTGGTGCTCAATCTTGACCTGCTGGCAAGTCAAACACTTAGATACAAACGAAGCCACATCCTGTTTCATGCCACTCCACCTGTAACCACCCGTAATTTTTCAAACATTATTTTAATGATAAAAATTTACTTATTATTATTATGCAATTTATTTGAGCATTTCTAATGCTTACATGATTATTTCGGAAGGTTATTCCGCATACCGTAGCATACAAAAACCCTCCCAACTATTTAATTTTCTCAAAAAAAAAAAAAAAAAGTGAAGTTATCACTTCCTGACACTTACTGACAATTTATTTACAAAACCGAGAAGTTATCTCGCTTTTCTGAAAAACACGACATCACACGCGTACCGACACCATATTATTTATGGATTAAATACGATAATTATTTTCAGAGTCAATCGTATTGTTTTTTTATAAGGACGTTCATGAAAAATTTAATTTTCACATTTTTGCTCGAAAGCACCAAACCGGGTTACCACGACTATATTTTAACTCAACGGGACACGTGGTACACGAGCTATTAATAAAATTTAACCTAACTCTTTACTTATTATATTTCAGCCGCCCACTTCACCTCTTTAGATACATCTTTCCATCTCTGCAATCCTTTTTCTCTTCCCCAAATGTGAATCACGGGATCAACTAAAGACCAGGATATATCACCCATCATCTCTTTCTTTTTATTTGTCTATCATCTCTTCTTCCCAAAAGATGATCACGAGTCTGCTTAGAAGACACCAATTGATGGCGACCTTTGCTCAAAACGGCCTCCCCAAGGATCGAGAGCAAAAAGGGGAGTCAAACTTTCCTCTTCTTCTTCTTTTTATTCTACCCCTTCGATGCACAGGAACACCACAACTTACATTGGTTATCAAAAATCATAAGGGATAGCTGTGGTGGTCTCCTGTTTGATCGGAGTGGGCTTGTTCTTCGTGATTCAACATCTCTTGGTCTCCTTGTTGGTCGAACTATACCACTGTAAGGTTATCCGAGTTCTTTTCTTTATTCACTGTACCGATTGTTAATTTGAATCTTGGTTAGTTTTCATCATTTGATCTTGAACTACCTATTTTCGTGGATATAAAAACCTATTTAAAACATTTTAATTAGTTTTCGTGTGGTGAGATGGATTAAAAGTGGTTCTTGTTTGTTAACCGAACCGAGTCGACTCACTGAGTCAACTCGGTATCGTCCCTGCTTTGTGTCATTAGCTTCCCGCCATGGTAACTAGTAATGGGATAACATGGTTTTGAATGATTAATTGATGTTCTTGTTGCTGTTATTATTGTCGACTTTATCCCATATGATCCTTTAAATTTCGGTTGAATCTGTACACGAGGAACCAATATGTTGGTTTGCTTATATTGAAGCCTATGGCTTACTTGGGTCTAATAAGCTCTTATAAGCTTATTCTGAGTTTTCTTGGATTCGGTCAAACCCACAAGGGTTGCTTGTTGTTTAATCTCGATAGCAAACGAGACAGATTTGAGAGATGTGTTAGTTTGTCTCGGGTCAAGTAAAACTCGACTAGGTTGTGGTGTTTACATTCCCGCGTATGAGTTTGTTGGGGCTCGGTTATTAACTGATCAGGGCGCGTTTGAATTAGCAACTCGTTGTCATTGTAAAGTAATGTTAGTAGACTAGCTATTATTGGAAATATGATCGTCATGAGTAGAACCTTACTAGCCGCGAATATGACGTTGAACAAGGTTGATACTTATACGACAAACTCATAATATTGCTCATATTAACCATGTAAAAACATGGCTTTATGTCTTATAAATTGCAGGATACCTTAAGGCTTAAAATACATGTTCATTTTGCATTTGATGCGTCTGTTTGAGTAGGATGCATTTGGGTTTAAGGTTGGGTTGAGCCCACTAAGTGTAATATAAAGAGATGAGTCCACTTTGTTAAGCTTTATTAACATGTAACGATAATTACGATATTTGAACATCTAACTAACGTGTAAGCAAGTAATGATATAAACACATGATCAAGTAATTGTATTTGAGAAAATGTAAAACAAAATAATAAATTAGAGAACACTGCATGTCTGATCTTTTGTATAAGAAATAACATCTCATCTTGTTATAACTCTATTTCTTTGGACACTAATTTATGAAAAATCTTATAAAACTTTCTAGATTCATGCCTTGATGTCGAAAACCTTTTTCATCTTATAAAACCCGACAACAATCGAAACTCGTAGCTTTATTAACATGAAAACACTTACAATGTAATATACTAATTTAAGTTTCCTTTTAAAACTTAAATTACCTTTTTACAACTTTATTGATTTTTGCCGAACTATTGAGATCATTGGGAAAACACCGAAAACGTATTAATTGACTCATTTTGTCGACATTCTCCTTTGTCACTATTTTTCCTTGACTTCGTTTGTCATTTCTTTCTCGACTCAAGTTCTCGTCCGTACTTGTCTCGACTATGTTGATTCTCTATTCCTTTTTGGCGTGAGTATTCTTGAGTCTATACTATCTTACCACCACACGAAACGTTAAATCTAAACTTTTTACAAACTTTGATACGAGTAATCCACGAAAACTAAAACGATTTTCTTTTCAAAACTCTTTACTTTTCGAGACATATTCTGAGATAACTTTATATATATTAGGTTGTGCCGATCTGGCACCGTTGTGCCTGTACCCTCGATATCATTATGTTTTGATCTTGATGCCAGTTGTGACCACTGTGATATTTTGTGTTGCTGCACTTGTTTGAACTATTTTGTGATCTGACTGCTATTTACCAAGGTGAGTTCATGGCCCCTACTTTTACTTGTTTTACAACTGTTTTGGGGGAGAATACATGCTCGTTTTTAATTAAACTTTATGACTACTTATTTGGAAAATGCAAACTATTTACTCCTTATTTGACTGTTTGGCTGAAATACTTGAATGTTCACTAGACTGCATTATATGTACACATAACACACACATTGACCAGGGGTACTGGACGAACACATATAACAGGACCGGGTGTAACGGTCACATGATCGAGCGAAACGGTCACATGACCGGGTGTAACGGTCACATTACCGAGTGTAACGGATATACTACCAAGTGTAATGGTCATTACGAGTGTACCGCTTAACCAAACAATATATTACTTCTGTTTACCAAGAACAAATCTTATTTGGCAGTGGGTTGTAAACACACAGGTTACAAGTCTTGTATGGGCGGGACTTGTGACTGAGTGGATTTACAATTCCTTTGCCGGGAAATCGTTATTCAAATGCTTTACATTTTCCACTAAAACCTATGAACTCACCAACCTCGTGTTGACACTTTAGCATGTAATTTTCAGGTTTACGGCGATAATCTAGTTGTGAAGGCTTTTGGCATGGCATGGCATGGTCATAGAAGACTCTGATATATTTGGGACCACTTGAAATCTTTTATGGGCTTATATTTCCGCACTATTTTTGAAATGTTGTAAACAAATCACTTTTGAATATGAAATCTATTTTAAATGGTTGAGGTAAAACCATTCTTTATACTTTGTGTTGTGATACCAATTTAGTAGCACCCAAACATGTATGCTTCCGCTAAACCAGATTTTGGGGGTGTTACAGATTGGCATCAGAGCCTAGGTTATAGAGAACTGGGTATTTTTCAAACCTAGACTATAACCGCTTTTACAAAAACAAAACCCTATGACCGTCACATGCCTGCCTGCCAAGCTGATGCCTCATTTGTGATTTATTGCTAATATAATTGATGTGATGTGCACACTGTTATTGGATAAGTATATCCATCTATTTTCACTATCTGCTATAAGTATCTTCGACATACTTATACACACGCATCATACTCATCGTAGCATTACGCCTTTTCTCTACGCAATCTCATCAATCTCCCTCGAGTGTAGACACCCACCTTAATTATTTAAGCAACTTTTAAATGTAAAGGATATATTACTGGTGTAACTAAGCTGACTATTCCAAAATTTATTGAACCTCGGTGGAATATAGACTGATCACCTATATTCGACCAGGGACAGTGGGACATAGCCTGATCACCTATGTCCGACTCAGAGGTAAATTTTGCAATACTCAGAGTAGTTATACTAGGAGTTATGTCCAGATTGATTTTCTACTTGATTTCTGAAAGTTTTAAAATTTCTGTGTGTACATAATCATTGCTTAACATAAACATCCACATCTACACACAACACACTGGCATCACAACACCTTATGAACCGTAATACACTGGCACCGCTATACTTCTCCATTTATATGGAATTTCTGTTTGTCGCCGTCTGACCGTAATTTGCATCGGGTCGGTTAGATCCGATTGGCACCGTTTGAACCCGAGTTGCTTATTCGTAACTCCTCAAGATTTTAATAAGCCGGTTGAGCTTATTGGAGCGTTCGGATTTGATTCTAGTTACATCTGAATTTGAATTTGGCTACGTTTAGAACTGGTTTTGGCTATGTTTGAATTTCGACCTCATTCCGGATTTGGAATTGTTATCCATCTTTGTTTTGTTGTGGCTTCGTTACAGTCACCTCCACCTCAAACCCTACACTCAAATGATGTTGTACTTTCCGCGTTAAACACTAAGTAAACTAATGAGATAGCCAACCGATTGCTAGTAGCAATCAACATCCTCCTTCAGAGTCGTACTCTGAACTCGCTAAACTCCCCATTCGACAGAGATTCTGCGCCCGACGGAAAAACTTAAGACCCTAAGGAATAACCTGAACCGCGTTCCTTGGGACAATCACCTAATCCCCCTCTCGTCTCTCGGGGATATCAATTATTTTTGCTACCCTCTTATAAGACAATAAACCATGCCGCTAATACCATACAAACTGTTTTCGATTATTCTACAGACCATATTGCGGTCACCCTACAAATGTTTCACCGCTACTTTATGAAATCAAAATTTCGACCCTACCACTATTTTGTAAACTCTTACAAACCATTTCACAAATTATTTTATGACCCGATTTGTTGCCTTACTACTATATCACAAACTAAGCTGCGGTTTGCTATTATTTTGTAAATGATAAATTGTTTTCAATTACTCTAGAAACTATTTTCCAAATCTTTTTATAAATTCTTTTGCAATCACCAGGTGAACTATCCACCCACCTGGAAAGCATTTATATTACTACCTCTTGGTACCATTAAAATAAATTGAACACTTATGTTTATGAAAATCCGTAGTGATATCCTTCTAAAACACTCATTTTGATGCGTAAAATTTTTCTGCTCAAACTTTACCAAACTCATGTTAAGAAATGTCAGATGACAATCTTTGTGAAAACTATCTTATCCACACCATGGTTAAGAACCCGTTTTACAAAATTTTGAATCTTTTGAAACCGTGTCACCCTACGTATCTATTGATCTCTAACAAAGGAATGTGTATTAGCTGGAAAGTTATTTTGGTCAAATTTGCATAAAGACCTACTCAAATAAAGTTTTCGAACAAGATTTCTATCCAACTCTATGAGGAGGAAAAACACACCACTCCGAATCAAACCTTGAAAACGAGTCATCATGCTATCTTATCACTCTAAATCAGAACATGTATCTCACCAACTCACAAAAATGAGAAAACCAAAGGCAGACAACCTGGGTACCCTCCCACAAACAAGGAGAAACCTCTAAACAGCCTGGTGAGACTCAAATCTGTTGTGAGTACCAACATCTCCTTCCAGACACCAAATTATCAGATAACATAAACTGAAATCCGGGACGGATTTCGCGTAAGGAGGGTAGAATGTAACCACCCGTAATTTTTCAAACATTATTTTAATGATAAAAATTTACTTATTATTATTATGCAATTTATTTGAGCATTTCTGATGCTTACATGATTATTTCGGAAGGTTATTCCGCATACCATAGCATACAAAAACCCTCCCAACTATTTAATTTTCTCAAAAAAAAAAAAAAAAAAAAAAAAAAAAAAAAAAAAGTGAAGTTATCACTTCCTGACACTTACTGACAATTTATTTACAAAACCGAGAAGTTATCTCGCTTTTCTGAAAAACACGACATCACACGCGTACCGACACCATATTATTTATGGATTAAATACGATAATTATTTTCAGAGTCAATCGTATTTTTTTTTATAAGGACGTTCATGAAAAATTTAATTTTCACATTTTTGCTCGAAAGCACCAAACCGGGTTACCACGACTATATTTTAACTCAACGGGACACGTGGTACACGAGGGATTAATAAAATTTAACCTAACTCTTTACTTATTATATTTCAGCCGCCCACTTCACCTCTTTAGATACATCTTTCCATCTCTGCAATCCTTTTTCTCTTCCCCAAATGTGAATCACGGGATCAACTAAAGACCAGGATATATCACCCATCATCTCTTTCTTTTTATTTGTCTATCATCTCTTTTTCCCAAAAGATGATCACGAGTCTGCTTAGAAGACACCAATTGATGGCGACCTTTGCTCAAAACAGCCTCCCCAAGGATCGAGAGCAAAAAGGGGAGTCAAACTTTCCTCTTCTTCTTCTTTTTATCCTACCCCTTCGATGCACAGGAACACCACAACTTACATTGGTTATCAAAAATCATAAGGGATAGCTGTGGTGGTCTCCTGCTTGATCGGAGTGGGCTTGTTCTTCGTGATTCAACATCTCTTGGTCTCCTTGTTGGTCGAACTATACCACTGTAAGGTTATCCGAGTTCTTTTCTTTATTCACTGTACCGATTGTTAATTTGAATCTTGGTTAGTTTTCATCATTTGATCTTGAACTACCTATTTTCGTGGATATAAAAACCTATTTAAAACATTTTAATTAGTTTTCGTGTGGTGTGAGATGGATTAAAAGTGGTTCTTGTTTGTTAACCGAACCGAGTCGACTCACTGAGTCAACTCGGTATCGTCCCTGCTTTGTGTCATTAGCTTCCCGCCATGGTAACTAGTAATGGGATAACATGGTTTTGAATGATTAATTGATGTTCTTGTTGCTGTTATTATTGTCGACTTTATCCCATATGATCCTTTAAATTTCGGTTGAATCTGTACACGAGGAACCAATATGTTGGTTTTCTTATATTGAAGCCTATGGCTTACTTGGGTCTAATAAGCTCTTATAAGCTTATTCTGAGTTTTCTTGGATTCGGTCAAACCCACAAGGGTTGCTTGTTGTTTAATCTCGATAGCAAACGAGACAGATTTGAGAGATGTGTTAGTTTGTCTCGGGTCAAGTAAAACTCGACTAGGTTGTGGTGTTTACATTCCCGCGTATGAGTTTGTTGGGGCTCGGTTATTAACTGATCAGGGTGCGTTTGAATTAGCAACTCGTTGTCATTGTAAAGTAATGTTAGTAGACTAGCTATTATTGGAAATATGATCGTCATGAGTAGAACCTTACTAGCCGCGAATATGACGTTGAACAAGGTTGATACTTATACGACAAACTCATAATATTGCTCATATTAACCATGTAAAAACATGGCTTTATGTCTTATAAATTGCAGGATACCTTAAGGCTTAAAACACATGTTCATTTTGCATTTGATGCGTCTGTTTGAGTAGGATGCATTTGGGTTTAAGGTTGGGTTGAGCCCACTAAGTGTAATATAAAGAGATGAGTCCACTTTGTTAAGCTTTATTAACATGTAACGATAATTACGATATTTGAACATCTAACTAACGTGTAAGCAAGTAATGATATAAACACATGATCAAGTAATTGTATTCGAGAAAATGTAAAACAAAATAATAAATTAGAGAACACTGCATGTCTGATCTTTTGTATAAGAAATAACATCCCATCTTGTTATAACTCTATTTCTTTGGACACTAATTTATGAAAAATCTTATAAAACTTTCTAGATTCATGCCTTGATGTCGAAAACCTTTTTCATCTTATAAAACCCGACAACAATCGAAACTCGTAGCTTTATTAACATGAAAACACTTACAATGTAATATACTAATTTAAGTTTCCTTTTAAAACTTAAATTACCTTTTTACAACTTTATTGATTTTTGCCGAACTATTGAGATCATTGGGAAAACACCGAAAACGTATTAATTGACTCATTTTGTCGACATTCTCCTTTGTCACTATTTTTCCTTGACTTCGTTTGTCATTTCTTTCTCGACTCAAGTTCTCGTCCGTACTTGTCTCGACTATGTTGATTCTCTATTCCTTTTTGGCGTGAGTATTCTTGAGTCTATACTATCTTACCACCACACGAAACGTTAAATCTAAACTTTTTACAAACTTTGATACGAGTAATCCACGAAAACTAAAACGATTTTCTTTTCAAAACTCTTTACTTTTCGAGACATATTCTGAGATAACTTTATATATATTAGGTTGTGCCGATCTGGCACCGTTGTGCCTGTACCCTCGATATCATTATGTTTTGATCTTGATGCCAGTTGTGACCACTGTGATATTTTGTGTTGCTGCACTTGTTTGAACTATTTTGTGATCTGACTGCTATTTACCAAGGTGAGTTCATGGCCCCTACTTTTACTTGTTTTACAACTGTTTTGGGGGAGAATACATGCTCGTTTTTAATTAAACTTTATGACTACTTATTTGGAAAATGCAAACTATTTACTCCTTATTTGACTGTTTGGCTGAAATACTTGAATGTTCACTAGACTGCATTATATGTACACATAACACACACATTGACCAGGGGTACTGGACGAACACATATAACAGGACCGGGTGTAACGGTCACATGATCGAGCGAAACGGTCACATGACCGGGTGTAACGGTCACATTACCGAGTGTAACGGATATACTACCAAGTGTAATGGTCATTACGAGTGTACCGCTTAACCAAACAATATATTACTTCTGTTTACCAAGAACAAATCTTATTTGGCAGTGGGTTGTAAACACACAGGTTACAAGTCTTGTATGGGCGGGACTTGTGACTGAGTGGATTTACAATTCCTTTGCCGGGAAATCGTTATTCAAATGCTTTACATTTTCCACTAAAACCTACGAACTCACCAACCTCGTGTTGACACTTTAGCATGTAATTTTCAGGTTTACGGCGATAATCTAGTTGTGAAGGCTTTTGGCATGGCATGGTATGGTCATAGAAGACTCTGATATATTTGGGACCACTTGAAATCTTTTATGGGCTTATATTTCCGCACTATTTTTGAAATGTTGTAAACAAATCACTTTTGAATATGAAATCTATTTTAAATGGTTGAGGTAAAACCATTCTTTATACTTTGTGTTGTGATACCAATTTAGTAGCACCCAAACATGTATGCTTCCGCTAAACCAGATTTTGGGGGTGTTACACCACCAGAAATGTTGCTTAAGGTCCCGGTACATCTTGGTAGAACCAGGATGTATAGTAAAAGGGGAACTATGAGCCTCTGATAGAACAGCCTCCCTAAGCTCAGGATCGTTGGGAACACAGAGACGATCCTCAAACCACACTACACCGGAATCATCAACTCTAAACTCTGATTGCTTGCCGTCCTCAACATTTTGAACTATAGACCACAGTTCACCATCCTCTTTCTGAGCTTCCTTAATTCGCAAGATAAGATTGGACTCCACCGTAAGGCTAGCCCAATAACCACCATGACCTCGAATACAAAACTCCACATCAAGAAGCTCTAAATCATGCAAAATACGGGGCTCAAACTCCAAACTCGCAATCATACCGGATTTCCTACTCAGAGCATCAGCGACTACATTTGCTTTACCGGGATGATACTGGATGTTAGCATCATAATCTTTCAGAAGCTCCAACCAACGCCTCTGTCTCATATTCAACTCTTTCTGGGTGAAGATGTATTTAAGACTCTTATGATCGGTAAAAATATCACAAGACTCTCCATACAAATAGTGGCGCCAAATCTTTAGCGCGAAGACCACAGCCGCTAACTCAAGATCATGCGTCGGATAGTTCACTTCGTAAGGCTTCAGCTGCCTCGAAGCATAGGCGATAACCTTCCCATGCTGCATCAAAACGCATCCTAAACCCTTCTTCGATGCATCGCTATAAATCTGAAAACCGCCGGAACCCGATGGAAGAGTCAAGATAGGTGCCGACACTAAACGTTTCTTCAACTCCTCAAAACTACTATCTCGCTCATCCGTCCAAATAAACTTTTCCCCTTTCCTCATCAACTGTGTTAAAGGCAATGCAAGACGCGAAAAGCCCTCAACAAATCTCCGATAATACCCAGCGAGCCCCAGAAAACTTCTCACTTCCGTCACATTTGTAGGTCTTGGCCATTTTGTGATAGCCTCAACCTTTGCCGGATCCATAGTGATGCCGTCTGCAGAAACAATGTGACCCAAGAAAGCCACTCGATCCAACCAAAATTCGCACTTCGAAAACTTTGCATACAATCGCTGCTGTCGAAGAATCTCCAGAACCATACTAAGATGTTGCTCGTGCTCCGCCTCGGTTTTTGAGTACACAAGGATATCATCTATGAAGACAATGACGAACTTATCGAGAAATTCATGGAATACCCGGTTCATGAGGTCCATAAATACAGCCGGAGCATTGGTCAACCCGAAAGGCATAACCAAAAATTCATAATGACCATACCTAGTCCGAAAAAGCCGTTTTGGGAACATCCTGCTCCCTCACCCTAAGCTGGTGATAGCCCGACCTTAGATCGATTTTAGAGAAATGCCTCGCCCCTTGCAACTGGTCAAACAGATCATCAATGCGAGGAAGAGGATAGCGGTTACGAATAGTAATGCGGTTAAGCTCCCGATAATCGATACAAAGACGCATGCTCCCGTCTTTCTTCTTAACAAACAACACGGGAGCACCCCAAGGAGATACGCTCGGACGAATAAAACCGTTTTCCAACAGTTCTTGCAATTGCTCTTTTAATTCCTTTAATTCAATCGGTGCCATGCGGTAAGGAGCTTTAGATATGGGTTCAGCACCCGGAATCAGATCAATGCTAAATTCGACTTCCCTGACAGGAGGAATGCCAGGAAGTTCATCCGGAAATACATCGGCGAAATCGCGCACAATACGAATACTATCAATGCTCGGAACATCAACAGAAGTATCTTTAATAGAAGCAAGAAAACCAAGACAGCCATGCGAAATCAATGTCCGGGCTTTCATAGCCGAAATAATCTTTACAGATTTCAGAGGTTGGGAACCAGAATAAACAAAATCAGGATAATGAAGATTTCCAAAGATCACCGTACGAGCATAACAATCAATGGTCGCCTTATGGGCAGCTAACCAGTCCATGCCCAGAATGATATCAAAATCAACCATATCAATGGGAAGAAGGTTCGCAGGACGAATACGATCATCGAAACGGAGAGGGCAATTAACATACTCGACATCAATAATCACATGAGTTTTCATCGGGGTAGCAATAGATATTCGGTTCATTAATTGAGTTGGGTTTACGTTTATTTTATTTGCAAGTGATGTGGATATTATGGAATGTGTAGCACCGGTGTCAAATAAAACGAAAACAGTACGATCTCCAATATACAGAAAACCCGTAATAGTACCTGAGGTGCTAGCTGCCTGGTCACGTGTCAAAGAATACACCCGGCCTGAATTAGGAGCGGTCCTAGTATCGACTTTAGGTTCACCAACATTCTTCTTAGGACAGTCCCTGACTTTGTGCGATGTAGATCCACAAGAGAAGCAACCACCAGAAGCTTTGTAACAAGGACCCGGATGTGGTTTCCCACATGTAGTACATAAAGGAGGAGGAGGTAGAGCCTCCACAGCCTTCTTCTGACCTGACGATCCCGACTGCTGATACTGCTGAGAATTCCTACGCCTGCTATTATCACCCTGACCCTGACGGTCACCACCATACCGACCATAATCCTGTCGGCCCTGGTTCCTAGAATCCTGTCGCCTATAATCACCACCTCGGTCCTGGCGACCCTGCTGATCATGCCCATGGTCCTGACGACCCCGAAAATCCTGTCTCTGGTCCTGACGACCATGACCCCGAGAATCCTGCCTTTGGTCCTGCCGACCCCGAAAATCTACCCGGTTACCATCCCTATCACGCTTATTAGACACCCTGTCCGCATGTAACTACTCGATGTTACGCGCGGCATCCTGAACACTAGCCACATCATCAAATGGAGTGTTAACGATCCGGTCTAACACCCATCTCTTAAGAGCCCACTTGAAGTGACGAGCCTGTCGAACAGAATCCCCAGTAACCTCTGGCCCCACGAAACTAGCCAGACGTAAGAAACGCTGCATGAAATCTCCAGAAGACTCATGATCACCCTGACGAATAGACCCGTATTCCCTCTCATACCTCAGCTGCTCTGCCATAGGAATGTACTGCTTATAAAACGCCTCAATAAAATCTGCCCACGAACAAGTCTCAGCAAAATCATCCCCTTTGGCCTGAACAAGAGCAGTCCACCAATTCTGAGCATCACCCTCTAGTTTGAATGTGGCCAAACGAGTTTTAAACTCGTCAGCACATCCTAGAACACGAAACAACTTCTCGATATGCGTGATCCAGTCCTCCGCTTCATGGGGAGTAGCAGCGGACCTGAAAGAGAGAGGCTTTAGCTTATTAAACCTCTCGATCCACACGTGGATACCAGCTGGAGGAGCAGCGGGTGGAGCAGTGGGTTGAGCATCGCCACCACCACCACCTCCAGAAGAACTAGCCCCATTCTTGATGTTAGTGGTGACCTCAGCCACTACTTTAGGCATACCAGCAGCCACAGCAGCGGCTATCATCTCTTCAAAATTGGGGCCATCATCCCCATTAGTGTACTGAGTAAACCGAGTGTTCACCATCTGAATGATCATGAAAAGAATTAGCAAAACATAAGGGAAAATAAGCACGAAATGGAAGACGAAATAGAAACCTATGCCTACCCAAAGCCTCACCAGTCAAAACTTAAAACTTAAGGGTCAAATCCTATGGTCCACATGTTTCACAGGCCAAAGCTTATGTACGACAGGTCGCAACCTGGCTTTGATACCATAATTGTAACACCCCAACCCGGCAAGGATAGAAGCATCACATTATGGTGACAAATCAAAGCATACATACATATTCACAGCGGAAGCCAATAAACATAATCATTAAATAAACCAAGTCAACACGACTGGAACCAATACATAAGTCTCAAATGAAAGGAAGAAATAATCCCAAGGAAATACATAACGAAATAGATCTAATAACAAAATGCTGAAACAAAATGGTAAGACTAGGGTAGGACATCATCTAAGGCAAAAGCTCCACTAACTCTCATCCCAAGCATAGATCCATCTCCCAGCTAGATACCTGCCGCACACGGAAAAGAAAAACGTGCGGCTGAGCTTACAAAGCTCAGTGAACAGATACATAATACAACAAAGATAATGAAGCAGAAATATAATGAAGCACTGGGAAATATCATAAGGTATAAATCAGAACAAAATAGGTAAAAGAGAAGAATAGGATAGTCATCTACCACGAGCCCAGAAACATATCATATCATACTCATAATCATACACGTACAGAGGGGATACCTCTTAGGCAACCAGATAATATGAGGGGTGACCTCATGTATCATATGGAGTGATCAGCTCCTAGATAATTGTGAAAGGCGTGTATTGCACACAGCACCAGTCACCAGACAAATCATATCATAGCATATACAGTTAAATCCACTAAACAGAACAGATCTAGGATTGCAATCCATACGCCCCCCAGAAACATATATAATCATAATCAAAGAAATGCACATATCATAATCAGAATGGGGACGGTGTGAGGAATCACTCACCCACACATGAGTCATGCCAGTGGTGCATCACAGACACGGCCAGGTTACCTTCCTGGCTAGGTAACAGAAAGGTGGCTCGGGTATCAAACTAAGAGTCATATCATATCATATCAGATGTGTCATATCACAAGGTTCATCATAATAGGTTCGTAACAGAGGGTTCATATCAAAGGTTCAGAACTAGTGTCAAAGGTCCAAATCAAAGGTTCAACAGATCAAGGTTCACAAGCAAGGATCATAAACAAATGGGGATCATAGCAATGGCTTGGGGAAAACTTAACAGAATCATAAGTCAACATCACTGTATAGTGTATAGGAACCCTTACAGAAAACAAGGGCAGAGTATCCGTACCTTATGACGAAAGCAAAAATAGAAACAAGCACAGAAATGAGGGAAAGCTCAAGGTCTCTCCTTCTTCACACCTAAAGGAGTAGAATGGGAATTACAAATCATTCTTAATTAACCATCTCTCCATTTTAAGTAACTTTCACTTTTTAATAAGTTTCCACTTTTAGAAAGTTTCCATAATTAGAAGGTTTCCACTTTTAGAATATTTAGTACATAGCTTAATTAGATCAATATTTGCTGGAAATAAAGTATCTTTATCATATTTACACCTTTGGTCCTCAGGTTTTCCCAATTTACATTCTACACCCCTGTATTTCCAAATTTACATTTTAAACCTTCAAACATGCATAATTACACATTAAACCCTTGGTTTATCAAATTTACACAATGAGTACTTATTTTAGTGAGTTATACGATTAGACCTTCAATTATTCAATATTTACACCATAGGTCCCTCCATTTAGTAAAGTTACATATTAAGTCCTTAAAGTTTACATTTTCAATCATTAATTAATAATAATTACACTTTAGTCCAATAATTATCCAAATTTTCATATTAGCCCCTGAATATCATTCATAACACAAATTGACCTCTACTTTTCAGAAATTACATGTTTAGTCCCAATATTTATTTAATTTCCAAATCGAATTAACAATTACAACTTAATTCATTATCTCACGAATTTTACATATAGGCCCTCCGTTTAATAATTTTTACAGGTCACACATGATATATAGAACATGACAAAAATAGCCCATGAGTTTTAATATTGACAAAACACCCCCTTTTATATTTAATTACAAATCGTTAACTACCATTTTTAACCAAATAAAACCCTAATCGATTCCCAATAATTATGCAATCATTTACACATCATTAAAGTTCATTCATGATCAGACCCTATTAGTTTTGAGCCCTAGATAAATCGCTAGGTATTTTTGTTCTTATTTTCCTTTTTGCCGATTATAACATAGTTTCACCAAAAATAGTTTTAGGCCTCAACAATTCAAATGAGCATTTTTCTAGTGTTGTATTATGATCATAGAGGCCACGAAAAATAATGGTCTGGTCAAGAAAATTCGAATGCATGTTATTTAGATTTTAGTTCGATTTAGGGTTTATAAACACAAGAATTACCATACGAATTATATACGATGCATGGGTCATTTTTATTATTTTTCTTAGGATATATACGATCATTAGAGGCTGGGAAAAATACCAGAAGATTTTTAGAACGAGTGAATAAGGCCACACGATTTTGTTGCTTCTCGGATAGGCTATCGACCAAAAGAATTTCCCACAGCTTCGAATGGAACCAATTCACCTTGTACATAATTTTCGCATATCACACATGATATAAGAACTCCAGGAAAAATGAGAAACGAATTTTACAAAGCTTGGTTGAATTTTAACGAATTATACCTTAAAAATGATATAGCGACAAGAATAAATCCCCAACGAACGAACCAAGCCACAAACGAACTCAACCTGATTTTTCTAGGACTCCTTAGATGATGTTCAAGATCAGAAAATTGCTTTGGTAATTTTAGTGGATCGGATGGAGGCTAGAGAATTTCTCTTTGTGTTTTTCTTTCAATCGGTAATTAGGGTTTGAGAGAAAAGGATGTGGATTGACTTTAAACATGGAATACCGAGTCCTAGGGGTGGGCTTGGACCAGAATTTTCGGATTATAGGTTGGCCAAATTGATTTGATTGATTATTTCCTCATTTACATAATTTAATACATTTTAAAATCACAATATAATTAACTATAAATCATTCGGCAATGCTAGGGGCATTTTGGTAATTTTACTACTTGTATAAATGTTAAATGAAGTTGTTAAAATTATTTGGGAGCATCACTTGTGCATTGTCAGAAGTTTGGAATTTATTGTATACTTTACAAGCTTTTAAATTAATTTTTAAACTTATAGGGGCATTATGGTCATTTTACATGCTTTCGGATTATCATTATCACATTAGCAGTAGAAACTAACTCTAGCAGTAGAACTTTAGGTCTAGTAGTAGTATATACATAGTGTATTTACTTCACATTCTCCGCAACTCCAGCAGTAGTATGAAGTACACTAACAGTAGTATCATTATCATCAGCAGTAGTATGACACTTAGTGAATTTTCTATTTAGCACCATAAGCAGTTGTATCTATTCTAAGAAGCAGCATCTCAAAACCTGACATCTATATACTGCTCATGAGAGCTCTTGAAGATTTGTAACTTGAAGATCCTTGATGATAATGCATCGTTTAAAGGGGAATTCAACATCTTGCATGTTGGTTTTGTCATTATCAACTTTTTGACCTGCAAATGTAAGTACAAAACCAAGAAAACAAAATGAAAAGCACTTGCTTCATAACAATATAAACATATGACTAACAGTCTTAACAAACAGTCCAATGTTTGTACTAGCAGTACAAACTATACTTAACAGTACGAATTGACAAAGCTAGCAGTACAAATCCAATTCAAAGTACAAAAATACACAGTTTGAAAATTTTAAAGATTAAGCATTCCAATACTTGCTACCAAGTATTGAAACCTTCCAACATCAAAAGCTTTAGTGAGGAGATCTGCAAAGTTTTGAAGAGTATCAATTTTAACAACTTGAACTAACTTTTTCTCATTGCAGTCCCTTATAAAATGATGCCTAATTTCTATGTGTTTTGTTTTAGAATGTTGCACTGGATTTTTAATAAACCGTATTGTACTGCTAATATCAATGTATATCATGGTGTTCATAAAATTATAACCATAGTCAAGCAATTGATTTTGAATCCAAAGCACTTAACGATAGAAACTTGCAGCAGCTACATACTTAGCTTCAGCAGTAGAAGTTGCCATAATTGTCTGCTTCTTACACTACCATGATATTAGTCTGCAACCAAGGAATTGACATCCACCAGTTGTTGATTTCCTGTCCAAGCTTGCACCAGCATAGTCATTATCTGAATATGCCATCAAGTCAAACGGTGATTCCCTAGGATACCACAGACCCATCCTAGGTTGACCCTTAAGGTATCTAAAGATCCTCGTGAGAGCAGTTAAATGAGAAGCCTTGGGAGTCACTTGAAACCTTGCACAGGCACATACAGCAAACATGATATCTGGTCTTGATGAATTTAGATACCTTAATGACCCTATCATAGATCTGTAGGTGTGTACACCAACACATTCTCCATCAGCATCTTTAAGTAAAGGTTTCTCTGGATCAACTGGTGTGCTTGCCACTTTAGCATCAGTAAACTGGAATTTCCTTAGTATCTCTGTCACATATTTATCTTGACTGATAAATATGCCTTCAGTTGATTGCTTTACTTGTAACCCCAAAAAGAAGGTAAGTTCCCCCATGAAACTCATCTGAAACTTATCATGCATAAGTTTCTCAAATTCTACACACATCTCTTTCCTTGTGGATCCAAATATGATATCATCCACATAAACCTGTACCAGCAAGATATCCTTCTTGTTCTTCTTTATGAATAGAGTCTAATCTATCTTGCCCCTTTGGAATCCATTCTCTAAAAAATAAGAAGCCAAAGTCTCATACCATGCCCTTAGAGCTTGATGTAGACCATAAAGAGCTTTCACAACCTTGCACACCTTGTTAGGATGTTTTGGATTAACAAAGCCTAGAGGTTGAGAGACATACACCTCCTCTTCAATAGTACCATAAAGGAAGGCACTCTTAACGTCCATCTGTTAAAAAGTGAAGCCCATGAAAGAGGCATAGCCCAAGAATAGTCTGATTGCTTCAATCCTTGCTACTGGTGCAAAAAGTTCTTCATAGTCTATTCCATCTTCTTGTGTATACCCCTGGGCTACAAGCCTAGCCTTGTTTCTGATCATAATACCCCTTTCATCCCTTTTGTTTCTGAAAACCCATTTGGTGCCAATTACCCTTATGCCCTTAGGTAAATCCACTAGTACTGAAACCTTCTGAATCTTGAATTGGAGAAGCTCTTCTTGCAGTGCTTCTACCCAGCTTGAATCTTCTAAGCCTTTGAGAACATTGTTGGGTTCAGATTGTGAGAGGAAACGCACAAATAAGCATGTGTTGGCATCTTCATGCTGCTTTTCTTCATGAATAGTACAAAGAAACCCTTGTTGGTCTGAATTCATAGTTTGTCTTCTTATCTTCACACCAGAATGTATGTCCCCAATCAGATTATCTAGGGAGTAATCTCTGTGTATCCTTGTGTGTGGTGTAGAGAGAACTGCATAGGTAGGTGGTAGATTGTTGACATCCACCTCATCTTCTGAGAAATCAGCAGTATTAGTATCTGATGGGCCAACAATATAAACATTTCACCAGTAGTACCAACTTGGGGCACAACAGTACAATCTCTATTAGTACTGTTATCTTGATTCTCTTGATCTTCAGCTCCATCTACATTGTTTTAATCTTCAGTACCTTCCTTGGCTTCATCAGTAGAAGGTTCACCATTCTTTGAAGATGAATCCACACTGTTCCATATTGGCATCAGCAAATGATCTTGATCTTTCTCCATTCCCAAGCCTGCTTCATTTGTTGCAACATCAGCTTCTGAACCTGCAAATTGGTTAGAAACGGTTCCTGCAACAACTGGCACATAATTCATTGATTGGGTTAGAGTATCAAGGTCAAATAGCCATTTTGGACCTTCACCTGCAACATTAAATTTATTTTCTAGAAACTGTACATGCAGTTTCTCCTCAACTTTCCTTGTTCTTGTGTTGTATACTCTAAAGGCTTTGCTATTTAGATAGTAAACAACCAAGAATCCTTCTGATGCGTGGTTTTGCGACCTTACAACAGGTTTTACCTCTCGAGGGATCTCGAGAAGCTTGCAATCCCCACCAGGCAGTGTACCTGACCGATGTAGTATAGTGAAGTGGCAAGTACCGGGAGATTGATCGTTCTCTAGGGGAATAGTATCGTTAGGATTGAAAAACTATTCTAGTAGGTCTAAGGGTGAGGGAAGATTCTTTTTGTATTTTTATATTTTTATGAAAGCAAATAAAATCTCGGGTTTGAAGGAGTGGGCGGAATTAGTTGCTAGTCAACTAACCTAAATAACTACAGATGCAAATAAAATAAAATGAATGAAAATAAAAAGGTTGTGGAACTTATATGGGGAGAAATGTGTTTACTTAGATTTCCTTACTCCCTAATTATCTTTTACCGGTTTATTAGTGTGTATTAATTGCGTGGATGACGGGTGTATTCCTTAATACCAATCGTGGGGTGGCGTACGTACTTCCCCAACTCTATAAGCTCCTACTTCACTCCTATGTCGAGCCGGCTAAGAAGCTCCTAACATGGGATCACTAGAATTCGCTCATGCATTAAATACAACCATAATAACCTTAGTACGCATTGGTTCATGTTTCTTAAGACGTTCAAGCAAGTTACCGTATAGGAGGTTAGCCAGTTTTCTTAAGCCTAACATCGATAAACAATCATCCAATACAATTAATAACACACCAACAACCAATAATCAATAGTTAGGTTTCATTAGATCTAAGCAAACACAAGATAAATCTAGCCTATCATGTTAAATAAAAGACAAGAACAAGATATAATCAAACAACACATAGACATATTGAATGATTAATTGATTACTTATCTTCAATTGAACATGGGAGATCCAAGGGTATAAAACCCTTAAAAATGGTAGAAAAATCGTCTAGGGTTTCTCCTCACAAAGTTGCACACTAATGACTAAAAATTATGAAAGTATATATAGGAAAACAGATCTGACGGCGTCACCCTTTGGGTCGTGACGCCGTCACCTCGCCGCGGTTAGGGTTTCTTGATGGCCTTCTTGACGTCGTCCCCCTTTAATCTTCCAAAATCCTCTCTGGCTTATCAAGGCTTGACGACCTTCTTGACGCCGTCCCCCTTTAATCTTCCAAAATCCTCTCTGGCTTATCAAGGGTTGACGGCGTCACATTGGGTCTTGACGCCGTCACAGGTACTTTCCAGCAGATTTTTGAGACTTTTTCGTTTTCTTCACTTTTATGCTCCAAAAACGTCCAAAATGCTTCCTTTTCTAGATTTCTTCTCCAAAGTACCTAAAATGACAAAAGGAACGATTTAGGGCAATATTTGATCAAATAAATACGATTTAGGGCTTAAATGACCCCCTAAAAGCGGTACACTTTTCGTTTCATCAAATACCCTTACACTTGAGATTTGCTTGTCCTCAAGCAAATGCGCTTTTATTCTAATCAAAATACAATGTTAGGGGTCATTTAACGCTAATATAAAAGTAATTACAACAAATAGTCGTTCCACTTTAATCATAATAAGCACGGAGATTACACACTAGCACCTCACAAGTAGTGTTTAGATACTCACATCTCTCAGGTGTCATAAAAGTATATCACATAAATGAAAATGGATAATATCTCTCACTACCTGTCATAGCAAATAGATTACCATAGGCTTGGGAAAGGATCAAAAACCTCCTCCACTAGGCGTAAGCACCAAAGATAAACTATCAAAGAGGGCTTTTAAACGGGTTATAACGTTAGGTGTAGGGATATGATAAACACGGTTTTGTTGGATAAAGGATATTTTACTGGTGGCGAGTTAAAGATCTTGATTAATTACATGTACAATATGGCGTTGCTAAGCCAAGACTAGACTCGACTTAAGCTAATGAAAGAAATAACAAAAAGATAAAATAAACATAAAATGAAACGGGATGGTAGTCCGTATGTTTTTTTCTACTTTTTTTTTTCCATACACTCTTGCCCTACCATCCAAAATAATACATCGTAGGGGCGTTGCATTCCCCTTACACTTGAACTTTTACATACTTTACAATTAACTATTCTAATGACTCGAATTAAGATAATCGAAACACTTGGAGTACTTTTAAAATATTTAGCACATATGGGGGTAATAATGTTGTTCTTCCCCATTACTCCATTACACTAGTACTTTACCCATGAGTCCCAATCGTCCCAAAACAATATGTACAAGGATATGACTCGACTTAGCAACCATGTAATCAATTAGATAATTAACTTGGGGTTTAAAAAAATGTTGTCACAATAATGCACTAAAGATGAGTGCATACAAGGTAGGCTAAGGCGATTTGGGTGTACATTTAAGTGGGGTGTAAACAAATTCTTACTTTAAGTAAAATGCTTAAAGTTAGAAACGAAAAGACAGGCTCTGAGGGGTGTACTAGGGGTATCGTGTACTAAAAATGAGTACAACGCAATGGGTTTGGGAGAATTACTTGAGCAATGTAGCCAATGTAATTTTAACAAGAACATAGGTGTAAAAAAATGGGTTAATCCTAATGCCTCTTATCATGTACTAAATCTAACTACATGAATGTAGTCTCACTTGTGGCCTCGGAATGGTCCTAACGCAAGTTCTAGAATCTAAGTGCTACCGGTACACACATCATAGCATAAATGCTTTTCCTACCAATTCGAGGGGCGAACCTCACATATTTGGGGGTGGAAATTTTTTTTAGTGGTACGGTTTTGTGCTAGTCATATAACTCCTATCCGTGAGACGCTCATTAAGACAAAGTTTCACTCCTATATGTTGTAAAAAATTTTAAATTTGGCACTAAAATTGCCTTAACAGGTATTTCTCTCAGTTTTATTACACGTCTACCATCAAGCAAACAAAAATCAAGTGCAATTGTATTCTCTAAAGTATCGTACTTTTACCCCCCTTTACACTTAAGATGAACATTGTCCCCAATGTTCAAATAACAAGATGTAAAAGTAAATAAGGTAAAAGAATGAAATCAAATACTCCCCTGATTCGCTCGGTGGATAAAGGGGTAACATGGTTAGATCTTCTTCCAAGGTAATGTTGAAACTTCAAGACTAAAGCATCACCAAAAGCTTGATTCCACAAACATTTCCTTGTCTAAAATAACCTGTTAAACCTGAGAAAACAAACACGAAAACCTGCATAACATCGGCGGGATAAATCTGTATAAGGATATAATGCTCGTGGAATGATTATTTTGCAGATTCCTGGAGTTTATAAGTTAGAGATTTAATAAAAACTTTTTATGATTCCGGTAGAAAAACAAAACTTTCAAAAATTTCAGAAAATTAAAATCTGACGCCGTCAGGTTGTAAGGCCTGACGCCGTCAGAAATGATCTGACAGAATTCTCATGTTAAGTTTCCGGAAAATTTCTGGAAAAACCTATACCTTACTTCCTGGAATTCCTGCAAAATATCATTATGACTCGATACAAGCATTTGACTCAAACAATTACTAATATGCATGTTAATTTAATATTGTTATGATTCATGTTCATTTGTTCTAATAAACCGATTTGGATTTCCCTTACACTTATCTTTTGCAAAATACCTTTATATGTAGTTAAGACGAAGTTAAAAACAAGATAAAGCATTTTCAAAATTTAGTTTCGAACATGAATCAATAATAATAAAAATTAAACATACATATGGAAGCAAATAAAATCAAACAAACACATAAATAAACACACAAAGCAAATAAAGCTTGGGTTGCCTCCCAAGAAGCGCTTTTATTTATTAACGAGTCTTGTAGCTAGACTCAAAGTCCTTTTAACCTATGTAAGTGAGATCGTCATCGAGGACATCTTTAGGGTTAACCTTGGATTGAAGTTTTCTATTGGTCCGCATAGTACGATATATCTTTTCAAACCTCTCTCCATCCGGGTCATACAATGTCATCTTAATATGCCATGACCCATCTCCATCTTTGGGTGGTTTGTCCCAATCCCACTTATGATCATCATCCTCACAAGTCCACTTATTCATCCCTAGGTTAATTGGCAAAACTCCTAGGAAATCAATCATCTTCCTAAAAACTAGAGGGTCTTCAAATGGATCCAATTCGGTGTCCCTAGCCAAGAGTTGTTCTACCGCATGTGTTCGGTTCACAAAGTCCTCTTCTAGGTAAAATGGGCGTTGGGGTCCTATGAAGTCTCTATCGATCCAAGGTCCATATCTAGATGGTCTCCTATTTAATTCTAACCAATGGGGTGTTGGTTCCTCACTAGTATCATAGGCATGTTTCTTCACATCATAGACTGACCAAGTATCACCTTCTCCTACCGCTATCTTAGATTCCTTACAATCAATCATAGCACTAGCGGTCGCCAAAAATCCTCTACCTATCAACAAGGGGCATGTAGGGTCGCTAACCATATCAAGGACGTGGAAATCGGTTAAAATGGTGAGTTTTCCTATGTGTACTAACACGTCTTTGACGACTCCAACTGGGTAAGCAACACTCCCATCCGCTAAGCCTATTATCACCTCGGTTTCTTCAAGTTTTCCTAGTTTTAGAGAGGTGTAGAAAGGTAACGGAAGTAGGTTAAGGCTTGATCCAAGATCGGCTAATGTGTCATAAGCCTCCGAATTACCGATCTTGCAAGGTAGAACAAATAAGCCCGGATCATCTAATTTCTTAGGTAGCTTGTTTTGAACAAAGGCGGTCCCTTTTTCGCCTAACTTGAGCTTCTTCTCATCCAACACATCAATAACCGAACTTTCAAGGTGGAGCTCCTTGAATTCTTCGTCAAGGTTTTGAGTGGGAGGTGTTTCAACTATGTTGTTGACCAAATTAGTGTTGGATATCTTAACTTGTTGGTCCTTTTGGATGACTTGGGTTTGTTTGAAACACGAGCTCATGGAATTGACCGAATAATATTGTGGACAAGAACTAGGAGACGAAACCGATGAAATGGCGTTGACATTTAGTTTCGGTTTCTTGACTGTGTTGCTAGGGAGTGCTCCCATTTCTCGATCATTGAGGGCTTTCAACAAAGTGTCAATCTTATTGATCATCTCGCCTTGTTTTTGTTTGAAATCGGCTTCAAACTTTGCTAAACGAGCTTCTTGAGATGTCACGAAGTTGGACATTAACCCTTCAAAGTTATTGGTACTACCATAGTTGGAAGGATTGTTGTTGAAAGTACGGTTCGAGGATGAACCGCTTGATTGGAAACGATTAGGTGGGTTGGAAGAATTGGTTTGTTGTGCGTTTTGGTTTTATTTCCACCTAAGGTTTGGGTGATTTTTCAATGAGGGGTTGTATGAATCACCGTAGGGGTTTGGCTCGGGTTTGAAAGTGTACCACTTGTCTCCCGCTCCGTCGGTACGCGAGGATGCGTAGTCCGCAAAAGCTTGTTCGGGGAGTTCCACGCAATCACGAGTGTCGTGGGGACCACTACATAATTCACATGAAGAAGTGATTTTGTTCACTTGGCTTGAAGGTTTAGGAGCCTCGTAGGATTTCATAAGAAACTTGACTTGGTCTTCAAGTTCTATGATCCTACGGTCGGAAGTGCTTGAGTTGTTCGAAGGCAAAGATATTGCCTTGACCGTTTTATTTAAATCACGGGGATCACTCCAACTTTCGTTGTCATAAAGAGCAAGATCTTCCAGGAGAGCCCATGATTGTTCCGCACTTAGATCAAGTAGCTTACCACCGGCCGATTGGTCAATGGTTTGCCTCGTGGAGAGATTGATGTGGTCATAGAAGATTTGGACTTGGAGCCAAAGTTCTATGCCATGGTGAGGGACTTTTTGGAGTAGGTCCTTGAATCGAGTCCATGCCTCGTAGAGGGTTTCGCCTTGACGTTGTTGGAACATCAAGATATCATTCCTTAGCTTGGTAGTTCTTCCTGGTGGGAAAAACTGAGCAAGGAAACGAGTGGTGAGATCATCCCAAGAGGTGATGGATCCTGCTGGTAGACGCTCTAGCCATTGACTAGCTTGGTCCCGCAGAGAGAATTGAAAGAGACGCAGTCGGGTCGTCTCTCGAGTGGCAACATCAAGGTCTATGGAATCAACGATTTTGAGAAAGTCCTTGAGATGTTGATTAGGATCTTCGGAACGAAGTCCGTGGAATGCGCATCCGCTTTGCACCAACCGGATGGTGTCGGATCGCAAGGGAGTGACATTGGCTCCTTGAGTGAGCTCAATGGTGTTTCGATAGCCATGGTGGCTAGGAAGAGAGTAGTCTCCTAAGGTACGGGCTCTAGGAGGTGGGTGTTGTTGTGGTGGTGGGTTGTTGGGAACGAGGATATTACTACCTTCCATGATGTCGGATGGTAATGGTTACGAACAAAGAAACGAAGAAAAAAGATAGACTAAAGAAAACCTAGAAAAATAAAATAAAAATCTCACTAGAAAGGAATCTAGTGAGTAGACCTAATAAAATAAAAATTCAACCTAAACAATAACTATTCCCCGGCAGCGGCGCCAAAAACTTGATGCGTGGTTTTGCGACCTTACAACAGGTTTTACCTCTCGAGGGATCTCGAGAAGCTTGCAATCCCCACCAGGCAGTGTACCTGACCGATGTAGTATAGTGAAGTGGCAAGTACCGGGGGATTGATCGTTCTCTAGGGGAATAGTGTCGTTAGGATTGAAAAACTATTCTAGTAGGTCTAAGGGTGAGGGAAGATTCTTTTTGTATTTTTATATTTTTATGAAAGCAAGTAAAATCTCGGGTTTGAAGGAGTGGGCGGAATTAGTTGCTAGTCAACTAACCCAAATAACTACAAATGCAAATAAAATAAAATGACTGAAAATAAAAAGGTTGTGGAACTTATATGTGGAGAAATGTGTTTACTTAGATTTCCTTACTCCCTAACTATCTTTTACCGGTTTATTAGTGTGTATTAATTGCGTGGATGACGGGTGTATTCCTTAATACCAATCGTGGGGTGGCGTACGTACTTCCCCAACTCTATAAGCTCCTACTTCACTCCTATTTCGAGCCGGCTAAGAAGCTCCTAACATGGGATCACTAGAATTAGCTCATGCATTAAATACAACCATAATAACCTTAGTACGGATTGATTCATGTTTCTTAAGACGTTCAAGCAAGTTTCCGTATAAGAGGTTAGCCAGTTTTCTTCAGCCTAACATCGATAAACAATCATCCAATACAATTAATAACACACCAACAACCAATAATCAATAGTTAGGTTTCATTAGATCTAAGCAAACACAAGATAAATCTAGCCTAGCATGTTAAATAAACGACAAGAACAAGATATAATCAAACAACACATAGACATATTGAATGATTAATTGATTACTTATCTTCAATTGAACATGGGAGATCCAAGGGTATAAAACCCTTAAAAATGGCAGAAAAATCGTCTAGGGTTTCTCCTCACAAAGTTGCACACTAATGACTAAAAATTATGAAAGTATATATAGGAAAACAGATCTGACGGCGTCACCCTTTGGGTCGTGACGCCGTCACCTCGCCGCGGTTAGGGTTTCTTGATGGCCTTCTTGACGCCGTCCCCCTTTAATCTTCCAAAATCCTCTCTGGCTTATCAAGGCTTGACGACCTTCTTGACGCCGTCCCCCTTTAATCTTCCAAAATCCTCTCTAGCTTATCATGGGTTGACGGTGTCACATTGGGTCTTGACGCCGTCACAGGTACTTTCCAGCAGATTTTTGAGACATTGTCGTTTTCTTCACTTTTATGCTCCAAAAACGTCCAAAATGCTTCCTTTTCCAGATTTCTTCTCCAAAGTATCTAAAATGACAAAAGGAATGATTTAGGGCAATATTTGATCAAATAAATACGATTTAGGGCTTAAATGACACCCTAAAAGCGATACACTTTTCGCTTCATCACCTACATTAGATTTGCCATCAAATTTGCCTAGATGGGCTAAGGTATTTGGAATAGATACATGACAACCAAAAGGTCTTAGAAATCCTAATGCAGGAGTTCTTCCTCTAAAAAGCTCGTATGGTGTCTTGTTGTGAGGTTTAACTACCAAAACATTGTTCTGCACATGACAAGCAGTATTAACTGCTTCAGCCCAAAAAGTGATGGGCAACTTAGAGTCAGCTAACATGGTTCTAGCAGCTTCTATTAATGTCCTATTCCTCCTTTCAGCAACCCCATTCTGCTGAGGAGTTCTAGCTACACTAAACTCTCTTTTAATACCTTTTTCCTTACAGTACACCACCATTGTCACCTTTACCATCCTTATCATCATTGTCTCCACCATTGCCATCCCTATCAGCACCACAGATGTCATCAGCACCAGTCCATATCAGAGATCCTACCCCTATGTCAGACCTACCGCTCAAGAAGCGGGCGGGCTCATCTTGATATCTCATCTTTAGATACTTCAGATGCTACAGAGACAGCACCACCCAGCAGATTCGAGGTTGGTGAGGGCTCGAGGGCTGCTGCTGACATATTGCTTACTGCTGCTACATTTGACTCACGATTAGATCAGCTTCAGGGAGAGATTGAGAGGGCATTATCTCATCTAGACGAGACTCCAATGAGCCGTATTGAGGCTATTGAGGAGGAGGTCGAGGGATTGATCCAGGGCAGGGTTGCCATTGATATGTCACACCAGGGTTTAGAGGCTCGTCAGTTGGAGAGTTTAGAGCATATCACAAAGCTCAGGCAAGAGATGCCGGGGTTAGTTGACAGAGCACAAATGTTCCAGGATGAGCATCATCGCCAGGCCGGTGAGTTATCTTCAGTTCAGGCTAGGTTGTCTGCATCAGAGACTAGGGAGACTGACCTTCAGCTTCGAGTTCAGCACCTAGAGGAGATTGTTGTTGCGATGTCTAGGGATCTTCAGAGGATTTTCCACAGGCTAGATGGAGCACCCGGAGGAGGTGCCTAGTGTTGGACCTTTATCATGTAGATTGTACATTATTATCCTAGTCCCGGGGTGTGGGACATAGTTAGTACTTGTTGTCTTTTGCTTGTAGTACAAACAAATATATCAAGTGTGACTCTACTATGCAGGATTTTCGTTGTGCTATTTTATGATATCGGTCTGCGTAACCGAAATTTTCATGTATTATATTCATGTGCACTGTGATTATATTTATGATGTTTCGTTGTGGTTTCATTGTATTTATACATGCTGTGGTTGTATTTATACGTGTTGTGGATGTATATACATGTTGTGGTTGTGTATATTGTGTATGATGATCGTTTCCATTGTGAGTTCTCATTGTGTTATCTTTTGTGATTGTGAAGAATCATACCACCCAAAAGAGCTACTCCTGCTATGACACCCGCCCAGATCAAGAGACTTGTTGCCTACAGTATTGAGGAGCATTGGTAACTGAAAGAGTTGTCGTAGCTGCAGATGCTGCTGAAGCCGCTTCACGGGCAAAAACTGGAGAAGTGGGAGGAACAAATACCAATGGTACAAATGGACGTAAATGTATGTACAAAGATTTCAAGAGTGGTGATCCAGAAAAATTCAAAGGCACTGAAGGAGCCACTGCCATGATCCGATTGTTTGAAAAGACAGAATCAATATTCCTTCTATGCAACTGTCCGGAAGACAGCAAGGTTAAGTTTGCTACTAGTACACTCGTTGGGGAAGCAATGTCATGGTGGAATTCGTATGCAAAGCCCATGGGAATGGAGAATGCACACAAGCTTACATGGGACGAATTCAAGAAGTTGCTGACAAAGAAGTTTTGCCCACGAACAGAAGTGAAAAAGATGGAAACAGAGTTTTATGAACTAGTGACAGCAGGTAATGATATTGAGGCATATATCAGGAGATTTCAGGAATTGGCATCATTATGTCCGACAATGGTTCCGGACACTGAGAAGCTATTGGAGAATTTCATTGGAGGATTACCTCACAACATCCATGGAGATGTAATTTCTTTTGACCCGCAAACATTGGATGAAGCAATCAGAATGTCTCAGAAACTCATGGCTCAGATAGTGAAGAAAGGAACTGCTTCAGACAACAACAACAATACCAACAATAACCGTAACTCCAACAACAACTACCGAAACAACAACAACTATAACAGCAACCGAAACAATTCCAATAACAACAACAACAAAAGAAACCGGGACAACAAACAGAGTAGCAATGTTACTCAACCACCACCCAAGAGACAGGAAACTGCAAAGGCTTATGTTGCAGGTCAAGCTGAGAAAAGAGGTTACAATGGTACTTTACCCAAGTGCAACAAGTGTCAAACCCATCATAATCCTGGAAATTGTCCGAATCCGTGTGGAAACTGTAAGAAAGTTGGTCATTCAAGCAGGGATTGCAAAGCTCCGATTGTGGTTGATAATCAGAAGCCCCCAGTAACATGCTTTGGATGTGGAGAAGTTGGACACTTCAAGAAGGAATGTCCGAAAGGAAAGAATCAGGGAAACAATAATCAAGGTGGAACAGCTAGAGGAAGAGCTTATGTCCTTGGAGGAGAAGATGTCAGGGAGGACCCGAGTGTCATTACGGGTACGTTCCTCATTAATAATCGTTATGCATCCATAAAATTTGATTCAGGAGCCGATAGAAGTTATGTTTCTACTACATTTGCACCATTACTCAACATCGAACCAACCACATTAGACACTCCATATCACATTGAACTAGCTAACGGTAGTTTAGTTGGCACCGACACGATCATTCGTGGTTGCACTCTTAATTTTCTCAATCACCCGTTCAATATAGACCTCATGTCGGTAGAACTTGGAAGTTTCGACATTGTCATCGGAATGGATTGGTTATCTCAACATCATGCTAGAATCATCTGTGATGAAAAAGTTGTTCATCTTCCTTATGATGGCGAAACATTGGTCGTTCGCGGAGAACGCAGTGGGACTAGACTCAGCATCATCTCGTGCATTAAAACAGAGAAATACATAAAGAAGGGTTGTTATGCATTCTTGGCTCATATCACAGAAAAGAAGTCGGAGGAGAAGCGACTTGAGGAAGTGCCAACAGTTAAAGATTTTCCAGAAGTCTTTCCAGAAGACTTACCAGGACTGCCACCTACTCGCCAAGTCGAATTTCAGATTGAATTAGTACCGGGAGCCGCACCAGTTGCGCGAGCACCTTATCGACTTGCACCTTCACAAATGAAAGAGTTGTCAAACCAATTGCAAGAGCTCTTGGATAAAGGATTCATTAGGCCGAGTTCATCGCCTTGGGGAGCACCAGTTTTGTTTATAAAGAAGAAAGATGGATCTTTCAGAATGTGCATTGATTATTGATGCGCGTGATGTGTCGTTGCGGTTTAGCAGTTTTAATGCCTACTCAACTTTTAAATTTATATTTAGCCGACTTATCAATAACACACACACTTAACGAGCAGTGTACCCGGTCAGTATGAATATAATGGTAAGTAGAGTGTCGATCACTAAGAGTGGAACGTATTATCTCGTTATTCTAATCAGTATTTTAATATCCTAACGCAAGGGGGTTTCAGCCTGAGAGACTGGCATGGTTTGTTTGCAATTAAATAATAAAATAAACCAATAGGCACGAATCAGCAAGTGGCACACACGTACACAGATAAATACTCGAGACAATAAGAGGACTGTCCTTATGATTAAGTAGATTGTCACTTGTTTTATTGATAGCCTTATATGAAGTGTATGTAGTTAACCCTTTCTCGTTGGTCCTAATCTTATCGGCGAGTAAACCCTTAATGATTACTTATGTCTAAAATTTATTCCTAAGTGATCAATTTAGTAATAACCGTGGGAGCCACATTATGTCCCGCAGTCAAATGCCCGCAAGCCACTAATAAACACAGAGGTTATCAATGCACTAATAAGTAGTAACCAAAGACATCAACATATAAACTTTAATTGATGGGAAAGCAAGTATTAAAGGGAGTTCAATCTTTCGTTGTCACATTACACAAGCCACCAATCCTGATGAATTAAAGTTTGCTAACACAATAAAACAAAACTACTTAATGAATTAAACACATGCAGCACCTTCTTACAGCTCTTGTATCTTTGATTTGGGTGTGTCTTGTGCTGCCTCCTTGACTGAATTCGTCCTTGGTTTCTCCTGTTCGGTCTTCGAATCTAATATAATGCGTACGAAATTCGTCTGGTCTTGGGGTATTTATAGTTTCTGTCTGAGGGAAGATGCGGCGCATCTACTAAGTAGATGCGGCGCATTGACTTAACTTCGCGTGGGGTCCAAGATTATAATATTCAGGAATATTCGTACACCGCCAGAAGATGCGGCGTAACTCCATTATTAGATGCGGCGCATGTCCTCTTGTATCTTGGATCGTATCTGGTGATATCTTGATAGAGATGCGGCGCATGTCATGAGTGAGATGCGGCGCATCTGGAGCAGATTAGTCTTGATCTTCTTCATTTCAGTAGACTCTTAACTTTATGCATGTTTTGCTCCATAATCAGTCCAAAATCGCTAAGTTTCACCAAATGCTTGTTTTTACCTGAGAATTACAAAAGTAAACGATTAAGTATCAATCCTCATACATAATATAGTAAAACAAGTCAAATTAATAGGATAAATGATAGTAATAAAATGTACTTATTTGAGTTCATCAAATATCCCCCCACTTGAACTTTACTTGTCCCCAAGTAAACCTTAGAATTTCTTTTATGAAAATGTATCCTAAAAGATGTTAGGATTTATTTTCATATTTAAGCATGTATTCGTTTATTTCATAATCACACAACTAAACACTTTAACGAATTAGAAGTATAATAAAATAATTTGATAAAAGCAAATCTAATCGTTTAACTGTCCAGTCGCGACGAATATTCTATCATAAGCTTGGCAAGTATACACATCTCCTCCACTAAAGCTAAGGGATAACAAGTCTAAAGCGGTAAAAAGGGTTTTTTAGGCTTAAGGGTTAATTATTCTCTTTTCACTATCGATCTCAAATTCCAAAAAAGGCGACAAAATCACAAATGCATGATCGAATCCACGAACACGATACTTGCAATTGCTCAAATCCTTAACTCGAATAGGCTAAAGATAGGTCCAAACTTCACCAATAATAATATATCAAAAAGGGCGACGAAATCATAAATACATAGCCGAATCCACGACTACGATACTTAAGATTGCTCAAATCCCTAATCTCAATAAATCAAAGGTTTGGTTGGATAAAGAACAATATAGGGTATGGATAACATTTGGGATATAAATTGGTGTAAAAATAAAAATAAACAAAACAAATAAATTAAAATCCTAAGTGTGGTTAATCACTATCCCAACCATCCCATGAATAAGACTCATATCATCGAATAACTCACGCTTTAACACTTGAAACACACGCTTTAGGTAGACACGAATTATACTCAACAAGATCTTAATCAAAGAATAAACCTTAATTGGCGTTCCCATAACTGCCAATTCCCATTCAATCCATAGATATAGTACAACAAATAGTGGTGATATCGACCACTTACATAACTTTACATCGTTGGTTTAAAACTAACTTCCAACTTTTCTTTCTTTCTTTTTCTTTTCTTATTTTTTTTTGATTTTTTTTTTTTTTTTTTTTTTTCAAAATAAACATAGATGTGTAAAATTTCACCACATCACTATAATGATAATTTTTCCATACTTTTCATAACTTCAGAAATAATGGTAATAGTGAAAGTAGTAAACACACGAAAAATAAACTCAAAGATATACAATATTTACTTTCACTCCAATTGCATTGTGCATTTTCCCGACCTAACCAAAGATAATGAATTACGCACGCGAACACAGGTAATGTAAGGAAACACACTTTGCCTATAGCAATTAACCAACCACGGATTCTAATCTACAGGGTAGGCTAAGGTGTAAGGGTGTAACGAAACATTTTAAACATAGGTGTAAGAAACGAAAGGAATGGCTCTGAGTGTTTTTCTAGGGGTATCTTACTCTAAAAATGAGAGTAACAAAAGGGTTTATACGGGGGTTAACTAACCAGTGTAGTTAGCTAATAACACATAACATAATAAAGGCCATTTGGGTGTAATCCTAGAAATTTACCAATTTAGACAAGTCATTCCAATTATATAAAATAATACTCATTATGGTGGTCTCGAATAGTATACAAGCCAAGTTCTAAAGTTTACAAGTCACCGGCACACTCATAGATTTGTGAATTTTGGAAAATCACAATTTTTGAAAATAACGTCATGTGTGCAGCTATGCAACTTAGATCTTAAACAAAAACATGCTAAAAATTTTTAAGTTTGATATATTAAGCACATTTTAAGCATAATTTTTGAAAAAGTTTAGGACAAGTAATTGTTAAGTGTTCTAATTCTCCAATCCCCCCACTTAAGTTAAACAACGTCCTCATTGTTTGTATAAAAGGTTAAAAACTGGAAAATAAAAGAATTAGAACAGGAAAACTCCCCTGAGATTTGCTCGGTATGATCCTCCATTAGTATAAGAGCAAAAATCAACTTCTTGTGGATTAGAACATTAAAGCTTCATACTTGATGTATCCACAGGAAATCCAGGAAACTATAATACCACCAACACTTTAAAACACACCTAAGATAAGAAAGGTTCAAACTTGCATAATACATTAGTAGTTAGGAAAAATAAAACTTAAAACTAAAACTGAAAATCATCAGGTCAGTCGATGCGCCGTATCTTATGGAAGAAGATACGCCGTATCGAGCCTGGAATAAATACGGATCAGAATAAAGATGCGCCGCATCCTTAACCAGGGATGCGCCGCATTAAAAATAAACTGATAAATAGTTTTAAAGTCGAAAATAAAAATGCAGAAAAATAAAATAAGATATGACCATTGCAGGAGATGCGTCGCATCTCAGGATGGAGATGTGCCGTATCTTCATACGGGCCTGACTGACTCGACACAGAAAACAGAAAAAGATAAATCTTCCGGGTTGTCTCCCGGTAAGCACTTGTCTTTATTCCAGAGTCTTCAAGTTAGACTCACGTTCAGCTCTTTAATATCGATCATTGAAGGAGTCGGAAACATCGCGCTCCTTCATCGCCAATTCAGTAATATTGAACACTCCTTGCTCGTCCTTAATTTCCACGCCGTTCTTCTTTAATATCTGTATAAACAAAGTCCTGTCCCTTTCGGGCAGAGATGACAAAATGATAGACGGGAAATTCTTATTATCATATAGGCATAAATAAGCAAGGTGGGGTGGTAGTTCAATAAACACATCATTGTTCAAATTCGTTTTCTCAACTATTCTCCTACGCTTATTAATTACCACACAATCATACCACTCATCATCAGAATCATTAACAACATCACGTCTAAGTTCGTTAGGTACATTAAGGTCAATGAATTCCTCAAAGTTCTCATGATTAGGACTAGTTGAGTTGTTTTGAATCAATGTTTCTCCCATAAGTCTAGCTTCAAGATCGAGGTCCATACGCTCTCTTAATCCTAGCACATAAACACCTCTAATTATGCTCTTAACCGGATCTTGGCACTTATAGACAAGTTTATTATTCCCTACCCTTAATGAGATTTTTCTCTTAAACACATCAATCTTAGCATGGGCAGTAGACAAGAAAGGTCTTCCGAGGATTAAAGGAATCTTAACATCCTCAGGCATGTCTAGTATAACAAAGTCTACGGGAAAAATAAACTGCTCAATCTTAACTAGTACATTATTAGCAATCCCTTCAGGTCGTTTTACCGTTTTATCAGCCAATTCAATAAGTAATTTAGTTGGTGCTAATTTTCCTAGTCCTAGGGTAGCGAATGTCTTAAGAGGCATAACACTAACACTAGCTCCTAAGTCAGCTAACACATTATTGAAAGATATATTATTAATAGAACAAGGTAGAGTAAAACTTCCTGGGTCTCTTTCTTTATGAGGCAAGGCATTTGAGTCGGTTGCAGGGCTCTCTTCTTTCATTGTTGCCTTGATCTCCTCTTCAATCTTTTTCTTCTCTTTTAGTAGTCTCCTTAAGCTGATTGAAGAATTAAAGAAAAATTCGGGTCTTGCACCATCATTACCATTCATCGATCTTCTAGGTATATTAGGAGTGACTTCTTCAGTGGTGCTTATGGCCTTGACATGATCTCTTGGGTTGGTTTCAGTTGAGCTCGGTAAACTTCCATATCCCCTTTCTTGAAGAACCTTGCTCATTTGACCAATTTGTTGTTCCAATGCTTTGATCGAAGCTCCTTGATTTCTTGTAGTAGTGTCCGTTGAAGCTCGGATTTCTTTGATCATAGCAGTATTCTCTTCATGTCTTTTAGCAGCATCGGCCATAATTTGCTTTAAAGTATCGTCTAAAGTCTGCCTCCTCTCTTGATAAGCGGGATTGAAGTTGTTCTTTTGATAGAATCCCGGACTAGGTTCCCTAAATCTTCCTGAAGGTCGGAATGGTTGTCCAAATTGGGTGTAATATGCTTCTTCAAATGTCTCACTTTCATTCTTGTTTGGGCAATCTTTAGTGTAGTGAGGTCCTTCGCACTTTTCACATCCAACTTGGGCAGCATATGCTCTTTCATCTCGCTTCTTCATCTCTCTACTAATTTTATCCAATTGAGCTTGAATAGCAGCAATCCCGTCAAAATTATTGCTGCTCTTAGATCTAGTAGAGGTCCCATCGTGCCATTTCTGAGAATGATCAGCAGCTTCTTGGATCGCTTTCCTAGCATTAGTTGCACTCATCTGAGGTACAGCTCCCTTAGCATCCAAAATCTGTCTTGTTGGCACGTCCAATCCTTGATAAAACAATATTATCTCCTGCATAGGGGTTAGATAGTGTTGAGGACATTTTATCAATAAATCTTTAAACCGTTCCCAAGCTTGATAAAGGGTTTCATCAGGCTCTTGCTTGAAACTATTGATAGCCTCCATCTTTTTAGCAGTCTTAGCAGGTGGACAATATCTCTTCAGGAATTTGCTCTTCAAATCTCCCCATGTAGTGATTGAACTAGCAGGTTCATTCCTTAGCCACTTGTTAGCAGCTCCTTTTAGCGAGATTGGAAAGATTCTTAGCATGATCTGATCGTCAGTGACTCCTTCTGAAGTAAACAAATCTTTAATCTCCAGGACCTTTTCAACATGCTCATTAGCATCCTCATGTTCCGTCCCACTGAAAGCATTCTCTCTTAGTTCTTTGAGAAACTGACCCTTCAACTCAAATTTTGACTTATCATCAAACTTTGGTCTAGCAACTCCTGAAGTGTAATCAGCACGGGTGCTGTTCATGTATTCCTCCATAGTAGTGTTTTCGCCCATTGTTTCTGTTTCAACTTCCTCTTTTTCTTCAGAAAAGTAATCAAGCTCGAGTGAACTTGAAAGATCAAAGCTTCTTGTGTTGAAAAGCCTTTTAAGCGAATGCAGGGCTCGTTCAGGATCTTCGAAAGGTTGAATCAAGTTCTTCGTAGAACTCCTGGTCATGCACTTCCTGAAATCAACAAAAATATCAGTAGGGTATGCTCGAGAAAGTAATATATCAGATAATTAATAACGAAAACGGAATACGAAAAATTAAAGTTACTGATATCTGCAGACGATGCGCCGTATCCAAAAAGTTGGATACGCCGTATCTTAATACGTTAAAATTTAATCAGACTTTATTCAGAAAATAGATACGCCGCTTAGAATTTATGAATGCGCCGTATCGAATTAATTAATCAAAAATCAGCTTATCTAATTAAAATTAAATGCGTCGTATTAACGAAAGTTAATGCGCCGTATTTTCGTTACGTTTAAAAATAAATATCGATTTTTGATTCAGAAAGATGCGCCGTATCGATATAGATCGATGCGTCGTATCTGTTTAATAATTCGCAAACTGTTTTTAATTAAAATAATAGATACGCCGTATCTGCAAAGGCTGATGCGTCGTATGGCGTTAACGTTTAGAAAAAAAAAATTTATCAAAAACAGATACGCCGTATCTGCAAAAGCAGATGCGTCGTATTACTTTATCGCTTTAAAATTTTTCTTATTAAAAACAGATACGCCGTATCTTGGGGAAAAGATGCGTCGTATCGAATTAATTAAACGCGTTGTATTAAAAAAATTAAACGCAATACGCCGTATCTGAGAGATCAGATGCGCCGTATCGTTTGATTTAGCACAGTACAACGATAGCAGAACAGAAAAAATACGAAAAATAAAAACAAAAAATACAAAACCAAAATAAAACACACAAAAATAAAAGAAAACAATTAACACACAATACAACAAATATGCAAAAATAATACAATGATGCAATTAATCTAAAAAAGAAAAACCTAATTAAAATACTAATCAAATTAACAGATAATAACAATTCACTCCCCGGCAGCGGCGCCAAAAACTTGATGCGCGTGATGTGTCGTTGCGGTTTAGCAGTTTTAATGCCTACTCAAGTTTTAAATTTATATTTAGCCGACTTATCAATAACACACACACTTAACGAGCAGTGTACCCGGTCAGTATGAATATAATGGTAAGTAGAGTGTCGATCACTAAGAGTGGAACGTATTATCTCGTTATTCTAATCAGTATTTTAATATCCTAACGCAAGGGGGTTTCAGCCTGAGAGACTGGCACGGTTTGTTTGCAATTAAATAATAAAATAAACCAATAGGCACGAATCAGCAAGTAGCACACACGTACACAGATAAATACTCGAGACAATAAGAGGGCTGTCCTTATGATTAAGTAGATTGTCACTTGTTTTATTGATAGTCTTATATGAAGTGTATGTAGTTAACCCTTTCTCGTTGGTCCTAATCTTATCGGCGAGTAAACCCTTAATGATTACTTATGTCTAAAAGTTATTCCTAAGTGATCAATTTAGTAATAACCGTGGGAGCCACATTATGTCCCGCAATCAAATGCCCGCAAGCCACTAATAAACACAGAGGTTATCAATGCACTAATAAGTAGTAACCAAAGACATCAACATATAAACTTTAATTGATGGGAAAGCAAGTATTAAAGGGAGTGCAATCTTTCGTTGTCACATTACACAAGCCACCAATCCTGATGAATTAAAGTTTGCTAACACAATAAAACAAAACTACTTAATGAATTAAACACATGCAGCACCTTCTTACAGCTCTTGTATCTTTGATTTGGGTGTGTCTTGTGCTGCCTCCTTGACTGAATTCGTCCTTGGTTTCTCCTGTTCGGTCTTCGAATCTAATATAATGCGTACGAAATTCGTCTGGTCTTGGGGTATTTATAGTTTCTGTCAGAGCGAAGATGCGGCGCATCTACTAAGTAGATGCGGCGCATTGACTTAACTTCGCGTGGGGTCCAAGATTATAATATTCAGGAATATTCGTACACCGCCAGAAGATGCGGCGTAACTCCATTATTAGATGCGGCGCATGTCCTCTTGTATCTTGGATCGTATCTGGTGATATCTTGATAGAGATGCGGCGCATGTCATGAGTGAGATGCGGCGCATCTGGAGCAGATTAGTCTTGATCTTCTTCATTTCAGTAGACTCTTAACTTTATGCATGTTTTGCTCCATAATCAGTCCAAAATCGCTAAGTTTCACCAAATGCTTGTTTTTACCTGAGAATTACAAAAGTAAACGATTAAGTATCAATCCTCATACATAATATAGTAAAACAAGTCAAATTAATAGGATAAATGATAGTAATAAAATGTACTTATTTGAGTTCATCAATTATCGAGAGCTAAACAAATTAACGGTGAAGAATCGTTATCCACTTCCCAGGATCGACGACTTATTTGATCAGTTGCAAGGTTCCAGTTATTACTCCAAGATCAACTTGAGATCGGGTTACCATCAGCTTAAGGTTCGGGAGGAGGATATCCCGAAGACAGCATTCAGAACACGCTATGGTCATTATGAATTTCAGGTAATGCCGTTAGGACTAACCAACGCACTAGCTGTGTTCATGGATCTCATGAACAGGGTGTGCAAGCCATATCTAGATAAGTTTGTGATCGTATTCATTGACAATATCTTGATTTACTCAAGGAGTGAAGAAGAGCACCGAGAACACCTCAGAACAATCTTAGAACTGCTCAAGAAAGAGAAACTGTATGCAAAATTTTTAAAGTGTGATTTTTGGATCAGAAGAGTACAATTTCTTGGTCACGTCAATGATAGTCAAGGACTACAGGTTGATCCAGCAAAGATTGAGGCAGTTAAAGATTGGGCAACACCGAAAACTCCCACAGAAATTCATCAATTCTTAGGACTTGCCGGATATTACAGAAGGTTCATTGAAGGTTTTTCTAAGATAGCTAAGCCACTAACCAAGTTGACACAAAAGAACCAGAAGTATGATTGGGGAGAAAAGCAAGAGACCGCTTTTCATTTATTGAAATAGAAACTTTGTAGCACGCCAATTTTGTCATCGCCAGAAGGGATTGAAAACTTCGTGGTATATTGCGATGCTTCACACAAAGGACTTGGAGCAGTGTTAATGCAAAATGAGAAGGTGATAGCTTATGCATCTCGTCAGCTTAAGAAGCATGAGAAGAACTACACTACTCACGATTTAGAGTTGGGTGCCGTGCTTTTCGCACTCAAGATTTGGAGGCATTATCTTTACGGAACAAAGTGTGTAGTATTTACAGACCACAAAAGCTTACTGTATATTCTTGATCAGAAGGAACTTAACATGAGGCAACGTCGTTGGTTGGAACTACTTAGTGATTACGACTGTGAAATCAGGTATCACCCAGGAAAAGCCAATGTTGTAGCAGATGCACTCAGTCGGAAAGAGAGACTCAAGCCTTTGAGAATCAGATCATTGGGAATAACAATCATTTCCCCACTACCATCAAAAATCCTCGAGGCTCAGGTAAAAGCACTCAAGGAAGAAAACCTACAAAGTGAAACACTCAAAGGAATGCAAGATAACGCAAACGGTTTAGTAAGGAGATCAGATGGAACATTATGCTTCAAGGATAGAAGTTGGATACCTCTCTATGTTGGAATACGAGAGTTGATCATGCACGAATCACATAAGTCGAAGTACTCTATTCATCCAGGTTCCGATAAGATGTATCAGGATCTCAAGAAGCTTTATTGGTGGCCTAATATGAAAGCAGAGATAGCTACGTATGTCAGTAAATGCCTTACTTGTGCTAAAGTGAAAGCCGAGTACCAGAAGCCATCAGGATTGCTTCAGCAACCAGCGATTCCCCAGTGGAAGTGGGAACGCATTACAATGGACTTTGTCACTAAACATCCCAAAACATCAGGAGGTTACGATGCTATTTGGGTAATAGTTGATCGTCTCACCAAGTCAGCTCATTTCATTCCAATCAAAGAGACTTATACTATGGATCAGCTCGCCAGACTTTATGTCAAGGAAATTGTCTCAAGGCACGGTGCACCAATTTCCATCATTTCTGACAGAGATAGTCGCTTTACTTCAAATTTTTGGGAATCATTGCAAGACTCATTTGGATCTAAGTTAGACATGAGTACCGCCTATCATCCTCAGACCGATGGTCAGAGCGAGAGAACGATTCTGACATTGGAAGACATGCTCAGGGCATGTTTCATTGACTTTGGAAATGGTTGGGCTAACCATTTGCCATTGATCGAGTTCTCTTACAATAACAGTTACCATACGAACATAAAAGTTGCACCATTCGAGGCACTCTACGGTCCTAAGTGCAGGTCCCCAGTTTGTTGGGCCGAAGTTGGTGATGTACAGCTAACAGGTCCAGAGTTGGTCAGAGAGACAACAGAAAAGATAATTCAGATTCGAGAAAGACTCCAAACAGCCAGAAGTCGACAGAAAAGTTACGCCGATGTTCGACGCAAACCATTAGAATTTCAGGTTGGAGACAGAGTCATGTTGAAGGTCTCGCCTTGGAAGGGCGTGATACGATTCGGGAAATGCGGTAAGTTGAACCCGAGATACATTGGGCCGTTCAAGATTCTAGAAAGGATCGGCTCGGTAGCGTACAGACTGGAGCTTCCGTCAGAGCTCAGCAATGTGCATAACACGTTTCATGTCTCAAACCTCAAGAAATGTCTTTCAGACGAAACGCTCGTAATCCCATTGGAAGAAATTCAGATCGATGATAAGCTCAACTTTGTGGAAGAACCAGCAGAAATCATGGACCGGGAGGCCAAACAGTTGAAACAAAATCGAATTTCGATCGTTAAAGTTCGCTGGCATTCTCGCAGAGGTCCTGAGTTTACTTGGGAACGGGAAGACCAGATGCGACTCAAATACCCACATCTTTTCACCAAGACCACTCCAGAGAACAACATCAGCTGAATTTAGGGACTGAATTCCTTTTAGGGTGGTCGACTGTCACAACTCGTAATTCCAGGTCATTTTCCAAACCCCGACAATTTACTATTCATGAGTTACTATTCATAAATCACTATTCACCAATCACTATTCATCATTTCACTATTCATCATTTTTGAAGTCAGTTTGAGACATTGAGAAGTCGTCAAAAATTTTACTATTCACATGATACTATTCATTCCCGAAAGGAAATCACTATTCATGGGCATCATTCATCATTTCGTAAACCTGGTTTACGGGTATTCAAATGCGCGAAACCAGTTAGGTTTAGTTGCGTATTCATGCATCATCAGTAAAAGACACATCATACGGACTAGAGTAGTCTGCATATCATTAGTAACATCATTTCCATATCAGTTCATGCATGTGTTTGTGTTATTTTCATTAACGTATGCTTAATTGTTTAAATTAACTTTACCACTCAGTCATTTTTACTAACAGTAAACCCAATACTCCCAACAATGATCCTAATATATTTTCAAGCTAATTATAATGATATAGAGATTATATTATTACTTTAGCCGGTGTTTTTAAACCAATCGCTATATTTTTCGTTTGACGCTTATAACTCCATCGTTTTACGAAATTTCAATCCGATTATCATTCTAACACCCGATTCTTGCAAGGAACATAATTTTACAATTTTTACAACTTCGTCGCATCTCATTTCACCTCTTCACGAGTTATTTCTAGTTAACTCGGTACCCGATAACACTCAGTGTATACACTAATCATCCAATGTTTAAACAAATGGGAGACAAGTCTTACAATTAACATCAAATCCATCCTAAACTACCCACATGTGCCGCCCCCAACCCCCCCCCCCCCATCCCCCATTTAGCTTAATACATCCAAACTTCATTAATGAATTTCCTTTGAATTAATTTCCAAACCCACTAACTCAAACACATACACTTAACATTTTAGCTAACAAAAAAGATCAAACCCTCCCATCCTCATCCACCCCAATCGGCCACAACCAAGAACACACCTAAAATCCATAGATTTTTCAAGAACAAGTCATAATCATACTCCATTTACCTTCCTAGTTATGGATTTGTGATCAAACCTCAAGTTTATTACTCATTTCTTATCAAAACTCATCCAATCATCAAGTAAGTTTTCAAGAACATGTTTTGATTATTTTATACTTTCATTTGATATATATGTTCATGTATTTTCAAGTTATATTAGTCATCCATGCAAGATACTTATGTTTTGCATACCACATTTGAACATAAACTCTTTAAATCACTAGATCTATAAATTTCACTAATGATCTCATGAAATCCACCAAGGTTGGTGATGTTTAGGACCACATGACACCCTAAGAAGGTGTATGCTAGGATTTGCGAACTTGTGGAGTTGATTTGAGTTAGTATGATCAAGTTTAGAACCAAGGAGGTGAGTTTTTAACAATCTAAACTAGGTTCTGTCCAAAAATGTGTAAACTGGAAAACTCAGTAATTTTTGGCATATTTTGGCCGACATATTCAGAAATTTCTTTCAGAAACAAAACCGTGGCCGCAAGAATCACTAAAAACTGACTTATAACGAAGGAGATATGATTGTTCGAAGTTAGACGACGAAAACTAATTTTCTGAAAATTTAGTTGCTGATCGCCGAGATTCAAAAGACAAAACGAGACGTTAGACGTGATCTAGACGACCCGACCCATTGAGATTATGTTATTTCATGTTTATACGAATCCGTGGATGTAAAGAACGTAGAAAACGAGCTTGTAACGGCCGAGTTATTCACGTTTAAAGCCGACGAACTCTAGTTTATTTTGACAGCCACTATTAGAAAGTGTTCTAAATATTAAAACTAGTGTTTTTGCGAAACATAACGTTGTTAGCCGATTTTCTAATTGATCGAGGCGTGTACAATCGAAAGTTAAAGGAAACGACATTTATACATGGTTACAAGATTTTCAAAAACGTCGAGTTTGATCAACAAACACTTAACGTGCAATATTTCGCGACTAGTTTCACGAAGTCAATTTGGACACATTTTCACAAGTTAAGGAAAATATTAAACTGCGATGAAAACGCTACATTTTGCCGATAGAACACCAAACAAGGATCGTGGAGTACCATTTCAACATGTTTACGCGAAAAGTAGTTTATAACTTAACGAGACGTCAAAAGTGTATTTTTCGTCGATAAAATTTATTTTCAAAACTAACAAGTGGTATCGTTAACATACGTATTTGCATGTGTTGCATTGTATCATTGCTTACATTGGATCACATCATTCATAATAGGTCGTGGTTAAAGACTGAGCTTTATTTCATCATATCCATTGTGATCATTGTTGCTTTATCATATCAGGTGAGTTTTCATAGCCCCGTTTTAAATTGTTTATTGATTTCTAAACTCTCGGGGGAGAATACATTGCACCATTTTCATATGCGGACCAAAGTATACAAACTCATTACATTGCTTAAGTTACATCATTGCCCAGATTAAAGTCCCCTTTTATTATCATGAACCGTTAATTGTTAGCAAGCGAGAGTGAGTGAATAGATCTATTGAGGGTGGCTCCTCCGTTCGGGTTGGTAGCACCAACTGGTCAAACGAACGCATTTCATTTCTGTCATATTAGAGTGATTGGCAAACACTCGGTTGGGGCATTTCATTCAGTCTAGCTTCGGGGTCATGAGCTTAGAGCTAATGTATCATTTTTATGTGGCATGATTTTGTCATACACTTTTTACTTGTGGTATCCGTACAATATTTCATTTACATAAACCTATGATCTCACCAACATTTTTGTTGACCATTTTTAGCAATGTATTTTCAGGTAATTAAGGTATCGCATGTTGGCTTGCATATGGACATCATGGTGTCGCGGAGTCGACGCGTCTCACTTTATATTTTATGCACTTATCCATCGTTTGAATTGTATGAACTTGTTTTGCTGAAAACTTGTTTCACCTTTTGGGACCTAGCTTTATAACTCTGACTGTTTTTAAATAATCAAATGATGTATTTTCTAAACGACACTTTAGGTCGTTCAATATAACTGTAACTTTGGTGCTATGACCAGTCGTGCCCCTGAATGACTTATTCCGTTGCAAGTAACGAAATTTGGGGGTGTGACAACGGTACTCCCCGATCCTTGTTTGGTGGTCTATTGGTGAATATAATGTTTTCGTCACAATTTACTATTTTTCACAACTTGAAAATGTGCCCAAATGGCCTCGCAAAACTAGTCGCGAAATATTGTACGTTAAGTGCTAGGACATAAGCTTGACGTTTTTGAAAACCTTGCAACAATGTCTAGGAGTCGTATCATTTAATTTTTGACCATACGGGTCTCGATCAATGAGAAAAATGGCTCTCAATGTGGTTACTTGTAAAAAAACTGTTTTAGACTTAGCATTATTTTTCTTATTAAAAGCTGACGGAATTTTAGTGAATTTGTCGGACTTTAAACGTGTATATCTTTGTCGTTATGAGCTCGTTTTCTACGTTCTTTATATCCACGGCTTCGTATTTACATGAACTAACATATTTTTAGTAGGTCGGCTTGCCTAGATCACGTCTAACGCCTCGTTTTAGCCTTTGAATCTCGGCAAACAGCAAGCTAACATTTCAGAAATGGGTTTTCCGTCGTTAAACTTAGAAAAATCATATCTTTTTCGTCCTAAGTCGGTTTTTGCTCATTCAAGCGGCCACGGTTTCGTTTTTGAAATTATTTTCTAAATATTTAAGCCAAAATATCCCCTGAGCTACTGAGTTTTCCAGATCCCACGATTTTGGACAGAACCTACTTCTATTGTTGTTAAAAACACATTTTCTAGTTCAAGGCTTGATCAAACCACTTCCAATCCACACCACAACTATTCTAATCCTACCATACACCTTTTTAGGGTGTCATGGGTTCCTAATCATCACCAAAATTGGTGGATCTCATGGGATTACACTTAAAAAGCTTGGATCTATTTTTAGAAAGGAAAATTAAACATTATGTGGAATCTAACATATATATATTTGCATAACTTGTTACTAGAACATAAAAATGTAGTGAATGGAAGTATAAAAGATTGAAAAAAATATATGTTAGTACTTACTTGAAGTATTGATGAACTTTGGATGAAAATATGTAAGAAACCTTGATGTTTTTACTTAGGGACCTAAACTAGGAGCACAATGGAGCTAGAAAATATTGATCTTGTTAAAAGTTGATGAAATCTTCATTGTTTTTGTGGTTTGGCCGAACTAATGAGGAAGAGCGAAAGAGATGATAGCTTTTGCTAGTTGATTTTTACTTGTATGTATTATGAAATGAAATGAAAGTGTAAGAAATAAAATATCAAAGAAAGGGAACAAGATCCATAAAAAGGGGAATATTGATGGATGGGGCGTGGGTTTATGACTCCATATCCAGATTTGGTGATTTTTGTGTAGCTAATGTAAGGGTTATAATGTGTAGTTTAGGTAGATATTGCTAGGATAGTGTGTTATCGGGTACCGGGTTAGTTAAAATGAATTTTAGCGGATCAAAATAAAATATGACGAACTTTTAAAAATCATGAAATCACATTTCTGATAAGAATCGGGTGCTAAAATGATTGTCGTGTTGAGATATCGTGATCCGACGTAGTTATAGGCGTTTACCGGAAAATATATTAAACGGTTTCAAAACACCGGGTAAATTAGTAACATAATTTTTATATCATTATTTTGAGTATGAAAATATGTTATGATCACTGACGGGAGTATCGGGTATGATGTTAGTAGAAAGGACTGAGTGCTAACGTTTATTAAATAAATGAACATACGTAAATTGAAATAATGCAATACCATGCATGACATAATATGAGATGATGATACTGATGATTTATAGACTACTCTAGTCTATATGGCGTGTCCTTAATGAAGTTTCATGAATTCGCAGCTAAACCCTAACAGTTACGCGAATTTGAATACCCGTAAACCTAGTTTACGATATGATGAATAACGATCATGAATAGTGATTTCCCTCCGAGAATAAATAGTGTTTTGTGAATAGTGAAATTGTTGGAAAACATCTCAAAGTCTCAAACTGACTTCAAAAATGATGAATAGTAACCCGTGAATAGTAAATTTCCGAGATGAATAGTGAAATTTTGAAGCTTGAAAAAGGACCTGAATTTACGAGTTGTGACATCCTTTTATAGACTTAAGGAGTCCTTTACAAGATAAGTATTCTATCGTATATTTCTAACTAATTGTGATATACAAAAGATCTATTCCATACTCATCCTTAATACATATCTTCTAAACGGTTATCCATGCAGCAGTACCTTCTTCACAACTAGCAGTACTAACTTGACAGTTTGTATTGTTAGTTGTTTCTTTAGCAGTCTTCAGTTATACATTAACAGTTTGTACTGTTAGTATATTCTTCCGGTAGTACTAAGTCAGAACATTTAATTCCCAACAGTTTTGAAAAGATAAAATATCAGTTTGACAAGGTATTCAACAGGGTAAATACTTTCATTGCTATAAATGAAGATGAGGTGGTAAGAGGTTCTAAGAGAGCAGGAGATAAATTAGAACCTGACAGCAGCAAGAGGCAGAAAATAGATGAGCAAACAGAGCAGGTACAAGAGCAAACAGAGCAAGTACAAGAAGGAGATACAAAAGAAATAGCTGATCTACAACAATTGATAGAACTTGCAAGTGATCATGATGAAGACTTTTTTGATGTTGTTCCTTTGAGAACCAAGGTGCCTATCATTGACTAAAAGACTGGTTATCATGGAAAAACTACATTGTGAGAAATAATCAAAGTTGGTGGAAGTTCTCAGAGTTTGTCACCATGGCTCAGATGCTCAGAAAATTTGACAGGGAAGATTTAGAGACTTTATGGGCATTAGTCAAAGAGAGGTATGGAGATACTAGACCAGAAGACATTCTGGATAGAGTTCTCTAGGGTGACTTGATAGTTATATTTGAAACTCATTATGTAGATAGAGTTTCGCAAGATCAGTATAGAAATAAAGTTGTGCTTTGGAAGATTTTTCAGTCATGTGGAGTTGATACTGTGATGATGAGAGGACTTCAAATCTACATGTTAGTAGGGAAAGAATATCCTTTCGCTAAGCGTACACTTGAAATGATGCTCAATCGTACAGTCAAACTTCAAGTTGATTATTGGAATGAAATGGTATATCAGCTACTTAAGAAAATGGAGAAACAACTCTATGGGGTTGATTATAAGAAAAAGAAGGAATAGTGTTTGGAAGCATCCTCCTGGTGAAGCTTTAAGCTTTGATTGAAACTTAATGATTTTGGGAGAAAATATCAAGTTTAGGGGAGGATTAATGGGAATTAAAGCTTCCAAGGTGTTAATGCTGCTCATGTGATTAAGAATGCTTAGGTATTACAAGGAAAATGCTCTAAGTCATTACTGCTGCTGGTTATAGAGTTACTGCTGCTTATGAAGGTTAAGACTACTAGTATATATTATAACTGTTGAGAACTTCAAGGAAATATAAACTAAGTAGTTAATGCTGCTAGAAGAAAACTTAGTGATGCTAGTACTAAGTTACAAATGCTGAAGACTTAATGCTGCCAGAGTACAGAGTTAGTACTGCTAAGTGTTTGTTAGTGCTGCTGGAGTATTAGAGTCGGTTAGATTTTTATAGAATGTTTAGATAAGTATAGAAAAGATTCTTTAAAGATTTATCTTGTATAGAAAGTTATTGTAAGCCGACTAGGACTCCTTAGTCTATAAAAGGAGCTCCTCGGGCATTGAGTTATACACGTATTATTCATAGTTTCAAGGTTGTAAAACCCTAATACTAAGAGAGTATTCGTATTAATAATATTGAAGTTGTTGGTTTGTTTATTCTTGTGTTACTGTTCTTCTTAATACTATTGTTTAGATACTGCATAAACCTTAGTAAATTCAATACAGTTTCTATACTACTTATGTTAGTTTACCTAGCATAACTGAACCTTTACAAGCTAAGGGAATTCGATCAAGTATATAACTGGGATCAACAACAGTCATTTCTTCATCTCTTTTGTTCTTCCATAACCACTTGAGACTGATAACCGGTTTGTCGATTGGCCGTTAAACTTTTTCCCAAGAGACATGTATTTCGTATTGTAGAAGTTCTTCCTGCATCGCTTCAACCCAGCTTTCATTCGTCATTGCTTCATGAATGTTCTTTGGTTCATCATCTATGTATATAGCAAGTGCAAATATACAAAGTTCTGGATCTGTTGCAAGTCTGCTTCGCGTCATTACTAGCTGTTGTGGATCACCGAGCACTTGGTGGATTCGATGAACCCGTGTCCATTTAAATTCTGAAGGATACCGTGGAATTACCAAATCCGTGTTGTTAGCTGTTGAAAATGATTCAGCAGATCCTTTTGACTGAGTAGCAACTGGATTGTTGAAATCTTCTAACTCTGCATTGTTATGGATTGGTTTTTCTTCATTTTGAGATTGTTGTTGTAACACCCTGAAAATCAGGTCCAGCGGAAGCATACATGTCGCTGGGGTGCTACTCAATTGGTATTACAATACAAGTACAAAGAACGGTTTTTCACCACAATCATTTAGAATATAATTGATTAACAAAAGTATTAAATTTACATTATTCAATTCTTGTGCGGAAAATAGGCCCATAAAATAAGTACAACGGTCCCCAAATGAATATCAGAGTGTCTTTATCCTATAACCATGCCATGCCATGCCATCTGCCGCCAAACGTGAGTTAACACTTCAAGAACCTGAAAATACATACTAAAACGAGTCAACACGAGGTTGATGAGTTCATAGGTTTTATTTTAAAACAGTATGGTTGAACCAAAAGATTCCGAGTTTGAAACATCATTCACAAACAAGTCAAATTCAACGTAGGCTCACACTACCTAAATCACAGTTCCATAACCAATTCACAAACATTATCATAATTCAAAATATCTCGAACTATAATCAATCATACAGATAGCACATTCATATAGTGACGCACCAACTGAACCTATTGTGTTCATCATACTCATAGCCAATATCACGTGGGGAGCTACCCCGGTAGATCTATCAACACGTAGGCTCTCAACAGAGAGTTAACAATCACACCAACTGAACCTATAACCAATATCACATGGGGAGCTACCCCGATAAATCTATCAACACGTAGGCTCTCAACAGAGAATTAACAGTTACACCAACTGAACCTATAACCTGTGGGCTCTCAACAGAGAGTTAACCGTGGCGCCTTCATATGCACACAAAACAATCATGTCACAACATATAATCACATCACTAAACAGTTGCACACGTTCAAGCCAAGTCACACAATAAAGCACATATTGTAATCGAATCACATATATTGTCCAAAATTATAAAACCAGTAGATTACAGCATTAAATCATTCAAAATCATTGAGTTTAGTGAAAAACAACGAGCATGTATTCTCCCCCAAAATAGTTTAAAAACCAGTAAAAGTAGGGACCCTGAACTTACCTTAGCCACAGCAATGCAAAGATCACAACTGACACGACTGGCATCGAGAAGCAAAACACGACCGTCTCAAGACATGCGGCACGACTGTACACAACAGTTTACGGAAGATAGGCACAACGGTCACGGAAACTACTCGCAACCTAATATATACGCATGTCTTAGCTTTCTAGAAGATGTTACATTTATTTCTATATGCCATGTAAATTGTAACCTCAATTATGCTTGGTACATAATGTTTAAATAATTTTCAAGGTTGAATTTGACTTTTAAAACGATTTACAAGTATAGAATATATTTCTTACCAAATTTTAAGTTTTAACTCTATTTGTGTCTTTAAGTCCAAAATGAGTTACAAGGGTCCAAATTAAGTCCAAGAGTCCAATTTAATCAAAGGGGTCAATTCTTAGTCAGAAGGTTCATATTATGACTAAAATTTCAATATATATTAGGTGGTTCAAATTAAAACTTAAGGGTCCAAATTCATAAGTTATTAACCCTTTCATAAATTTTATTTCAAAATCTGATGGAGTTTTTATGAGTAGCTCATGTTCAAAAATTCATATCTCCCAAACCGTAAGTCGAAAAATCATGTTCTTACCATCCCTAGTTTCCTCTATGTCCCTACTTTACTGTAAAAATAAGCTTACTCACAAATATCTAAGTATAAACACTTTTTTACAATTTTTCTTTGCTAGTCAGTCCTAAGGGTCAAAGTGACTAAGTTTTTATGTCTCACCAAAACGGCTATAACTTGTGATCTACAAGTCCTATGAAGGTAAACTCAGTTGGAGATGATAGATCTACTTGTCTACTACAGTCCACATATTTAGTTTTCAAAAAGTTATGGATTAAAACTCAACTTATGCCCTAAATACCAGCAGTATACAATTCTGACCTAGTTTCACAAAAAAATTCATAACTCAATCATCGGGTATCGTCACGGGAATTACCACCCGGGGAAATGACCACAAGACATAGATCTATAACTACATAATTTTCCCTTAGGCCCAAAGTCTACTGATTGTTCCAGTTAATTCAATCTTTACAACTAAATCAGAAATCTGTTATGCATGTTAGTCCTTTTAGGGTTTTCTTGTATTTTAAAGTGTTTACCAAGTATAATCAAGCATAAACAACTTATGTAGTATATGCAATACATAAAATGAGATAAATATCAGTAGTGAAATGAATGAAAATAATGAGGGTTGGTTCCTTACAAAAGTTCAAGAACAAGGATGAGCAAGAAAATCAAGGAAAACAAGAACAAGCTAGCACCAATGGATCTTCATTCTTGCACAAGAAATAAAATAGGATCAATAGATGATGATGGTGATCTTGGGCTGTTCTTGGTCGTTCATACCAAGAGGGAGAGAAGAAAAATGAGTTTTTGCATGTAAAATGAGGTAGTGGTGACAATTTGGGAGGTTATAGATCTTATGGCATGATTACCTCAACACTTGTCTTAAATTTGGACAAGTGTTGGGGTGATGAGACCAAGGAGGGGCGGCAAGAACAAGGGACCAAGGATTAAAATGCAGATTTTTTATTAGTAGATACAGTACAGAGTGTATTGTGTAGTGTAGGTTGCTCCCGGTTCTCAAACGTAGGATTTTTAAGACACATTATGCAATACCGGGTAACATAAAAATGTAAACCTTCAAAAAAAAAATATAAAAACTTGTTATCATGACCTATTTTATTATTTTAAATGAGTGGTGAGTTCATCGGAGGGTAAGACGTAAAAGGTGCAAGGTTTACGTAAAAGTGGAATAATTGAATAGTGACTTTTAAAATAGAATTGTAAGGAACCAAAAGTGTATAAAATGTGTAGACTGAACATTGTCTAGTGTCGTTTGAATTAATTGTACGTTAAACGCGAGTTGTTACTAAAATCCGACGAAATCGTGAAATGAAACAGAAAATGAGAAATATAGAAATTTCTAAATAATAGGAGACTGTAGTGAAATATTAAACCACTAATAACATGAAAACAAAAAGGAATCCCAAGCATGGTTCATGAATAAATAAAAATGCAAATGATTGCTAAACCGGGTACTTATTTATGCATAGCTTGCAAGAATAATTGCCACAAGGATGATATTTTTATAAAAATATCTTATTTAACTTAAAATGACCTAAATTGATGATGATGATACTGATGACACATGAATATGCGGCTAAACCATACTGGTTACGCGCATCTGAATACCCGTAAACCTAGTTTACGTAATGACGAATGATAACCATTAATAGTGATTTTCCTCCGGGAATGAATAGTGTTTCGTGAATAGTAAATTTTGAAAGTCGTAAATTGGGGTTTAAAAATAAATGTTGACGTAGAAAATCACGGGTTGTTACAGTCTCACCTCTTTAACAGAATCGCGACCTCGTGATTTCAATTCAAGGGTTTACGTCAATTGTCAGCATAACTCTTTGGACAATTTGTGAGCAATTTGAAACTCGATTCTGATCTGAATGATCTTCTCGGTAGTCTCATGAGCAAGTTCATGGTTTGTAAGTTGGGTATCTCCAACTTCAATTCGGCGATCGACCACAAAACACTTCACATGGTGTCGTTTGAAATACTAGAGTTGTAGATACCGTCATAAAAGAATTTGGCCAACTAGAGGTGTCTATCCCAACCATTGCCACACTCGATTACTCAGGTAGAGATGCGGGATTCACTCCGAAGGTCTAGCTTCTGATATAGTAGCAAGACAGCAAATCATCTTACAAAATGATTTATCAAATGATTTCTGAAGCAACTTATAGGATAATATGAAAACAATTTCATCATTTATAAAATTTTAGCAAGGTAAAAATTTTGATTTTTAGTTTGATTCATAACATCGTAACAGAAAAACAGTTGGCCATTTACAAGATCGTAGTAAGATCAAAATTTTGATTTTCGTGAAATAGTAGAACATTTTGTAGAATGACCGCAAATGGTCAGAAGAAAATCAAAGGCAGATTGTAAATTAACGACTAAACAGTTTATTATCCTATAAGAGGTTAGCAAAGATAACTGTATTCCCGAGGGACGAAAAGAGAATTAGGTGATTGTCCCAAGGAACACGGTTCAGGTTACTCCTTAGAGTCTTAAATTTCTGTTGAGCGTGGAATCTCTATCAAATGAGGAGTTTAGCAAGTTCAGAGTACAACTCTGAGGGAGGATGTTGATTGCTACTTGCAATTTAGTTGGTTGAATCAGTAATGTACATAGCACTTAAAGCGGAAGGTACAACATTGATTGGACAGCTTCCACAGGGCAACATCGGTTGAGCACAAGGCTTAGGGTTGAGGTGACTGTAACAAGACCACAGCGGGAACAGGGACGAATAACAAATCCAATTTCAAGCTGATGCCCAAAATCACAAGATCAAAGAATCCAAATTAAATCAGAATCATAACCAATCCAAACATAGTCAATATCGAATTCAAACGTAGCCAAAATCAATTCCAACCATTCCAATAAGCTCAGACAGGCTTACTACACTCTAAAGAGGTTACAAATAAGAAACTCGGATTCAAACGGTGCCAATCAGGTCTAACCCGACCCGATGCAACAACGGCCAGACGGTGACAAACAGGAATTCTATATAATGGAGGAGTATAGTGGTGCCAGAAGCATTACGGTTCATGCGGTGTTGTGATGCCAGTGTGTTGTGTGTGTGGAAATAGTATTCTATGTCTGTGTACACATGCAACTTTACCATTCCCGAAATCAAAAACCAACCCGGACATAATTCCATTATAACTACTCCAAGTGTTGCAAAATTCACCTCAGAGTCGGATATAGGTGACCAGGCTATGTCTCACTGTCCCTGGTTGAATATAGGTGATCAGTCTATATTCACCCGAGGTTTAATGAATTTTGAAATACTCAGCCTAGTTACACTAGTAGTATGTCCATTACATCCAAAATCATTCCCAACATCATGACAAATGTGCAAACTCGACATTTAATAGTGAGATTATGCCAGAAAATAACATAACTCAGTGACAGGTACGGTGCGTGCATAAGCATATGGAAATGCTTATAGTGAACAACTAAAACAGACGAATATAAAAATATCCTATAGTTAGGCACGCATCTCAATAAATATAAAATCAAACATCTCATCAAACAACTCGTCAAGTATATCAAGAACATCTCATCTAATATATCATCAATAACATCATAAGCGAGGCATCAGCTTGGCAGGCAGGCAAGTGGCGGTCATAGGGTTAAGTTTTCGTAAAAGTAGTTATAGTCAAGGTTTTAAAAATACCCAGTTCTCTATAGCCCTGGCTCTGATACCAATCTGTAACACCCCGAAAATCAGGTCTAGCGGAAGCATACATGTCGCTGGGGTGCTAATCAATTGGTATCACAACACAAGTACAAAGAACGGTTTTTCACCACAATCATTTAGAATATAATTGATTAACAAAAGTATTAAATTTACATTGTTCAATTCTTGTGCGGAAAATAGGCCCATAAAATAAGTACAACGGTCCCCAAATGAATATCAGAGTGTCTTTATCCTATAACCATGCCATGACATGCCATCTGCCGTCAAACGTGAGTTAACACTTCAAGAACCTGAAAATACATGCTAAACCGAGTCAACACGAGGTTGGTGAGTTCATAGGTTTTAGTTTAAAACAGTATGGTTGAACCAAAAGATTCCGAGTTTGAAACATCATTCACAAATAAGTCAAATTCAACGTAGGCTCACACTGCCTAAATCACAGTTCCATAACCAATTCACAAACATTATCATAATTCAAAATATCTCGAACTATAATCAATCATACAGATAGCACATTCATATAGTGACGCACCAACTGAACCTATTGTGTTCATCATACTCATAACCAATATCACGTGGGGAGCTACCCCGATAGATCTATCAACACGTAGGCTCTCAATAGAGAGTTAACAGTTACACCAACTGAACCTATAACCAATATCACGTGGGGAGCTACCCCGATAGATCTATCAATACGTAGGCTCTCAACAGAGAGTTAACAGTTACACCAACTGAACCTATAACCTGTGTGCTCTCAGCAGAAAGTTAACAGTGGCGCCGTCATATGCACACAAAATAATCATGTCACAACATATAATCACATCACTAAACAGTTGCACACGTTCAAGCCAAGTCACACAATAAAGCACATATTGTAATCGAATCACATATATTGTCCAAAATTATAAAACCAGTAGATCACAGCATTAAAGCATTCAAAAGCATTGAGTTTAGTGAAAAACAACGAGCATGTATTCTCCCCCAAAATAGTTTAAAAACCAGTAAAACTAGGGGCCATGAACTCACCTTAGCCACAACAATGCAAAGATCACAACTGACACGACTGGCATCGAGAAGCAAAACACGACCGTCTCAATACATGCGGCACGACGGTACACAACAGTATACGGAAGATAGGCACAATGGTCACGAAAACTACTCGCAACCTAATATATACGCATGTCTTAGCTGCTAAAGAATGTTACACTTATTTCTATATGCCATGTAAGTTGTAACCTCAATTATGCTTGGTACATAATGTTTAAATAATTTTCAAGGTTGAATTTGGCTTTTAAAATGATTTACATGTATAGAATATATTTCTTACCAAATTTTAAGTTTTAACTCTATTTGTGTCTTTAAGTCCAAAATGAGTCACAAGGGTCCAAATTAAGTCCAAGAGTCCAATTTAGTCAAAGGGGTCATTTCTTAGTCAAAAGGTTCAGATTATGACTAAAATTTCAAAATATATTAGGTGGTTCAAATTAAAACTTAAGGGTCCAAATTCATATGTTATTAACCTTTTCATAACTTTTATTTCAAAATCTGATGGAGTTTTTATGACTAGCTCATGTTAAAAAATTCATATATCCCAAACCGTAAGTCAAAAAATCATGTTCTTTACATCCCTAGTTTCCTCTATGTCCCTACTTTACTGTAAAAATAAGCTTACTCAAAAATATCCAGGTATAAACACTTTTTACAGTTTTTCTTTGCAAGTCAGTCCTAAGGGTCAAAGTGACTCAGTTTTTATGTCTCACCAAAACGGACATAACCTGAGATTTACAAGTCCTATGAAGGTAAACTCAGTTAGAGATGATAGATCTACTTGTCTAGAACAGTCCAAATATTTAGTTTTCAAAAAGTTATGGATTAAAACTCAACTTATGCCCTAAATAGCAACAGTAAACAATTCTGACCTAGTTTCACCAAAAAATTCATAACTCAATCATCGGGTATCGTCACGGGAATCACCACCCGGGGAAATGACCACAAGACATAGATCTATAACTATATATTTTTCCCTTCGGCCTAATGTCTACTGATTGTTCCAGTTAATTCAATCTTTACCACTGAATCAGAAATATGTTTTGCATGTTAGTCCTTTTAGGGTTTTCTTGTGTTTTAAAGTGTGTACCAAATATAATCAAGCATAAACAACTTTTGTAGTATATACAATACATAGAATGACATAAATATCAGTAATGAAATAAATGAAAATAATGAGGGTTGGTTCCTTACAAAAGTTCAAGAACAAGGATGAGCAAGAAAATCAAGGAAAACAAGAACAAGCTAGCACCAATGGATCTTCATTCTTGCACAAGAAATAAAATAGGATCAATAGATGATGATGGTGATCTTGGGCTGTTCTTGGTCGTTCATACCAAGCGGGAGAGAAGAAAAATGAGTTTTTTTATGTAAAATGAGGTAGTGGTAACAAGTTGGGAGGTTATAGATCTTATGGCATGATTACCTCAACACTTGTCTTAAATTTGGACAAGTGTTGGGGTGATGAGACCAAGGAGGGGCGGCAAGAACAAGAGACCAAGGATTAAAATGCAGATTTTTTTATTAGTAGATACAGTACAGAGTGTATTGTGTAGTGTAGGTTGATCCCGATACTCAAACGTAGGGTTTTTAAGACACATTATGCAATACCGGGTAACGTAAAAATGTAAAACTTCAAAAAAAAATATAAAAACTTGTTATCATGACCTATTTTATTATTTTAAATGAGTGGCGAGTTCATCGGAGGGTATAAATATAATTAAAACCTAAAAACGAAGGTTTAGAACGCGTATGACGTAAAAGGTGCAAGGTTTACGTAAAAATGGAAAAAGTGAACAATGACTTTTAAAATAGAATTGTAAGGAACCAAAAGTGTATAAAATGTGTAGATTGAACATTGTCTAGTGTCGTTTGAATTAATTGTACGTTAAACGCGAGTTGTTACTAAAATTCGACGAAATCGTGAAATGAAACAGAAAATGAGAAATATAGAAATTTCTGAATAATAGGAGACTGTAGTGAAATATTAAACCACTAATAACATGAAAACAAAAAGGAATCCCAAGCATAGTTCATGAATAAATAAAAATGCAAATGATTGCTAAACCGGGTACTTATTTATGCATAGCTTGCAAGAATAATTGCCACAAGGATGATATTTTTATAAAAATATCTCATTTAACTTAAAATGAACTAAATTGATGATGATGATACTGATGACACATGAATATGCGGCTAAACCATACTGGTTACGTGCATTTGAATACCCGTAAACCTAGTTTACGTAATGACGAATGATAACCATGAATAGTGATTTCCCTCTGGGAATGAATAGTGTTTTGTGAATAGTAAATTTTCAAAGTCATAAATTGGGGTTTAAAAATAAATGTTGACGTGGAAAATCACGGGTTGTTACAGTTGTTCTTGCTCTTGTTCAACATTTTGTGTTTGAATGATTTCAATTACTGGTGTTTGAGTTGTTGATGTAGATGAGTTTGTTGTTGTTGGTGCTTCCTGTTCGACGGTTGTTGATGCATCTTCTGGTTGTGGTTGTCGATGTTGTTGAGTGAGTACTACGGAGTGTTGTCTTGATACATTTGTCGAATTTCCACCTTGATATTCATCAAACATTAACTCAAAGAAGTTTTTCAGTTTGTGATCTTTAGGCTTATCACAATTTGTTGTTTGAGCTTCTTTAGGTACGAATCCTGAACTGATGTATCCAGAAGTCTTAGTGTTAAGCACGAGTTCTAATCTGTTGTAATTAGAAGCCATCGGGTTAAGCACGGGTTCTAGAGCGAGTCTTTCTGATAACGCAGAATGAGCATGTTTTTAGTTGCGTTATCATTAGTTTTGTGCATTATATTTGGTTATATTTGTATGTATTTGTTACTTAATCATGAAAAAGTGTATACGCAAGTAAATGTAGGCAAGTACAGGAAAAGATGATGAAAAGACGAAGAATTGGAGTGATTATGCACATTTGGAAGATTCGCGAGATGGAGACAAGAGAAAAACCACACAAGGACTCAAGGATTTGATAGTGTTAGGATTTCCATGTTCATATATCAAGGAAATATCAAGTTCTATGGAAGAAATCAGCACCTAAATGAAGGATAAAGCATGCGACAAGAAATGGCAAGAAAAAGGTAAAGTTGTGAGTGCATGAAGCATCCAACTGATCGGATGCAACCCGCATCCGATTCGGTTGGAATTTACCGAGGCGAGGAACCGATCGGTTGGTCCAAAAACCGATCGGTTGGACAAATCTGCAGTTACCATTTCGCATTAAATGAAGGTTTTACTTCCCATTAATCATTGGTGTCCGATCATTTCTTGATATTAACTCTGGAGGGATGTTTTGGCTTGAAGAATAAGTGTTCTTACACTATATATTGGACCCTATGCATGTATGCTTAGTGTGACACCCCAAATTAGTAAAAGGCTTACACCAAAGTACTTACTATCTTATTATTATTGCCCGAAAGTCTAGTATTGCTGTAGAAACGTCCAGGAGATATTGAGTTTGAGTCTCAATAGTTTGGTTTGAGTTTGGAGTTGTTTACTTGTCATAGTAGGCGATTGGAGGAGTGTGGTTGCTAAAGTTCCACGATTCTAGTTTTTGAAATCCTAAGCTAGGTATATCTTGTTTACTTACAATGAACTATTTTTACTTTGAGTTTAATGAAAGTTTCGTTTGTTACTTGTGTGTTGTTATGTTGATTGCTATGGAGTAATTTGTGGTATACTTTTGTGTATGATGTAACTAATTGTGGAGTATTCTTATCTTAAAAAGTGATGCATGAAAACATTTCTTATTTTATGAGTTTTATGGAATAATATCTAATCTTGCTTAATTTGTTGGTAAAAACATTTTAAAGAATAAAAAAGCCGAAAGGATTTTCTTTATGTTTTTATTCCAAAACGTTAGTGCACGAATTAGTATGGGATATGCTGTGTGACAAGCGTCATATTTACTCATTAAAATGGATTTGAAACGATTTCATCACGAGAAAAGGCCGAAAGGATTCTTAGGAATTTATGAGATATGAATTGATTTTCAAACAACTAGTGTTTAATAGAATTGTCATAATAGTTAATAAGGCCGAAAGGAGTTAACTAGGAGATTGAATTCTTAGTAGTGGTTCTTCATGATATAAACCATTGATTGTTAATCATTCATATAAAAGTGTGCATCATTACAAGTTACACCAAACTTTGTAGAGTACTCTATGCAATTGGTTAAGGAATTACACACAAGTATATGTTTTGTTTGATTGGATTCTATTTACGTTTTTGAATTTTCGCAAAAATTGGATTGACAACCCTTTTTAGAAAGCTAGTTATAATTTAATACAAATACCAAATCCCTTGGGACGATCTCGACTTACCCACCTTTACTATCTCGGACGAGTATACTTGCTCGTATGTGTTAGATAGAGAACCGGATAAATCGTGTTTATAAATTTTAAAACTTGTACATGGTAGAGCACATCAAGTTTTTGGCGCCGTTACCGGGGATTTGAATTGATTTTTGTTTGTAATTTTATAAGTTTTGATTTACAAAATTCATGTTAAAAAAAAAAAAAAAAAAAAAAAAAAGGCTTGGTTGAAACAGCCGAATCAGATGGTTACACATCCGATCGGTTGAAGGCCACGGTAAAATTTTTATAAAAATTTTATTTTCTGTTTTATTTAGTCTTTAATGATAGTTTAAGTGTAGTAATAGTTATAATTAATTATTTGCTTAATTAGTTAATTAATGATGATCATAGGATTAGTTTTAATGTTTTAAAATTTTTATTATAGTAGTTAATGTAATTAGTATATTTAATTTTATGTTTAGTAGTTTAAGAGTTTTTCATTTATTATGTTTAGTTAATTATAGTTATTAGATAGATTAATTGTTTTTAATTAAAGTTAGAATAAATTACACGGATCGTCACTGTGGTTTGTCCAAAATTTCACGCATAGTCCTTCAAAGTTTAAAGTTACATGTATCGTCCCTCTGACTGGAAAAGAATAACACCTATGGTCCCTGTGATGGATGTTCATCTATTTCTCCGTTAAAGTTCAAACACGTGATTAAAACATGAGGGTAATTTAGTCTTTTTCACTATGCTTTGACTGATACTTAAATCAATGGTTTCTTTTCCAATAAAAGCATGCCTTCCTCCTTCCTCCACATAAAAATCCATCTCCATCTACATTCTCATATCCCATCTCCAATTAAAGTTATACTACTAAGATAGATCTCTAAATTGTTTCTACCTCTACTTGCACCTTGTCACGAGATACTCGGTTGCAGAGGATGAGCTACCAGCCAAAATCTCAAACAAAAGTAACTGAAGATATCTTGAAAATCTACAAGTTACAAATCAAACAGCAGAATTACATATTAAAAGTCAACATCAGCAGTAAAATGATTCAGCCTCTCTATCTGTGCCATATGGTTCTTGAAAATCTCCATCACAGCTTCACAATATGCAGCCTCTTCTTTCTCCTCAGAATCAGCATCAAAACTCTTCCAAAAACTATCATACTCATCTTCCGGAAGATTATCTCTCTCCATCATAAAAAGAGTCACGCCCTTCATCACATACCCTGAAGTTGGCAACTCCAACAAAGTCGTACCTCATCTCAGTAACTTTTACCTCGCTAGCACAATGTTTCAGCACTCTTAACTCCAGATCTTCTTCCTCTTCTTGTTCTTGACCATTTGAATCCCAGACAAAAAGGAACTAAAGAAAATACGAGGTTTAGTGATGAAGGAAATGGTGTCAACATTAAGGATATCCGGTAAAAACGTTTGGAAACAGGTTTGCAACAGCATAAGGTTTTCAAATCGTCTAACTTTCTAAAAATTTGGAGAAGAACATCGTCTGGCAAAACCCATCTCCATATACATCCTCATCTCCCATCTCCATATAAAAATCCAATATTTTTAATGATAAACTAAATAAAGATCCAAGATTTCTAGTGGGTATTACAAATTTATGCATAAACTGATAAGGGTCTTAAGGATTTTACCTTAAAAGTACCTAAAATTCCAAAAAAAAAATAATAATAATAAATAATAAAAAAAAATCAATCTTTTGAATGATTTAAGCAAAAAAAATCCAAGATTTCAAGTGGGTATTGCAAATTGATACAAATGCTTAAAAAATTGGTGATGGGTAGATTTGTGGTGGTGTTGGTTGGTTGATGACTTGATAGTTATGGTGATGATGATTGCTGAATTTGTTGTCACGGTGATTTGTTGCATGTGGTTTGATTTGTTACAGTTGGTGGTTTGTAAAAGGAGATGGTGGTCGGAATTTAGTGGTAGCCAGAATTTAATGGTGGCTGGATTTTTTTGAATTAACAACTGAAATTTTTGATGGTCGAAGGTGAAGAGAAATAAAAAAGATGAAGAGAAATAAAAAAAGCTGTGAAAGTGTGAAGTGTGTATTGGTTTATGTGGAGGAAGGAGGAAGCATAGTGAAAAAGACTGAATTACCCTCACATTTTAATCACGTGTTCGAACTTTAACGGAGAAATAGACGGACATCCATCACAGGGACCATAGGTGTTATTCTTCTACAGTCTTTTTCACTATGCTTCCTCGGTTATATAATTAGTTTTTTTCACTATGATAATTATATAACCGAGGATGTGCTAGATAAACTTGGGTTTGTTCGCCTTGATTATGAAGATTACGGGAGAAAGAAAGTGAAATATGTGAAAGTGAATATTCACGGTCATAGTTTTAAGGTTGATTTTGTTGTTCTGGACTATGGAAACATTGATGAGCCGGAGGTAGTATTTGGAAGGGATTTTCATGTTACCACTAAGTGTAAAGTTGATTTCGCACTTGGTTAAATGAGAATTGATATCATCGATTCAGAAGAAGAAAAGGAGGTAGATGTGATGCTTGAGGAATTATGTGAAGGAATGGAAGAAGTCAAGGAAGGGAAGGAAGAAGTTGTTAAAATGGGAAAGGCTAGTAGGAAGAAAGCACCTCTTAACAAATTAACCCAACCCTCCACCCCAAAGAATGATAATTCATCATCGTCATCATCTAATTCACCACCTAACTCACCAAAAACCGTTAAGCCTTTGACCCAAGAACAAAAGGAGGCTATCTTGGAGAATTTAGAGATGAAATTTCATTAACTTATGGAAAAGAAGCCCGTGATAGAATTGTTGAATAACTATATGACATACTGTAAGAATTTGGATGCGGTTATGGTGGCTAGATCTAGGCTAGAAGAAAAACTTTTGATGAGGTAGAAAGAGAAAGAATTGTGGAGAACGGATTACCTAAGAAGATGAGTGATCCGGGGAACTTTGTTTTACCAATCAAGGTAAATGGAACAACTCCTATGTATGCATTGGCCGATACCGGGTTAATTGTGAGTGTTATTCCATATCCATTATACAAAAGGTTAGGACTTAGTAACCCCCAACCTAATCAATCTAATCTCACTATGGCCGACAATTCTAAAGCAAAAGAAATGGGTGAAGTGAAAAATGTTCGAGTTCAAATAGGGTACCAAGCCTTTTTAGCCAACTTTTTAGTACTTAACATACCGGTTGACAAAGAATTACCACTTTTGTTAGGTTGACCATTTTTAAGAACATGTGGGGCTATAATAGACATGGGCCGTGGTACGATGACTATTGATGATGGGATTTTGAAAAACACTTACTACCCAAAACCTAGCGGGAAAATGGTAAAGGAAGTGCATGAGAAAGATAATGAGGAAGAATACTTGGGATGTTTTGAAATAGGAAGAGACGAGGATGGTAGGCCTAAATATGGGCCGGTTGCTCCTACTTTCTTTGATACCGAAGATGAAATGGAGAGAGCTCTGGCAATGGAGGCTTTCTTTAACCCATTTAAAAATATTTTTGTGTTTAATAAACTTACAGATTTTCTTGGATCATTACCGGTCCAACTCAAAAATTTGGAGTGGGAACCCGATGGTCCCAGTGTTTACAAGAAAGAAGATGGAGATGGGGAATGGCATGTGAAATTCAATATTGTTTGCCTAAGTGGAAGGAATTTTGCAAGAAGGTTTAAGACACAAAAGACAAACCGGAAGTTGTCCGGAAAATTTCAAAGTGAAGATATTCTGAGGCATGAGTACTTTCAAGGATGAAGGAGATCAAGTGCAACAAGTTGAAGAATAAAGCACAAAACTTGTGCTAGTTGTTTGTTTCTTTTAATTTTTATGCATTTTAGTATTTTAATATTTGCATTTAAGTTATTTTAAGTTTTAAGTTTTAAGGTTGTGACAATTCGTAATTTCAGGCCATTTTTCCGAACCTCGACAATTTACTATTCACGAGTTACTATTCATTTCCAAAATTTTTATTTCATATTCTCGTAAGTTAAACTATTTTAATGATAACCCGAGATTTTGGCACTCGTCGGATAATTTCTGCAAGAATCACGAAACCGTGTCCGAGACTTACTTTAAGGTTTAAACGTCATTTAGGCATCCCGATATGTCCAAACAACATTACCAACAAGAGAAATATATGTTTTCTACCTTCCGTGACATTTTCATGAATTTAGGAATTTTAGGATACCCGGTTTTAAGTTTTGTGACTTTACGACTTACAGTTAGCAATTAACGGGACCAAAACTCACTCCGTAAGTCAAGATAAGTATCCAGCCTAAAATATATAGATATTTTCTGAAAAATATCTAGATATTTCAAAGACCTAGTGAAATTACCATTTTACCCTTCCATCAAAATTACCAAAATGCCATTGGACTATATAAAGCATAAACTAGCACATTTTTTATCAAAAATCACAAAACACTCTCCTCTCTCCCTCTCTAGCTCACGGCACAACCACAAGACCAAGGAGATCCCGTAATTTTTCCAAGATCGAGTGTTATACAAGTTCCTTATACCTTCCTTGTTAGAGTTTTGCGATAAAAACTCCAAGGTTGTGATCTTTTTCATCCAAACTCATCAAATCTTCAAGTAAGCTTCAAGTGAACTTTTTCATCATCTCATACTTTCATTTGATCATTAACATCATGTATTTTCAAGTTATATGGTTAAACATGCGAGTTACATATGTTATTCATACCACTTTACAAGTTTTCATGGTTTTTATGAATATATATTAATCCTATGATCATCCCCTTGAATCCTACAATATTTTGTGAAGTCTAGGACCCCATGACACCCTAAGAAGGTGTATGGTAGATCAAGAGATGTTTGGTTGTTGATTGGAAGGTTTTTGTACAAGTTAGTAACTAGGAAACCAAGTTTTGAACAATATATATACCTACTGTCCTTAAATGCAAAACGTGGGAAACTCAGTGGGTTTTAGGTAACTTTGGACCAAAGATTTAGAAAATACATTCCGAGACGAAACCATGGCCGAAAACGGGGATAAAAACGAGTTAATAACGAAGGAGATATGGTTTTCCGAAGTTTAACGACGAAAAGTATTTTTGGAAAATATTGTTGCTGTCCATTTTTGCCAAACGTGGAAACTTCAGGGGTTTCTGGGAAATTTTGGGTTAGATATTCAGAAAATACTTTCAAAAACGAAACCGTAGCCGTTGGAATCACTAAAAGAACCCTTACGACGTGAAAGTTATGCCAAATACGAGTTAACGAGGAAAACTATATTTTCAGAAAAACTCACTGCTGTCACAATTTTCAAGGGCTGTTTTGAGGCGTTAGCCGTCACCTAGCCGTCCCAACTTATCAAGAATATGTTAATACGTTGTCCCACGATTCCGGGGATATAAAGAACATAGAAAACGAGCTTATAACGAAAAAGATACAAGTGTTTGAAACCCAACGAAAAATATATAATTCCATCAGCTTTTACTAATATAAACTTGCCGCAAAACTGTCTTTGCGAGACACCATTTTCACGACTGTTTTTATCCATGATTGGTATGGTTTGAGTCCGAGCCGTCTTCAAATGAAATCAAGATCTCCCAGCAAGCTTTTTAAATCAATTGGGCGTTCGTCGAATAGACTTATAACGAATAAACTATGACCTCATCTTTTTACCCAAAAATCCTTTCAAAGTTATCATTTTGACAGCCTCACTATAATTCAAATATTTTCTAAGTGTAAACAGTTTTTGCGAGGCACCATCTTGCGAGCCATTTTCCCGTTGATCGAGTCGGTTTGGGCCATAAACTCTTTCAGGTGAAACGAAGTATTCCCGGCCTATTTTCCAAATCAATCAACCGCTTGTTGATCGGACTTATAATGAGTAAGTTATGATTTTCCTAGAATCGCCAAAAACAACTATTATAAGAAAATATTTCTAAGTGTAGAAATTGTTTTGCAAGACACCATATTCAAAGCCGATTTTCTTCATGATCGAGACGTGTATGATCAAAACTCAAAAGAGACGACATTGAGATGTTGTTACAAGGTTTTCAAAAACGTCAAGTTCTATTTCTAACTCTTAACGTACAATAATTCACGACTAGTTTTACGAGGCCATTGGGGCATATTCCACAAAGTATGCAAAGTGGTATTTTGCGAGAAAAACATCATATTTGACCATAAAACACCAAACGAGGATCATAGAGTATCATTTCAACATATTTACACGAAAAGTAGTATATGACTTGCCGAGACGTCAAAAATGTATTTTTCGACGATAAACATTATTTTCCAAAATCATCGAGTGGTATCGATAACATACGTATTTGCATGTGTAGCATCATTTCATTGCTTACAATAGATCATATCATTCATGTTAGGTCGCGGTTAGAGACCGAGCCTCATTTCAGCATATTCATATCTGTCTTTGTTGCTATCGCATCAGGTGAGTTCCATAGCCCCTACCTTTATACGTTTTGGATTACGTTTTGGGGGAGAATACATGCTCAATTATTTTTCACAAGCTCTTTAATCTTCTAAGGATTAACGTGAGATTTCATAGCCCCGTTTTTCAAGTTATCACATCATTTCAAATTTCTCGGGGGAGAATACATTGTACCATTTTTCATGCGGACCAAAGTATATAAATTCATTACATTGCTTAAGTTACCACATTTGCCAAGATTAAAGTCCCCTATTATCATGAACCGTTAATTGTGAGCAAGCGAGGGTGTGTGAATAGATCTATTGAGGGTGACACCTCCGTTCGGGTTGGTCGCACCAACTTGTCATACGAATGCATTACATTTGATCCATTTCAGGGTGTTTGGCAAAGCACTCAGTTGGGGCATTTCATTCAGTCTAGCTTCGGGGTCATGAGCTTAAGAGCTAATGTATCATTTTCATGTGGCAGTTTTTCATACACTTTATACTTGTGGTTTCCGTATAGCATTTCAGTAACATAAACCAAATCATATTTGGCAATGGGTTGTAAACACACAGGTTGCAAGTCTTGTTATGGGCGGGACTTGGAACTGGGTGGATTTACAATGCCTTTGCTGGGAAAATCTTCATTCAAAGGCATTACATTTTACAATAAACTCTATGAACTCACCAACCTTGTGTTGACACTTGTTAGCATGTATTTTCAGGTATAAAGCAATAGCACGCTACTGGAGGCTCTTGGCAGGGCATGGCATGGTCATAGAAGACTCTGACAAACATTTGGGACCGTTCTACCTATTTTAAAGGGCCTATTTCCGCACTACTTTTAACAATGTAAATTCAACATTTTTGTTAAACAAGGTTGTTCTAAATAATTGAAATAAAAACCGTTCTTTGCACTTGTGTTGTGATACCAATTGAGTTGCACCCCAGCGATGTGTTGTCTTCCGCTGGACCCGATTTTGGGGGTGTGACAAAGGTTTTGGTTAAGACTTCTTTTTATTAAGTTTTTATGATTATGGAGTTTATGTTTTTAGTTGAGATTTTTAGTGTTAGTTTTGTTTAGAGTTAGTAGTCATAGACTTAGACAAATTTTGGTTGACCAAGTGTGGTGGAACATTTACATACAAAAAGGGATTTTTGAAGGAAAAATACAGTTGAGTTTACTTTTACAAGCTTACCAAATTGTATTTACAAGGAAAAGTGAATTTTTACAAAAACTTAATCCGAATCGGTTGGATCATGAAGCTGATTAGATGGAGTTGAATATTTAAGACCACAATTTCAAAAATCAAAAGAAACCCACACACATACAATCCACCAAATTTGGGTCCATAAATTCGACCATTAGAAGTTAATTAGAAGTTGCAAGAGTGTTTAGAGATCATCCATGGCTCCAAAACAAGTAAGTAACATCATCAATTTGGTTTAATTAGCTTTTAATTCGGATTTATTGAATTAGGTCAAGATTTGGGTATTTTTGATAGACTTCAAATTAAGATGTAATATTTTAGGAATAGATGGGTAATTGATAAAGGAATACATTGCCAAAAAAAATAGATTGATTGATTAAGTTTTGAGGAAGAATTGGTTAATTGAATTTTCGGATTGAATTGGGTCAAAACTTTGAATCGAATTAAGTTGCAATTGATGATTCCCAGATGTTATATGCTTGTTAATTAGTGATGTTAGGATAGTGCTTTGTTGATTAGAACACTAATTGAAGAGTATGATTTGCTAGTGGTCTTGGGTGTTCTAGAATTGATTAAGAAATCATTTGGAGATGTTATGGATCGATATAGGAACGAATTGGAGTTGTAGAAACCATCATAAGTGTTCAAATGCAGGTTAGGAGAGAGTTGGAATTGTTAGAAATCGATTGAAGTAAAAAATAAAAAGTTTTTTCGTTTGTAGCAGAACCCCAACCGAATCGGTTGCGGGTTGCGACTGATCGGTTGGGACAGACTTTTTACTCCATCCGATCGGATGGAAGCCAATACCGATCGGATGGAGGGCTCGTTAATATTTATTGAATTTTTTTTCAAATGAGCTCTTTGGACTTCTAAATCATGTAGCATTGATTCTTATACTCTTATAATAACATATATTTGCGTTTTCTACAGAGTAATGTTGTAGGTTCTTCAAGTTCGTCGCGTGTTCGAGTTAACCCGATTGTGACTAAGTATGTTCAAAGAAATGCAAGGAGTAAGGTTACCTATAATGTTCAATCAGAAAACAATGAGAATCTTAAGTTCAGTAAGTTGAAGAAGGAAGAAAAGCATGCCTATCGTGAGTGCCTTTCTAAGTTACAGGTTAGGACTATTGTCGAACCACGTTTAATTGATTGGAGTTTGTTTACGGAGTATGAATGTGAAAATCAGTTGAGGGAGATGATGAAAATGACTTATGTGTATCCTGGTGATGGGGATACGTTTGAAGATTTCTCATGGGAAAGAGCTTTTAGTATCTATGAAGATGTGTAGCGAGAATGGTGTTTGGAATTCTGTTCAAACTTCTATTTTGAAAGGAAAGTGGTTGATCTTATGAGAGAGACTTGCATTTGGTTTAGGTTATGCGGGAATGAGCATGCGTATACTTTGCCGGGTTTTGCGGTTGCTCTTGGTTATATGAGCTACATGAGGGAGACTTACACAGGTTGTTTGAAGCTCATTTCGTGAGCTTAGTGAGGTATCATAATGACTATGATGGTATTCCGGCTTATTGGAATCGAGTTGGTGATCCAGGATGTTCTAGGAGAAATTCATCCAAGTTAAGGAACCCTTTGATGAAGATTTTGAAAAAGTTGATAGCTTGGGAGTTTTGCATAGGACGGGTAGTAGAGATAAGTGTAATCAACCCGACTTGTGGGTGATGAAATTGCTAGAGGAGGATAAGAATGGTAATGCGGCTTGGATCATAGCAGAATATCTTTCTAGGAGAGCACCGGGGATTAAGGACAAGAGTGATATTTGTGGAGGTCATTATGTAACCACGTTGGCAAGGAATTTAGAATATTTTGAGGATGAAGAGTTGGATAAGTGTTCAGGTCCAATTGAGAGTGAGACTTGGGATGATAAGAGTTTTAGAAAAGCGTTGGATAGGAAGAACAAGATATTGGGAGCTTTGACTGAGCCGGCAATTACCGCACCTCAACCACCACCACCAATAGGAAATGTTTATGGACATGCACCGAGTAGTTTTGATTCGGGATGGGGAGATTGGAACCGTGAGCTAAATGATACTGAGCATAGGGATGTTTTGAGAGATTCAATGATGATGAGGGATAACTATAATTATGATTATTCCATGCCGATGCTCCAACACTTGGCACGTGAGGCCAATTATGCGGTACCACCCTACAACCCACCAAATGTTCCACCGTACCCATTTCCGTATGATCCCTATCCTGGTCCGTATCCTTACCCATATCCTGGGTATGCACCTTTTCCCGAGCCAGTTCCAGTGTATGGTAGAGTTCCTGAGGTTGTAGGTTCGAGTTTCGATGTTGGTGGTTCATCATCTAGAGCTGGGCGGCAGAAGAAGAGAAACAGAGTCTATACAGTTTTTGAAGAGGCCGAGAACTATGAGACTGAAGGTAGAGAGGAACCAGAAAGTATGGAGGACGACGATGAGTGATCGTATTGATGTTATGGTTTGTGTTTAAAAAAAAAAGAAAAAAAAAACAATTATGTGTGTCGAATAATTTCTATCTCTACTTTCTTTAATTTTTTTTTCTTTTTAACATATGGTTTGTTTTTAATTTAATTACTTTGTTTGTTTTAGTATTTTGTTTGTTTGTTTTGTTTCGTATATTTTTGCAGTTTTTGCAGGGGTGAATTACCGGAAGCTTATTGTTGATCAATATTTGGAGTTGGAGAAATCATTTGCTTATTTATGATCAAATATGCGTATGCGTATTAACCCTGGTAGTACCTTTTTAACTAAAATTTTCCCATTTCCTTTACTTTGAAGTTCATTTTTAATACATTGAGAACAATGCAAAACTTAAGTGTGAGGGAGGGTAGAAAATAGGAAACATGGTTTAATTTTAAATTTTTTAGGTTTAGTAGAACTTTGGACTTAAGTAACTAGAATTTGTTCACCCTTGATTTTCTAGTTGTTTTCTCACATAATTCATATAGTTTAAAGAACTATATTGTTTCAATGGTAAAAATGAGGCTATTTGAAATTTTTTGAAACTTAATCAAATTATGAGAGCTAATTCATTCTGGATTCGGTAACATTTACTAGTACATGTTATAGCCTTTTTCACCTTAAATTGTGAGGATTTAAGCCTTTTTGTATAAAGCATACCTTGATGCTATATATTTTGCTATGAGTGTGCCGGTGATTATGTTGATTCTAGAACTTGTACTTGTTATGCATTACGGTTAAAATCACTTTCAAGTGATAAAATATATTCAAATGATAAGAGGCAACTTAGGATTTACACCAAATGGCCATAAGTTTACAAAATATTATTGCTAACCACATCGGTTAGTTATCCTCGTATTTGGAACCCATTTATTAGCATTAATCTCTTACGCTAGATACCCTTAGTTACACCTTCTGAGCCATTCTTTTCTTTTGATTAAATCTAGAAAAATACAAAAATATTTTACACTTTACACCTTAGCCTTACCCGAATCAAGTTCATTCGAAGTTTGAAAACTATTTATTTTTTGATGATTACACGTTGGCCACACTTTGATATGTGTATGTGTTGTTTCAATGAAGAAGGAGGTCGCTACTCTTATTTGTATTTTTTGTAGCGTGTGCTCATCCAAAGTGTGGGGGTGACGAGAAAGTTTAGTTTGTTAAAAAAATGTGAATAAAGTGAATAACCAATGAGCTATAATGTATGAGTATCAATTAGCCAACAAGCTAAGGGAAATAAGTGAGTATGTGATGCAGAATAACGATCGAAGGAGTTTGGAAAGTAATCATTTGTGGTATAAAGAGTTGGGAACGGATTTGAACTTGGTTCTTATTTTTTTTCATATTGTAGAAATCTATCATATAAATATTCCCATGCCTTATTGCTAACCTTTACCAAATTACTTTATTCGTTGGTAGCTTTCGAGCATCCGGATTAAATGATGGCTTTGTAAAGATATGTAGTGCATGGATATTGTAGTGACCATCCAGTTTTTGAGTGACTAAATGACGCGCCAGCGATCTAGTACGTATTTTGGTGACCATCCATTATGTAAATAATGCGCCAGCGAACCAAGGTACACTCTAAAGACCATCCGTTGTTTAGCTAGTCAAAAATACGCGCCAGTGAGCTATTATATTCTTGTATGAAATATTTGAACATTAGTCGGTAACCTTAAACCTGAATAAAAGACTTCTTTGATGTTTTATTTTATTGTTTTGATACTTGTACAAGCTTATGGTAAGACACATGAATCATGACTGAGCAATGAGTGGTTTACCAATCAATTTCCCTTAGAGTGTAGAGTGAATTTCAAAATTCTTAGTTAGGTGCTTAGTTATGTTATCAGGCTCAAGATTAAATTGTTTATGTTTCAAGAATATTCACATTTAAAGTTAAATTAGCATTTGTTCCTTCGGAATAGTTGTTGGATTTTTGGGACCACGATAACGATACCATTGAAATCAATTTTCTAAATGCTAGACTTGCTCGAGGGCGAGGAAAACTCAAGTGTGGGGGAATTTGATAATGCTCAGAATGAGCATGTTTTTAGTTGCGTTATCATTTGTTTTGTGCATCATATTTGGTTATATTTGTATGTATTTGTTACTTAATCATGAAAAAGTGTATATGCAAGTAAATGTAGCCAAGTACAGGAAAAGATGATGAAAAGATGAAGAATTGGAGTGATTATGCAAATTTGGAAGATTCTCGAGATGGAGACAAGAGAGAAACCACACAAGGACTCAAGGATTTGACAGAGTTAGGATTTCCATGTTCATATATCAAGGAAATATCAAGTTCTATGGAAGAAATCAGCACCTAAATGAAGGATAAAGCATGCATCAAGAAATGGCAAGAAAAAGTTAAAGTTGTGAGTGCATGAAGCATCCAGCCGAACGGATGCAACCCGCATCCGATTCGGTTGGAATTTATCGAGGCAAGGAACCGATCGGTTGGTCCAAAAACCGATCGGTTGGACAGATCTGTAGTTACCATTTCACATTAAATGAAGGTTTTACTTCCCATTAATCATTGGAGTTCGATCATTTCTTGATATTAACTCTGGAGGGATGTTTTGGCTTGAAGAATAAGTGTTCTTACACTATATATTGGACCCTATGCATGTATGCTTAGTGTGACACCCCAAATTAGTAAAAGGCTTACACCAAAGTACTTACTATCTTATTAATATTGCCCGAAAGTCTAGTATTGCTGTAGAAACGTCTAGGAGATATTGAGTTTGAGTCTCAATAGTTTGGTTTGAGTTTGGAGTTGTTTACTTGTCATAGTAGGCGATTGGAGGAGTGTGGTTGCTATAGTTCCACGATTCTAGTTTTTGTAATCCTAAGCTAGGTATATCTTGTTTACTTACAATGAACTATTTTTACTTTGAGTTTAATGAAAGTTTCGTTTGTTACTTGCGTGTTGTTTTGTTGATTGCTATGGAGTAATTTGTGGTATACTTGTGTGTATGATGTAACTAATTGTGGAGTATTCTTATCCTAAAAAGTGATGCATGAAAATATTTCTTATTTTATGAGTTTGTTGGAATAATATCTAATCTTGCTTAATTTGTAGGTAAAATAATTTTAAAGAATAAAAAGGCTGAAATAATTTTCTTTATGTTTTTATTGCAAAACGTTATTACACGAATTAGTATGGGATATGGTGTGTGACAAGCATCATATTTACTCATTAAAATGGATTTGAAACGATTTCATCACGAGAAAAGGCCGAAAGGATTCGTAGGAATTTACGAGACAAGAATTGCTTTTCAAACAACTAGTGTTCAATAGAATTGTCATAATAGTTAATAAGGCCGAAAGGAGTTAACTAGGAGATTGAATTCTTAGTAATGATTCTTCATGATATAAACCATTGATTGTTAATCATTCATATAAAATTATGCATCATTATAAGTTACACCAAACTTTGTAGAATACTCTATGCAATTGGTTAAGGAATTACACACAAGTATATGTTTTATTTGATTGGATTCTATTTACGTTTTTGAATTTTCGCAAAAATTGGATTGACAACCCTTTTTACAAAGCTAGGTATAATTTAATTCAAATACCAAATTCCTTGGGATGATCTCGACTTACCCACCTTTACTATCACGGACGAGTATACTTGCTCGTATGTGTTAAATAGAGAACCGGATAAATCGTGTTTATAAATTTTAAAACTTGTACACAGTAGAGCACATCACTCTCAGAAGCCATAGTCATGATTGACTTATCAGTTTTGAAGATCCTCATGCAAATTTGTTTGATCTGCACATGAAGACATAGACGATGACACATTTGTTTTGGACTTGGATCCCAACATAATAATGGGTTCTGAGTCGTTAGTGGTAAGAATATTATCATCTAATAAATCTTTAAATGATATCTCTTCATCCCACACACATGGATGTTCATTTGATGTACAAGATGTGAAACAATTGTAATGTTCATGTTGTAATTCTCGTAGTGATACTCTTTTTGGAACATATGTGTGTTTAAATTTCTAAGATTTTTTAAATTGATGCCATTTAGGCTTAATATTTGTCTTGCCAGTGTTGATGTTTGAAAATTTGGGTATTTGGAGCAAAGAGTTGCAATCATCGTTCATAAATTCAGTAAGTTTTTCACGAAGAATTTTGTTTTTAGTTTCAAGATCGTGTAGTTTACTCAAATCAGACTTACGTTCATATTCAAGTTCTTCACATTTTTGAAATAGACTGAAATTTAGATGATAGCACTCATTTTCTTTTTGTTTGAAATAAGTTTCAAATTCAACATTTTGTTTTTCCAGCACATTTTGATAATACTCCACGTGTGTAAGACCATATTGATGTACAACAGTCAATATAACATCGTTTGTTAAGATGTTTTTCAGAAAATCTTCGATGAGTTTTTGAAGATAGATTGAGTTTATCAGAAATCGATTTTGAAGATAGATTGAGTTTATCAGAAATCGATTTTTCCAATTTTGCAAGATTGGTTTTTAATTCGGCATTTTCCTTATCAAGATTGATAGAGATGTGCTTTTGATTAGAAAGTTGGTGATTAAGTTTAGAAATATGTTCAATTGCCCATTTGACGGTTCTTGTATGTAGATATCTATCGTTTGTCAAATAGTTATTGTAACCAATTTCTAATTCCTTTATGCAATCTTTGTAAAGAATTTCTTTTGCCTTTTGTCTTTCAATCTCAACAGTTAACTTAAGATTCGCGTCTTTTACCTTGCGATTGTTCAATTTAACTTTTTCCATATCTGAACGACATGTATGAATTAATTATTCAAAGTAAGCATGAGTTTTCATCATTCACTGCATTCAGGGTTTCTGAGATTCCTTTAGAATCCATACCTGGAGTGCTAGAATTAATATTGCTATCAATCTCCTCCTCCACAAATGTGTTCCTAACAGATTCTGTAGTCTCAGAATGCGGTGTCTGATGAGTATACATATCAAATACCTCATTATCAAAACATGCTGTGAAGTTACGTACCTCTAAAAGTCCATCTGATTTATAGTCTGGAGGTGTGACTGCCTCATTGTCATATGATAAAACTTGAAGGTTTGCCATGAAGATGCAGTTTGGATTGACTTCTTCTTGATCCTCTTCACAGTTCGCTAGTGCCAAATAATCATGTTCTTCAGCAGTGACTTGTATCCCCGCTTCTTCTTTCTAAGCTAATAGCAATGCTTCCTGGAAGTATCTACCATACTTTCTAATTGTTCCAACAGTGCAATTTCTAGTATAGTGTCCAATACCCTTACAATTATAACACCGAATCCGATTACCCTGATTAACATTTCACATATTCCCAAATACTTGAGTTGCAATGCTAGGAATTATTAGAATAATATTTATTTCATTGCTGCTGATAGTAGTATTGGTTCCTGCTGGCAGGTATGTAGTTCCTGCTGGTATGGTTCCTGCTGGTAGTGTTTGTTTGTTTCTGCTGTTAGTTGTCATTGCTGCTGGTAATACCATATGTTTAGAAAGTTTGTTAGAGTTAATTTTGGAAGAGATAGTGTATATCTCTTTACACGTTTTCTTAGTAATGCTGCATTAGGGTTTCTTGTAGTATAAAAGAAACATGCGGCTATGAGTTTTGTAATCGAATTCTTAATATCTTTAGTGAAAAAAAGATCCATAGAGGATCAAAGTCTTTATAGTTACTTCTTCTTCTTTATTAGTTTATATTCAGAGGTTCTCTTGTAGTGTGCTTGTGATTACATAGGCATTCTACCGATCCACAAAGGCTCAAAGATCTATAAAGCAGGCCTAGATCCTACAAGTGGTATCAGAGCTTGGTGAGGATCTCTATCGAAGAAGAAAACTTCTCTAAACAAATCTCTTAAACCCTTTCACAATGGCTGACGTTCATACTGATGAGTCTGTCATCAATAATGAAAAACCTGAAACTTCACAAGTCCAACAACAAATAGTCACAACCACTGTGTCTAACAGTAATGCTAAATTCCCATACCTTAAGAAAGATGAGTACGAGATTTAGGCTATGAAGATGGAGTACTGGATCTCAAACAGTGATCATAACCTATGGAATGTGATCCTGAATGGGAACAGCAGGAAGGAAACTGGGAGAGATCAGAAGGGGAACATGATCATTCTTCCACCTGTATCTGCAGAGGAGCAGGTTGCTGTACAAATAGAGACCAAGGCAAGATCTCTTTTGCTTCAGGCTCTCCCATAAGATCATATGGGTGACTTTCATCACCTATGGAATGTGATCCTGAATGGGAACAGCAGGTTGCTGTACAAATGGAGACCAAGGCAAGATTGACTTCTTCTTGATGCTAGGGAGATCTGGCTTGCTGTAAAAGCTAGATTTGGAGGGAATGATGAGTCCAAGAAGATGAGGAAGTCGATGCTCAAGCAGGAGTTCCAGGAGTTCAAGAACTCTGAGGCTGAAGGGATTCACAAAGGTTATGACACGTTTCACAAGATCCTGAGCCAATTCAACCAGTTGCAGGTCAGGCCAGACAATGAAGACTGCAACACCAAGTTTTTGAGGGCTCTGCCTCCATCCTGGTCTCAGGTCTCCATCACCCTTAAGGCCAGAGGTAGGCTCGATTTCATGAGTTTTGATGATCTTTACAACAAGCTCAAGACCCTTGAAATTGACATCAAAGGGGTTTCAACCTACTCATCTCACACTCCAGCTCATACTGCATTTGTTATTGCTACCAGCACTAACAAGGTCTCATATGGTGATAGCCCAACCCCTTCTTCTTCATCAGTTTCCTATTCCCCTGCAACACCTAGATCACAGTCAAGGTCTGGCAATGTACTTGAGGAAGTTCTTCATTCGTTTGTTGCTGAAAGTGCTCCACAACAGCAAATTGCCTATGAAGACTTTGACCAGATTGATCAACTGGATCTGAAAGAGATGGACATCAAGTGGCAGATGGCTATGCTGTCACTGAAGGTTAAAAGATTTGAGAAGAAAGGCAGGGAGGAGGATTAAATTTGATGGATAGGAAGGAGCAAGGTTTGACAAGTGGAAGGTGATATGCTACAGATGCTCACAACCAGGTCACTTTGCTAGAGAATGCACAGATAAGAAGGTGGATGACAAAACAAGGTATTCTGCATTCAAGATTCAAGAATTAGAGTCAAAAGAACCCAAAGCCTTGCTGTCTGTAGATTCCATGCTGGACTGGGAACAACATGAGGTAGCTAATGCAGAAAGAGGAGCTGCAAAGGTCTATGGGATGATTGTTGGATATGGTGCTGATGCACAAGTGGCTGGGGAATTTGGTTTGATGGGCTACCCATCTCAGGTACAAAATTGTCCCTTTGGTTGTGAAATTAAATATGCTGAACTGAAAAAGGAATTTGATGATATAGATAGTCAATATAAAGATTACTATATTAAGGTGCAAGCCTATGAAAATGCTCTTAAAACCTTAGAAAAACAAAAGGCTTGGTACCAATCTAATAAGTTAGCATATGAGGAAAATATTAGGGTTTTGGAGAGAGACTTAGAAAACACCACTAATTTGTTAAAACATTCTGAGAGAGAATTTGATAAGGTAATCTTAGAAAAGCAGGATTTACAGGCTAAGGTAGAAAGTGAAGAGGTCAAGTGTACTTCATATAAAGAATCAACTAAACTTGTAGATTGGTTGAATAATAATACTCAGTCTATAAAGTCTAAGAGAGGTTTGGGGTGTCATAAAATAGATTACCCTACTGAGTCAAGAAGCTTTGACCCTACCCCTAAGGAGGTAAATTACCAAATTCCTGTTAAGTATGTCAGAGAAGGAGAAATGGATGATGTTCCCCCACCTATAAGAGGAGTGTTTAAACCTGTCTCTATCCATTCAGACCTTGACAGAGACTTAGATGAATCACATATGTCCTATGGCAAAAGTCCAATGACTTGCCTGTTTCTGACTCTGAATCTAATGACTTTGTCTCTTGATCTAACAGTGACAAGTCCTCAGAACCCAAGACCAATGATTTTGCCACATGTGATTCAAGTGACAAGTCTACCTCAACCAAGTCAGAAGATTTCTCCTCAGAAGTAGCTGATGATGAATCTCATTCAAAGATAGCTGCATTTGAAGATATTTCTTTTGATTATGCTAAAAACAATGATGTTTCTAGTTTTGGGTCTGTTTTAAACAATGATGTTTCTGGTTTTAATTCTGTTAAGAATAATTTTGTTTCATCTTGTGTTTGTGATAATTTTGGTTGCAATAAGAAAAGGTATGCTAAGAATAAGTCTTCTAGGAAGAAATCTTGTTTTGTGTGTGGTAGTTATGCTCATCTTATCAAAGACTGTGATTTTTATGAGAAAAAGATGGGTATGTATGCTGGTCAAACAAGGCCAATGTGGAACAATGTTAATGATATACCCCCATATGTTCCACAAGCAGCAATAATGAACTATTGTAGAGCTTCTTTTCCTACTGGTAAGCTAGTTCCTGCTGGTAAGCCTGTTGTTAATGGTAAGCCAGTTTCTCCTAGTAAGCCTGTTGCTGCTGGTAAGCCTGTTCCAGCTGGTAATACCAATTCTGCTGGTTGGAGGAGGAATGATGCTAGACCATTTTACAGACCTACAAGCACTTATTTTCAGAATGATCTTAGGCCTGTTTATTTTGACACCATGCACATGGGGGGGGGCAAGATGGGAAACTGCTGTTAAGTCCTCAGCAGGTTGTTCTTGGAGAAACAATGACCACTATATGAGAATGGGGTCCAAGAACAATGGTGGATCTCATCAATCTCCATGGTTTAATTATTATTGATCCACTAGGCAGGCCCAAGTCAGTGATGGCTTGGGTCTCCCATGTAACTAATGTTGTTGTATGTATTCTTTTATTGTAGGTTAATCCTCAGAGAAGTCAGAGATTGCATGACTTTATACCCATTAATGGAGGGACTGTGACATTTGGAGGAGGAGATGGCAAGATAACAGGGAAGGGAACCATTAAGACATCCAAGCTGGATTTTGAGAATGTTTTCTATGTGAAGGAACTCAAGAACTTCAACTTGTTCTCTGTCTCACAAATATGTGATAAGAAGAACAGTGTTCTCTTCACTGAGACTGACTGTCTTGTGTTGTCCAAAGACTTCAAGTTGCCTGATGATAGTCAGGTTGTACTCAAAGTCCCAAGAACACACAACCTTTACAGTTTCAATCTGAATGATGTCCAGCCTGAGGGTGATTTGGCTTGCTTGGTGGCAAAAGCATCTGTGGATGAATCCAACAAATGGCATAGGAGGATGGCACATGTGAACTTTAAGACCATCAACAAGCTGGCAAAGAATGGATTGGTACAAGGGCTCCCTCTCAAGACCTTCACTAATGAACACAATTGTGTTGCCTGCAACAAAGGAAAGCAACACAAAGCTTCATACAAGGCCATCACAGCTTTGAGTACCATCACTGAGCCTCTTCAATTACTTCATATGGATCTTTTTGGTCCTACTTCCATCAGAAGTATAGACCATAAGTACTACTGCCTGGTGATTACAGATGACTTTAGCAGGTTTTCTTGGACTTTCTTCTTAGGTACTAAAGATGAAACCTATCCTGTGATTAGGGACTTTATTGCCTTAATTGAAAACCAGCTAAATAAAAAGGTTAAGCGTATAAGGTGTGACAATGGGACAAAGTTTAAAAATTCTAACCTAATTGAACTCTGTGGGCATAAGGGGATTAAAAGGGACTATAGTAATGCCAGAACCCCACAACAAAATGGGGTTGCTGAAAGGAAAAATAGAACCCTTATAGAAGCAGCTAGATCAATGCTGGCTGACTCTAAGTTGCCAACCATGTTTTGGACTGAAGCAGTTTGCACTGCTTGTTATGTTCTGAATAGGGTTTTGATCACTAGTCCTCATAACAAAACACCTTATGAGCTTTTGTCTGGGAAGGTTCCTAACATTATTTATCTTAAACCTTTTGGATGTCATGTAACTATATTGAACACAAGTGATCACCTAGGAAAATTTGAAGGGAAGGCAGATGAGGGGTTTATTATTGGTTATTCTGCTCATAGTAAGGCCTATAGGGTATATAATTTATCTGCTAAGAGGATAGAAGAGACACTCAATTTAAGATATCTTGAGAATAAACCTAATTTACAGGGTGCAGGTCATGAGTGGTATTTTGACCTTGATTATCTGACTGATACTTTAGGTTATTCTAGATTCAAAGCTAATCAATCTATAGGTACACATGATTATGAAACTAACAATGCAGGTACCTCAGATGATGATTCAGATTCAGAGTGTGATGAACAACCCATTGTTGTTCCTTCTTTTCCCTCTAACCACTTTTCAGGTTCTGAGCTCAAAGATCCTTCTGAAATGGCTGAAGGAGATTCAAGTTTTGCAGAAGATCTTGCTAGGCTTCAAAGACAAGAACATAATGCCAAGGAAGCTGCTGAAAAGTTTGGTTTCGAATTCTCACAAGAAACATAGGAGATCTTGAGAAAAGCTTATGATGAAGCCCGCAAGAATCTGGCTTATGCTGGTGGTGTCCCGGTTCCTGCTGCTACTACCAATTCTGCTGATAGTTCTTTTGTTCCTGCTGGTGTCACCATTCCTGCTGGTCCTTTGTCCACTCCTTCGACTGACACATTGGGTTTCATTAAACCTCCTACAAGATACCCAAGTCCATCTGACCTTGGGAATTCACTCTCTTCAGTATCTAAGCTGGAAGATCCTCATCATCAATCAAGAACAGGCATCTTCACTTACTCCTCGTAGGATGATGAATTCAATCCTTCTATTACTAATCAAGCCTCAACCGTTGATGTCAATCCCACTGCTACCAAGAGGATAAACATTGTTCATCCTCAGTCTTTGATTCTTGGAGATCCTAATTCAACTGTTCAGACAAGAAGCAAGTTGAAACAACCTGATTTTGGAGAATCTGCATTTTTAGTTATATTCAAGATCAGCTAAGGAATAATCACACAGACTATCTACATTGTCTCTATGCTTGTTTTCTATCTCAAATTGAACCAAGCAGTGTAGCACAAGCCCTTGAGGATTCTGATTGGGTTGAAACTATGCAAGAGGAAATGCAACAGTTCTACAATCAGAAAGTCTGGAAGTTAGTACCTTTGCCTGAATGAAAGTATGCTATCGGGATAAAATGGATTCTCAAAAACAAAAGGGATGCTACGGGTATTGTGGTTAGAAATAAAGCTTGATTGGTAGCTCAAGGTCATAGGCAGGAAGAAGGTATCGACTATGATGAGGTGTTTGCTCCTGTGGCAAGAGTTGAAGCTATTAGATTGTTTTTAGCTTTTGCCTCATACATGGGATTCATTGTCTATCAGATGGATGTGAAGAGTGCATTTCTCTATAGTAAAATTGAAGAGGAAGTGTATGTGACTCAACCTAAGGGTTTTGTGGACCCACAGAATCCTGATTTTGTTTACAAGGTGGTGAAAGCACTCTATGGACTTCATCAAGCACCCAGGGCTTGGTATGCTAGGTTGTCTACTTTTCTACTGAAGCATGGTTACAAAAGAGGAGCTATTGACAAGACACTCTTCATCAAGAAGAACTCAAACGATATCATCCTTGTTCAGGTTTATATGGATGACATCATTTTTGGTTCCACAAAGGAAGCTTGGTGTAGGGAGTTTGAGGTGCTAATGAAGGGAGAATTTGAGATGTGTGCTATAGGAGAGCTTACCTTTTTCTTGGGTTTACAGGTCAAGCAAAACCCTGATCGCATCTTTATCAGCCAGGACAAGTATGTGCAAGACATACTTAAGAAGTTTGATTTGGAAAGTGTGAGGACTGCCACTACACCATATGAAGCTCCAAAGCCAAAGTCCAATAATGAGCCTGATGCTGCTGTTAATGTTCACTTATACAGATCCATGATAGGTTCATTGATGTATTTGACAGCTTTTAGGCCGGATATCATGTTTGCAGTTAGTGCTTGTTCTAGACATCAAGTTACACCATTAACTTCACACTTGAATGCAGTCAAGAAAATCTTCAAATATCTAAAAGGACAACCTAAGTTGGGTCTTTGGTACCCAAGAGATTCTCCTTTTGTGTTGGAAGCTTACGGTGACAGTGATTATGCTGGTGCTAACTTTGATAGAAAATCTACTACTGAGGGATGTCAGTTTCTGGGAAGGAGGTTGATATCTTGGCAATGCAAGAAGCAGAATATAGTGGCTACATCTTCTACTGAGGCAGAGTGTGTTGTTGCTGCTAGTTGTTGTGGTCAGGTACTTTGGATTTAAAATCAGTTATTAGACTATGGGTTTAATTTTATGAACACCAAAATCTTTATTGACAACCAAAGCACCATTTGCATTGTTAAGAACCCAGTGTTTCACTAAAGAACTAAGCACATAGAAATTAGGCACCATTTTATCCGAGATGCTAATGAGAAGCATCTTATCCAAGTGCTTAAAATTCACACTGATGACAATGTGGCTGATTTGTTAACAAAAGCTTTTGATGGGCCAAGATTCAACTATTTGGTGGTCCATATTGGGATGCTCAATCCTTAAGTGCTGAGATTGAGGGGAGGTATAAGTCTAAGGGGAGGCTTATTGTTGTACATTTGTCATCTTTATTTTCTTTATGTTTATTTTATTTTGATTTAGTTAAAAAAAATGTATAGATTGTCTACTAACTTATTTGCAGGTACAGTGTTGGTTTTTAACCACACAACAAATGGTAATCAACTTACCATGTCTCACAGACAAGAAAGAGTTGACTCACCATGAGGGTACGACTCTGGTGTGATAATCAAATCCGTTGAAAGCTGTAATAGTTTGCTCAAAACTATAGGGTATTCAACTCACCCATGTTTCATTACTGAGAGTTGAATGGTTTTCAATTCACCATGGATCTTACCCTTTGTGGTTTCCAAAGAATTGGCTAGCCCACAAGAATATGGCTTTTGGTAAAGGCAGTGGAAAACCATATTTGGTAATTAATTCACCAAAGGTTATCTTGACCCTAAGAATTGGCTAGTCCTGAGCAAACGGCTACAGGTAAAGACAACTCAAATCCATTTATAGTTGATGATTTACTAAAAATCATATGGTTATCAATGTACAATGGTCTTACACACTAAAACATTGGCTACTCCAGTAGTGATGGCTATTGGTAAAGAGACATCAAATTTATTAATTTTCAATGATTCACCTCTCACAAGAGTTAACACACCTGGAAGTGATGAGAATAGTATGAAACTTAAAAGATTTGATGTAAAATAAGTCATGGTTGCAGTGAAGATCAAGTACATTGCCTTTCAGATGGTGACCAGCTTAAGATGATGTGTTTTCCTGTTGCTGCTGATACATAGAGCTTGCTGCTGGACGTTTGTGCTTAAAGCTGATGTAGCTGCTGGTTACTTTCTGATGTTGCTGCTGATTCAATCCTCTATCCCTGAATGTCAAAGCTCTATCAAGAAACTTGAAGTTAACCAAGTCAAATTCAAGTTTAGGGGAGGATTGTTAGGAATTATTAGAATAATATTTATTTTATTGCTGCTGATAGTAGTATTGGTTCCTGCTGGCAGGTATGTAGTTCCTGCTGGTATGTTTCCTGCTGGTAGTGTAATTTGTTTCTGCTGTTAGTTGTTATTGCTGCTGGTAATACCGTATGTTTAGAAAGTTTGTTAGAGTTAATTTAGGAAGAGATAGTGTATATCTCTTCACACGTTTTCTTAGTAATGCTGCATTAGGGTTTCCTGTAGTATAAAAGAAACATGCGGCTATGAGTTTTGTAATCGAATTCTTAATATCTTTAGTGAATAAAAGATCCATAGAGGATCAAAGTCTTTATAGTTACTTCTTCTTCTTTATTAGTTTATATTCAGAGGTTCTCTTGTAGTGTGCTTGTGATTACATAGGCATTCTACTGATCCACAAAGGCTCAAAGATCTATCAAGCAGGCCTAGATCCTACATGCAACATTCCCATTCTGATTCCTTTGATTTCCATCAAACTGACCCCCGTTTTGCCTTTGATTTCCCATTTGCATAGCCTGAGCATATCCTTGTTGATTACCATTAACTGCAACCAATTGTCCGTCTCGACCCATATTCATACCCGGTTGTGCAATCTGCCTGTTATGAATATTTGATGATATCCTTTGGTTGTTGTTAGTTGGTTTGTTGTAGCGAACATTGAATGCTTTGGATAGCATGGCAAAAGCTTCTGTCAAGGCCTTTGTGCCTTCATCACAAGCAAGTGTTGTGTTGTCAGCAACTTGGTAGTGTTGTATTGGTTGTTTTGGAATGATTAGTGGAATGTGGTTTTGAGGAATTATTTGTTGCATGAAGTTGTGATTGGAAGATGATTGTTGATGTGGGTTATAATTAGGTATGGTTGTTGGTGTATTGGCAATCAATGCTAGTGGATCGTGATTCTTCAACATCTTCTCTTTCTTTACTTCATCTGCTTCAGCTTGGTTTTACTTTAATAAATCATAGAGTTGATCGAAGTTAACAGCATGCAAGTCCTTGGTTTGATTAACTATAGTGACATATCGTCCCCATTCTTCTTGAAGGTTGTTAAGGAACTTGATGTTGCTAACTATCCCTTATGGAGTCAACTTGTTTCTTGTAAGCTCATTAAATAAGAGTACAGTAGCGATGATAGTAAGATTCAATGGTCTTTCTAGGTGTAAATGTCAATTTCTCAAACTCTGTTAACATCTTATTCTCCATATCCTGCTTACCAATTTTTGATCCATGACATAATCTTCTTACTCTTTCCCATATTGCATTAGCACTTTCATAGCTATCTACCGCAACAAATATCTCTCATGACAATCCTAGTTGGATTAAGTGTATTGCAAAATCATCATCTTCAATTTGAAGTTTGTCATCCTCACTTTATTCAGCTTCAGTTTGGTCATGTAGGTGAGGTGAACTCGTGGTGTAAGGCTAGGATCTCCTGTATACTGGATTTGCCGAGGCTTAAAAGGTCCTTCCATAATGGATTTTATCATGAGTTTTCCATTAGGCTTGGTTTTTAGATAACAAAGCATTCGAATTTGCCATTGAAGATACCCACCTTTCTCAAGCATAGGAGAAGGGTTTTCATTACCAGCTGCGTAAATATCTTGTTGAGTTGATTTTGGATTGATGATCTGTTATCGGTTTTACAAAAATTTCTCAAAGGATAATGTTTCTCAAAAACTTTTACTTACTTTTAAGTTGGTTAAAGTTTCTTTGAATGTGTTTAAGTTTATTCGAAATTTTTGTTTTCAGGTTGTTAGGTTCCTTTTCCACAAAAGTCCAATAATTACTCGAAATCCCGATAGTTCTTGAAACAGTATGTTTCTCGAAGCGTAAAGTTCTCGAAGTCTGAATTTCTCAAAACGTTCTAAGTTACTAGAAGGGTATCTAATGATGGTGAAAATTTCTCGAAACTCTAATTTTCAGGTTGAAAAGGTTCGTGCCTAAAAATACATATTTTTTCTCGAAAATTTCTTAAAAATTACTCGAAACCTAAATTTCTCGAAACTCTGAACTTTACTCGAAAAGCCACGTCACCAAAGTAGTGGAATCTCAACCAAATAATGTACTCAAAACTGCCACGTAGGATTACTTGAAACCAAAATTACTCGAAATGCTAAAGTATTTGAAATATAAAGTTCTCGAAACTGCCATGTCACCCAGGTAGTGGAACTCCAACTAAAAATTACTGCCACATAGATTTCAAGAAAACTCGAATTTTTTGAAAACGTTTGAAGATTGCAATTTTTCGAAAACTTTTCTGCTATAGTAATTTTCTAGTAAATCCTAAAAGCACCTTCTTTTGTAATTCTTTTTGGGTTTTTCTTAGATGGATGGCTAGGTTATGATTAAAACTACTCGAAAAATCAAACCTTTAACTAATCTAACCACTAGTTCGAAGATTCAATCAATATGCAAATTTTTGAAAACCTTGCGTTGTACTATCTTTTACGAAAACTACCAAAAACACTAACAAACCTAATAAATCTAACCAATAACTATCATAAGGATCTGATGCCAATTGTAGGCTCCCATTTATATCATCTTTACTACAGAATAATCATGGTGACTTGGTGGTGGTGGTGGTGGTGGTGGTGGTGATGGTTCGACGGTGAAGGTAGAGATAGAGAGATGGAGAGAGCTTTTCTATTATCACACATTAGAAACACACACACAAGTACACAAACAAGTGAGACTTGTTTGGTTACATATACCCTCCAATGCCTTGTGGGCTTGGGATGGGCCTTAGTTCTCTTGGGCTTGACTATATAAGACTTTACCTATTTGGACTAAACTAGTAGCCTATTAGATTACTTCCTATAGCCCGTTACTAGACTCTTACACATTCAATATAAACGTTATATAGTTCCTAAATATAGAATGACCATCACTTGTATTACTTTATCCTAAAAGTAATGCTAACATTTACATCGTTGGTTTATAAGACGTACCAATGAATAATCGATTAGCTCATGAAAAATAAAAATAACTACTATCACATTCCCATTGCTATGTGCAATTCCCAACCTAACCAAAGATAAGAAATACACACGAACACAGGAAATACACACTTTACACAAGCAACTAACCACAGACTTAAATCTATATGGTAGGCTAAGGTGTAAGGGTGTAACGAAGCAATTTAACATTGGTGTAAGAAACGAAAGGAATAGCTCTGTGGGTTTTTCAAGAGGCATCTTACTCTAAAAATGAGAGTACCAAATGGGTTAAACATGGGGATTAACTAACCAATGTAGTTAGTTAATATAACATAATATATAAAGGCTATTTGGGTGTAATCCTAGAAATTTACCAAGTTAGACAAGTCACTCCAATTAAATCAATAATACTTATTATGGTTGTCTCGAATAGTATACAAGCCAAGTTGTAAAGTTTACTACAAGTCACCGGCACACTCATATTTTTGTGGAATTTGGGTAAAATATTGGAAACGGATAAGGCTTAATTCTCACAAAATGGAAATAAGGGTTATGTGTGCGATTATGCAACTTTGATTTCACAAAAACATGCTTGAAAATTTTTTAATTTAGGCATATTAAGCACATATTACGCATATTTTTGAAAATAAGGACAATTAACGTTCTAATTCTCCATCCCCCCCACTTAAGATAAACAAGGTCCTCGTTGTGTAAAATAAAATTAAAAACAGGAAATAGAAAGAATTAGAACGGAAAACTCCCCTGAGATTTGCTTGGTATGATCCTCCATTATGCGTATGTTAGCAACTTTTTATTTTCGTGTGTGCAATGGCGTCTGGATGCCAGGATGGCTATAACACACAGAAAATACAGAATGTATGTAAACCACCACTTCCTTGTAATCAACCTGTGTTAATGAACATGAAAATCACAGCTAGTGAGTCTCTGATTAATCAATGGTCATTTAAAATAAAACTAAAAATTCAAATTACAAACAAGAAATTTCATCAGGTCAGTCGATATGCCGCATCCATGGGATGGGATGCGCCGTATCGAGCCTGAAATAAAATCAAGTAGTTAAAAGATAAGATACGTCGCATCCATTTTTCTGGATACGCCGTATCGTTTACCAGAAAGATCTAAAAATTCAGCAGCAGTTCTGTCAAAATTTCCATTCCATCATAAGCATATCCATTAATCTTGCTGAACTTAATGCCAGTCTTGATATAAATAATCACTTTCAAGAAAAAGACTGGACTAAGCATATATGTACCTGCCATAGAAAAATAATAACATAAACAATATCCAAATAAATGTCCATAAGAATACACATATGATAAAATATCCATAATATCAAAATAATGGGAGGCTGGAGTGGGAATCAGGTGTCTTGTTGGTCATCAGAATGTGTACCAGAGGTGCTGGCATCGTTCGTCCTCCTCCGGACCCTACGATGTGGAAGCCGTGAGTATCTGATCATGCCCCTAACATAAACACCATCAGGATGAGTATGATTCACCCCATGATGCTCCAGCAGCGTACTAATATGACTGATGACCCAACCGATATCTCTACTAATCCCAGCAATGTCCACCCTCTGGGTCTCAGCAGCAACCCTCATCAGTCAAAGCTCCTCCTCGACCCTATCTAATCTCTGAGTTGTGGTACGTGGAGCTTGTGTTGGTGGTGGTACGTGTAGTGCCTGTTCTGGCTCTTCCTGAGCACCAGGCGCAGCAGCCAGGGCCTCCTAATCATCCCCATGTCCCTGTGCAGCAACACCAGCTGGTGGTCTCGGTGGTCCTATAGACATCCAGTGATATGCTCCAAAGATCGACTCACAAATACTGAGTCTCCTTACGAGATAGTCAGGATCTATAACAAGCAACTCCATCAACTTAACCTCTAAACCTGCCGGTATCATATCGGTAATCACAAGAAAGTGCATTGCCAACCTAGAAACAAAATGTCCCCCGGACATCATACTCCTCGGTTGCCTCCCGGCAGCAAACCTACGCAAGTACTGGGCTATAAAGTGGGGGACGTTCACCACCATCCCCTCATCCATGCTCCTCAAAAAGAAGAGGTCAGTAGTGGTCACCTTCTCAAGTGACTGACCTCGCCGAAAAAATCATCAAGGCTATGAGCCTATGACGCAAATGCCTCATCGGCTCCCTGGTCAGTGTTTAGGAGGGGTGTGTAGTAGTAGAATCCCTATCAAAAGAGATCCTCTCCTAGTAGTCACCTAAATCACCCCTAATACGAAGCTCCCGCAACCCAGGAGCCCAATAATCAGTAAAACCATCAGAGGCAAACTCCTCCTCTGTTAGGAATTAAAAGTCTTCATACTTAGTACTATCAAGCCAAGAGTTAGTACTGTCAAGCCAAGAGTTACTACTATTTAAGTTAAAACTACCATTACTAATCAGTTGGTACTGCTAGAGTAAGTTAGTACTGCTAAAGTGATAAAGACGTGTCAAGTGATTTGTATTGAGATATTCAGTGTATATTCTATATAGTTAGAAAGATACGTACAAGATTAATATTATATAAGATTTGTAGTTAACTTATAAAGGACTCCTTAGTGTACAAAAGGACATCCTAGGTTATGGCAATTGATACGAGTTTTTGATATATAGCTTCAAGGTTGTAAACCCTAGTACTACACAAAGTACTCGTATTATTGATAATAATATTGGAGCTTTTCAGTAACATAATTTTTCATACAGTTTACTGTTTCATTAATATTCTTCTAAGTATTAAAGAGTAGATTTTGCATACTCTTTAGTATTCACAAAGTTTCTAACATAGTAGTTTTGGATTTATCCAAAGTAACTCAACCTTTACAAGCTAAGGAATCGATTTGTGTTTGGGATCAACAAGTGGTATCAGAGCTTAGGTTTTGAAACTTTGATCTAGAGGAAACTAACAAGAAGAATCCTTTATTCACAGGGAAGAGATGAATCTAGAAACTGCTCAAACCACTACTACTTCAAAATTGCCCATTCTAAAAGAGGGTGATTATGATATATGGAGGCTTAGGATTGAGCAATACTTTCAGGTACAAGACTATGCTCTATGGGATGTCATAGAGAATGGTAACTCGTTCAAACCAGTAGCTAAAATAACAACAAATGAAGGTGTCACAACTACAATAATACCAGGTCCTGTAACTACTGAAGAGAATACTCAAAAGAAGAATGATGTGAAGGCAAGAAATATACTACTGATGGCACCTCCCAATGAACATCTGATGACTTTTAACTCAGAAGACTCTTCTGAAGCAAATGTATGAGAACTTTAGTGCTCCAAGCACATAGTCTCTTGACTCTATTTTTAACAGACTTCAGAAGATTGTAAGTCAACTGGCTATCTTAGGTGAAAATATTTCACAAGAGGATCTCAATTTGAAATTTTTGAAAAGTCTGCCTTCTGAGTGGAATACTCATGTTGTGGTCTGGAGGAATAAACCTGATCTAGACACAATGAGCTTTGATGATCTTTACAACAATTTCAAGATTGTTGAACAAGAGGTTAAAAGAACTGCAACCTCAAGTTCAATCTCAAGTTCTCAAAACATGGCTTTTGTGTCATCTCCTAGCACTAGCAGTACTGTTGAATTTAATGCTGCTTATGGAGTTAGTACTGCTAGCACTCAAGTTAGTACTACTAGCACTCAAGTTTGTACTGCTAGCACTCAAATTAGTACTGCTAATTTAAGTGATGCTACCGTTTATGCATTTTATGTAGATCAATCAAATGGGTCTCAGCTTGTACATGAGGACCTTGAACAAATCCATGAAGATGACTTAGAGGAAATGGATTTGAAGTGGCAGCTAGCATTGTTGAGTATGAGGGAAAAAAGGTTTTTCCAGAAAACTGTTAAAAAGATTACTATCAATGGGAGTGACACAACTGGTTATGACAAGTCCAAGGTAAAGTGTTACAACTGTCACAAGTGGAGACACTTTACAAGGGAGTGCAGAGGACCTTGGAACCAAGATAGCAGAAATAGGAATCAAGAAAGCAAAGGACCTAGGAACCAAGAAAGCACTAGAAGGGTTATGAATGTGGAAGAAACTTCTTCCAAAGCCATGGTGGCTAATTGTAGCAACCGCGAATTTTCCAGGTCATTACTCAACATTTAAAACTCTAAATGATTTATTCTAGAAGTTACATTTTCCCATTGTGTATAACTAGAAACTAAACAACACGAACTGAGAGAACGATACTACACGCGTACCGACACCAGATTAGTAATGGTTCAAATTTTTACTTCATTTTCGGAGTCAGTAAATTTTACTTGAGGTCAGTTTGATAAAAACAACTCCTGAAATATATCTTTCGTGCTCACGATGACTCGGAAATCTCAAGTTACACCGTGAACTCAACAGGACATAGGGCATATTTAATACACACCTGGAAAAAAAAAAAAAAAAAAAAAAAAACCAAAGTCTTATTCTATATATATATATATGTACAAAGGAAAAGATATAAAATGTTAAAACAATATAACCTAGCTCCCTTATCCCCACAAACACAGACACGTCCCTCTCCCTTCTGCATCTCCTTCCCCACCATTCGCTAAACCCACAGATCCGGTACAAAGATGATGACGATAAACTACAAAAAAAAAATTGATCCATGGCATCACTGAGGCCGATCAGTCTGATCCCGCTTTTGTCTAAACCCTCGAAGTCAACGAATTAAACAAAATAAAGATGGAAGAGTGAGGACGAATCTTGCTTCAAATGGCTAAACCCCATCTGAATATGAAGAAAGAAGATTAGCTCTCATCGTTTTTATTCTCTTCTTATTCCACCGATCGGTCCACAGGCAACCACATCTCAAAGACTTCAATCAAATCAAAGAGTTACTGTGGTAGGTAGCTCGCTTGGTTTCAGATTTGGGTTTGTTTGGAGATCGGGTCCAGTCCGTGTTCTAAAGTCAGTGTTAATCGATTTGGATTGTAAGCTCTTGAAACTATTGTCTTTTATTGTATTCGATCCTTGTTATGTTAATGAAATCTGTTATTTAGTTTTGTGGAAATCTTAAATTTCAGTTTAAGAATGAGGTTGTGTTGTACTGTGGTGTGGTAACAAGTAAAACCGAGAGTTGGAACCTAAATCAAACTAAGTATTGGCTCTGATCAGGAAGTGTTTGTCGTGAAATAAGTTGTGTTTGATTGTTTTTGTTTGTCTCTCGTAGTCAAACTATAAGCAGTGAAGGAGTTAGATTAAAACTAGGATATAAGGGAAATTGATGTTTGAATGTTTGTAGTTATGCTGATATCCGAATTCCCGTGCTTTTGTTCTAAAACTCGTCCGTGTTCATGTTTGTGTTTTGCGTTATGTCATACTCGAATTTTTTGGTGTTGGTGTTATGCTTGAGTTTACTTGGGTTTATGGTCGAAATAGATGCTCGTAAGGTGTTTGAGGTTAGGTCTGAATAGGATGTGATTTGATACTCAAAAGTTCGAGTTCATGTTTGACTTGACTTACTTTGGTGCTTGACATTTTTGGTTTTGGCTGTGCCACGAATTGAGAGACCATGAGATATGGTCATCGAGTCCAACTCGAGTCTTGGCTAGGCTTGTTCTTCCCTTGTGTGGTTCGACCATTTGGTCATTTAAAAACACCCACGGGATGTTAATCTCACTCGCTCAAACAAAGGGGTTTCACACCCTATAATATAACATTCTTGATTTATTTACAGTCGGGTTCGTATATTCGAAACCATTTCCTAACATATTCTGCACAACAATAGCACTTACCATCCATAAGTTTCAAAATAATTGTTACAACTAGAAAGTGAAAGTTAGGCCAAACTATCAGTCAGATATTTAAGAATCAAGAAATTCCACAAGTTTCAATTGTAGATTTGTCTTATCAGAATTATATGCTTGAACCCCCTCAGAAGTTGAGTATAGTAAATCACCATCATCCATTAGTTGCAAAGCTGTTTGTACTCCATTAAATTCATATGTATCAAACTAGAAAACCAAAGACCAATAAGGAGTGTTACAGCCTTCTCTCCTCACCTAAACGCATTTAGTACTATGTTTTGAGGAAATGACACCTAGACAAATGCCTGAGTGCTTAAGTCAAATGTCATCAAATAACAATAACTTGGTCATACGCATGGTCTACCACTCATATACCATTTCACGACCCACCAAACTCAATGTTACATTAAAAAGATACAAGCCCGCTAGCCTCCTTACGGTCCATAGTGAGTGAGTAAATTTAGTCCACTTAATGTTGGGCCATCGCCAACTCGTCACCAAACCTAAACAACTCGCTATATTAGATATATATATACATATATATATATATATATATATATATATATATATATATATATATATATATATATATAGACCATGCAACACAACAAAATTTAACGTGATTACTAATCTTACAAATCACCTTAATTTATAAATCATTTTGGTGTCATAACCCATACAATGAAAAACATATTCTACACATCTAACAAGATATAAACGGGGTAAAACACTAAATTCGAGAATATAAACTAGTTCATTGATTTACAACTCGATATAATTTATCAAAAATTAAATAAGTCATTAGATTATGAAACGATTATTTTCAAAAACAAGTTTTACAATTTTGTTCACACAAGGATTATTTACCCAAGAGTTCATACACACGAAATTTTAACTTATCATTAGATGACATAAACCATGATGAGAAACTTTCAAATGTAACATTCCTCTACAAAAACGATATGTATGTAAAAATGTACATATACACACATCAGCATACACATGTACACACTTGGTAAAATATATATAATCACTTAACAATAATGTTCCAAAATCCCGACAACGTCTATTATTGCCATAATAACTATTCGTTCATCTCCTTTCGGTTATTGTCCAATCGGAATCTTAATCGTCCCTGATATTTCCTTGTCATACACTTATGCACTTCCAAGAGCCAATACCTACAAAACTGTTTTTAAACTTAAATGTTGCCACACCAGCAACAACAACATAAACACTTTAAAACTTTTGAATTAAAGTTTGTGGAGTCTTGAACTTGGTATGTGAACTAAAAGATGCATTACTAATCTAGGTCGCGTGTCGGTGCCGTACACTATCACTACTTGATTTATTCACTTCAGACGACTATTTCTGAGGTGAGTTTTCATAGCCCCTTTTTCATTATGTTTTTCCTTGGGGGAAAATGGTACTCAAATGATATTTTAACTGTTTTCATGCTGTGATTATATTGTTTTCATGTTTTTGGACAATATGTGTGTTTTGATTGCAATATGTGTATTATTGTGTGAATTCGGATTGTGAGACTTAGCTTAAACGTGCGCAACTGTTTGTGATACATGGTTGGTAAAATTTTGGGAAGTGGCACCCAGTATATAATTTTGAGAAGTGGCACCCAGTATATTAATTTGGGAAGTGGCACCCAGTATATCATTTGGGAAGTGGTACCCAGTCTATGTGTGGATAAAATAGGCGTGTTTACAGTATGCGATAGTTTGCGATCTCTACTATGTGCTAACATTTGTTTATCTTGCTCACTATTGTCCTACGCTTTTATTCACAGCTTCTTGGTTTAACATCTAAACCTACGATCTCACCAACTTTATGTTGACATTTTCTAGTACCATTTTCAGGTTATTGAAGCTGCTTAGAAGGTTTAGTATTGACTGGCTAAGCAAGACTTAAGAAAAGACCCTCCTGGGGTATATCTCGTGGAGTTGCATTTGATATTTCTTAGTGACGTTGTGTAACTTTGAGACTTATGGTTATTTTGGATCTTTGTAATTTTTCCAGTTGTGGGAGTCATGACTATTATCGGTTCTATGTATTACATTCAGTATTTCTCTATTGTGACACCTTGTGTTCTTAACAATGAGGTCATACCCCGTAAATGCCATTCCGCTGCGCCATTTTTGGGGTGTGACACTATTTTTGGGCTTGGTTTTGATTGGAGCTATATGACAGAAGATGAAGTCCCTAAAAACATGGCTCTTATGGCTTTTTCAGACTCTGAGGTATATACTAATAGTACTTGTTCAAAAACTTGTCTAAAAAGCTTTGAAACTCTTAAAACTCAATATGATGATTTAAGAAAAGACTTTAACAAATCTGAGTTCAATTTAGCTAATTATAAAAGAGGGTTAGCAATTGTAGAAGAGCAACTAATCTTTTACAAAAAGAATTAGACTATTTTTACTGAGGATATTCATGTTCTAAAAAGAGATATCTTATATAAAGACTCAAAAATTAGTATGCTTAAAAGTGAGTTAGAAAAGCTTAAGCAAGAAAAAGAAAGCATTCAAGTTAATATAGAGAGATTTGAACATTCATCTAAAAGTGTAGACAGGATCATAGCGTTTCAGGTTATTGACAAATTCAAGAAAGGTTTAGGATATAATGTTGTTCCACCTCCCCATTCATGGTTATTTGCACCCCCAAAGCTTGATTTGTCCTATACTGGTCTAAAGGAGTTTAAAGAGCCTGAGATTGAAAGCTTTGGACCTAAGATTAGTAAGAGTGTTAGTGAAGATATTTCTAATGAGGTTAGGGAATCTTCTGATACACCATTGGTTGAGGAGTTGGTGTCAGATGATAAATTAGAGAAGAAAACTGTTTTTTCCTACTATTGCTAAGATAGAATTAGCTAGAGCTAAACAACAAGAAAAACCAGATAGGAAACCAGTTAAGTATGTTGAAATGTATATGTCACAAGTTCCTAGGGGAAATCAAAGAAACTGGAATAATCAGAACTCCCAACAGCTAGGAAGTGACTCTGTGATGTATAATAAAGCTTGTTTTGTGTATGGATGTTTTGACCATGTGCAGGCTGACTGCAATTACCATCAAAGGAAAAGGGTGGTATCTGGGAATACTTATACAAGGGTGAATTACAATTATTTTGCTAAAAAGACTCACCCTAGTGCTCACAGAGGCATGGCTCCAAGAGCAGTTTTAATGAAAACTAGCCTAAGACCACTTAATATTGTCAGGCCTGCTAATACTGCTCATCCCAAAACTACAGTTTATAGTGCTAGACCAATGTCACATTTTTCTACATCAGCACAATTAACTGTAAAGAGACCCTTTCAAACAAGAACAACATTAACTAACAAAAATTTTAGCCAAAAAGTTAATACTGCTAGACCAAATTCGGCAGTAGTTAATGTTGTTAGGGTGAATCATGTTAATGTTGTTAAGGTCTCGGCATGTTAGATTTGGAGATCTACCAAACTTAATAGTGCATCAATTACTTTGAAGAAACATAATTATGTTGATGCACGAGACAGATCCAAGTCATTAATGGCTTAGGTCCCCAAAGGAAATTAATTTCCTTATTTTTATGTGCAGGGTCATTCACAAAAAGAAGATCAAGGATATGTTGATAGAGGATGCTCAAGGCACATGACAGGGAACATGTCCTATCTCTCAGACTTCAAGGAATTTGATAGAGGGATATGTTGCCTTTGGGGGAGGAGCCAGAGGAGGAAAAATTACTGGTATAAAACCTTGGCTAAGTATTTATTGGAAAATGGGTTTCACAAAGGAAAGACAGATCAAACCTTGTTTATCAAGAAGCAAAAAAGGGATATTTTGCTTGTCCAGGTCTATGTTGATGACCTTATCTTTGGCTCTACAAAGAAGGAGTTGTGTACTGAGTTTGAGAAACTGATGCATGGTAAGTTTCAGATGTGTTCTTTGGGAGAACTTACTTTCTTCTTTGGGTTGCAACTGAAGCAGAAAGAAGATGAGATATTTATCAGTCAGGATAAATATATAGCTGGCATTTTGAGGAAGTTTAATTTCACAGATGTTAGAACAGCTAGCACCCCAATGGATACAGAAAAGCCAATTATCAAGGACTCAGAAGGTGATGATGTTGATGTTCATCTCTACAGGTCAATGATTGGATCATTGATGTATCTTACATCATCTTAACCAGATATTATGTTTGTAGTATATGCATGTGCCAGATTCCAAGTCATACCTAAGGTTTCACACTTACATGCTGTGAAAAGGATTTTTAGTGAATATGTTAGTGCAAGCTTGGATAGGAAGTCTACAATAGGAGGTTGTCAGTTCCTAGGGTGCAGATTTATATCATGGCAGTGTAAGAAGCAAACTGTGGTTGCCAATTCCACAACTTAAGCTGAATATGTGGCTGCTGCTAGTTGTTGTGGACAAGTACTTTGGATTCAGAATCAAATGCTGGATTATGGGTATAATTTTATGCACACCATGATTTATATTGAAAATAAGAGTACAATATGTATTATTAAGAATACTGTTTTACACTCTAAAACAAAACACATAGAGATTTGACATCATTTTATAAGAGACTGCAATGATAAAAAGTTAATTCAAGTTGTTAAAATACACACAGATAACAATTTTGCAGATTTACTTACTAAAGCTCTTGATGTTGGAAGGTTTCAGTACTTGGTTGCAAGTATTGGAATGCTTGTTCGGAATTAAAGATTTCAAGGTGTTAATTTAGTTCAAGATGGTTAAGGCTGCTCATGTGATTACAACTGCTCAGGTATTAAAAGGAAAATGCTTTAAGTCATTATTGCTGCCGGTTATAAAGTTACTGCTGCTTATGCAGATTAAGACTGCTAGTGTATATTATAACTACTGAAGAACTTCAAAGAAATATACACTAAGTAATTATTGCTGCTAGAAGAAAACTTAGTACTGCTAGTACTAAGTTACAACTACTAAAGACTTAATGCTGCTAGAGTAAAGATTAGTACTGCTGAATGTTTATTAGTATTGTTGGAGTATTAGAGTTGGTTAGATATGTATAGCATGTTTAGATAAGAATAGAAAAGATTCTAAAAAGATTTATCTTGCATAGAAAGTTATTGTAAGCCGACTAGTACTCCTTAGTCTATAAAAGGAGGTCCTAGGGCATAAAGATTGAAATGTATTCATTGAGTCATAAAGTTATAGGTTCAAGGTTGTAAAACCCTAATACTGTTGAGTATTCGTATTATAGTCAATAATATTGAAGCGTTTTGTTTGAGATAATTGTGTTCTTTGTTTATTGTTACATTGATACAAAGTTCTTCTTAAGATCAAGTACAAGATTCCGCATTGTATTTGATAAACTCAAAGATAGTTTCTATACTTAGTTGTGTTGAATTTATTTAAAATAACTAAACCTTTACAAGCTAAGGGATTCGATCAAGTGCATAAATGGGATCAAAACGGCATTGTCTAAATTTTGTAATAAAAATTTGAATTTGATTTGGCTTGTAGCCAAAAACCAAAGCCTCTGGCTCGAATAGACTTGAGCCATGACTCAATGAGTCACGGTAATTGTCTAATGGTTTATATACATATATAGGAGTAAACACTAATAACTTGGACCCGCAGGCCCAATGTAAGCCCAATACCCTTGAGTCTTTATATTTCTTTTATTATATGTTTTGATTTGAGTTTATTTAATTTTTCGTTATTCGATATATTGTTTTGGGATATTAATTTGGAAAATATAAACAAAATAGTCAATAAAACATAAAAAATAATATAAATACGCAACTAATAGTGTTCATAGTATATATATTAATTTGTAAAATGAGATAATAAAACTTATATTCAAAAGTTGTAATGACTTGGGAATGTTTTGTAAACGGGCGCATCATGTCCAAACTTCGATAAAATCCTTTTATAATTTAATCAATTACGATTATTCAAATAACCTAAAAACCTTTTTGACACTTATAAGTTTTCTTCCAAAATCATGATGTTTTACCAACTATTTGGGGAAATGGGCAAAACACCGAAACAACATGTTGACTTTTTATTTCTTTTATTTCTTGTTTCCCTCTTATTTCTTATTTCATTATATTCTTATTCTTATTCGTTTGTTATTTCCTTTTTGTTTCTTGATTCTTTTGCTATGTGTTTGATTGTGTTCCGCCGACTTTCTTCGTCTTACTTGATTTAATCTCGAAACAATCGATTGATGCTTTCTGTTTGTCTTTCTTTCTTATTCTTTTCTTAATTTTAATATCTCTTTTCTCTTCGTTATTCTTTCTTCGTATCTGTTCGTGATTGCCGACTTTTATTAGTTTAACATCTCGGATCCACACGAGTCTTAAACTCTATTTAACTAAAAACGCCATTGAAATAAAACATTTTCATTTCAAATACGATTATTGTTTTACAAATCACTTTAAGGTTAGTGCCGAGACATATTATTCATATACTAGGTTGTGCAGATCGAGTGCCGTTGTGCTCTACTTTTGATGTCATCGTTGTGCCTTTACTCTTTGATGCCAGTTGTGATGTTGTGATATCTTTCATTGCTGCATACTAAGGTGAGTTCATTGCCTCACTTTTTATTTGCTTAAACTGTTTTATAAGCTACTTGCGGTGAGATACATGCTACTGTTTTGACTATGATCACAATTGTTTGTAAACTATATTTTGAACTGAAAACTATGTTTTCTGCTATCTGAAACTTTAATTGTGCATGAACAACGTTTATACTTTTCTGGTATAGTAAGTGAAGCAGTAGCCCCTTTGCGAACAACCTGATAAGCACTAAGTACCTTCCTTCCCAACAGCAAGTCCCTCGATTATGAACCATTAATCACCTGCAGGTGAGCGCAATTATAGTTTATAGGCCTATAGGATTTGACCTTCCCGCCATGTTGACTAAGGCCAGTCAGCATGTGATGTACTATAATTGAGTTACTAGGTATCTGGCAAAATACCTACTTTAGGGGCAACTATTATGATTATGAAATTCCGCGGTTACTGTCGACTTACGCCAGGATTACTGGTGCCGGTTAAGGCTTTGTGTGTCATGAGCTTAGTGCAGTGGTTATATCTGAACTTCCGGGCGTAAAACAACGTAGCCTACTTTCTTGGAAACTTGAAACATTGTGATCAACTATTTTATTTAAACCTATGAATTCACTCAACCTTTGTGTTGACTTTTAACATGTTTTAGCTCAGGTGTTAGATCATTTCCGCTGCATATCTTACCTTTGGAGGACCTTGGCGAAGGGTGTGGCATGGTCATAGAAAACACAGAAAACTATTTGGGACCACTTTAAAATCCTTTTATGAAACTTCATTTTTCGCACTATTTTAAATATTGTAATTGAATGTTTTCAATTATGAAATTTCTTCTAAAATGGTTTAAGTAAAACCGTTCTTTGTACCTTGTGATTGTGATAACTATTCCATAACACCCCCCCCCCCCGACCCGTATGTTTCCGCTGATCCAATTTCGAGGTGTTACAGATGGTATCAGAGCCACAGGTTATAGAGAACTGAGTATTTTCAGGAACTGGGATTTTCGAAAACCTAGACTATAACCATTTTTACGAAAACTCAAATCCTATGACCGTCACGTGCCTGCCTGCCAAGCCGATGCCTCATTTGTGATTATACAATTGATGTGATGTGTGCATTGCTATTTGAATTCCTTGCGTAACCACATTATTTGATTTTGAGTTTAGACACCTGTTGTGGTTTTAAAACGATTCTAAAGTAAGGAAGATAGTACTTGTATAACTAAACTAAGTATCCTGAAATTCATTGATCCTCGGTTGAAAGTAGACTGATCACCTATAATCAACCAAGGATAGTGGGGACATGGCCCGATCACCTATGTCTCAGAAATGAATTTTGCGATACAGGGGATAGTTATAACAGGATTATGTTTCGGGTTGACTTTCTATTTTTGGAATGGTAAAGGTTTTGCATATGTGCACAAACACCGAATATCACGAAGGTTTACCCACACATATGACACACTGGCATCACAACACCTCATGAACTGTAATACTTCTGGCACCACTATATCTCTCCGCTTATATGGAATAATTGTTCGTCGCCGTCTGATTATGTTCGCACCGGGTCAGGTGAGACCCGATTGGTCACTGTTTTGAATTCGAGCTGTTTATTTTAACTTGTCTGATATCATGATAAGCACAACTTGAGTTTAACATAATACTTGGCTTTGGCTTTATTTGAATTTGGATTGCGTGATTTCTTGATTTCTGGTTATCGTTGTGGATTTGATTTTGCTTCTTCAGCCTTGTTTTGTTTCTAGTTATGTTATAGTCATCGCTACCCCAAGCCTTACACTCAATGAATGAACCGAGTTAGATCACTAGTCGTCCAAGAATGACTCTTCCATAGCACTTGTAGGATGAACCTCTTGATGGAAGTAAACAATGAAATAACCAAGGAATCTTTGGCAAGACTTAGAAAATCTACAATTGGTCGATTTGTAACCCAACAGAATATTTAGGAACTTATGTAGCAATCCGAGCCCCTATTTTTAGAAAAGATACCTAATCATTCATTTATTGCTCGAGGATACTAGTAGTCTACCTTATTACCCTTTTATGAAACAATGAACTGCGATAAGTATTTTACAAAACGTATATATAAATAGATGCGATATTTTGGAAATCGATATTTCAGGAAAGACTATTTTAGATACATTATCCTGTGAACGGTATTTTGACATAGCTATTCTGACATACCATTTCGAATACTATTTTGGACGGTCAACTCTAGTTACACTATCTTGAAGACGTGACGCATTGGTATAATATAATAGGAGTTGTTTTGGATACACTATTGGTATACTATTTTGAGAACTGTTTATGGATACACTAGTTGGGACACACCATTTTGAGACAAGCTATTTTGAAGGTATTATTTTTAGAATCACTATTCAGGAATACTATTCGAAAGCCTTTTTGGGAGACACTAGTAATCTAATATTACCTTAGACCATTAGGTCACATATCACGTTTTCCCCTGCCCCTCAACTTGTAAGAAAGCTCGACTACACCACAATATTAGCCGATGAGTCGGGCGGCATCATTATCTGTCTTAGGGAGTAACCCTTCAATTGAAATAGACACCTTAATGGTTTAGTCATACGAATTGGACCTCGAAGACTGTAAAGGAGATGATAGTACTAATGAGAAAGCATTAACCTTAGGTGGTAAGTAGAGTTATCTGTATTAACCATGATAACGAGGTTCGCCCTAGTATTCATGTTTCGAAGATTGATACTGGTTTAGATAATTTGAATTCCGTTGGTTAGGATTTTGTACACACCATGGATCATAAACCAATTACCTCGAAAGACCATTGACCATTTCACACCGTTACAATTTTACTGTGGGCCCATAACCCGCAGGTCGTCAACTATAGCACTCGCGTTAGCATCTGTTATCCTTCCCACACATCCTAAGACATGTTTTACTTTCTAAACACTTTGATTTTAATAATCACCACTAATGGGGCATAATAGCCGCAATATAACTAGTTTCAAATCATCACCTTAACTTCGTATATACTTACCTCATCCTCACACACATTCACGCGAACTGTTTTTAAATTATTTTACTGACTGTTTTGCGGTCATCCTACAAAGTATTTTACTATTATATTCTAAAAACAAAATTTTTGACCTGCCACTATTTTATTAACAATGAATCGATTATTAACATCATTCCACAAATTATTTTATAAACCGATTTACTGTTTACCAATATATCACAAACTGCGGTTTTACTACTATTTTATAAATAATGAATTGTTTTCCTGCTACTCTATAAATTGTTTTACAACTTGTTATACCAGCTTTCCTATTATTAAGTGATAAACAGATTAACTACCTTACTACTATTTCATAAACCAACGAGTAATTTCACAGAATTTTTGTAAACTATGTTGCAATAACCCTACAAGTTTTACGACAGCCTTATGAACCATTTACATCCATAAAAAGTGTTTTCATACTATTACTTCATAAGCAGAATAACCCATATTCCATTTGAAAATAGATCAAACCTTAGAAGTGGACCCTACCCTTTCGCCTAAGACTATAGATAACCACCTACCAAGCCTTGATACTATTTCATCACTAAATAATTTGCCTCAATCGTCCCATGCCATTAGATTCCCTGACTAGTAGTGCATGCATTGAACCAGGTTGTCAAGATACCATCACTCTTAAGATATTGTACCCTCAAGGAATGCTAGACAACATAGACTCAAAACCTCTTTCTTCTAGGTAACCAGCTTCATTGCAAAACTCTGACCTTCTTTTACATGACTCAACTTCCACACCAAGATGCCAAGAGATCTTAGTCTACCTAGGGACTTTTGATACACGACCTCACCTTGTAAACAGGAGAGACTTTCCCAACATAGTGTCAAGTTGACTTATAACTCTCAGGTCACTAATACAACCGTTTAAATCATCGTACCTCTTAGCACTGAGTTATCCCTTCCGAACCGTCAGTACAAAAATTTCGGTCAGAATACCGTTTAAACAAGTTGGAAACATACACCTTTGAGCGTTGCCTGATATTAAACATTGAACCCCGCTGAACATTGGCAACTAGATCTTTTCTTCAGATATTTAGAAACTTAGGTGGACGTACATGCTCAACTGTCCTTCCTCTTTGATATTCTTACTTTTAAGGATCTTTCTTAAAATGCTTTTATGCCAACCTTGAAAACCGCAGTTATGTTCTTTCTAAAATATCTATTTTGACGGTTAAAATTCTTCTTGTTAGCTTTTATAAAAAGTGATGGTCATTCGTGTTTTATTATTTTTGTAATAGTGTCGTTGTTTAATTAAAAGAATAGTCTATGGGCTTGAGTTTAATCTAATAGGTTATATATTAGTCCATAGCAAGCCCAAGCCCATCCAAGTGAAAATCTATAAATAGCCACCTCCTCCCATTTGTAAAGGTTGGCCATTAGAGATGTGTGTGAAGTAGTGTGTGCTTATTGAATGAAAAGTTTATCTCTCTACTTTCTCTCTCTAGAACTCTTACATCTCTTTTATCTCTTGTGCATTAGTGATTATTAGATAGTGTGATAAGGATTGATCATAAGTCCTACAAGTGGTATCAAGAGCCAAAAAAAGATTTAGGAGTGAATTTTAGGGCGTGTTACTGTTCATAGTTGGTGTTACCAAGTTTCTGAAATTTTACCGAGTTTGGTAAAATCTTTCGAGTTTCTAACATTTTACCGAGTTTGGTAAAATTTTCCAAGGTTCTTTTTTTAACCGAGTTTGGTAAAATCTGTCGAGTTTCTGATTTTTACCAAGTTTGGTAGAATTTTTCGAGTTTCTGATTTTTTTTACCGAGTTTGGTAAAATATGTCGATTTTTTGATTTTTACCAAGTTTGGTAGAATTTTTCGAGTTTCTGATTTTTTTTACCGAGTTTGGTAAAATATGTCGATTTTTTTATTTTTACCAAGTTTGGTAAATTTATCGAGTTTCTGATTTTTACCGAGTTTGGTAAACAATCTTCCAAATTTCACATATTCTTCCGAGTTTGTGAAAAAGTTCCGAGTTTGTGAAAAGGTTCCGAGTTTGTGCAAAAGTTTTGAGTTTATGAAGAAGTTCCGAGTTTGGTGGTTTCCGAGTTTCTATTGAATTTCCAAGTTTCTCGAGTTACCAAGTTTCTCAAGTTACCAAGTTTCTCAAGTTTCCGAGTTTCAAAAATTTCCGAGTTTGGAAACTTGGAAAGTTGGTAATACAAGGATTCTTCAACTTTGGATTTTTGGACATCAACTTAGGAACCGAGCAAGGATTATTAAAGACTCTTCAAGGACACCAACAAAGGACTTAACTTCAAACCAACACAACTCTTGAACCTTAAACCATCATCAATAAAAACTCCTAGATCTTTGCAACGATCTAACATCAACCTTATCACACACCAAAATTAAATGGAATCAAGTTCTCAAGAGGGAAAGATGCCTCAAGTTGTTCAAAAAGCTATTCATTCGAAGGAAAATTGTCTATTACACTTTAGAAAAGTTAGGATTCAATGTGTGGCACTCTCAGAAGCAAGGTTACCATTATGGGGTAGATCATTTCATCGAGTTTTGGAAACACTCTTCGGACCTAAAATGGATTTTTTAACCTTCAAAGGGAAACTCTTGCATAACATATTTCAAATAGAGAACCAAATTGAATAAGGAAGTGATTGCATAGTAGCATATCAAGCACTCAAGACACAATTAAAATGGTTTCTCTACTTAGATTTCGGAGTGCTAAAAAATTCTCCAGATTATGAAACAACAAGCGAAATATGGAGTGAATGCATCAATAGATACCTGGAAGTTGAATTGTTTAGGAATCAATTGCTTACACCAATGAACACACTGGAATTGGTGCTTACTACAAGATCACTTCATCTGAGAGAGATGCTAGAAAAGAAGAAAGTGAAAGAACGGGAAAGAATTGAAATGGAGAAGTAGAAACGGGAAAGAGAGCAGATTGAAAAAGATATGTAGTTAAAAGGAAGAGAGCTAATTGAAGGAGAAGTGCTATTAAAGGAATCAGAAGTGAATGAGAGGGAGACAAACAAAGATGAACAAACAGTCAATGAGGGTACAAAAACTGATGCTAACTTGGTTCTCACGGGAAGCGATACATCTTCAGAACAGCAGGTTGAAAGCAATACTCCAAGGTATGATTTGGATGATGATGGTACACACAGGAATGAAGTTGTTTGGGATACTGAGTTTGACCATATCAGACCTTCATCTGACATAGATATATTGGCTATGGTACAACATTCAAACGATAATGATAACGTTGTTTTGTTCGATAATGTGTTTGCTCATGATAAGACACATCCTGTGCATCCTGAGTCCATAAGTGACACATATGTGGTGGAACGGATTGATAGTAATATCAATCCTATTACTACAGATATGGATCCTAATGGAGGTGAGCTTGCCCATGATGGATCTTCTCATGAACAAGATCGTTCCTTATTTGCTTCATTAATAAAAAATTTCAAACATGAACTTGAAAAGTGCAAAGAGGACAATCGCAAAGCTAAGCAAGCGAATGTCTTATTGTCTAAAGAGCTTGAGAGATTTAAAGAAATGGAAAGAGGTTTTAAAAAAGTAACAAAAAGCAAAGCTGAACTTGAAATTGAAATATCAAACCTTAAATCTCAAGCTCTGAAATTTGAAATAAACGAAGATTTTGTCACACCACTTTTAAAACGAAAGGAAGAACTTGAAGTTGGGTATCGAGAAGCTCTTAATCGTGAAAAATGTTCCATTCAAAAACTGGATGAACAAATGGTACTTAAAAACAAAAAGGTTCAAGCGCTTTTAAAAGAGAACTTTGAGTTAAAAAGTGAAAATTCAATCATGCTTCAGAAAAACAATTCAAATTTTCAGATTGTTAAAACAAAACTTGAGAACGAAATTCAAGAGTTTTTGAAACGAGCAAACAATCTTTAAGCAAAACGTCGAAAAACAGGACAAAGTGTTCAAACTCTTCAAATGATGTTTCCTAAAGATGAGAACGTTCATCAAGGAAAATCCGGATTTGGTTTTGAAAATACTGATCATTTGGAAAATAATTTGGAAAATGATTTGAAAAAGGAAAAACTTGTTTTTTAAACAAAGTGCAAAAGTTGACACCTAGTTTGTACGATGCTGAAAAAATGGGATAAGGTTTGTCAACTGATGTTCTGTTCAATTCAGAAGGTGAAGAAAAATATGAAGAGGAAAAATGTTTAAAAGTCAAACAAAGAAAAAGCCCATTCTCGTACCAAGGTTTTGTGTATGGTTGTACACAATTGACAGATATACCAAAAGAACCTTTGAAAAGAAAAGACACAAATGTGAAATGATATTTCAAAGAAGCTCATCTTGCTACTTATCATGCTAAGTTATGGCAAAATAAAGCAAGAAAACAGTTTTGCAATTTTAAACATCACATTGAGCATACGTTAAAGGTCATTTGGTTTCAGCAACCACACACCACAAATGATTACTATAATCTTCTTTCGTCGAGTTCTCGCCTAAAAACGGAAGTCTGTAAGGTTTTAAAAGATGAGATTGAACCTCATGTGAAAGATATTAACTTATGGTTTTGAGTACTTTGAAAAATATCTTCTCACTAAAATGAGAGAAGATTTAAAATGCATCAATTCTCTTCAAGATGAATTTGATGAAAAATGCTTAATACTTTATATTCAAAAACAATTTTTCACAAATCAAATAGAGTCATTCAAGTCAGTGTCTGTCAACCATGAGTATGAGAATGTGAATTTCGAACAAACATCTTCTTTGAAATCTGAAAATCTTTGTCTCAAAAAGAAAATCACAGAACTTTCAAAAGAAGCAGCTGAAGTCAAAGAAGAATTGTCAAAAAGAACTGCTCAGTTTGAGAAAGATTTAACAAAACTCGAAGCACAAAGTATTTCTTTCCAACTCAAACTGCAGGAAAAGAAAATTTCTTCTGAAAACTCTTTGACAACGGTGCTTAAAGGAAAAGAAAAGATTTATGAAGAAAACGGTGAGGATGCCAAAATCAAGTTTGATTTGGACGAACTTGATACAAAAAATATTGAATTGGAACATGCTGTGGCATCCTTATAAAAAGAAAATGAGCATTTGAAATAGACTTACAAAAACTTGTTTGATTCAATCAAGCGATCGAGAGTTCAGAATCAAATTTCAAACAAATCTGATTCTCAGATCGCAACAAATCATCATTTTCAAAAAGATAATTGTGTGCTTCAAAAGAAAGTTGTTGATTTGGAAAAGATCATCGCACAACAAGCCAAAGATTTTGATGATGCCAAAACCAATTTTTCAAATGCAACAGACAAATATGAAAAATATTTTGCACATCTTGAAGATCAAAATGTTTCATTACATGAAAAACTGGCATCGCAAGATCATCTTATGATTCAAAAAGAATACAATGATTTGCGAACGTCATACAATGCCTTGAAAGCAAAGTTTGATGCTCTCAAACGATCAAAAGGAAAATCTCCTGTTTCTAACATGTTTACAAAAGAAGTGAGTGTTTTGAAGAAGGTTTACATGAGTGAATCTTCAAAACCATTTTCGAAAAAGGTTTCCCAGTTTACAACCTATTCTTTGCAAAAAGGAAGGAAGTTTTTGACGAAACCAAGTTTTTCTGAAACACTTACTCCTCAAAAGCTTTCAAGGTCAAATGCTTGAAATGGAAAGAATCAAGCTTTTCAAACTCCACACACTTATTTTTCTGAAACACTTGCTTTCGCTGCAACATTAGAATGACTCTGTTTTGAAAATTCCAAATTCTGGAAGGTTTCCATTCATCTCAAAAACAAATTTTTTAATTGAAACACCGGGTTTCAACAATGGATGGAAAACTTCTTCTTCAAGTTTTAAAACTCCAAGAGAGACACTGGGTTTCTCAAACAATTTTCACAAGAAAAAGAGTTTTAAATCACCGTTGATTCCACGAGTGTTATTTCAAAATGAAACACCGGTTTTCAGTCCTCGTTGGAATTCAACTTCTTTGCATCGGATTGACACAGCTTACAAATGGATTTCAAAATATGGTAAACCCGTTGGCGCCGTGCTTAAATGGGTTCCAAAGGTTGTTGTCTAATTTTGCCTCATTATGGCTTTTGGATACATCAGTTCAGGATCCGTGCTTTAAAGAAAGGAAAGTGCTTAATCAAAACTTTCGAGCACTTATCCTAAAAATCTCAATGGCTTGTAAGTATTTCAACTTACAACCCGGGCTTAAATATTATGACTTATGCACACATAACAGTGCATAACCCATTTTTCAAAGAAAGGACCCTGTTGTACACTTTATGGCAACAATCCTAAAAGAAAAGAAGTTCTCACGCAAAGTTTATCAAAACAAACTTCTTAATCTTAAGCAACCTTTTATTCAAAATTCATCAAAAGGTTTTTCAAAACTTTTCAAAAATTTTGCTTAAGATTTTCAAATCTTTACTCCCCATTCGCTCCAAAGTTTAAACAATCTCAAAACCTATGCAAGTTTTGAGGGGGAGTATCTTAAAAACATATTTCTTCCAAAAGTTCATGTAAATCCGTTTCTCCCTATTAGCTTTCCAAAAACAATGATTTTTAACAATTGGTATAAAAAATACCATCGAAATGCTATTTTTGAGGAGGAGAAATGTGATTAAATGCGATCGTAGTTGAATCTCAAAAGAGCTCGACTCAGTATGAACCCTCGAATTGACGAAAAATTAAATGTCATTTATCGAAAAGACTTGTCCGGGACGGGTAATAATTTCAAGCTGGTTATCCAGTTATGTAAACGTGTCTCGCAAAGGACTTGTCCGAGTAGAATGTACCAATTCGAGAGATTATTCTTTTGATATTACCGGGGCGGGTAATAATTTTAAGCTAGTCTAACTAGTGATGTAAACGTGTCTCGCAATGGTCATATTATTTAAAAATTGATCAATTCAAAATGTGCGAACTCTACCCACCATGTGCAAACTTACTTTAAAATGTATAAGCACATGTGTAGGGGGAGTATTTCAGAAAATGTAAAACTCTCGAAGTGTTATCTATAATGTGTTTTATTCATAAACACTTTAAGAGATTTTCACAAAAGGTTTTATGGCATGTGATCAGCAAATCTAGGATAATCATGGAGTAATAAGGTGATTATGGTTAGGTTATGTCCTATGATCCGCCAGAGCCGGAGGGATCTACCCAAGGACAATTCCAATAGATTAGAATTAGAAGTCCTTAAGAAAGATTGAAAAAAAAGGAGTAGAAAAGAAAGGGAAAGAAGGGGTTGAAGAATTAAAAAGAAAAGTTTATGAAACGGAGAAAAGAAATAGCCCTCAATGAAAATTTAGGGCAGAAACGGGGTCAATACATCTGCTATCGGTATTCACTAAGGTGATACTGATATTGAAGACAAGACGTCATGGACCCAGTGACGCGCTGCACCACCCTTCCTAGCCACTCAGATATCTCTTAAAACATATTTGTTTCATTTCTCACTGAGAACACTGCATAATCTATCGGCCTCTCATTATGAGATGTGTTGATATTGGAAAGGTGGCACTCTTCTCCATGCCTCCGACGACTAAAACCAAAACGCACATTATCGAGTCTAGAGCCATGAGATTCATTCAAAGATCTCTTAGGAACACTTTCAATATAATACACTTGTGTTCGCCAAAAAGGACACAAGTTGTAAGAGTCTTAATGAGATCTTTAGATCTTGCCTTATATCATGATAGTTACATGCTTCAAACGGTCTACAGTCGTGGGGTGATCCTCAGCAGCTCACTGAATCGTTAATGCACTTCGGTGTGTCTGTGTAACCCCTTTCAGGGTATCCGATTCAGAACGGCCTGTGCTAGGATTAGAGAAAGTCTTCACACTCTGCAGTTGATGATCTCGAAGTCTGAACCTGGGAGCGCTGGATGATTTATTGCTAACTCTTTTATGCAGGTACTGAGGAAAGTCCATCAACCACCATATGTTTCAACATCTATATCTCCTCATACTCATACTTATGAAGATCATCCTCAACAAAGCTCAAGATAAAAAGTTCAAGACAAAGGATCAAGTTAAAGGCATAGTGTTACGACAAAGTCAATAAGCTAATCAAGATGTCAAGAACAAGTTCAAGTATCAAGAGAGGATGAAATAAGTATGAAGTTCAAAGTATTATCAAGAAGTGTGAGTATGATGGACGAAACGTCACAGCAATCCTGTGAAGATGTTGATCAAAGGCAAGAATGACAAAAAGATGATTATTTTGATGATTACAAAGCATGAAGGAACAAAAGAATCAAGACTATTCTACAACGACACACAAAGCTCAAGACAATGAAGTCTAAAGATCTAATCATATGGAGCATCATTTGAATGACCATCCCTTAGGGGGAGATTGTTATCTTTTATAAAAAGTGATGGTCATTCGTGTGTTATTATTTTTGTAATAGTGTCGTTGTTTAATTAAAAGAATAGTCTATGGGCTTGAGTTTAATCTAATAGGTTATATGTTAGTCCATAGCAAGCCCAAGCCTATCCAAGTGAAAATATATAAATAGCCACCTCCTCCCATTTGTAAAGGTTGGCCATTAGAGATGTGTGTGAAGTAGTGTGTGCTTATTGAATGAAAAGTTTATCTCTCTACTTTCTCTCTCTAGAACTCTTACATCTCTTTTCTCTCTTGTGCATTAGTGATTATTAGATAGTGTGATAAGGATTGATCATAGGTCCTACACTTCTGGTCAAACATTACTAAAACTTTTGGTGAGAAATGTCAAACGTCAAATTTTGCGAAAAATTGCCTTATCCACAATATGATTAGAAACCCGTTTTACAAAACTTTCAAACTTGTGAAACTGTACCTTATGTAACTATTAAATTTCCCCCAACAAAGAAATTTGTAATACTTGGAAAGTTATTTTGGTCAAACTCATATAAAGACCTACTCAAATAAAATTTTCAAACAAGATTTTTATTTTATCCATTCCTCTGAATAGGAAAACATACAATTTTGAAACAAAAATCTTGAGGACCAGTCATCACGTCATTTTACCACCTTAGATGTATCAAGCTAAACTCTGGTGAAACATCGCATAGTTAGGACTTAAATTGTTTCCTCCTATATTAAACTTACTTCAGGGATCATTGCACCTCATCAAATCCCCAGAAGGGAGACAACTTAGGGTAGACCATCCAGGTACTCTTCCAAAGGTAAAGAGAAACCCTTAAAACAACATAGTGAGACTCGAATATGTTACTAGTGCCAACACCTTTTCACCAACATCGTTCCGACGGGTAACATGAACTAAATCGCGAGGACGCGATTCCTTTTTAGGGGTATGTGATGTAACAACCGACAAATTTCTTAAACTTATTTTACGAGCCAAAATAATTATTTTAATTTTTCCTTAGCTTTTAAACCTCTTTGAAACCCAAACTGATAAGTTAAACTAAAATCCGGGACGGATTTCCCAATATGATGTATGTGCTGTAACACTCGGTAATTTTGCAAACCATATATACTAGCCAAATATTTATTTTTGCATAACCTTAGTAGTTGACCTCTTTCTGAATTTATTTGAACCTGAGAAGCGTGAGATATCTTGAGAAACATGAACCTTAGTCCCGTATTACGTCAGCACAACCTAGAAAATGCGAAACGAATCGAATTTGCCAAATAAATTGATTTTTGGAAAGTTATACATATTTATACTCGTTTTTACCAGAAAAATTATTTCTGAAACAATGGCGCAAGTTTCGTAATTTTTCGAGTCCATTTGATACACCTAATGGGCCCCACAAGGAATAAGGAAAAAGTATTACCACTTGGTAGAATATACCCCTCCGCCCAATAGTTATACACGCCCCCCTCCATTTTTAATTTTGCCCATGTTCATTCCCTCTAAGGGTATATAAGGCCAGATTTTTTGTTTTATTATCATAAAACACACACACACACACTAATAAAATCCTCTCCTGTCCACTTCTTCTTCTCCGACGGAACTTTGGCAACCACCTTCCCGTCCGGCGACCACCATGCCGGAAACTTTTCTGGTGAACTCCAATACATACACCAATCGATAGATCAACAAACCCTCCTCCTTTCTGGAGAGTTTCAGACCCATCCGTGAAGTTTAGCGCCACGAACCATCACACCGCCACCACTGTTCACCGCCGCTCTTTCCCCAAGGCTTCCCCACTTCATTCTCTCTTCGGAAAGGTATCACACGCGCCTCATCCTTTTATTTTCATTTTAATCAAAACTCTAGTTAGTATAAATTTTATTTTTATTTTAACTTCACAAAAACGGTTCAAATAAAATATAAATCATGTGGATATAAGTTATTAACGCCATACAAACCCTGACTCTGTCCGAGTCAGGTAACTCACCGAGTCAACTCGTGTTGACTCAGGTTAAAACGTATCTATTTTAATTCGATATTATTTACTAGTTATATTTTTCGTCTTGTGATTCATTTGAACTGTTGTAGCGTTGGATTGAGATCGAGTTGGTCCTGCTGGGTGAGTCGAGGAGCCTAAGAGCTCGTAGGACGCTTTAACCATGACTCAGTGGTCCACTGAGTCACGGCAGCCAGATTAACCTAGCATTAGGGTTCATACTTTTATTCTTTTCATTAAATTTTTATTTTATTTATTCTTATCTGTTTATTTATTTAATCATTTTACTCGTTATTCATTTTATTCAGTTTATATTTATTTTTAATTTATATTGTTTCGATTTGGTTGTAATCTAAGTTTTATATATTTCAATTGGGTTGTATTATTTATTCATGGTTGTGTTTTGATTTGTAGGATTGATTTGAGTTGAGATAATGCTGAGTAGTATAGTAGTAGCAGTATGGGGTTTGATTAGGGTTTGTCTGTTTGTTGGTTGTGTTAAGTTAGAGTTGATTAGGTCTAGTTTTTGTTGTGTTTGTGTTTTGATTGTGGATTTTGGAATATGGATTCTGGCTGTGTTGCTATGGTTTGATCAGTGAGCCCTTTTGGATCGTATTGCGGTTCGAGCCCTTTCTCCATTAAGTCACGGCCAAACCTTGTGGTTTAGAGTTGTGGTGTATTGCTGGTCAAAGAGTCCGTAGACTCGGTTTGGTTCAAGTCGTGACTCAAGAGTCACGGCATAACCCATAAGACCAATTTTGACCCAAAACTGGTTTTAGATTGTGTTATAATAACTTTTGAATTTGAAAATGGAATCTGTACTTGTGTTGGATTCCAAAACAGATTGTGGATTGTGTTTTGTGTTGGATTTGAATACTGGATTGGTGATGATAACTTTTGAAAATTAGAAAACAGATTTGGATTTGCAAATTGTGTTGGTTATTGGTTTTTTTTTGTGTTGGGATAAAACTTTTAGCCTTTTGGCACATATCGGCAAAAGCCGTGACTCAAATGAGTCACGGCATAGCCACCATAAAAACTAGACACATATATATATATATTAAAACTTGAATCAAAACGGCATTTACAAAATTTTGTAATAACATTTTGAATTTGGTTTGGCTTGTAGCCAAAAACCAAAGCCTTTGGCTTGAATAGACTTGAGCCGTGACTCAATGAGTCACGACAATTGTCTAATGGTTTATATACATTTATAGGATTAAACACTAACAACTTCGACCCGCAGGCCCAATGTAAGCCTAATGTGTATGAGTTGAGTATTGGGCCGAAGCCCAATACCCTTGAGTCTTTATATTTCTTTTATTATATGTTTTGATTTGTGTTTATTTAATTTTTCGTTATTCGATATATTGTTTCGGGTTACTAATTTTGGAAAATATAAACAAAATAGTCAATAAAACTAAATAAATAATATAAATATGCAACTAATAGTGTTCATAGTATATATATTAATTTGTAAAACGAGATAATAAAACTTATATTCAAAAGTTATAATGACTTGGGAATGTTTTGTAAACGGGCGCATTATGCCCAAACTTCGATAAAATCCTTTTATAATTTAATCAATTATGATTATTCAAATAACCTAAAAACCTTTTCGATACTTATAAGTTTTCTTCCAAAATCATGATGTTTTACCAACTGTTGGGAATTAAACCTAACAGTTAGTACTGACAAGCTTGAAGTTTGTACTGATGGAAGATAACACTAACAGTACTAAGTCAGTTAGTACTGCCAGTACAAGAAGTTAGTACTGCTTATGTTTTGTAAACGTGTAATAGGATAACTATAGAAAAAGATTTAGAGAATATCTTATATAATTAGAGTTATAGTTATCTTGTACAGGAATCCTTGGTCTATAAAAGGATATCCTAGGTTAGAGTTTATGTACGAATAGAGAACTATGATTATTCATAGAGATTCAAGGTTGTAAACCTTAGTGATAGGAGATCACTCGTATTATTCATAAAGAATATTGAATCGTTTTGGTTATTCTCAAGTCTTCATTGTTCATACTAAATACACTGTTCCATTCATATACACAACACAATTATTCTTCTAAGTATAACTAAGTAGATTCCACATACTTAGTTATATCCACTCAAAGTATCTCATACACGTTATATAGGACTAACATCCTAAGTGTATCATCAATCTTATCAAGTGATATCAGAGCAAGGTTTCTGATACTTTGAATTAGAAGATCCAGAAGAACTCTTTCAAGAAGGAAGATGGACATGGAGACATCTACAACCAATGTTGCTGCTAAATTGCCGATTCTTTAGCTTAATGAATTCGATATGTGGAGGTTGATGATTGAGCAATACTTCCAGGTGCAAGATTATGCACTCTGGGAGATTATAGAAGAATGGAACACTTTTAAGCCTACAACCACTTCATCTACTGTTGATGGCAAGGTTGTGACTATAGTGCAGATAAAGCCTATGACTGCTGAAGAGAAGGTCCAACACAAGAATGATCTTAAGGCAAGGAGCTTGCTACTATTGACTATACCCAATGATCAATTATTGAACTTCAGCAAGTTCCAAGTGTGCCAAGACTTTGTTTGAAGCCATTGTTGCTAGATATGGTGGGAATGAAGCCACCAAAAAGACTCAGAAGACATTACTCAAGCAACAATTTGAGAACTTCTCAGCAACAAGCAATGAATCACTAGATCATATGTTCAACAGACTTCAGAAGCTAGTGAGCCAACTTGCTATTCTTGGATTTGATATATCTTAGGAGGATCTCAACTCAAAATTCTTGAGAAGTTTACCATCAGAATGGGCTATGCATGTTGTTGTCTGGAAGAACAAGTCAGATATTGACACTATGAGTCTGATGGATCTTTATAGCAACTTCAAGATAGTGGAGCATGATGTGAAGAAGTATGCGGGAACAAGCTCAAGCTCAAGCTCTGGGAATTTGGCCTTTGTGTCAACTCCGAGTACCTCAAGTCCAGTAGAAGAAGTGCAAGTTGCTGGAGCAGTTGGTACTGCTAGTTCAAATATTGGTACTGCTAGTACTTCAAGCAGTACTAATGGACTCCTGGATAAAAAAAACTTATTGTGCTTTCCTGACTACCCAGCACAATGGAACCATGTTGACTCATGAAGACCTTCAGGAGATCAATGATGATGATATTGAAGAGATGGACATCAAGTGACAACTCTCTCTTCTTAGCATGAGGGCTAAGAGATTTTTAAAGAGAACATGCAAGAAGATAATCATAAACAGCAATGATGTTGCTGGTTATGACAAGTCAAAGATTGAGTTCTATAATTGCCACAAGATTTGTCACTTTTCAAGGGAGTGCAGAAAGCCCAGACAACAAGACTAAAGGAATAAGGGCTATGAAGGCAAGTCAACAAGAACAAGGGTTGTGGAGGTTATAGACTCAAGCTCAAAGGCAATGGTGGCCATTGATGGCTTAGGGTTTGACTGGAGCTACATTGCATAGGAGGAAGCAATACCCACTGAGATGGCTCTCATGGCTTTCTCAGATTCTGAGGTACAAGTTTCTAAGTGTTCTAAATTGTGTGATGCTTTAACAGAATTGGAAACTCTTAGAAAACAATATAATGAATAGAGAATAGAGTTAAACCAGACTATTTTTAATTTGGCAAATCATAAAAGTGGTTTAGCTGTGTTAGAGGAGCAAATATTACACTATAAGAATAATGAGTCTAAATTTGCTGATGACATAGTTGTGCTTAAAAAGGACATATTTTTTAAAGATACTGAAATTAAGTTTGTAAGAGCTGAGTTTGATAAGTTGAAATAGGCTAAGGAGAACATTCAATTAAGTGTAGATACTTTAGAATATACATCAAAAGGTGTTCAGAAGTTAATTGAATGTCAAATAATCAACAAGGCTAAATCAGGTCTAGGTTATAAGTCTGTTCCACCTACTTATAGAGGAATACCTACACCTCCAGGTATTGACCTTGAACATACAGGTTTGGAAGAATTTCAACTATCTAAGATGGAATATGGACCAAAACTGTAAAACCCTAAAATCCAAAACGTGTAAAAGCACCAAAATGCCCCTACAACTTTGAAATTCAATTAAAGCTTATATAAGTGCCAAATTAAATCACAAAACCTATGTAGCTAAACCACATATGATATGAAATAATTATGAGGCACCAATTAAATATTTGTACATGCCACAAAAATATTTGCAACACAATACAAAGTCACATGGACCGAATTTTATAATTTGTATTTATTTAAATTAATTTTAATTATTAGATATGTAGATAATATCAATATTAAATGGGGAAAAGATCAAAATTATTTAAAATTTGATTTAGTCTTGAGTTGTGCTGAGATTTCAGCCATTCCCCCCCCCCCTATGACTCGGCATTTCCTCCCATATAATTATTTCCTATTTATTTCCTTTTATAATATACCAAATATCCCTAAAACCACACAAAAATTCACTTTTCATTCATTCGATTTTCTGGAGCTGTGGGAGTATTTTTCTAGTGTCTATCATCATCCAAGGAAGCCAAGAAAAATAGGGTTTAGGTCGTGTGTTGCTTGATTCGAGCGTGGGGCATTTTTCTTTGTCGCAAAGGTATAAATCCCAAATAATTCATTCGACCCTCCAAAAATTCATTTATCATTTTTCTCATGTTCCTTATATTGTATATGATCTGTGAAAAATGGCTATAAGGTCGTGGAGTTGCTCATGTGCTCGTGAAGATTTATTTGTGTCGAATTGCTATTTGTGGGACAAAAATCATCACGCCTATTCTACACGTCCAAAAATCAATTTGGTATTTTTCTCATGTTCTCTAAACCATATAAGGTCTATAAAAAAATGTTCAATTCGAATCATTCATGATCTATAATTTAATTGTGAATTAAACCTTAACAAACGTAATAAAACTCTAAATAATTCTATACGATTTTTATGGGCATGAAATCTATTTTATGTGAACTCTATATGATATATATGATCTCAAAAAAATAACCATTCGAATTGTTAAAGCTTGCATAAGTCGTGGATAATTATTTTGTATTTTGGATATTTAAGAAATAAAGAAAAGAAATAAAAATAAAAAGAAAGGAATTAGGGTTAGGGTTCCATGGGTTAAATCTGGTCAATTAATGCATTTTAAGGTAGTGGTAATGATTGTCTCATGATGGGGAATTTTAGGGTTTATTTTTGTATAATAAAAATGTTATACGATTTACATTTTAAATAGATAAGGGTGTGTTTTGTAAATTATGAAACTTGTGGGGTAATTTTAGAATATTATTAAGATCAGTACTAAAGTGTAAAAAAAATATTAAATGAGGGTGTCGTGTGTAAATTTTGTATTTAAGGGGTTATTTGGTTAATTTAAATAATATATAAATCGATTTGCAAATAAATAAAATAGGGGGACTAAAAATGTAAATTTGGGAAATTCAGGGTTAATTCGAATTATTAATTATATTGATTGTGTAATGTGTAATTTTGGAGATTTAATGGCCTAATATGTAATTATTAATAATTAATGTTTGAAACTGTAAATTAAAGGTCTAATATGTAAACTAATTAAATTGAGGGACTTGTTGTGTAAGATATGGATAATTGAGGGAGCCTTCGTACAACTTAATAAATTAAGGACTGATTGTGTAAAATTGATAAACTAAGGGTTTGATGTGTAATTATTGATATTATAAGGTTTAAAGTGTAACTTATTAATGTAAAGGGTGTAAATTGTAAATTGTGTAATCTAAAGGACTAAATGTGTAATTCTGGATAACTTGAGTGTGAGAATGAGTTAATATGATTGTAAACCTTTAAATTTGGTATAATTGTATTTAGAACCCTAAAATATGGAAAGTTGTCATAATTAACCTTGGACTTTCATAACTTGCTAAAATGCATCTTATTTCCATAATATCATTAAATAATGATTTAATTGAATTATGATACTTAATCTTACTAAAGATGGAAACTTTATAAAAATGGAAACTTACTATATATGGAAACCTGCTAAAATAGAAAGTTACTAAAAATGGAAAGTCGACTAAAATGAGAACTCTGATTTGAATAAGTTATTAATAATAAGCCGATCAGTGATTCGTGTAGATTCTCCGAAGGAGGAGTAATTCTTATCCTTATGTTATGTTTCATTGGCGGTTAAGGTACAAATATTCTGCTCTTTGTATAAGGAGCCTTCGGTCTCTATTTTGATTCATATTAGGGTTTCCCTATGACATTGCTATGTTCCCTACACTTGATGTGATCCTTTCGATTTGTGAACCTTGATATGAACCTTGAGATTTGGACTATGCTTTGACCATATGAAACTTTGCTTTGATATGAACCTTGAACCTTTGACCCCAGTTTGATACTACGAGCCAAAATATGTTCCCTAGCCATGAAGGTAACATGGCCGTGTCTGTGATTCACCACTGGCATGACTAGTGTGTAGCCCTAGTGATTTGGTTACGCCATCCCCATTATGATATGATATGAGCTCACTATGATTTGTTTATGGCCAATATGATTTGTTTGGGGGGCGTATGGATGCATCCTAGATATGTTTTGTGTACGATATGATATGTTTTGATATGGTGACTGAGGATGGGTGTAATCCACTTCTTTCACAAAATATGGGAGCTGATCACTCCAACTGGTACATGAGGACACCCCTCATATTATCTGTTTATTGAGAGGCATCCCCTCTATATGATTTGAAGATTTATGGTTATGATATGATATGATATGATATGTTATGTTTCTGGGCTCGTGGTGTATTACTGTCCTAAACCTTACTCTTTATTTCTTTTTCCTATACCTCATTCACTATGATATGTCTGTTCATTTCCATTTGATTTTGTTTCCTTTTATTATATATCTGTTCACTGGGCTTTTTAAGCTCAGCCGCATTTCTTTTCTGCGGCAGGTTTTAGTAGGAAGCCAGCAGCTTGGGTTTGCTTTGGGATGAGAGATTAGCTTATGAAGACGATACCTTAGTTTTAGCATTCATTTATGTATGACTGCGTAGATTTGGTATATTTTCCTTTGTAACATTGTAAACCATTTGTATTATGTAAGTCATATGTATGCTTTGCTCTTATTTGACTCCATAATGTGACGCCTTTTAACCTTATCGGGTTGGGGTGTTACAATTATGGTATCAGAGCCAGGTTTATGACTTGTAGTACATCTACCCTTGGCCTGTGTAAGTTAGGACCCCTAAGTTTCCACTGTTGGCGCTCGTAGGATAACCTTTGCGAAGTTGCGTAGGATTTTCCCATAGGAACATAAGTCATATCCGGTGAGGAATGGGTAGTCTAGGACATCCATGTGAGTAGTATTTGCTTCCGCATCACTCTGAATCTTGCCTTTGCCTTTAGTCATGCCTTAAAAGAACGTTTGTCACAGAAGACGAGGAAGTCTTACCTTCCGTCATTTGAATGATGAACGTTGTATGTTAACCAATTTCCTTTAGAAGGATTTGATGTTGATAATTGTCCAGTACGGAATTGTTATCTAAGCATGCTGATGCTAATAACTGATATTCCATACATCTCAACTCTGACAGTTAAGCGATGTTCGTATTACTATCGGTGCACACCCTACCATTCCTATGTTATAAGCTAAACAAGATTCCAATCCTTTGAACTATTCACGATTCTAACCTTCAATTTGATATATTTGACCTTGATATGTTCTAATACTCTCCCATCCCACACTTCGATGAACCATGTACCTAAATTTGATATGTGAACTATCCGTATGATTTGACAACCACATTCGCTCTGAGAATCCGTTTCCCTTTGGATGTATTTGACTTCGAGGTCTCTTAATTATGGATTGGTGGTTTTTGTAAAGCTATCATGGACTGCAATATTTGAAATGCGACCCTTAACAATCTGCTTCACCATATTTTGATATGATATTCTCAATCATTTGAATCTGTTAAGATTATTGTTGCTATGAAGCACATACTCCGATCTCTTTGATTTCCAATTTTCTCCTAACGCCTGTTAGTATCCACTCTTAGAAAGCTCCGGCATTTGAAAGTTTGTTGTACGAATTTCTGGTGTTTCTGATGAACCTTTTGAGATCCGTTTGGGAAGTAAAGTTTGCATTGAACTAATCTGAATTTGGCGAAACCACGATACTCAAGAAGTTAAGAGATTGTAGGAACTGATGGAATATGAGTTTGTTCACTTCAGTGATCTCTTGAATGCTCCTGTTGGTTTAAGAAGAAGAAAGAGAGAAGTGTGCGGCGGCACACCGACCATCGTGAATGTAACCGTAATCATTATTCCACTTCTGCGTATCAATATTTGATTTGTTCTAGTTTTGAAACTCCGTAACAGACGACTTCATTTGAGTTTGAAAGTCGTAAGAAGCAACCACAAGAACATCTGAGAAGGAAGTTGATTAGTTGAGATTAAGTTCCGCGAAGCATTACAATTTGATTTGTTAAGAGAAAGATTTGTGATATGAAGTTTTTCCCTAAGAAGATTTCCTGAAGTTGCTTTAGTACCCGTGTGACCACTATGAGTTTTGAATGATGTCAATGGTATTGGCTAGAAGATTCATGTTTTCGCAAGTATTCGGACAATTGTCATAGTATGACAGTATGTTTGTTCTCAGAGACGAACGAGGAACACGTTGACCATTTTTAGTATGAAGTGAACCGACCCTTTGTTCTAGAAGAATAGATTTACTTGACGATCAGAGATTGTAGCAGACAACACCACCAGGTATCTGATGACTAAAGAGCTTCCACGAAACGGACCAAGACTGAAGACCATTGTCAGAGTTAGAAACCTTGTAGAAGATGTGCAGAAGAGGTTCGTGACAGGCGTTACCAAGAGAGAAGCATGTGAGGAGAAGACAGACTGAGATGAGACTCGATTATACCTCAAGCAGCACGTGGAGATTTCAGTTGGGCATCAAGACGACCAGACCGTAGAAGATGAGCTTTCAGCACATAAACCAGGAAGTCCACAGCAGTTTGAGTTGGTGAATTTTGAATCGTGCTAGAAGACCTGTAGCAGACACGCAACCTTGTTTCTCTAGTCATTTTAGTTGTACTAAGATGAATTGAGAGCTGAAGCAGACTCGCAAATGGAGGAATGCACGGTGATCACGTCAGAGAATCACGCTACCACACCGAAGTGTCCAGAAGAAGTGTCAAAGACTTGAGGAACCATACTCAAGTTTATGATTTCCTTTTCACCCTATGATCGTATGATTAGACAAGAGAGCGACTACTTGGAATTTGAAAAGATTCGAGATCATGAAATTGAATGGATGAAATTTTGTAGTAAACGTTTGGATTTGGAAGATTTGATTGTTGTAAAGGATGAAGATATTGAAGACGTAATTCATTTCCTCTTAGACCACTTAAGTTTCCGTTACCTTTCGATAGGATCTTTTGAATGAGCCTTACCCTATTAAGAAATTCCGTTCTGTGTTCGTTATGCATTTGTTTGGATGATGGTTTCATTATGAGAAGGATGATGAATTGTGGAAGACCTAACGTTTCAACGACGAGTTTCATTTTGAGGTGTACACATTCCGTTACGCTATTTGTACGTTCAAATTCCTCCGATTTAGAATCCGTAGTGATGTTTGTTTTGGACCAACCTTAGGAGGTAGAAAGACTGATAGGTGGTTAAGATAAGTAGTTCTGTTCGCGACTTGAGATAAAGTATGACCATCATGATGGTATACTCATATGATGCTGGTATTATGACGAGTAGCTAACGTGATAATACTTACGTCATATGACGTACCCTTATTTTGTTCATAGGATATTTCGAGAAGTACTTTAGAAACCTTATAATGTTGATAGGAGATGTGAGAATTTTTGCATCTGTAAGATTTAGGTTCATTCCACCTATACGCTTAATCTGTTGGCCGTTATACGATCGGATACGTTCGATTCTTGACACGCATTTGTTGATCCATATACTTCTGACAAGAATCTTAAGATCTGCTGTGAAGTTTTCTGCCATTTGATGTCACCAACAATCTATGTTCTGTACGATCTCATGTGATTTGCTTAATCAAATTCTATGGATGGCATATCCGTCAAAATCCTATGTATTCTTTGTATCTCTTCCGAGAGAATGCGATAATCATTTGTCATGTTGGATATGATCTTTGCAATCTGAAATTCAGTATAGTATGTCTTTCTGAGAAACCCGAAGCTATCTTAGATCGACAACGAAGAGTCATGAGAAACAAGTCTTTTACATTTTCGTTCGCTGTCCGTTGTGTCTTCTATTTCATTTCATTTCCGATCGTTGGGATTTTTCATTTCCGTTCGTAAAGATTCTTTGGAAGAACCACCCAGAGCGGGAGGCTACCTGGGAAACCGAGGAATCAATACGAGCTAGTTATCCGCATTTTGTATTCTGATCTGGTACGTCCCTATTTTGTTTTCGATCCTTTCACATCTGATTCTTTGCAAATTTCGAGGAAGAAATTTTTCTGTTAGAGGGGAAGAGTTGTAAAACCCTAAAATCTAAAACGTGTAAAAGGACCAAAATGCCCCTACAACTTTGAAATTCAATTAAAGCTTATATAAGTGCCAAATTAAATCACAAAACCTATGTAGCTAAACCACATATGATATGAAATAATTATGAGGCACCAGTTAAATATTTGTACATGCCACAAAAATATTTGTAACACAATACAAAGTCACATGGACTGAATTTTATACATTGTATTTATTTAAATTAATTTTAATTATTAAATATGTAGATAATATCAATATTAAATGGGGAAAAGATCAAAATTATTTAAAATTTGATTTAGTCTTGAGTTGTGCTGAGATTTCAGCCATTCCCCCCCCCCCCTTATGACTCGGCATTTCCTCCCATATAATTATTTCCTATTTATTTCCTTTTATAATATACCGAATATCCCTAAAACCATACAAAAATTCACTTTTCATTCATTCGATTTTCTGGAGCTATGGGAGTATTTTTCTAGTGTCTATCATCATCCAAGGAAGCCAAGAAAAATAGGGTTTGGGTCGTGTGTTGCTTGATTCGAGCGTGGGGCATTTTTCTTTGTCGCAAAGGTATAAATCCCAAATAATTCATTCGACCCTCCAAAAATTCATTTATCATTTTTCTCATGTTCCTTATATTGTATATGATCTGTGAAAAATAGCTATAAGGTCGTGGAGTTGCTCGTGTGCTCGTGGAGATTTATTTGTGTAAAATAATTCATTCGACCCTCCAAAAATTCATTTATCATTTTTCTCATGTTCCTTATATTGTATATGATCTGTGAAAAATGGCTATAAGGTCATGGAGTTGCTCGTGTGCTCGTGGAGATTTATTTGTGTCGAATTGCTATTTGTGGGACAAAAATCATCACGCCTATTCTACACGTCCAAAAATCAATTTGGTATTTTTCTCATGTTCTCTAAACCATATAAGGTCTATAAAAAAATGTTCAATTCGAATCATTCATGATCTATAATTTAATTGTGAATTAAACCTTAACAAACGTAATAAAACTCTAAATAATTCTATACGATTTTTATGGGCATGAAATCTATTTTATGTGAACTCTATATGATATATATGATCTCAGAAAAATAACCATTCAAATTTTTAAAGCTTGCATAAGTCGTGGATAATTATTTTGTATTTTGGATATTTAAGAAATAAAGAAAATAAATAAAAATAAAAAGAAAGGAATTAGGGTTAGGTTTCCATGGGTTAAATCTGGTCAATTAATGCATTTTAAGGTAGTGGTAATGATTGTCTCATGATGGGGAATTTTCGGGTTTATTTTTGTATAATAAAAATGTTATACGATTTACATTTTAAATAGTTAAGGGTGTGTTTTGTAAATTATGAAACTTGTGGGGTAATTTTAGAATATTATTAAGATCAGTACTAAAGTGTAAAAAAATATTAAATGAGGGTGTCGTGTGAAAATTTTGTATTTAAGGGGTTATTTGGTTAATTTAAATAATATATAAATCTATTTGCAAATAAATAAAATAGGGGGACTAAAAATGTAAATTTGGGAAATTCAGGGTTAATTCGAATTATTAATTATATTGAGGGTGTAATGTGTAATTTTGGAGATTTAATGGCCTAATATGTAATTATTAATAATTAAGGTTTGAAACTGTAAATTAAAGGTCTAATATGTAAACTAATTAAATTGAGGGACTTGTTGTGTAAGATATGGATAATTGAGGGAGCCTTCGTACAACTTAATAAATTAAGGATTGATTGTGTAAAATTGATAAACTAATGGTTTGATGTGTAATTATTGATATTATAAGGTTTAAAGTGTAACTTATTAATGTAAAGGCTGTAAATTGTAAATTGTGTAATCTAAAGGACTAAATGTGTAATTCTGGATAACTTGAGTATGAGAATGAGTTAATATGATTGTAAACCTTTAAATTTGGTATAATTGCATTTAGAACCCTAAAATATGGAAAGTTGTCATAATTAACCTTGGACTTTCATAACTTGCTAAAATGCATCTTATTTCCATAATATCATTAAATAATGATTTAATTGAAGTATGATACTTAATCTTACTAAAGATGGAAACTTTCTAAAAATGGAAACTTATTATATATGGAAACCTGCTAAAAATAGAAAGTTACAAAAAATGGAAAGCCGACTAAAATGAGAACTCTGATTTGAATAAGTTATTAATAATAAGCCGATCATTGATTCGTGTAGATTCGCCGAAGGAGGAGTAATTCTTATCCTTATGTTATGTTTCGTTGGCGGTTAAGGTACAGATATTCTGCTCTTTGTATAAGGAGCCTTCGGTCTCTATTTTGATTCATATTAGGGTTTCCCTATGACATTGCTATGTTCCCTACACTTGATGTGATCCTTTCGATTTGTGAACCTTGATATGAACCTTGATATGAACCTTGAGATTTGGACTATGCTTTGACCATATGAAACTTTGCTTTGATATGAACCTTGAACCTTTGAACCCAGTTTGATACTACGAGCCAAAATATGTTCCCTAGCCATGAAGGTAACATGGCCGTGTCTGTAATGCACCACTGGCATGACTAGTGTGTAGCCCTAGTGATTTGGTTACGCCGTCCCCATTATGATATGATATGAGCTCACTATGATTTGTTTATGGCCAATATGATTTGTTTGGGGGGCGTATGGATGCATCCAAGATATGTTTTGTGTACGATATGATATGTTTTGATATGGTGACTGAGGATGGGTGCAATCCACTTCTTTCACAAAATATGGGAGCTGATCACTCCAACTGGTACATGAGGACACTCCTCATATTATCTGTTTATTGAGAGGCATCCCCTCTATATGATTTGAAGATTTATAGTTATGATATGATATGATATGTTATGTTTCTGGGCTCGTGGTGGATTACTGTCCTAAACCTTACTCTTTATTTCTTTTTCCTATACCTCATTCACTATGATATGTCTGTTCATTTCCATTTGATTTTGTTTCCTTTTATTATATATCTGTTCACTGGGCTTTTTAAGCTCAGCCGCATTTCTTTTCCTGCGGCAAGTTTTAGTAGGAAGCCAGGAGCTTGGGTTTGCTTTGGGATGAGAGATTAGCTTATGAAGACGATACCTTAGTTTTAGCATTCATTTATGTATGACTGCGTAGATTTGGTATATTTTCCTTTGTAACATTGTAAACCATTAGTATTATGTAAGTCGTATGTATGCTTTGCTCTAATTTGACTCCATAATGTGACGCCTTTTAACCTTATCGGGTTGGGGTGTTACAAAAACCAAAAGAAAAAGAACTAGTTGAAAAGCCTGTAGAAGTAAGCTTTGAGAGTGCATGTGATAAATCACTCTCTGATGACAAGGTGTCATCTGCTAAGGACTCAGATGCTCCAACAATATAGGATTGGACTTCTGATGATAATGAGAGTGATCAGGATAAGATTACGCTTGATAGTGTTAAGGTAGAGGAACCAAAAGTTCCTAAGGTGGTCAAGAATACAATTGTCAGGCCTAAGTTAAAGGTTAATACTACTAGGAAAACAGTTAGGTATGCTGAAATGTATAGAACCACATACAAGCCCAGAGGTAGCCAAAGGAATTGGAACAACCTCAAGTCTCACCAACTAGGTGATGACTTTGTCTGTTATAGGAAAGCTTGTTTTAATTGTGGAGAGTTTGACCATCTTGCAGCCTATTGCAACAATTGGGTAACTAGGTATTCACACAATAGGGTGAACTCAGAAAGACTTACAACTCACCCTTCCAATCCTAGAATGATACCTAGATCAGTTCTTTTAAGGTCTGGACCAAGAGCAGTTCATACTGCTAGACCAGAAATTCATACTGCTAGACCAAATCAGACTTTTTACCCAAGACAAGCAGTTCAAAGTGCAAAACATTTTTCAAATCTGTACCATCAAATGCTAGAAGGCCATTTAATAACCAAGCAGTTGAAAAGAAACAAATTTGGAAATCTAAGGTTGCAATTGCAAACCCAGCAGTTCATACTGCTAGGCAAGCAGTTAATACTGGTAGTTTTAAAAACACTGCTAAGGGAAAGATGGGTATTGGTATTAATGCATCAGTATCATGGGTTTGGAGACCACTTCAATCCAATGGTGCACCAACTATTTTGAAAAGGTTTAATTATATTGATGCAAGAGGAAAACCTAAGTCAGTGATGGTTTGGGTTCCCCAAGGAAATTAATTCCTTGTTTGTGTGCAATGTTAGTCATATACTTATTTTGTTATGTGACTAGTGCTTTGCACCTTGTTTTCTATTGTTGGACTAGCAATTGCAGGTTGATTGGAGTTTGTGAATTGAGTGTTTGATGCTTTGGATGGTGAGATGCTTTGGAGCTCAAAGTGTGTGATATGTGCACAAAACAAATGGTTATTGGTTCACCATGTCTAACCCACATAAAGAACCAACTAGTCCAGAGCAAACGGTTTCTGGTAAAGACTACTCAAATCCGTTTATGGTTGATAGTTTACCAAAAACCATATGGTAATCAACTCACCATATCTAACAGTGAATAGTTGGCTAGTCCAAAGCAAACGGCTATTGGTAAAGACACATCAAATCCGTTAATAGCTGATAGTTTGCTAAAAACTATATGTGAGTTATACTGTTTTTGAAATCCATATAAGTTCATACTGTTCTTTGAAATTTTTTGATAAAGGTTTGTACTGCTAGTGCAAAGTTTGTACTGCTGAACTAGCCTTGTAACTGTTGTGTCAGTAACTAATTTTTGTTTAGAAACTGGCCATTGGAAGTTAGTTGTGATTTTTACTTATTAAGTTACGGTTTTTAAGGGATCCTCTTCTAGATATTTTAACTTTTATTCTATTATAATCTTATCTTAAAATAAAAGTTAACTTATTTCTTAAGTCGGTCAAATAGAAACCCTAATACTCTCTCAATAATATCTCATCTCACTTTCATCTTCTACTTTCTAACCTAATTTTCACTATTCATCACATTCAAATCAATTTTTACTGAGAATATTGTGGCTAATTTGGACTTTGTCAAGACGCATAACCAGGTTGCTTTTCTTGAGAAAATAGTGGAAGGGGATGGACCAAAATTCTATGAGATTGTGGATTTTCTCAACAATTCTCATATAAGGTATGCTTTAACTGTTTCCCCTGCTCTTTTTGTCTCTCAAATTATACAGTTTTGGCAAACTGCTATTGTCATAACTAGTAAAGATGGAGACATAGTGTAACACCCCGCTAAAGCGGAAACACGGGATGTAACGAGCAAAGGCACAAGCATAAGATAATAGAACATGCCATCATTAATTAAGTCAAATAGTACAACATTACAATATTGTTTTGGACGACATCGGCAAACAAAAATAAGTTTGAATTCTTGAAAGATATTTTCTTGACAACTTAATAAAAGTAAGGATGACATGTGAAGACCCTTTATGTAAATGCCTTCGTAAAAATGGTTACTGACGATCACCTGAAATGCATGAGAAAATGGGTCAAATATGAAAATAGTTGGTGAGTACACAAGTTTTATATAATAAGAAAATCTTTATCTTTAGAGAAAGTCTTCATGGCAAACATCCTGTCAACTCATCCTGTTACAAGTCCCGCCCATACAAGACTTGTAACATACGAGTTCACATACATTTCCATAATAAAAATAAGTCCAAAGTCTAAGAGAAAAAGGTCCACAAGGCAAAGATAATGTCAAACCACTCAGTTACATGTCCCGCCCATACAAGACATTGTAACCTGCGTTTTCACAAACCATTGCATAGAAGATTGTACATTTTATAGTCAAGCACATATGGTTAACATGGTCACTTTAAAAGCACCATGTATATAATAAATCAAGAATGCTCCGTCGAGAGGGGAGACTTTATATGGCCGCTCCGTTCACATAGGGAGACTTTATATTGCCACTCCGTTCACATAAGGAGACTTTATATTGCCGCTTCGTTCACATAGGGAGACTTTATATTTAGTGCGTACAAGACAATAAGTTCAAAACAAGTCATATGTTCATAATTAGGTTCAAGAGTTAAAGTCGAGTTCAAGAGTTCAAAATAAGTTATAAGGTCAAGACAAGTCAAAAGAGAGTTCAAAATAAGTTAAAGGGTTCAAACCAAGTCATACAACTTCAAAATAGTCCAAGGGTTCAAAATCAAGTCAAAGGGTTCGAATAATAGTGTTCATAAAATAATAATCAATTTAGTTCAAGTATAAATCATGCATTTCATCCCAAAAATATAGTGAAAAATAGTAAAAGAGGGGTTGTGATTACTCACCAGTAACGAAGTAGTGATGGCGATCGGAAAATAAGTACGACGGAAAAACCGCGAAACCACTAAGGACCTATATAGAAAATATAATACGTCCTAGGCTCGGGGAAATATTAAGTAATATTTATACTTGGTTTTCTTTGGTATCTTATATTTATTTAGCCATAATATAAGTTTGTTGTAAAGTTTATAACAAGTCATGGGTCAAAAATGGTGTTTATAAAAGCTTATATGGTTTAAAATGCAAAGCTGATGGAAATTTTTATAAAATTGCCGCACTAATCGGGTAAACATTTCTAAACCGTGAAGGCTAAAATTATGAATTTTATATTCTTAGAAAGGTATGACTCAATACTATATTAAAATCAAGGCCTTACATTACTAATAAATTCAGAACATGGGTTAAATTTTCAATTTACCCCTGTGTCTCTAAATAGTTATACTTAGCATCTAAATAAGTTTAGAAAAAAGGATGTATCATTTTATCTACAAGTCTAATGTATGCATGTCCCATGGGAAAAGTTTTCTATAGGTCTTAGCTCCAACTTTCATGTTTTCACCAACCTAGTGTTCTTTGCAACATTTTAGAGTAAATAGCCTATCAAATCTGACATGCAATCTTGGACCAGTTTTAGTGTGGATTTTGTCCAAAAACATCGGGATGAATTAAGAGAAAAGGTTTTCGGGAAAATGATCCTAAGACCAGAGGCTAACTCCCAATATTTTTATTTTTGATTAAAACCTTCTGAGGACAAAATGGTGAAGTCATTTTGTTGGATGAAATCTGGGACAGATTTAGGCCAATGACAATGATCTACTTTAAGCCTAATAAATGGGTTTTTGAACCAATGCATGCCTATATTCCATCATCACTGCCATTTAATTAGTTAAAGACTCAAAAATTCCAGGAGTATCAAAATTATTGTGTAGATCTAATAAGTTTTATAACTTAACACATGGAAACATCATCAAAACTCATATGAATCCATCCAACTCTTGCATTTAACAACTCAATCAAACCTAACCAATTATCAGACACCCTATTTCCTATAAGATCTTGAATCAAACCATCTAGATTAAAACATGCAAGATTTGTTTGCTTAGTCTAGAAAAATCTTTAATAAACCTAAGAAAAGCTTGGAATTGAGATGGAATAAATTGGGGAAACTTACTAGTATGCAAGGATCTTCAAGTCTAGCACTAATGTAGTTAGGGAAAACAAAGTTCAAGAGTGTTCTTGGCCTATTAAACCCATGACATCAGCAGCAACTAAAGGGACAAACGCAGATTTTTGAGAGAGAAATGGTGGGTGATATTGAGATTTGCATGTAAGGAACAATAATGAGGTTTCTTGGTATTGAAAAGGATTAATGAGTGTGTAAGTAGATAAAGGGAAGGGGGGGGGGGGGCGGTTTTTGTGGGTCTCAAGATGCATTTTATTTTATGATTTTTTAAAAATACATAACATACATGATTTGTACAAGTATCATAAGTCACGGAGTGAGTTTGAAGGCTAACGGGGCTAAACCGGTAACGTTTTATGCATAGTTTGTGAAAATAAATGCCATGAAGATGCTATTTTCATAAAAATATTAAATTTAACTTAAATTGACCTAATTTGATATTTCCTAAATTTCCCGAGCCTTCCGGAGTGTTATAATGTCTTTAAAGTTCAAACCGCGAGCCGAAAACGCGTAAAACGTAAAATGTGCAAAGTTTACGTAATAATAGAAAAATAACAATATGACTTTTGAAATATGTATGAAGTGAAATGAAAATGTCTAAAACATGTAGACTGAGCACAGTCTAGGGTCGCTTCTATTTAATTATTTATTTAACGACGTACGCGAGCTAATCTAACAAGTTCCTCGTAACTGATAATTTCCGCGAAATTGTATATAATAAGTGAAAGAAAGTGGTTAAATAATGACCCTGAAAATACGAATTGTTACAGTCACCCCCCGTTAAGGGAATTCAGTCCCTGAATTCAATTCTTTCAACAAATGTACATTCTTATGGCTAGATTTGATGAGACAAACTTTTCCATTCTCGATCGTAGCCCTCAAAAGACCTTTAGGTGTTCGATTCTAATTTAATCTCACAACTCATCAAAAAAGAACTGTCATGAGATTAAACTGAATCAATTTTGGTTAACAACTTGACTCTTAGCTTGATTTTCGCAACTCATCAAACAAGAATTGTCACTAGATCAAGCTAGGAGACAATTTGTCAGAAAAAAAGAATCTACATCTTTGAAGGAGGTCTTTTGAAAGATTGGCTCGAATTTGGAATTGCTTAAACCAATCAAATCAACAAATAGTGGTGGCTTATATTAGCGAGAAGGCTAGAAATGCAACTAAGGCTTATGACGTTAGGTCATACATTAATCAAGACTGCTCCGAACAAGGGAGACTTAAAATTGGGGTGCGAAAATAATTTTTGCACCAAAATCAAATGGTACTAAAATAAAATGGTTGTAATTATGACAACTTCATCCGTATACGTCCTGCTGAGTGTGACGAGGTAGACAGTTCAATTGTAAAAATCGAGTGACTAGATTTAAACGGAGTAAGCATTGTCCATTCTTGAGCAAAATCATCTAAAATATTTAAGCAAAGTAGCAACTTTTACTTAATCTCACAACTCATCAAACAAAAACTGTCATGAGATTAAGTTAGGAGTTGTTATAAAGCTTAACGTTTTTGAAAATTTGGTTAGAGTTTGGGGGTTGCTCAAGAACGACCAGGTTGATATTTGTGGTATAAGTTAATGAGATTGGCGAATAAGGTCAACGGTATCATCAAAGTAAATGAGTCGTTTTGAGGAAAATTAATAAAGGTGACAGGGAGAAGTTTTATTCAAGAGATTAGATAAATAGGCTTTGAAGAAAGTTTTCAAAATTTTTGGAGCGATAAAATAAATCAATTCTGAGATATGTGAAGAATTTTTACTGAGTTAAGACATTTAGTAGAAATCAAGTGTCTAGCGAGTAAGGAAGGATTAGGTGTTTCATCTCCGGTCTTCATTAAAATTTTAAAATAGTATGAAAGAGACGAAGTATCCAAAAATTGAACTGTTTTTGATGAAGTGGTCAATCGTCTGAAAAGAAATGTATGGTTCAGAGATATGAACAAGAAAATAACGGTATGCTAGCATTATGCTCAGAGCATAAGGATCATCACAAATAACGTCATGAACAATGCAAACAATGTTGTTGCTAAGGATGAATATCGCATCCTTTTGAATAATAGTATATAGATTCCAATGGTCGTAAGGAACGGGAAGTCGATGTTAAGTAAGTAGTTCTCAGGGGTTTAGAAGTTTCGATCCAACTCTTGCATTTAACAACTCAATCAAACCTAACCAATTATCAGACACCCTGTTTCCTATAAGATCTTGAATCAAACCATCTAGATTAACACATGCAAGAGTTGTTTGCCTAGTCTAGAAAAATCTTTAATAAACATAAAAAAGCTAGGAATTGAGATGGAATAAATTGGGGAAACTTACTAGTATGCAAGGATCTTCAAGTCTAGCACTAATGTAGTTAGGGAAAACAAATTTCAAGGGCATTCTCGGCCTATGAAACACACAACATCAGCAGCAACTAAAGGGAGAAATGCAGATTTTTGAGAGAGAAATGGTGGGTGATATTGAGATTTGCATGTAAGGAACAATAATGAGGTTTCTTGGTATTGAAAAGGATTAATGAGTGTGTAAGTAGATAAAGGGAAGGGGGGGCCGGTTTTTGTGGGTCTCAAGATGCATTTTATTTTATCATTTTGTAAAAATACATAACATACATGATTTGTACAAGTATCATAAGTCACGGAGTGAGTTTGAAGGCCAACGGGGCTAAACCGGTAACGTTTTATGCATAGTTTGTGAAAATAAATGTCATGAAGATACTATTTTCATAAAAATGTTAAATTTAACTTAAATTGACCTAATTTGATGTTTCATAAATTTCCCGAGCCTTCCGGAGTGTTATAATGTCTTTAAAGTTCAAACCGCAAGCCGAAAACGCGTAAAATGTAAAATGTGCAAAGTTTACATAATAATAGAAAAATAACAATATGACTTTTGAAATATGTATGAAGTGAAATAAAAATGTCTAAAACATGTAGACTGAGCACAGTCTAGGGTCGCTTCCATTTAATTGTTTATTTAACGTCGTACGCGAGCTAATCTAACAAGTTCTTCATAACTGACAATTTCCGAAATTTTTTTTATAATAAGTGAAAGAAAGTGGTCAAACAATGACCCAGAAAATACGAATTGTTACAGTCTCCACCCGTTAAGGGAATTAGGGAAAACAAATTTCAAGTACGTTCTTGGCCTATGAAACCCACGACATCAGGAGCAACTAAAGGGAGGAATGCAGATTTTTGAGAGAGAAATGGTGGGTGATATTGAGATTTGCATGTAAGGAACAATAATGAGGTTTCTTGGTATTGAAAAGGATTAATGAGTGTGTAAGTAGATAAAGGGAAGGGGGGGGGGGGACGGTTTTTGTGGGTCTCAAGATGCATTTTATTTTATCATTTTGTAAAAATACATAACATACATGATTTGTACAAGTATCATAAGTCACGGAGTGATTTTGAAGGCCAACGGGGCTAAACCGGTAACGTTTTATGCATAGTTTGTGAAAATAAATGCCATGAAGATACTATTTTCATAAAAATGTTAAATTTAACTTAAATTGACCTAATTTGATGTTTCATAAATTTCCCGAGCCTTCCGGAGTGTTATAATGTCTTTAAAGTTCAAACCGCAAGCCGAAAACGCGTAAAATGTAAAATGTGCAAAGTTTACGTAATAATAGAAAAATAACAATATGACTTTTGAAATATGTATGAAGTGAAATAAAAATGTCTAAAACATGTAGACTGAGCACAGTCTAGGGTCGCTTCCATTTAATTGTTTATTTAACGTCGTACGCGAGCTAATCTAACAAGTTCTTCGTAACTGACAATTTCCAAAAAATTTTATATAATAAGTGAAAGAAAGTGGTCAAACAATGACCCAGAAAATACGAATTGTTACAGTCTCCACCCGTTAAGGGAATTAGGGAAAACAAATTTCAAGTGCGTTCTTGGCCTATGAAACCCACGACATCAGGAGCAACTAAAGGGAGGAATGCAGATTTTTGAGAGAGAAATGGTGGGTGATATTGAGATTTGCATGTAAGGAACAATAATGAGGTTTCTTGGTATTGAAAAGGATTAATGAGTGTGTAAGTAGATAAAGGGAAGGGGGGGACGGTTTTTGTGGGTCTCAAGATGCATTTTCTTTTATCATTTTGTAAAAATACATAACATACATGATTTGTACAAGTATCATAAGTCACGGAGTGATTTTGAAGGCCAACGGGGCTAAACCGGTAACGTTTTATGCATAGTTTGTGAAAATAAATTCCATGAAGATAGTATTTTCATAAAAATGTTAAATTTAACTTAAATTGACCTAATTTGATGTTTCATAAATTTCCCGAGCCTTCTGGAGTGTTATAATGTCTTTAAAGTTCAAACCGCGTGCCAAAAACGCGTAAAACGTAAAATGTGCAGAGTTTACGTAATAATAGAAAAATAACAATATGACTTTTGAAATATGTATGAAGTGAAATTAAAATGTCTAAAACATGTAGACTGAGCACAATCTAGGGTCGCTTAAATTCAATTGTTTATTTAACATCGTACGCGAGCTAATCTAACAAGTTCCTCGTAACTGACAATTTCCGTGAAATTATATATAATAAGTGAAAGAAAGTGGTTAAATAATGACCTAGAAAATACGAATTGTTACACACAGAAATTCACTCTAAAGTGGATGGCATATCTTTCATTGTTTCTGAATCTTCTATTAGGAGACATCTTAAGTTAGAAGATTCTGATGGAATCAATGACTTGCCAAACATAAAAATACGGCAAGAAATTGCCAAAATGGGGTATGATACATCCAACCACAAATTAACTTTTCAAAAGAGACGTTTCTCCCCTCAATGGAGATTTTTGATACATACTCTCTTGCATTGTTTGAGTTTTCAAAGAACATCATGGGAGCAATTCAGTATTAATATTGCTATTGCTCTCATATGTTTGTCAACAAACAGTGTTTTCAATTTTTCAAAATTCATATTTGAGAGTATGGTTAATAATGTGAAAAGTAAAACAAAGTTTCTTATGTATCCAAGATTTGTTCAAACCTTTTTGAATAAGAAAAACAATCTGCTTAAGCAACATAAAGAAACTTTTTCGACACCTTCCCTGCGGCAAAAACTTTTTCAAAACATGGTTGTGGCAAGTAGACTGTTTAATAGGGTAGTAATACCTCTCTTTCCTGAGATGCTAATGATTTATCAGGGTGAAGGGTCAGTTAACCCAACTAAGCCCCAACACACATCCATTGTGGTGCCAACAATAACTCATACACCCCCAATCACCACAAATTATAGAAGAAGAACCAGAAAGGAGACATTGGTTGGTCAACCTAGTCCTCCTAATCCAACCTTTGAAGCAGATGAGCCTATCTTTTATGATAGTATGGATGGGGCTTACACTACTGCTAAGCAGGCCAGTGTAACCATAACTAAGACCCCATCCATGGCAACATCTAATGTGCCAAGTCCTCCAAGATTTGACACAGGTGATGAAATCCCAAGTCACATGGAGCAAATGGGTGGTTCAGGAATACATCCTAGTCTAACTAGGGTAGAAACTGGATCTATGCCTCTTGATTCACCTCTCCTAGCAGGTAACACAGCTAGAAGTGATTAGGGCAGTATTAAACTCAATGAATTGACAGTTCTTTGTACCAAATTGTCTGAAAAGGTGGAAAATCATGAAGAAGAGCTCAAAAGCCATAAGGACAACTTTGCCAAGGTCTACACTAAGTTGACACTCAGAGTGAAGAATTTGGAAGCTTAACTTAAGAGGAAAAGATATAAGGTGATGATATCTGCTAGTTCTTCAAATGATGGTTCACATGATAGTTTAGATGATGATGGTGATTCTCCCAAACAGGGGAGGAAATCTAGAAAGGCTGAATCACAAACTTAGGGTAGGACCACGGATTTTGAAGAAGGTACTGGTGGAAATGATGATGAGAAAGAAGGTACTGCTAGTGGAAATGGTAATGAAGATATGGGTGAACAAAGTGAGCAAAGTGATACTAATCAACGTCAAAAAGATACTGCTGGATTTGAAGAAGCAGTACAAACTGCTGAAGTTGAAAAGGTAGCAGTACAAACTGCTAAGGATAAAGGAAAGGGAATTCTTATGGAAGATGAGCCAAAGCAGTTGAAAATTAAGCCAAAGACACAAGCACAAATATATTTTGATGAAGAAGTAGCAAAGAAGATGTATGAAGCTGAAGTGGCAGAATGGATGGAAACTCAAAGATTGGAAAAAGAAAGAATGGTTTCAGATGCTGCTATTGCTCAGGAATCATTTGAAGAACAGATCCAATATTTAATTGCTACTGATCTCATTGTGGAGGCAAAAGCAGTTCAATTGGTGTCAGATGAAAGTCTAAGTGTGGAAGCAAGGTCAGAAATGCTTACAAATTTCATTCTATCAAAGAATAAGGAAATGGCTTTAGATGATCTTATGCAGAAAATCAAGGATAGACAGATGCAGAGATTGAAAAATCTTATAAGTTTCATGAAGAGCTATTTGAAGAACCAAGCATTTTGGAAGCAGAGTTACTTCAAAGGAAGATCAGATGCAGAGATTGAAAAAGGATATTATGAAGCTTATGCAAGAATTAACAAGCCAGTTCCAAAAGAGTTCATATATGATTCTAAAGATCCTAAAGGAGAGATAAGAAGAGCTGAAATGTTAGAGTCATATACATTAAAGAAACAAAATACTACAACTGAGAGTTTAACAGATGAATAGCTCAAGAACATGATTGTAGTAGTTCCTGAATCCACAAATGTTAGACCACTCCAAGCAATACATCCTATTATAGAATGGGAGGTATTCACAGATGGAAGGATGAAAAGGTGGAAAATTATAAGAGTTGGAGGAATAACTGAGAAGTACAAGTTGTTTGAAGATTTGCTCAAGGGATTTGACAGAGAAGACCTTAATCAGTTATGGAGTTTGGTACAGGAAAGATTCAAGATTTCAGATTGATGCGTGGTTTTGCAACCTTACAACAGGTTTTACCTCTCGAGGGATCTCAAGAGGCTTACAACCCCACCAGGCAGTGTACCTGACCGATGTAGTATAGTGTAGTGGTAAGTACGGGGGATTGATCGTTCTCCACAGGGAATAGTGTTCGTCAGGTATGAAAAACTACTCTAATAGGTCTAAGGGTGAGAGAAGATTCTTTTTATGTTTTTTTTTTATAATTTTATGAAAGAAAGTAAAATCTCGGGTTTGAAAGAGTGGACGGAATTAGTTGCTAGTCAACTAACCCAAGATACTACAAATGCAAATAAAATAAAATAACAGAAAATGAAAAGGTGGTAAAACTTATGTGGAGAGAAATGTGTTTACTTAGATTTCCTTACTCCCTAACTATCTTTTACCGGTTGATTAGTGTGTATTAAGTGCGTGGATGACGGGTGTATTCCTTAATACCAATTGTGGGGTGGCGTACGTACTTCCCCAACTCTACAAGCTCCTACTTCACTCCTATGTCGAGCCGGCTAGGAAGCTCCTAACATGGGATCACTAGAATTCGCTTGTGCATTAAATACACAACCATAAAAACCTTTAGTACGCATTGGTTCATGTTTCTTAAGACGTTCAAGCAAGTTACCGAATAGGAAGTTAGCCAGTTTTCTTAAGCCTAACATAGATGAACAATCATCCAATACAACTAATAACACACCAATAACCAATAATCAATAGCTAGGTTTCATTAGATCTAAGCAAACACAAGATAAATCTAGCCTAGCATGTTAAACAAAAGACAAGAACAAGATAGAATCAAACAACACATAGACATATTGAATGATTAATTGATAACTTATCTTCAATGTAACATGGAAGATCTCAAGGCAAAAAGCCTTGAAAAAGCTGCTAAAATCGTCTTAGGGTTTTCACACACAAAGTTCCCCAATAAGTTCCACACTAATGACAAAAAATTGCAAAACTATATATAGACTTTCAGATCTGACGGCGTCACGTTATGGAGTGTGACGCCATCACCTCGCCGCTTTTAGGGTTCCCGGATGGCCTTCGTGACGCCGTCCCTCTTTAGCTCTCCAAAATCCGTTCTGGCTTATCAAGGCTTGACGCCGTCAGACTTAGGGGTGACGCCGTCCCTCTTTAAATTAAGCCGTGACGACCTTGATCACATTAAAGCGTGACGCCGTCAGAATTCCTTGCAAATTTCTCTGGCTTATCATGAGTAATTTTCAAATCCACCACTTTTGCCAAGCCATGACGCCGTCCAGAACAAATCCTGACGCCGTCAAAGGTAATTTCCAGCACAATTTTGAGACTTTGTCGTTTTCTTCACTTTTATGCTCCAAAAACGTCCAAAATGCCTCCTTTTCCAGATTTCTCCTCAAAAGTACCTAAAATGACAAAAGGAACGATTTAGGGCAATATTTGATCAAATAAATACGATTTAGGGCTTAAATGACCCCTTAAAAGCGGTACGCTTTTCGCTTCATCAAATACCCTTACACTTGAGATTTGCTTGTCCTCAAGCAAATGCGCTTTTATTCTAATCAAAATACAAGTTAGGGGTCATTTAATGCTAACATAAAAGTAATTGCAACAAATAGTCGTTCCACTTTAATCATAATAAGCACGGAGATTACAAACTAGCACCTCACAAGTAGTGTTTAGATACTCACATCTCTCAAGTGTCATCAAAATAAATCTCATAAATGAAAACGGATAATATGTCTCACTACCTGTCATAGCAAATAGATTACCATAGGCTTGGGAAAGGATCGAAAACCTCCTCCACTAGGCGTAAGCACCTAAGATGAACTATCAAAGAGGGCTTTTAAACGGGTTATAACGTTTGGTGTAGGGAAAAGGAAAACACGGTTTTGTTGGATAATGGATATTTTACTGGTGGCGAGTTAAAGATCTTGATCAATTACATGTACTATACAATGTTGCTAAGCCAAGACTCGACTCAATCTTAAGCTAAAAACAAAATAACAAAAACATAAAATAAACATAAAATGAAACGGGATGGTAGTCCGTATGTTTTTTCTACTTTTCTTTTTCTCATTTTTTTTTTTGTATTTTTCTCTTGATTTTGATTTTTTTTTTTATATTTTATTTTTTTTTTTTTTTTTTTGCATACACTTTTGCCCTACCATCCAAAATAATATATCATAGGGACATTGCATTCCCCTTACACTTGAATTTTTACATAACTTTACAAATAACTAATCTAATGACTCGAATTAAGATAATCGAAAAACTTGGAGTACTTTTAAAATATTTAGCACATATGGGGGTAATAAATGATGTTCTTCCCCATTACTCCATTACACTAGTACTTTACCCATGAGTCCCAATCGTCCCAAAATAATATGTACAAGGATATGACTCGACTTAGCAACCATGTAATCAACTAGATAATTAACTTGGGTTTAAACAAATGTTGTAACAATAATGCACTAAAAATGAGTGCATACAAGGTAGGCTAAGGCGATTTGGGTGTACATTTAAGTGGGGTGTAACAAATTCTTCCTTTAAGTAAAATGCTTAAAGGTCGAAACGAAAAGATAGGCTCTGAGGGGTGTACTAGGGGTATCGTGTACTAAAAAATGAGTACAACGCAAAGGGTGTGGGAGAATTACTTGACCAATGTAGCCAAAGTAATTATAAAAAAAAACACAGGTGTAAAACAATGGGTTAATCCTAATGCCTCTTATCATGTAGTAAATCTAACTACACGAATGTAGTCTCACTTGTGGCCTTGGAATGGTCCTAACGCAAGTTCTAGAATCTAAGTGCTACCGGCACACACATCATAGCATAAATGCTTTTCCTACCAATTCTAGGGGCGAACCTCACATATTTGGGGGTGGAAAATTTTTTAGTGGTACGGTTTTTTGTGCTAGTCATATAACTCCTATCCGTGAGACGCTTATTAGAACTAAAGTTTCACTCCTAAATGTTGTAAAAAAATTTAAATTTGGCACTAAAATTACCCTAACAGATATTTCTCTCAGTTTTATTACACATCTATTATTAAACAAACAAAAATCAAGCGCAATAGCATTCTCTAATCGTACTTTTACCCCCCCTTACACTTAAGATGAACATTGTCCCCAATGTTCAAATAACAAATGTAAAAGTAAAAAAAAAATAAAAGAATGAAATCAAATACTCCCCTGATTCGCTCGGTGGATAATGAAATAACATGGTTAGATCTTCTTCCAAAGTAATGTTGAAGCTCCATGACTAATGCATCGCCATAAGCTTGATCCAACAAACATTTCCTTGTCCAAAATAACCTGTTAAACCTGAGAAAACAAACACGAAAACCTGCATAACATCGGCGGGATAAAATCTATATATAAGGATATAATGCTTGTGGAATGATAATTTTGCAGATTCCTGGAGATTATAAGTTATAGATTTAATAAAAACTTTTTATGAAAACAAAACTTTCAAAAATTTCAGAAAATTAACACCTGACGCCGTCAGGTTGTAGATCCTGACGCCGTCAGAAATAATCTGACAGAATTCTCATGTTATGTTTCCGGAAAATTTTTGGAAAAACCTATACCTTACTTCCTGGAAATCCTGCAAAACATCATTATGACTCGATACAAGCATTTGACTCAAACAAATACTAATATGTATGTTAATTTAATATTATTACGATTCATGTTCATTTGTGTTCTAATAAACCGATTTGGATTTCCCTTACACTTAACTTTTGCAAAATACCTTTATATGTAGTTAAGACGAAGTTAAAAACAAAATAAAGCATTTTCACAAATTAGTTTTTAACATGAATCAATAATAATAAAACTTAAACACACATACGGAAACAAATAAAATCAAACAAACAATTAAATAAACACACAAAGCAAATAAAACTTGGGTTGCCTCCCAAGAAGCGCTTTTCTTTATTAACGAGTCTTGTAGCTAGACTCAAAGTCACGTACATTACGTGACTCCATCATCGGTCATGGTTCCTAGGCCATTCTCCTTTGATTCTCTATCAGAATCACTTTCATAGTAAAGGTATTTCGGGTCCTCGAGATCAAAAGGATTGTTTCGGTATTTAGAACTAAACTCCTTATCATGCTTAAAGAATCCACTTGACAGGTCAAAAGTGTCCTTACATCCCCTTCTCACATCATCATCACATAACACGAGTTGGGAACTTAACCCATCGAGCCCTTCATAATCAATCTCCTTGAATTCTCTCATCTTGTAAGGCGTTTGGTATGAGATTTCCCTAATCCCATCGGTGAAAGTCATGATCCCATTGAGCTCGTCCACAACCAAGCTTGTGGCCTTGCAAAAAGGTGCCCCAAAAACAACTTGTGATAACCTGGGATCGATGTACTTTTTGATATTATCGACGATTGCGAAGCTCATAGTGAATGTCATGTTTCCTACAAACACCTGTACATCATCATCTATGCCAATGTCGTCCTTCCCTTTATGAATCATTCCCCATCTGCAAATGTTGTTATAATGAAACAGGGACATCACATTTTTGGGTAAACATGTGTCGATGTAAACATTATAAAAATGCTTGTGACCAATCATGCAAGGTATTTTGAGATTATTCGGATCACATCGCTTAATTCGGCCAGGCCTTCTACCGCATAGCCCCCATGTGTTGCCACATGCTGATGGTTGATACTCATATACTTCTTCACAGCCATCCTGAAAAATCACTTTCCTGATACCATCGGTAAATAATGCACTACTATCATCCTCGTCGAGTATCACTCCCGTTGCGTTTATGAATGGTTTGCCTAGAACAAGGCCAGCTAAGGATTGGCTGATGATAGAGTCCATGTTATTAAATACAGTTAGCTCGATATGAAAGAGGAACTTTTCTATCACAATTGGTACCCTTCTTATTACCCCGATGATATTAGACCCTTCATATTTGACCTGTTCGGTGAAGGCTTCGTTATATAGATAAAGGGATATTGCATTCATAGAAGAGTTAGGGTTTATGTATGCATCTTTAATGAACTTTTTCCTAGTGGTGCAAGATATCTTAAAGACCCTGGGAGCGTCATCCTCTATTCTCTCTCCAAATCCCATAGGCAACTTTGTTGTGCCCCTCTCAAGTTCCTCCACCAGGGGGTGGTCTAGCAGTACTGGGAGCCCATGAGGCATTTCGGATTTCTCTTCCGAGCCCTCCTCATCACTTACCTCTCTTGTACTCGAGTTCTTTGGTGAGTCTAGATAGTCGTCGGGCGCCTCGGGGTTCTTTTCGGGAACTTCACCCTCCATTTCATTGTCCACATTCGTGGTTGATTTTTGGTCCAGATTGGGTTTAGGAACAGGTATTGTTGTAATGGTGTTCACGAAGTGGAGAGGTTTCGAAGGGGTATGAGTATCTCCAGTTTCTTTTCTGTTTTGTGATATGTGTTTGAAGAGTTTACTAGGGTGCTTGATTTTTACAGGAGGGGGTGTTTGATGAGTCACCGTGACAGATTTGATCTCATTAACTCGTGCCAACTCACAAGTTGACCTGCCAGCAGGGCGATCATTGATAACCTTTAACAGGTTATCAACCTTGTTGTTCATATCAACTTGCTGTTGTCTGAATTGATTCTCAAGTTTGGAGAGCTGTGTTTCTTGAGAGAGAATGAATTTTTGTAGTGATTCCTCGCGATTTTGTTGTTTATGCGTATGTTGCTGAGGATAATGTTCAGACCAGGTGAGTGGGGTAGAGTCATTGAATGATACACTTCGAGTTTGGTTCCAACTAAAATTTGGCTTACTCTTCCATGCCTCATACCTATCTTCGGAATTCTTGTGTCCATAATTAGTAGTGAGCCACTTATCTCCCGCCTTATCGATTCGCGAGGATACGAATTCTTTGAAAGCCTGTTTGGGGAGTTCCATGCAATCATGAGTGTTGTGGGGCCCACTACATAATTTACACGAAGAAGTGATTTTGTTCACTTGGCTAGAAGGTTTAGGAGCCTCGTAGGATTTCATGAGAAACTTGACTTGGTCTTCAAGTTCTTTGATCCTACAGTCGGAAGTGCTTGAATTGTTCGAAGGCAAAGATATTGCCTTGACCGTTTTATTCAAATCACGGGGATCACTCCAACTTTCGTTGTCATAAAGAGCAAGATCCTCTAGGAGAGCCCATGATTGTTCCGCACTTAGATCACATAGCTTACCACCAGCTGCTTGGTCAATGGTTTGCCTCGTGGAGAGATTGACATGGTCATAGAAGATTTGGACTTGGAGCCAAAGTTCTAAGCCATGGTGAGGGACTTTTTGGAGTAAGTCCTTGAATCGAGTCCATGCCTCGTAGAGGGTTTCGCCTTGACGTTGTTGGAACATCAAGATATCATTCCTTAGCTTGGTAGTTCTTCCCGGTGGGAAAAACTGAGCAAGGAAATGAGTGGTGAGATCATCCCAAGAGGTGATGGATCCTGAGGGTTGACGCTCTAGCCATTGACTAGCTTGGTCCCGCAGAGAGAATTGAAAGAGACGCAATCGGGTCGTCTCTCGAGTGGCAACATCAAGGTCTATAGAATCAACGATTTTAAGAAAGTACTTGAGATGTTGATTAGGATCTTCAGAACGAAGTCCATGGAATGCGCATCCGCTTTGCACCAACCGGATGGTGTCGGATCGCAAGGGAGTGACATTGGCTCCTTGAGTGAGCTCAATGGTGTTTCGATAGCCATGGTGGCTAGGACGGGAGTACTCTCCTAAAGTACGGGCTCTAGGAGGTGGTGGTGGGTTGTTGGGATTAAGGATATTACCATCTTCCATGATGTCGAATGGTAATGGTTACGAACAAAGAAATGAAGAAAATAGATAGACTAAAGAAAACCTAGAAAAATAAAATAAAAATCTCACTAGAAAGGAATCTAGTGAGTAGACCTATAAAATAAAAATTCAACCTAAACAATAACTATTCCCCGGCAACGGCGCCAAAAACTTGATGCGTGGTTTTGCAACCTTACAACAGGTTTTACCTCTCGAGGGATCTCAAGAGGCTTACAACCCCACCAGGCAGTGTACCTGACCGATGTAGTATAGTGTAGTGGTAAGTACGGGGGATTGATCGTTCTCCACAGGGAATAGTGTTCGTTAGGTATGAAAAACTACTCTAATAGGTCTAAGGGTGAGAGAAGATTCTTTTTATGTTTTTTTTTTATAATTTTATGAAAGCAAGTAAAATCTCGGGTTTGAAAGAGTGGGCGGAATTAGTTGCTAGTCAACTAACCCAAGTTACTACAAATGCAAATAAAATAAAATAACAGAAAATGAAAAGGTGGTAAAACTTATGTGGAGAGAAATGTGTTTACGTAGATTTCCTTACTCCCTAACTATCTTTTACCGGTTGATTAGTGTGTATTAATTGCGTGGATGACGGGTGTATTCCTTAATACCAATTGTGGGGTGGCGTACGTACTTCCCCAACTCTACAAGCTCCTACTTCACTCCTATGTCGAGCCGGCTAGGAAGCTCCTAACATGGGATCACTAGAATTCGCTTGTGCATTAAATACAACCATAAAAACCTTTAGTACGCATTGGTTCATGTTTCTTAAGACGTTCAAGCAAGTTACCGAATAGGAAGTTAGCCAGTTTTCTTAAGCCTAACATAGATGAACAATCATCCAATACAACTAATAACACACCAATAACCAATAATCAATAGCTAGGTTTCATTAGATCTAAGCAAACACAAGATAAATCTAGCCTAGCATGTTAAACAAAAGACAAGAACAAGATAAAATCAAACAACACATAGACATATTGAATGATTAATTGATAACTTATCTTCAATGTAACATGGAAGATCTCAAGGCAAAAAGCCTTGAAAAAGCTGCTAAAATCGTCTTAGGGTTCTCACACACAAAGTTCCCCAATAAGTTCCACACTAATGACAAAAAATTGCAAAACTATATATAGACTTTCAGATCTGACGGCGTCACGTTATGGAGTGTAACGCCGTCACCTCGCCGCTTTTAGGGTTCCCGGATGGCCTTCGTGACGCCGTCCCTCTTTAGCTCTCCAAAATCCGTTCTGGCTTATCAAGGCTTGACGCCGTCAGACTTAGGGGTGACGCCGTCCCTCTTTAAATTAAGCCGTGACGACCTTGATCACATTAAAGCGTGACGCCGTCAGAATTCCATGCAAATTTCTCTGGCTTATCATGAGTAATTTTCACATCCGCCACTTTTGCCAAGCCATGACGCCGTCCAGAACAAATCCTAACGCCGTCAAAGGTAATTTCCAGCACAATTTTGAGACTTTGTCATTTTCTTCACTTTTAAGCTCCAAAAACGTCCAAAATGCTTCCTTTTCCAGATTTCTCCTCAAAAGTACCTAAAATGACAAAAGGAACGATTTAGGGCAATATTTGATCAAATAAATACGATTTAGGGCTTAAATGACCCCTTAAAAGCGGTACGCTTTTCGCTTCATCATAGATCCTCTTGAAGACAAAGATAAGGAACTATGGGTACAGTTGAAGAGGATTTATGAACCAGATGGAGGAGAAGCAATATGGAGATTTCAAGCTAAGATCAAAGATGTTTCTTGGAAGCTATTTGATACATGTGGAGTTCATAGGATTTCTACTAAGGATGGTAGAAAAAGACTATCCTCTCAGACCAGCTGTGTTGGTTACCTTAATGTATTCAAAACTGAAAGTTGAAGTTGATTCAGAGATGGCAGATGTGTTAGTCAGAAGAATGTTTGATCTTGCAGAACAAAGGAAAGCTCCGACAAAGAGATTAACTTGATAATGTTTGGAAGAATCACCCCATCATCAGAGTTGAAGTTTAATTCGAAGAAACTTAGTGATTTGGAGAGAAATCATAAGTTTAGGAGAGGATTGTTGGGAATTAAACCTAACAGTTAGTACTGACAAGCTTGAAGTTTATACTGATGGAAGATAACACTAACAGTACTAAGTCTGTTAGTACTGCCAGTACAAGAAGTTAGTACTGCTTATGTTTTGTAAACGTGTAATAAGATAACTATAGAAAAGATTTTGTAAATATCTTATATAATTAGAGTTAAAGTTATCTTGTACAGGAATCCTTGATTTATAAAATGATATCCTAGGTTAGAGTTTATGTACGAATAGAGAACTATGATTATTCATAGAGATTCAAGGTTGTAAACCCTAGTGATAGGAGATCACTCGTTATATTCATAAAGAATATTGAATCGTTTTGGTTATTCTCAAGTCTTCATTGTTCATACTAAATATACTGTTCCATTCATATACACAACACAATTATTCTTCTAAGTATAACTAAGTAGATTCCACATACTTAGTTATATCCACTCAAAGTATCTCATACACATTATATAGGACTAACATCCTAAGTGTATCATCAATCTTATCACCAACTGTCTGGGGAAATGGGTAAAACACCGAAACAACATGTTGACTTTTTATTTCTTTTATTTCTTGTTTCCCTCTTATTTCTTATTTCTTTCTATTCTTATTCTTATTCATTTGGTATTTCCTTTTTGTTTCTTGATTCTTTTGCTATGTGTTTGATTATGTTTCGCCGACTTTCTTCGTCTTACGTGATTTAATCTCGAAACAATCGATTGATGCTTTCTGTTTGTCTTTCTTTCTTATTCTTTTCTAAATTTTAATTCTTCTTTTCTCTTCGTTATTCTTTCTTCGTAACCGTTCGTGATTGCCGACTTTTATTATTTTAACATCTCGGATCCACACGAGTCTTAAACTTTATTTCACTCAAAACGCCATTAAAATAAAACATTTTCATTTCAAATACGATTATTGTTTTACAAATCACTTTAAGGTTAGTGCTGAGACATATTATTCATATACTAGGTTGTGCCGATCGAGTGCCGTTGTGCTCTACTTTTGATATCATCGTTGTGCCTTTACTCTTTGATGCCAGTTGTGATGTTGTGATATTTTGCATTGCTGCATACTAAGGTGAATTCATAGCCCCACTTTTTATTTGCTTAAACGGTTTTATAAGCTAATTGGGGTGAGATGCATGCTACTGTTTTGACTATGATCACAATTGTTTGGAAACTATATTTTGAACTGAAAACTATGTTTTCTGCTATCTGAAACTTTAATTGTCCTGGAACAACATTTATACTTTTCTGGTACTGTGAGTGAAGTAGTAGCCACTTTGCTAACCACCTGATAAGCACTGAGTACCTTCCTTGCCAACAGCAAGTCCCTCGATCATGAACCATTAATCACCTGCGGGTGAGCGCGATTATGGTTTATAGGCCTATAGGATTTGACCATCCTGCCATGTTGACTAAGGCCGGTCAGCATGTGATGTACTATAATTGAGTTACTAGGTATCTTGCAAAATACCTACTTTGGGGGCAAATATTATGATTATGAAATTCCGCGGTTACTGTCGACTTACGCCAGCATTGCCGGTGCCGGTTAACGCTTTGTGTGTCATGAGCTTAGTGCAGTGGTTATATCTGAACTTCCGGGCATATAACAATGTAGCCCTGTTTCTTAGAAACTTGAAACATTGTGATCAAATATTTTATTTAAACCTATGAATTCACTCAACCTTTGTGTTAACTTTTAGCATGTTTTATCTCAGGTGTTAAATCATTTCCGCTGCATATCTTACCTTTGGAGGAGCTTGGCGAAGGGCGTGGCATGGTCATAGAAAAATCAGAAAACTATTTGGGACCACTTTAAAATCCTTTTATGAAACTTCATTTTCCGCACTATTTTAAATATTGTAATTGAATGTTTTCAATTATGAAATATCTTCAAAAATGGTTTAAGTAAAACCGTTCTTTGTACCTTGTAATTGTGATAACTATTCCATAACACCCCCAACCCGTATATTTCCGCTGATCCGATTTTGGGGTATTACAGATGGTATCAGAGCCACAGGTTATAGAGAACTGGGTATTTTCGGGAACTGGGATTTTAGAAAACCTAGATTATAACCATTTTTACGAAAACTCAAATCCTATGACCGTCACGTGCCTGCTTGCCTAGCCGATGCCTCGCATGTGATTATACGATTGATGTGATTTGTGCATTGCTATTTGAATTCCTTGCGTAACCACATTATTTGATTTCGAGTTTGGACACTTGTTATGGTTTTAAAACGATTCTAAAGTAAGGAACATAGTACTATATAACTAAACTAAGTATCCCGAAATTCATTGATCCTCGGTTGAAAGTAGACTGATCATCTATAATCAACCAAGGATAGTGGGGACATGGCCCGATCACGTATGTCTCAGAAATGAATTTTGCGCTACTAGGGATAGTTATAACAGTATTATGTTTTGAGTTGACTTTCTATTTTGGGAATGGTAAAGGTTTTGCATTTGTGTACAAACACCGAATATCACGAAGGTTTACCCACACACACGACACACTGGCATCACAACACCTCATGAACCATAATACTTCTGGCACCGCTATATCTCTCCGCTTATATGGAATAATTGTTCGTCACCGTCTGATTACGTTCGCACCGGGTCAGGTGAGACCCGATTGGTCGCTGTTTTGAATTCAATCTGTTTATTTTAACACGTCCGATATCATGATAAGCCCAACTTGAGTTTAATGTAATACTTGGCTTTGGCTTTATTTGAATTTGGATTGCGTGATTTCTTGATTTCTGGATATCGTTGTGGATTTCTAGATATCGTTGTGGACTTATACCACACTTGACATGGATACAGATCACAGACTAGAAAATGACCAAGTTCCATCTTCTGAGGTACATGTCACTGATCAACACAATTTGCTCCCTAATGAACGACTGCATACTGATCAAGTTATGCCCACTTATGACACATATTTGTTGGAAAAGACTGATAGCAATACCATTTCTAATTCAACAAATATGAATCATAAAGGGGGAGAAAGTGATGAGGATGATGCTGAACATGATGATGAGTTAAGTTCTTTCTTTACAGCTGAGACTTTTAAATCAAATGATGTGGTTGATAAAGAAGTTTTTAATGAACTTTCAAACAGATTTTTACATCTTGAAAAACATTGTATTTCACTTGAAATCGCAAAGCAACAAAAGGAAGAAAGTTTTCAAACTAACCTACCATGTAAAAATCCGGAACTCCCTGATTTCCGTGAAATCTTTATGATAAATGATTTGAAAGCTCAGCTAGAAGCCAAAAACTTGACGATCAACAACTTGAAAAAATGTATTACTGAGATATGTGATATGTGTAATGAAGATAAGGGTAAACATGACAGTGATGTTATTGCAACAAAAAATACTGAATTGGAACATAAAGTGGCAAAATTACTTAATGAAAATGAGACTTTGAAAAAGCATTGTAAGAACCTGAGTGATTCCATCAAAGAAACGATAACCAGGGCATCAAATCACACAACGTCTTTGATTGCTATAAAGGATGAATTCAAAGCTCAACTTCAAGAGAAAGGTTTCACAATTATTGCCTTAAAGAATGAGTTAAGGAAATTAACTGGAAATGGTGTGAACACTAAGTTTGAAAAACCATCAACCTTGAGAACACCAGTTTCACAACCTCTTTGAAACCAAACAGTTGTTAGACAACCAACTGCGTTTAGATCTGAATGACCAAAATCTTCTAAACCGAGGTGTGCAACCCAAGTTGATGCAAAACAAGTTTTGTCAAAACCAGTCACTTCACAATCTAGACCAAATGATCAGATACTTAATGTTCGTTCTAAGGCTCAATCTCATAAGTCTAAAGCAAATGAATTAAATGCTCATCCTAAGATTCTATCCCTTAAGACTAGAAATCACTACAAACCCGTAGAACCAAAGAGTCATACTCAAAAATCTGGTTGGCAGATTGCAGTAGGGCTAAGAACATCTCTCAAAAAGCATTCTACTGTGTATGAGAAATCTAACACTCCTAGATCTTGCCTTAGGTGGTTACCGAGGGTAGAATCTTTAAGATGGTTGGTCTTAGAAGGTCACCTATTAGTACAGATTGCATAACCAAGGTTGACTGTGAAAATCCAAAAGGTCTGGATACTGAGATCGCTAACCCATATAAATGCAAACAAACTTGTAATGTTAGTGCAGGTCATCCTTACTTAAGTTCATGTACATCGGTCACTCCTTTTAAGGAAAGACTCAGAGTTTGGTTGCTAAAAGGACTGATATCTCCTAAATTAGGAGTTCAGGAAACTCAAAATTGGTGTACATGACAAATGACGTTTGAACACATCAGTTCAATCCTCGTTCTTCAGCGATATATGACGTTTGAACACTGCAGCTCAAGCCTCGGGCCTCAATGTCAACATAATGGCGTCTGCTGAAAACACTCTAGGCCCCGTTCCTCAAAGAAAAGAAAAGTGTACGCTTGAGTGTGCTTTATCTTCGGAAGAAGAGAAATCTTCTTGTTCACTCCATGCTCAGCTCATTCAGTCATCAAGTAGATCAACGTACATTGGAGTATATTCTTATTCACTTGTTCTATCAAAAATGGCAACCTCATATGCAATTTTTGAGGGGGATAAGTGTGAATAAACTAAATGTCAGTCATCAAGTGGATCTACTTACCGTTGATTGTATTCTTATTCACTCGTTCAATCAAAAATGGCAGTTGGCAGCCATATGCAATTTTTGAGGGGGAGAAGTGTGAATAAACAACATATTGATTGTTTTCTTTAAATGGTCATACGGCTCCTGCACAAATCAGTTCAGGACCCGCACTTAATTTGATGACTCCTGATGTTTATCGACATCTTCTCACAAGCTCATATAATCAGTGATAAAGTGCTTCCAGTTAATGCTTCATGTACACATCATTATGCTGATTCCGATTAATCGTAACCATCAGGGGAGAGAAATGTATACACCAAGGATGCACAACAAGTTCACATGACCGGGTTTAATGTCTTATGAAACAAATTAAAGATGATTAGTGTTTCAACTTGTTACTTTGGTATTTTCATTTCATGTGTACGTCATGGGCTGATTAATCGTAACCATTAGGGGAGAGAAATGTGTACACCAAGGACGCACAACAAGTTCACATGATCAAAGTTAATGTCTTATGAAACAAATTCAAGATGATCAGTGTTTCAACCTATTACTTTGGCATTATCATTTCATGTGTACGTCACGGGCTAATTTGTTATATGTAAAATAACTAGAATGCATTTGGTGAGAGGAAGATGTTGATATTCTATTCCCCAAATGGACAATCTTGAAGAAGGTCGAGTCTATAGTCTGTTCTACATTTTCCGCTGCGTGTTAGAAGACTAAAGACGACATGCAATTAACTATCAAAAGACTTTTTCATATTTAGGACATTCATCAAAAAGGTTGTCAGTTTGGGGGAGAGCACTAATTAGGGGTCTTGAAAAGCCAGATTTAATCCCTAATTAGATTTGCTGACATTGTTCTTCAGCAAGTGAAGTGATGGCAGCTGAGAAGAGTCAGGAAGCTGAAAGATGTAATGAAGCTTGAAGACCACTCTCGGAATTGCTGCTTCAAGTGTTCCACCGGCTATGAAGAACTAAGATATAATGTTTCAACCATTGGTTTAAAGAATACTTTTAGCTCGTTCAAGTGTTGTATCTCATATGTTCTGCTGATACACAGATATCTGCTGATACAACCAGTACTCCTTCATCAACCATAATGGTTCTAGATGTACCATCTGTTAATACTTCTCCAACAACTCATGAAACTATATCTTTAGTCATTCATCAAGGTGTTGTAGAACAAATTCAAGGAATTCAAATTCCTGAGATCAATAATGAACCCCTCCTCCATAATCTTACTCCAGACCCGAGTTCTGTAGAATCATCTTCACAAAGGGTCATTCGATCAAATTCTCATCAGCTCAATCAATCATTTGATTATATCAGCAAGTGGTCAAAGGCTCATCCATTAGAGAATGTGATTGGCAATCCTTCTCGACCTGTTTCGACAAGTAGTCAACTACAAACTCATGCCATCTGGTGCTACTTTGATGCAAATGGAAATCCGATACCATTCGATGGAAAATGATCTGATTGAACTCTTATCTATCTAAGGAAGAATTAAGACGGTAATTCTTCACGTATCCTTTGTAATTATATAAAATCATAAAAACACAAAAATATTTTTTTTCCAATCTCGTAAAACTTTTATAAAAAGAAAATAGAAAAATATAAAACCAATAAAAACCATAAAAATCAGAAAAATAGAAAATACCAAAAATAGTCTTTTCAAGGTATGTCTTCTGGTATCGATAACATTTACGGTCCTAGAAATGTCATTCAATAATGACACGGGTATTTAAATGAAGTTCGAATAGAAGTTCAAAAAGTTTTTCAAAACATGCCTATAAGGTTTGCTATTATTTCAGATACGCAACCCGTTCTTAGTAATGAGGAAAGCACGTCGCCAAAAAGATGGCTGTTCCTGCCAACGTGTGATTAATTTCTCCCGGGCGTGGATTACTTTACATCCATGCACCCTTGACTTGATGTACGTTTCAGTGCATTATTTCTTGTATAAGAAGAGAAGTCTTCTTTACATCGCAAATACTTTTCCATCTATGATTCTTCAGGAAAGTATTTGTGCTAAACTTGGTGGTACCATGAATCTTTTTTGGAAATCAATCAGACTTGAAGTTTTTCATAAAATTTGTCACTCAATCAATGACTACGGCTCTTTAAATAGAAAACGGGTCATCGATTGAGGGGGAGAGTGATTTCAAAATTTTATATTATCAAAACACGCCACTTTGTACATAATAAGCAAGTGAATAAAATTTGTTGTTATGTGTCAGTGTATGAGTTTCATTCAAATATCTTTCAAATTTATCATACCTGACACTAACATTCTCCCTCATTGATTGAGGGGGAGCATAATAATGTTCCATTATCATAATACATTGAATCAGACCACATTGTCTCCCAAATTTTCTAACTTATTTAAATCAATTGAGATCCCAAATCTCAAAAGGTTTGAAATTTTTGATCGGGGGAGAGAATGTGATTTAAATATGAAAACTGATAAAATGTGATCTTTTGGACTTAAGTGTAGGCTCTCTCATATGTGCTAAACTCTTTCGTATATCGATACACATATTGTGGGGGAGCGAACGATTTATGATGGAAATTGTTGAAGAATACCAAAGACCGACCATTTTATTTAATGTACTGGAGTTAAAAGGATGGTAAGGTTAGGTAACAGTTCCCATGATCCAGCTAGAACCGGAGGGATCTTCCCAGGGACAATCCTCTAGTTAGAATAGAAGTTCTTAGGAACGATGAAAAAAAAGAAGAAAAGTGAGAATAAGGGAAGAGTGCCGACTGAGATGGAACGGGTACTGGAACAAACCCAACAAGGTACTAGTGATGAAGTCTTAATAACCGCTGAAGGGGTTGAAGAATGAAAAAGAAATGTAAAGATAAAGGGTGAAAAGAAAGAAACCCTCCTTACACTTTAGGTAGAAACCGGGTCAATACATATGCTGTCAGAATCACTTAATTGATTGCGAACATTGAAGACAAGTATCATGGACCCAGTGATACGCTGCACAACCCTCCCTAGCCACTCAAGGTCCCTCAAAGGACTCTTGTTTCATTTGTCACGGAGATCAATACATTTTTATCATCTTTCTCACTCCAAGTTAGACGATATTGAAAAGGTGGCAGGCCTCTCCAGCCTCCGATCACTAAATCAAAACGCACTATTGTGTCTAGAGCCAAGAGATCATCCATAAATCTCATTAGGACACATTTCCAATATGCTTGCTGTTTCATACACCGTGAAAAGTAAGAAAACATATATTAAGAGTCCTACGCATTATCCTTGTGGTATTGCCAGAACATCTAAGTGATACGTAAAGTATTCACAATGAAAATGGAAATCCTTCTAGAGCCAACATCAAACAAGCTCTTGGTGGGTAACATGTGAGATCCTTCATGGATCAAACTTGTGACAACTGGAAAGAAACGATGGGGCGATTCGCATTTGAATCAAACTTGTTCTAGGAAATGAATTGACGGATACTTTTGGAAAACCTTTCGATGTGCTCAACAATTGTTTTTCGAGCACATTGACTGCGCATAAATTTTCAAACAAAGGTATTAGTGATTGAAACTTGATGTTGTTTATAAAACTTTCGTCATACTCCAAAAACTCTTTATTCAGTAATACGCGAATGTTATTTTTCAAATCAATTTCTCATTAATCAGTTAATCATAATTCACTGGTTCACTCACTCCGTGCTTTGTCTACTTTGAGACGCTCTGGTTTGAGAACGGCTAGTGCAGCTGCGAAACCCTGTCAAGGAGATTCTTCAGAATTCTACCTGATCACAAGCAGTATTGATACTGATTAATGGGGAACCACGGTTCTTGCAACCCTATTCAAGGAAAGTGAACAAAGACACTTTCGTTTGTTTATTGCTAACTGTTGTTTGCAGGAACTCCCGACGGTTGCAGCTGATGGCCAATGAGATGTCAAGTCATAACCTCATGCTCACTTCACACTCATGTTTAAAGAAATCATGATAGCAGAATGACCTACAACAATGCTTCCGCAACTCTGATGCTTAATATCATGATCCAGAAAAGTGTGAGCATGACGGTCCGATGGTCACTACATCACATGGAGGGAATACAACTAAGGATGATTTGGAGATTTACTGTGGCTGATGATCTCAAAGCAAGCTCAAAGATCATACAAGCCAAAGGAACATTAATCGCAAGATCATTGCTTGAAGTACAAAGATTAAAGTCATAAAGTTAAATGCTATAATTCAAAGTGTAATTTCTGGGGTGACCTCCCTTAGGGGGAGATTGTTAGGAATATAAATATTCACATGAAAGACTCGGTCACCCCGGTATGGATTAGCATTAAGTAGCTCGTAGTTTTAATCATATTAGTTTAGATATCGTTTCACCATGGAGTCGGGTCGGGTCTTTACCCACTGTTAGCCCGGTCCATAGCCTACTAGAGGCATTTTTATGTCTTGTATAAATAGCCCTTCCCACCCATGGAAAGGGTTGGAGCTTCTTTCATTTTAATTTAATATATTTCACTTTCTCTCACTAAGAACTCCCACTTATCTCTCTTTCTCTCTATAGAATCGAACCAAACATCAATCTCTTGTGTGTGTTATAATTATGAATATGTTACATCTTTTCTCTTTGCCTTCTTTAAGCCAATATTCTTTCATTTTCAGCATCATATTCTCTTTGATCTCTTTCTGCTATCTCTGCATCTAATAGCATTTGCTTCTTCTTTGAAAGAGGTTTTTCTGGTTCAACCACGATGCTTTTACCCTTGTCTTTGGTTGGTGCTCATTGTGATAGAATTGTTGTTGCAGTCTCACTTGGCTCATGAATGGTAACACCTTTAGCTTTAGGTCTTGCGACTTCTTTTGGCTTGATTGGTGACTTCTTAAATTCAGTAAGAAATTGAGCCATAGTAAGTTCATCATCATCAATAGTTGTTGCAGCAGCATTAGTATCAGTTTTCTTCCCAGCAGTACTAACATTTGGCTCAGTAACACTAAGTTTATCATTGGCAGCAATAATTGGTACATTGACAGCAGAAACTTCAACATCAGCAGTAGAAACCACTTCAGCAATAGAAACTTCTTATGTTTCTTGCATCAGTTAAGCTACATCAACTACCTTCTCAACAACACTTACTCATTATACCCTCACCAACATTTTCTGCAACCTTTAATTTAGCATTAATTGCAACAACATTCCCTGCATTATCATAAACCACATAGTCATCTACTTTAATATCATCAACATTCACCTTAATTTCTGCACCATACCCCATATCCATCTCAGTATCCTCCCCTGCATCTTTGCCTTCATTCCTCCCCTGTTTGGAGGCATCCTCCCCCAAACTTGCTTCACTTGCAGAGGATTCAATCCTAAATGTGGTACCCACCTTATGCAACCTTTTAAGCTTGGAGATTCTTGATCCTTTCTTCTTCTCAAGCTGCTTAACTCTTTTCTTTAAACTAGTAATCTCCTTCAATAGAGAGTTAACAGTCTTTGTAAGACCAAGAACCTGTTGTGACAATTATGTACAAGTTTCCGTCAATTCTTTAAGTTTAAGTTCCATACTACCCTCATTACTTTGGAGTGTGTTACCTCTCTCGAGTGGGGAATCATAGGGTAAGTTAGATTCAGTCTCACACCAAGTTTGAGCTTCTGAACCCCCCCCCCCCCATTGTTTTCGGTTGGCTGGGACCACTACCTAAGCTAGTTCCAGAAGAACTTGACTCATTAAGTATTGCCTTGGGTTGGGTCTAATGTATGTTACCACTGGCCTGCTCTGTATCTAAGCTAGAAGTAGTAGTGGTAGCCCTCACCAATCTGTGACCCCTCTCCTTATGCGAAACCTCATCTAGAACCATACTAGCACTAGCCTGAGGAAGCTCAATGCTCTGAGTTTAAGTTAGTACCAACATTGTAGAAAACAATGGTGTTACAATACCAGAAAAGTCTTTTCCTACCCTTTTCATATTGGCAAAAATCTTTTTAATATCAAAGGGTGTGATATCGCGTCAAACGCGACACAAGCTAAACCTCTCACGAAGAAAAGTCAACTCGCGACGGCTCGACGCGATACTCGATTGTAATATACCGGATAAGTGAATACCCGGGTCGTAGTCCCAACGAGGCGTGAATGAAGGATATCGTATAAGGTTTGGTATTAAAATGCTTGAAATTACGATGAACACTTTGATTTAAAATCTAGAAAAGTAAAAATCAAATTTAAAGAAAACGCGAATAAAAAAAACAAACGGGAAACAAGCTTAAACGTAACAATCTATAAAAATTAACCATACGGATGCAAGTATAATTTTTCTACGTCCTAAATGATAAAAGAAAATTTTAAAAAAAACGAATTATATTTTTCTGATTAATAATTAATTAAATACGAATTAAAAACTAATTTAAAAAAAAAAATACATTAAAAATACTAAATGAAATGGGAAAATTATGATAAAATACAAAAAAGTCCTAAATAGTAAGCAAAACCTAATAAAAATAAAATGGGATTAACTGCTTATTCGGATAAGCAGTAAATAAGCTAAAAAAAGAAATAAGCTTTAAGGAAAAGTAAAGGGATTAAGTAAAAATGGGTGAAAGGTATATCCAACACAAGACCCTAGGGCAGTTGGTTAAGTGAGTGTGTTGTGAGGCTGTGTGAAGGTGAGGTCTCATGTTCGAACCTGGCCTCAGCCTTTTTGCAAAATCATTTTTTTTTTTATTTTTCTCTTGAACAACTTAATAAGCACATGAAATAAGCCATATTTAATAAAGACAACTATTTTTGAAAAGGTGAAATAAGCTCACAAAGAAGCCCTAATGGACTGATCAGAAGCTATTTAAGGAAATGAGAAAAAAGGGAAATAAGCAATGGGCTGAAAAGCTATTATAAGCTAACTTGGAAACTGGAAAAAGCTGAGGTAACTAATAATGAACTAAAAGGCAACTAATTAAGCTACAAAAGAGGAAATAAGCACTGGTAAAATGCCAAAATAAGCTAAAAAAATACAAGGGCTGCTGATGTGCTGGGCATTTGCAGTCAAAATGGGGTTTTTAGAGCTCAAAATTAAGCTAGGAAACAATAAGCCATTCCATAATAGACTGAACAAAAGTAAAGTTCTTACTCTGAACTTCTCAAAAAACTAAAAGCTAGACTTAGGGGAGCTTAATAGGGGCTTAAGATGGGCTTAAAAGAACTGAAGCAGACTGAGTATGGTGGTTCATGTGCAGACTCTTGACTAAAATGGATAGAAACTACCACAACTCTTGAAGAAATAAACAAACTCATGCAATGAAGTTTAATATACTAGAATGAACTGAAAAATGACTAAAACAAGACCTATAACTTCTAATGTTCACAATAAGCTGATTCAACAGTAACAGACCATGATACAAGAGCAATGCACTTAAATCTTCAATAACCTTCAAAACAGCCTATGACAGTCATTAATCAGCTTATCTAAGTAAGATAAAGCTAGATCAATGTTAACCCAATGGCAAATGAACAGTGATTCCCATTTTTGACCCGTTTGACTATTTGAGCCAAACACCCCCTTATGTTGCTGAGGTTGAGGTTTTAACTACCACTAACCAAAATAAGCTCTGATTTCTAATGACAGATGATTTTCTAAGTAAATTAAGCTAATAGGAACAACTTTTAACTAGGATTAAGCACTGAATTAAGCAATTGTTATTCTAAGCAATTATTGATTGTTTTAAGCTATTAAGGTAAATCATGAAAAGTAACCTAGGGCTAAGCAACAACTGACTTTAAACGAATCTAATAGGCATAAATAAGCAAATGAAGGGAAAATAAGCAGAAAATAAGCACTTACACAGTAACTTTGACTTTCATTGACTATTTTGGAATTCTTGTAATAGAACTGAATTAAGCTAGAATAAACTCACAAAAAGCTATAAGGATCTTATATGAGCTTATATAAACACTAAGTGAGCTTTTAAACAACCAGTGAACTTAATTCGAATTAAAAGTAGATTTTGAAAACTTAAAATTTCATTAACTTGAGAAATGAGTACAATACTGAACAAATGAAATACAAAAGAGCTTAAATTAACTAAAATGGATACTGGAAACTTAAATTTATACTAATTAAACATTTAAACTAAAAATATGACATAACTAAAAAACTACTCTCCTTTCTGGCTTACAATAGCTTTTTTATTTATCCTCAAACTAAGATGGGATAGCTCTTGTTGTGCCTTCTGATCCATTCTGAGCCGTTGGATTTCCTTCATATCATCTCAATCATCAAATGCCATTTTGGCGGGAAAGTCTGATGAGTGGAAATCCAGCTGGAAAAATTGGTATCACGTGAATGTTGTACTAGCTAAGTGATAGGAGGGGGGAGGTTGAGTGTGGCAGAAAAGGGTGTGGGGGGACATGGGTAGACATGGGTCTGGTTTTGGGGAATGGGGAAAGCGGGAAAAGGATTGAGAAGAGGTTGACTTTTTGGTTGACCGTGGTTTAGTTAAATAAAAAATGGGGTGGGTTGTGAGTGGAGTTGGATCCGGGTTTTTGTGGGATAAAATTGGGACATGATTTGGTATTTGGCTGAGCTGGTTAAGGGTTGGGTTGGATTAAAGGGATAGTGGGTTTATTTAGGTTGGGATTTGATTAGGATTAAGTTTTAGGTTAAGGGATCAATGCTGCCAAATTTGTAAAGTGAGGGACCAATTCTGCCAATTTCTGAAACTTATCTCCAATGGTCATTTTTGACATTTTGACTTTCATGAAGGTTGACTTTTGATAACTTAAGCAATATCCCGATCCAAACTCGTAAATTTCTTCCCCGTCCTCGACTTTTCACGATTTTCCAATCCATGCTCGGTTTTGTCTGTTTTTGCCCTGTTTTCAATCCTTTTGTACCTGAAACACATAAAAACACAAACCACGAATATTTGCAACAATATTTGGTCTATTTGGGTGTTTTTGGTCATTTTTGTGTCTAATACGGGCATAAAATGATGAGTATTTACCATCAGGGTGTTGCATAAACTCTTTGATGAATGACTTTCTTTGAAAATTGTTTATTCAAGCAAACTTGTAAAAATCTTGGATACATATAAAATTTATTTGCAGATTTATCCAAGTTCTTAACCATACCATCAAAAATCATTTTAGAAAAAATAGACTTCTCATTATTTGCCAAGCAGATAATGGCAGAAGCCACATTGCTACTAAACTCATTCCAAGAAGTTTGTTTAGGACTAATACATTGTAGGATGGTATGTATTAAGAATTTCCACTGAGGGGAGAATGATCCTTTATAAAATTTTAGAGAATCATTTTTCCTTACATACCCCATTCGTGCAAGATTTTCAAAAATAGTAGAATTTGAGAGACACTCAATACCATTTTCATCTGCTAGTTGAAGAGAACTTCTAACAGACTTTTCAGTAAAGAGTATATCTTGGCCATCTACTACTGCATGAATTTGTACTTCATTATTCAATGTTTTGACCTTTGTAGTAGACCAAAACTGTTGAATATTTGAAATATATATAGAAGGATTCACAGTTAATGCAAATCTTATAGGGTTTGCATTCATGAAATCAATAATTTCTATGAACCCTTCAGACTCTTTTGGTGTTTGTAGAAAAGCAATCATGTTGTGGGTATCGGCAAAAGAAAGATTCTACATTGTGGTGATGTTGTTGTTTGATGTAATTGATAGTGGGTTTTTGCAAATTGATGATAAAGAGAATGTTAAGGTTTGTATTTGAGAAAATTATGCTCGCATAAAATCAGTTGAATGACTGAATTGGGGATTTAAACCCTTAATCGAAAAATTTTAAAAATAGTACACTGCACTCTCAAATACAGCAGCAGAAACCTAGCAGCATTAAGTTAGGCTTAGCAGCACTAACTTATGCCTAGCAGCACTAAGTCAGTTTCCATTCCAAACAGCATAATTATCCGCACTCCAACACTTTTCTTTACTTATCCTGCAAAAGATTAGTCCAAAAACACCAAAAAACAAACAATAACACAATTCACAAAATTACATCATCAATTATACTTAGCAGTTTTAAGTATAACTAGCAGCATTAACACAACAATTTTAAGTATAACTAGCAACATCAATTATACTTAGCTGCATAAACATTTTATTGACCTAATAACAGTACCAACCCTTACAAAACTTTACAAAAACACAAAGAGATAAGAGATATTAAAGATTTAACATTCCAATACTAGCAATCAAAAATTGAAATCTACGCACATCAAAAGCTTTTGTGAGCAAATCTGCAACATTATTGTCAGTATGGATTTTAACTATTTGAATTAACTTCTTTTCATAACAATCTCTTATAAAATGGTGTCTTATCTCTATATGCTTTGTTTTTGAGTGATAAACATGATTTCTAATTGTGCACATAGTACTGCTATTATCAATAAATATTTTGGTATGCATATAACTGCCAGCAACTGATTCTGAATCCAAAGCACTTGTCCATAGCAACTTGAAGCGACCACATACTCAGGTTCTATTGTGGAATTAGCAACCACAGTTTGTTTCTTGCACTGCCATGAAATCAACCTACATTCTAGAAATTGACAACCTCCTGTTTTGGATTTCCTATCCAAGCTTGCTCCAGCATAATCACTTATCAGTGTATGATACCAAATCAAAAGGTGAATATTTTGGATACCAAAGGCCCAATTTAGGTTGACCTTTCAAGTATCTAAAAATTCTTTTCACAGCATTAAGATGTGAAACTTTTGGTGTGAGTTGGTATCTGGCACAGGCACACACTGCAAACATAATGTCACGTCTTGAGGCTGTAAGATACATCAATGAACCAATCATTGATCTATATAAGTGTACATCAACTTCTTCACCATCTTCATCCTTGAGCAAAGGCTTTGAAGTTTCCATTGTTGTCTTTGCAGGCTTCACATCAATAAACCCAAACTTCTTCAAAATTTTAGTCACATACTTATCTTGACTGATAAATATGCCATCCTCTTTTTTCTTGACTTGTAGCCCTAAGAAGAATGTAAGTTCTTCCACATAACTCATCTAAAACCTTTCATGCATCAATGTTTCAAACTCAATGCATAACACCTTGTTCGTGGATCCAAAGATAATATCATCAACATAAACTTAAACTAGCAGAATATCCTCTTTGTGCCTTCTGATAAACAAGGTCTTGTCAATCTTCCCTCTACTAAAACCATTGTCCAATAGGTATCTTGGTAGTGTGTCATACCAAGCTCTGGGAGCTTGATGTAAACCATAAAGTGCTTTTTCCACCTTGTATACCTTATATGGAAAGTCAGGATCATCAAATCCAGGTGGTTGAGAGACATATACTTCTTCTTCAATTGTACCATAATGAAAAGCACTTTTCACATCCATCTGATACACCACAAAATCTTTGTATGAAGCATAAGCCAAGAACAACCTTATAGCTTCAATTCTTGCAACTGGGGCAAAGACTTCATCATAGTCAATCCCTTCTTCTTGAGTGTATCCTTGAGCTACCAATCTTGCCTTGTTTCTTATCACAATTCCTCTTTCATCATTTTTGCATCTGAAAACCCATTTAGTACCAATGGCTCTCTTCCCAATTGGTAAATCTACCAGAGTCTAAACTTCTTGTAGCTTAAATTGTAGAAGCTCTTCCTGCATAGTCTCCACCAAGCTTGGATCCTGTAATGCTTTAAGTGCATTCTTGGGTTCTACTTGTGATAGAAAACAAGCAAATAAATAGTTTTGAAGGTCTTTATGACTGTTTCTTTGATTAAGGGATCTAGCAAAGAAACCATGTACCTCCAAATCTTTTGTCATTCTTTTTGTTTGAACAGCTGACTTCACATCTCCAATGATTTGTTCTTGAGGATGATTCTTGTGAATTTGTGGAATAGGACTGATAGGGATAGTATCATCCATGTTGTTTATGTCAGCCTCTGCACCAACTTCTTCATCATCTGTATCAGCATAGATATTTTCCAAAGCATACATGTTTGGATCAATTGGATATTCATCTTCATCAACAGCAATGCCTTCCTTGTTAGTAGTATTAACAGTTTTATCATTGTTAGTGTTGTTGGTGCTGTTACCATCACCAGCAGCATTAACATCATTAGAACTGCTAACATTAGTATCCTGCACTTTTTCTTCATTTTTTTTTTCTTGTAGGTTCATCATTCTGCTTTTCGTCTTAATTTGAATATTTAACACCATCTTCTTTATCCTCTTTTGGATCTTCATCTTGATCATCTTCTTGTGAACTCTTTTGATCTTGGGTTGAGATAAGTGGATCAGTAGTCCATATTGGTAGCAAAATATACTTTTGTGCAGATTCTGTCTCCTTTCAAGCTTGTGTAACTGCATCAGTATTAGCTTTTGCACTTACAAACTCATTAGACTGTGTACCTGTAGCAACTGGCTCATTATTCATTGTTTTGGTTAGGGCATCTATATCAAACAGCCAATCTAGTCCACTACCTGCAATATTAGGTGTACTCTCACTAAACTTAATGTGCAAGTTCTCTTCCTCTTTCCTGGTTCTACTATTGAACACTCTAAAACCTTTGCTATTTAGTGAGTATCCAACAAAGAAACCTTCATCAGCCTTGCCATCAAACTTGCCTAAGTGATCTATGGTATTGAGGATAGTAACAGGACACCCAAATGGTCTTAAAAAGCTTAACATTAGTGTTCTACCATGTAAAAGTTCATAAAGGGTCTTGTTATGAGGCTTAACTACTAAACTTCTATTTTGCATATAGCAAGCAGTATTAACTACTTCTGCCCAAAAGGTAGTAGGTAACTTAGAATGAGCTAACATTGTTCTAGTAGCCTCAATTAGTGTCCTATTTCTCCTCTCAGCAATACCTTTCTGTTGAGGAGTCCTAGCTACATTATACTATCTCATAATACCCTTCATCTCACAAAACTGATTCATATCCCTATTCTTGAATTCAGTTCCATTGTCACATCTTATCACCTTAACCTTAGGATTAACTAGGTTTTCTATCCTGGTTATGAAAGTCTTAAGGATGCTACTGGTTTAATCCTTAGTTGCTAAAAAGAAAACCCGAGTAAACCTGCTAAAATCATCTGTGACAACTAGGCAATACATATTTTTCATTAAACTTTTTACAAATGTTGGTCCAAATAAATCCATGTGCAACATATGTAAAGGCTGATTTATAGAGTTCACTGCCTTGGTTTTACAAGAGGCTATGTGTTGCTTTCCCTTCTGACAAGCAACACAGGTTTCATCATTGTCATAAACTTTAGAAGGTAAACCTCAAACAAGGTTTCGTTTAACCAATTTATTCATTGTTTTGAAATTTATGTGTCCAAACTTTCTACGCCAAAGCTTAGATTCATCAGACGTGGCCTTTGCAAAGAGACAAGTCAAACCTCGTTTGGGAACCATGTTCTTTAAAGAAACACTGTATATATTGTCTTTTCTAGGAACCTTAAGCAAAACATGACTTTCATCAGTTAACTTAAAGTCCGGAGACAAGACAAAACATTCATTGTCAATAAAAGGAACACTGTTCTTTTTGTTACACATTTTTAGACACTAAAGAGATTAAACTTAAGTTCTTTTACAAGGTACACATTATCAAAATCTAATTTACCAATTTTGATTGTACCTTTGCTTGTGATTTTCCCTCCTTTGGGATTACTCCCAAAGGCAACATATCCTCCATCAATTGCTTCAAAATCTGTGAGATAGGACATGTTTCCTATCATGTGCCTTGAGCATCCACTGTCAACAGCTACTTGATCATGTAACTCCACCTGTGGATTGCCCTGCACATAAAGTAAGAATCAGTTTCTCTTGGGTACCCAATCCATTACTGACTTGGATATGCCTTGTGCATCAACAGTTATATTTCTTAAAAACTATTGATGCATTGCTGTGTCTGGAAACATGATCTAAAACTTTAACTTTTGGTTTTTAGACCCAACAAGTTGAGGCCTTAATAGCATAAATATGATCACCCCAAACAGAATCAATCACTGCTTTTGGCTTAGCAGTATTAACTACTACTTTTGCCTTAGCAACATTAACAACTCTATTACTTTGAATAGGCCTGTTTACAGTTGAATGTGCTCTTTTTGAAAACTGTGACCTTGACTTAGCATCATTCACTGTTCTTTTTGTGGAAGCAGCACTAACTGATCTGGCAGTATTAATCAATACTGTTGGTTCAGAAATATTTTGCTTGGCAGTATTAACTGATATTAAACTAGACCTCATTTGTACTGCTCTTGGAACTATGTTTCTTTTAGCAAAGGGGTGAGATTTTTGAACAAAACTTTGGTGATTCACCCCCTGAGCATAGTTCCATACAGGTTTTTGATAGTAATAACAATTTTTTTGCAAATGTTCAAAACTAACACAAACATAACAAGCTTTGTTAAACATCTCAAAGTTACTTCCTAACCTATGAGACATCATATCATTCGAATTCCTTTGTTTCCCCCTAGGCCTGTTAGTGTGTATCCTAGGTTCCACAACAGTTCTCCTAGCATTTTTTTTTCTGTGAATTAGGTTTAGCAAAATTTGTCTTTTCAATACTAGGCCTGACTATTTTTCTTTCAACCTTAGGTGTAGACTCAACCTGATCCTCATCATCAGACACCCAATCTTCAATAATTGGTGCATCAGTATACTTCTTTTCAACTTTCAGGTTTTCCTCATCAAACTTAGCATTACTACTCTCACCTACAGACTTATCAGTAGACTCACTTAAACAAGACAATTATGGCAAAGGAGGTACAAATTTTCCTGTAATGGTTTATATCTTACTAAAGACATGGATTCAGAGTCTACACATCTGATTGTTGCATCAACGGTACCAATGCTCAATCCTGGTGAGTATGAGCTCTAGAGAATGAAAATTAAGTAGTATATTCATATGATTGACTACTCTCTGTGGGAGGTCACAGAGAATGGTGATAGCTTACCAAAAACTAAAACATCTGTTGCTGGTGTTGTGACTATTGTGCCTATTAAAACTACTGAAGAAAAGGCACAAAGAAGATTGGAGATTAAGGCTAGAAGCACTCTTATGATGGGCATTCCTAATGAACATTAGTTGACTTTTAATCCTATCAAGGATGCTAAGTCTTTGTTAGCAGCTACTGAGAAAAGATTTGGAGTGAATGCTGCTACTAAGAAGACAAGGAAGAATCTTTTGAAGCAACAATATGAGAACTTTGCTGCTCCAAGTTCTGAGAATCTTGATCAGACCTTTGATAAACTTCAAAAGCTTGTCAGTTAATTAGCACTTTTAGGAGAAACAATTTCCCAAGAAGATATAAATCAGAGGTTTCTAAGAAGCTTTTTACCAGAGTGGCATACACATACTGTGGTGTGGAGAAAAAAAAGATGATCTAGATATAATGAGCATAGATAACCTTTACAACAATCTTAAAGTGTATAAACCTGAATTCAAAGGGTCATCTAGCTCATCTTCAAGCTCACAAAACTTGGCTTTTGTGTCCTCCTCCAATAACAGTTCTGGCAGTACTAGTGAAGCAGTTAAAACTGTTCATGGAGTTACTACTGCTAGCACTCAAGTTAATAATGCTAGTTCTACAAACTTTGACAACTTGAGTGATGATGTTATCTATGCTTTCTTGGCTGGTCAATCTAAAAGTTCTCAGATTGTGCATGAGGACTTGGAACAGATTCATCCCGATGATCTTGAAGAGATGGACTTGAAGTGGTAGATGGCTATATTCACAATGAGGGCAAGGAGATTCTTGAAGAGTACAGGAAGGCAGCTCAAAGTCATTGGGAATGACAACATAGGGTTTGATAAGTCAAAGGTAGAATGCTACAACTGTCACAGAAAAGGACACTTTGCAAGAGAGTGCAGGGCACCAAGGAGCCAAGACTACAAGAATGGAGAAAGCTCAAGGAAAACTATGCCTGTGGAACCTACAGATTCCATAACTTTGGTGTCTTGTGATGGTTCGGGTGGATATGATTGGAGTGACCAAGCAGTAGAAGGACCAAACTTTGCACTCGTGGCTTATTCTTCTTCATCAAGTTCTTAATCTGAGGTATCTAATGATTCTGATTGTTCTTATAAATCTTGTTTAGATACTGTTGAGTTGCTTAAGGATAGGAATGAAAAATTAATTGGAGATTTAAAGAAGTCTGAGTTAGATAATTTAGGCTATAAAGTAGGCTTAAAATCTGTTGAACAAAGACTTGAATTCTTTAAGCAGAATGAGACTGATTATGTAGAGAAGGTTAATATCTTAGAAAGTAAACTTTATGTCAAAGAAAACATTATTAAAGAGCTTACTAAGAGACTAGAACAGACTAAGAAAGAAAAGGATGTAGTTCAACAAGAAAAAGAGGGCATTAAATTTAAAGTGAATAGGCTTGAACATGCATCTAAAGGTGTAAACAAGATAATATAATGTCAACTTATGAGGAAAGGTAGTGGCATAGGCTATAATGAGGTTCCCCCTCCCACTATAGGAAAATTTGCACCTCCTTTGCCAGAATTGTCTTGTTTAAATGAGTCTGCTGATAAGTCTATAGGTGAGAGTAGTAATGCTAAATTTCATGATAAAAAGCCTAAAGTGGAAAAGAAGTATACTGATGCACCAATTATTGAAGATTGGGTGACTGATGATGAGGATCAGGTTGAGTCTACATATAAGGTTGAAAGAAAAACCGTCAGGCCTAGTGTTGAAAAGAGAAATTTTTCTAAACCTAATTCACAGGAACAAAATGCTAGGAGAACTGTTGCGCAACCTAGGATACACACTAACAAGCCTAGAGGGAACCAAAGGAATTGGAATGATATGATGTCTCAAATATTAGGAAGTAACTTTGAGAGGTTTAACAAAGCTTGTTATGTTTGTGGTAGTTTTGAACATTTGAAGAAAAATTGTTATTACTATCAAAAACCTATGTGGAACTATGCTTAGAGGTTGAATCGCCAAAGTTTTGTTCAAAAATCTCACCCATTTGCTAAAAGAAACATAGTTCCAAGAGCAGTACAAATGATGTCTAGTTTATTATCAGTTAATACTGCCAAGCAAAATGTTCCTAAACCAGTAGTATTAATTAATACTGCTATATCAGTTAGTGCTCCTTCCATAAAAAGAACAGTGAATGATGCTAAGTCAATGTCACAGTTTTCAAAAAGAGCACATTCAACTGTAAATAGGCCTATTCAAAGTAATACAGTTGTTAATGCTGCTAAGGCAAAAGCAGTAGTTAATACTGCTAAGCAAAAAGCAGTGATTGATTCAGTTCGGGGTGATCATTTTTATGCTGTTAAGGCCTCAGCTTTTTAGGTATGGAAACCAGAAGTTAAAGTTTTAGATCATGTTTCCAGACACAGTAGTCATCAATAGTTTTAAAGAAATAGAATTATGTTGATGTACAAGGCAGATCCAAATCAGTAATGGCTTGGGTCCCCAAGAGAAACTGATTTTCTTACTTTATGGGCAGGGCAATCCACAGGTGGAGTGATAGGATCAAGGAGTTGTTGACAGTGGATGCTCAAGGCACATGATAGGAAACATGTCCTATCTCACATATTTTGAAGCAATTGATGGAGGATATGTTGCCTTTGGAAGTAATCCCAAAGGAGGGAAAATCGTAGGAAAAGGTACAATCAAAACTGGTAAATTAGATTTTGAAAATGTGTACTTTGTAAAAGAACTTAAGTTTAATCTCTTTAGTGTCTCACAAATGTGTGAAAAAAAGTACAATGTTCTTTTTATTGACACTGAATGTTTTGTCTTGTCTCCTGACTTTAAGTTAACTGATGAAAGTCATGTTTTGCTTAAGGTTCATAGAAAAGACAACATATACAATGTTGATTTAAAGAACATGGTTCCCAAAGGAGGTTTAACTTGTCTCTTTACAAAGGCCACATCTGATGAATCTAAGCTTTGTTCCTTGTCAGAAGGGAAAGCAACAAAGAGCCTCTTGTAAGACCAAGGCAATGAACTCTATAAATCAGCCTTTACATATGTTGCACATGGATTTATTTGGACCAACATTTGTAAAAAGTTTAATGAAAAAGATGTATTGCCTAGTTGTCACAGATGAATTTTGTAAAACTAACTTAGTTCCATCCTAAACCATATAGTACAACATAATAAAGCCCTTGGTACTACCCTACAAAGCATATTCGAATTCCATTTCCAAACCTTAGTTCGAATCCAAATCAAGCCAAACCCTTTCATTATCAATTCCTAAATAAAACCTACCCTATATGTCCCCTCCTCACCATGTCCTCTCCAAGTAAGTAAGTTGTACTGTTTTAAAGCAAACACATCACCCCTTCATAAAATAACCCACGACATTCCCCCCTCCTCCACCCACTTGGCCTCAAAACCTTAAACCACATCTCCATGTCCCCTCCTAACCCTAAAAAGGTGACTTGTCACTTTCAAAAACCCTAACTAATCCCTCTCAATAAATTATGAACTAAACTTGCCAAAATCTTCTAACCCTAAATCGACTTCCACCCAAAAACAGCTCCATACTTGTTCCATACGGATCAAATAATCCTCAACCAAGTTAAAATGAAGTCTTAAGAAGTCCTAGAAAAAGGAAAACAATTGGTGCTCTAGTTCTAACCCATTTCGCCTAGAAAGGATATAACTCGACATAGTAATCAAGTAAGGATCCTAACTCTTTTTCCATACTTTTATATACTTCAAGTACTCTTAAAAATATGACTAAGTAAACTTTAAAAAGAAACAAGATCAAAAACTAGTTAATCTTTTTCTTTTCTTTTGTTCGAACATAACCAAACGCGCCCTATATATATTTTAAATTTTTATAAAAACCAATCAAGAATCTAAAGCACATATTTGAAATGGATTAGATATACTTATGACCATGTTAATAAACGTTAAAAACTAGTGAGAACACTCTAAATATCAAAAACCCATTTCATTTTTCTTTTCTGTTGACTGTCGCAAACCAGTACCCACGACCCAAATTTGAGCCATTGATTCGACCACCAAATGACCTTCATAAATTCTGAAACTTGGTCAAGCTATAAACCACCTAGCTGTCTAAATTTAGAAAGAAGAACGTTGTAAAAAGATTTAACGGTCACAAAGTTATCGAGTCACAAAATCTACTTTATCGCTGAACTAAAAACCAACTTTTAATTCTTTTCAGTTTTGACAGATTTGTGTTCCATTCGACCCACTTTGAGAATTTATTTCGACCCCTAAACAACCTTCAAAAATTATGAAACTTGGCCAATAATAAGACCACCTAGCTAGCTAACCGTAGGAAAAAGAATTTCGTAAAATGGCTGAGAAATCACCAAGATATTCGCGTCTAAATCTGCCCCATTTTCCACTGTTGTAGCGCACCCTTAATAAATTATTTTGAGCATCATAAGCTCGACTCATGAACTAATATTTGGTAAAAATGATGTTTATAAGTTGATAATAAGGTGTACCAAAGAGTCGTAACAAGTCTCGCCTTTTCCTATAACTTATAACGAATTTTACCGAAATAAGGACGTCGTGAGTAACGACCTAGGAGTCTCAAGGGTATTTTCTGTCAAAACTCTAAATAGATTTATAACTTGGACTTTAATTGCTGTCGACTTGCAACTCAGGGGTAGAAAGTGTCATTTTTCAAACTATAGGCTAGAAACTGTCATTTGACCAAAGTTGAGGGGTAAAAGTTGCAATTTTATAAAACTTGAGGGGTAAATATTGTCATGTTACGAAAGTTCAGGGGTATAAATTGTCAATATGAGAAACTATAGGGGAGAAAGCGTAACATTTCATAATAATAATTATTATTATTATTATATATAAAGATATATATATATAATTCAATTTGATTATTAAACAAAATATGTTTTCTTCGATAACAAACAAACGAAGTATATATTTAACAAACGAAACAAAAACATTAAAATTAGAAATAAGATAAATATTATAACTTTTGAAGAGACTTCATGTTGTCTCAAATTACCATTTAATCAACAACCGAAAACATTACGAAACGAATAATAAAACTTTTATAAAGATTACTGAAACTTGACATACCAACCCAGGTTGCGTGCCGGAGACGTTTATCAACTTTGTTTAACTTTGTTTTCCATCCAAATTATCCAGGTGAGTTCATAGTCCCACTTTTCTTTATATGTTTTTCAAATTTGTGGGGAGATACATGCTACCAAACCGAACACAAGTATTTTCCTGATTGTTATTGCACTAAGTTAACTGTTCCCTATTTATATTTATTATTTAAAAGTCCCTCGTATCATGCACCATTAGCCACCTGCTAGGTGAGCGCGAATATGTGAATAGATCTATTGGCCTGACGACCCATTTGTACTAATCGGATGGATATCTGTGTGGTAGCCGATTAGACAGAAGCATTATATTTGATATCTAATCTTGGGGGCAAACCACTTTCATTTTTATATGTTAGTGAGACTGGAAACTGTCAACGCATTGCGTATCATGAGGTTTAGTGCAATATTTCGAATTGTGATATAACTGATTTCTTTTAAACGCTATGGATTCACTCAACCTTTTTTTTGACTTTTTAGCATGTTTTTTCTCAGGTAATTAAAGGACTAAACTTGGCATAGAGTGATAGTGGACTTTATTTTTATAACAAGAGTGTCCACTTTGTTATCATTCAACGCATAATGTATCTTTTATAAAGTATTTCGAAACCTCCCGCTGGGACCTCTGTATGTAACTCTGATTTAAATAAATGAATGATAACAATTTTATTTAAAACGTCTCTTTTTGAGTCGTTTTCTATTCTCATGACTGTGAACCTTGAAGTAGCACCCCAAACTTATATTCCGCTGCGTATATCGAAAACGGGGGTGTTACAGATTGGTATCAGAGCTCATGGTTATAGAGAACCAAATGTTTTCAAACATTGGACTATAACCGTTTTCCACTAAAAGCTAACCAAAGTCTTCCATGCCACGACGCTACTGAAACGTTATTTAGACATAATTTATTGTTAATCATTTAAGTTACATAGAAAAATATTTATAATTACCGGGTGGTTACAGGGTTATGGTTTCCCCTACTCATTCTATTACTCTTATGTCGGACTCGGATACCGAAAACATCGTAACTGTACCAGGAATTTTAGGAACGCTTCACAGAAATGGAAATTGCACAACTGAGACTTGAGACTGAAATTAAGCATCTACGTCAAGGACGTAACTGATCTTAAATTCACTCGTATCATTGTTGTGTTCACTAAACCAAATAGTATTTGGTTAGTATTTCCTGTATTTTCCAATAAGCCCAAAACTTTCAGAGGTTGTAATCAATCAATAATTCTATAACAATATCCTTTTGTTATATGTTTATGTTGAGAACAAATTCTTTCCACTATGTCTTACAATAATGCTGTGCATACATGTAATGACTACTCATGACCTTATACAAAAATATCACAATTTATTACTCTCCTTAGTAGACAAATTACTTCAAACAAACTAAACCATACCTAGAACGCAATATAAGCCATATTTCTTTCCTCCAAACCTAGAAAACCAACCAACTTATTACCTAGCAAGTTACAGAAACTAGGACCACTATTGTCAACAAAGGACCAAACACTTATACTAGAGACAAAAAATCCTTAACCTACTACATGCAGTATTAATAAAAGACCTTGTATTAATTATTTTGTGTAAAAACAATCGATCAAGTTATTAATATCATGTTATTTTTAGAAATAATATCCAGACCAACCCTGACATTACTTAAGATACCTTATACCTGCCCTGATTAGGTTATAACCCTAGAACCCCCTAAGATAAATTTCGGAAGAAAACTTGATGAATGAAAAGAAAGTTGCTAAATTTCAAACAAATTAGTTTATTCCTTAGCAGTTTTAATCCAAGAGTTAATCATTTATTTACGATATTAACCAGACACATCGTAAATTTATGAATCTCCCTGATTAAACCTATCATCACCCTAACCCAAGAAATTAAGCAAAATAACCAAAAGCGAAAACTCATTGATAGAAAGACCATCACCTTAACTTAAGGATTTCCCGACCTAGAAATTAAGCAAGGTGCTACTTCAATCCCAATTGGAAAGCCAAGACTAGTGAAAAAGAAAACTAGAACTCATTAAGAAATCCCAACCATGTCCTAGGATGACCCTTAAGTTTAAACAGAAGATAAACCCCTGTATTAGATAAATAAATTGAGGTTTAGAACTTACTAAGTTGTAATTTCTTTTGAATCTTTATCTTAGTTACGATGGATGTAACCTAAGTGTAGTAACTACCTTTCTACCGTATAAAGCCTTCATCTTGTAACATTTCCGTAATAACCACGATCTGCATTTAGTTTCAATATCTATTCTATTCCTCCTTACCCTGTTCATAGTTAGTACCTAGCAAAACACTAGTATACCATTAGGAAATTTGGTGAATATTATTTCTTACTGAACAAAAAACTATCACTACCCTGTAGGATCCTTAGACGAACCCTAAGAGTTATTTCGAAGATATTCCATTAGTACCCTATAAAATCCCTAACTTATCACTGTAGTGTGGACTAAAATTTTCTTATCTCCTTGAAAAATAATTATGAAGTTATTTTACAGAAACAAAACGTTGAACAACATCTAAAACTTCTTGAAGAAATATAAGTACCATTATAACTGAGCCAAATATCACATCATTTGGTCCTCAATTATACATAGCCTCATCAACTATGTATAATTTAGGAAGAATCATGTAGTAAATTGGACAGTTATCTTTTCAGATTTTCTAATAACAATTTTCATTCAAAAGCAAAATATTGAAACAAAATAAACTGTTCATAACATATCACTTTTGATTTTGTTGGGAATTCTGCTATGGAAGAATTCTACTGACGGTTACTGCTGACGGAATCTGCTGAAGTGTTGGATTCTGCTGAAGAAGTGTTTCTGCGGAAGTAGAGATTCTGCGTAGTTTATTTCTACTGATAAAGATATTCCGCGTATTTTGTTATTCGTTAGGATATGCACGAGCTTTATTAGGAAACTATTATGATTATCTTGTTTAGCTTTTAGAAGATATGTTTCTTGTGAAACGGTTTAGGGTTTCTAGTGAAATTGTTTAGGGTTCCTTGTGTATAAAAGGAACACATTATTATGTATGAAGTACGAGTTTAAGAAAAAAACAAGTTTTTAGTATTAATAAAAGATCCATAGAGGATCAATCGTTCTTAGTTATCTGAGTTATTACTTGTGTTTAATTTCCGCTTTAGAATTCAAGTATTAGAGACTTTCTATTAGTGTGTTTGTGATTACATAAACATTACTAACGATCCACGAGCGCTCAAAGAAAACCTTGTGAAACTTTGATTGTTCTTATTATTGTTATTCCGCTGTGCATATGATCATTGTTTCTATAATCCTAGATTGGGCTTGATCTTGGTTCAACAATTGGTATCAGAGCGGGGGGCTCTTGATATCTAGGGATTCAACAAGGTTTTTATCGGTAAAAGAAGTCAGAGCAGTTTTTGAAGAAAGTAGCAGATCGGAAGTTGTCGAAGAAAACAGTTTTGAAAAAGATTGATGTATTATCGCTGGGTGAGAAGTTAATATCAAAGTCAGAATTATTCGATTAAGTTTGTGCGCTGCTGCGTCTGATTGGTAAATCAAAGGTAACCTCGTATCTATTAATTCAAGGGTTTGTCGTTTCTTTTTAATAATCCTCGTACTGGTAGAATATTAATTGGTCGAACCTAGCAATTGGAATTGAGTGGAACTGATATAATAGTGATTTTGTGATTTTGTCGCCTACTGATTCTCAACTAATTCAATTGAGTGGGGTCGATATTCATTGAGTGGGGTCGTTCAATATTAAGAATCAGTATTCGGTATTAAATTGATTGGTCGGTGGCTCCAATATATTTATTCGTGTTTGTTTGTCGTTATTGGCAAAGTGGTGCACTTAAAGTCTTCCTTACCTCATATTGGAAGAGCAGTGATTGATTAAAAGTTTGTCGTGAGGTATATGTATCCTTATTAAAAACGTGAAGGTGGGGCTGTTTGATTCGAATATTATATATCAGTTGTGGGGTCAAATTTCATTGATAGCTACTGATTGCTTTGGTGATTTCACTTGTTTCTGCTACTCGTTTGTAAAATGGCAGAATTTGATAATGAAAGTGATGATGTAATGTTTCCTTATTTGATGGATGATGATTACGAGGTCCGGGCTAAGAAGATGGAACACTGGGTCACGAATAATGATATGAATACCTGGAAGCTGATTCAAAATGGCAACAGCTTGAAAAGGATTGGAACAGATAGCGATGGAAAATACTTTATTCTCCCTCCAACAACTGCTGATGAAACACTAGCTGTCCACAGAGAGTCAAAGGCAAGAACCACCTTGCTTAAATCTATTCCTGCTGATCATGTAGCAGATTTTCATTATATGGATGATGCAAGTAAGATATGGAATGCAATCAAAGCAAGGTATGGTGGAAAGCCTGAATCCAAGAAGATGAGAAAGGAAGCTTGCACTATATCCAAGACTGAAGAATTTGCACTGATGGGACTCCCTTCTCAGGTACATAATTGTGTCTTTGGTTGTAGTGAAAAATATAATGAACTTAAGGAGGCTTATGATGAATTGAAACCTAAATATAATGAATGTTATGTAGAAGTTGAGTCTTACAAACAGGCTTTAAAAACTTTAAAAAAACAAAAAAATTGGTTTCAAAAGAATCAGCTTGCTTATGATGAAAAGATAAGGGTGTTAGAAAGTGATTTAAAATGTACTAGAATTGATTTAAAGCGTACTGAGAAAGAAAAAGCTGAGGCAGTGTTAGAAAAACAGGAAGTGCAGACTAAACTAGACAATAGCTTGGCTAGGTTTGATAAATGGAAAGAATCATCTAAAAATCTAAACAGGTTAGTTAATAGTTCTATGTCTGTAAAAACTAAACTTGGTTTAGGGTTTGGTGACTACATAGGGAAAGATCAATTTTATGACCCTAATGAGTATAGTGTTTTTGACCCTGAACCTGTAGACTATCAAGTTCGTGTTAAGTTTGTCAAGGAAGGGGAATTACATGCTGTCCCTGGACCTATTAGAGGTGAGTTTATGCCTCGCTCTCCTCAAAAAGACTTTGATGGATCACACCATCTATATGGCAAAAAGTCAAGTGACTTGCCAGACCCTGATTGTAAGTCTACTGACTATGCCTCATGTGATTCAAGTGACAAGTCTTCCAAGGTCAATGTCTCTGCCCCCAGTTTTTTTAAATGTTAAAAGCTCAGAGTCCATCTCAACTGAGTCTACCTCCTTTACTTCTACTTCTAGTGTTTCCACATCCAAGAGTAAAGTTGAGATTGAATCCAAAGTTAGGGCACCCAAACAAGAACCCATTGTTGTTCAAGATTTACCTAGTTTCACTTGTAATAAATCTGATAAGAATACATACAATTCTAGGACTTCTTGTAATAAGAATGGTTGTTTTAATAAAAAGGCTGGTAATGTTAAGAAGAAAACTTGTTTTGTGTGTGGTAGTAAGTCTCATCTCATTAAGGATTGTGATTTTCATGAGAAGAGAATGGGTGTGTGTGCTAGTCAAAACAAATCTAGACCAATGTGGAAAAATGTTAATGATATACCATCATATGTTCCATAAGCAACACATAAAACCAGCAGACCCAATCCTACTGATACGCCAGTTTCTGCAGGTAGATCTTTTCCAACTCATTGGAAAAGACATGTTGCTATACCATTCTACATACCTACTAGCACTTACTTTCAGAATGGTTTTTGGCCTGGTTATTATGACCCAAGGTATATGGGGGGAACAAGATGGGATACTGGTATTAAGCCCTCAACAAGTTGTTCTTGGACAAATAAAAGGAAAGGTTCATTATGGGTACCCAAGAACAATAGTCCTTGTGAGGTGCACTGATTGAGGGGAGGCCTAAGCCTAAGGGGAGGCTTATTGTTGTATATTTTTATGCTAACTAACATTTTTTTTAGTTTGTTTTGTGTTCACTAACTAAAATAATGCAGCTGTTGAATTTGTTGCTTCCTTTTATTAAGTAAGTGGTTACTGCTGATGCATTAATTGATTTGACTGGGCTTCTGATATAAGGGAACAAAGCAACTGCTGATTGATTACTTTATTGTTGATTAAATCATATCAAGTGGCAGTGATATACTTTGTGTGAATCAATTGGTCAATCAAGGGTTTGACTCTTGCTGGGTCACTGGTTTATTAACTCAATTCGATTGGTCCAATTTATGAATGGTTTGTTGCAAGTGGAGTATTGAAGCAGATCAGTATGGGTATTAAAGTTTGTGTTGCTGCTGCTATTGGCTCGTAAAGTCACATGTGGTTAATATATTATTTCATTCAAAGTCAGTGGAGTTTTGTCGTCTTCTGGATTGTCGAATGGAATTCATATGGATGTTACTGATGTTATTATTTTATTCAAATCCATATGTTTGACTCGCATTTATTAGAGCAGTTTGATTTATTTTTCGGCAAGTGCTTACTTCTAAGATAAGTGACATGTGGGATTGATATGAATTGGCTGTGGGGTCAATGGTATTCTCTACAATTGGATGAATTGGTTGGTGGTGGTAATTCATTACTGTCGGCAAGTGGGTTATTTTTGCTGAGATTGTTGACTCTTTTGCTGCTGCTACACTATTTTATTTCTGCTGATGCTGGTCACATCATTTCTGCTGGTTGCTTCGGATTCTGCTGCTCTTGTTAAAAAAAAAAAAAAAAAAAAAAAAAAAGAAAAAATTACATTATTTTCTTTCTATTTATTTCTTGTTTCGTTTAGTTAAAAAGAATTAAAAATTAAAAATTATCTTGTTCATTTTTTCTTTATTTTCTTTTTGTTTGAGTTCTTAGTTAAAAAAATAAAAATAAAAAAAAAAAAAAAAAAAAAAAAATCATTGTATATTTGTACTAACTTTTTTGCAGGTTTGTTGTATATCACTCTGTTGATGGTTATCAACTCACCAGATGTGACTTGTGTCCATCAAAGAGTTGGCTAGTCCAAAGGGTACAGCTTTGGTAAAGACACATCAAATCTGTTGATAGCTGTAATAGCTTGCTCAAAGCTATAGGGTATTTCAACTCACCAATGGTTCATTCCTGAGAGTTGAAATGGTTCTCAATTCACCATGGATGTAACCCTTTATGGGATCCAAAGAATTGCCTAGTCCACAAAAGTATGGTTTGTGGTAAAGACATTTGGTATCCATATTTGGTATTCAATTCACCAAGGTTCAGTTGTAACCTAAGAATTGACTAGTCCTGAGCAAACGACTACAGGTAAAGACATCTCAAATCCGTTTATAGCTGATGATTTGCTAAAAATCATATGGTTATCAGTGTACCATAGTTTTCGAACTTAAACATTTGGCTACTCCAGTAGTAATGGCTATTGGTAAAGAGACATCAAATCCATTATTTTCAATGATTCACCTCTCACAGGAGTTAACACACCTGGAAGTGATGAGAATAGTATGAAACTTAAATGTTTTGATGTACACTTTCTCATTTTTTGCTGCAAAGACCTGAAGTTTGAAGTTTTGCCATTCATAGAGATGTGGTTCATTTGATTCTTTGCTGTTGATGTTCGAATTCAATCCTCTATTTTTGACGTATTAAGGATCTATCAAGAATCTTGAACTTAACCATGTCAAATTCAAGATTAGGGGAGGATTGTTGGGAATTCTGCTAAGGAAGAATTCTACTGACGGTTACTGCTGACGGAATCTGCTGAAGTGTTGGATTCTGCTGAAGAAGTGTTTCTGCGGAAGTAGAGATTCTGCGTAGTTTGTTTCTACTGATAAAGATATTCCGCGTATTTTGTTATTCGTTAGGATATCCACGAGCTTTATTAGGAAACTATTATGATTATCTTGTTTAGCTTTTAGAAGATATGATTCTTGTGAAACGGTTTAGGGTTTCTAGTGAAATTGTTTAGGGTTCCTTGTGTATAAAAGGAATACATCATTATGTATGAAGTACGAGTTTAAGAAAAAAACAAGTTTTTAGTATAAATAAAAGATCCATAGAGGATCAATCGTTCTTAGTTATCTGAGTTATTACTTGTGTTTAATTTCCGCTTTAGAATTCAAGTATTAGAGACTTTCTATTAGTGTGTTTGTGATTACATAAACATTACTAACGATCCACGAGCGCTCAAAGATCTATCAAGGTCTAAGGTTCAATAAGAATAAATTGGTATCAGAGCGGGTGGCTCTGGATATCTTGGGATTTACAAGGTTTTTCATTGTCAAAGAAGAGCAGATTAGAAGAACAGAAGCAGTTTTGGAGCAGATTCATTGGAAAACTATGAAGCAGATCTGATAAGGTTAATTGTCGACTGAGGTAATCGTTTATTTTAAAGTATCCTCGTATTGATTAAATCATTAATTGGTCGGACAACAAAGTGGTTTGTCGCTTAATTAAATTGGTTCGTGTGAATTAATGGCGTACAAAGTTGTCAGATCTCCCTAAATTAATGAATTGGTGGACTTTAAATTCTGGTTGTCGACTATAGTGCGTTTATTGTGAATTTGCAATTGGTTGAATTTGCTATGTGGGGCCGATTGCTTGTCGCTTGTGGTGAATCAGTATCAAGGTGTTTTTGCAATTAAATGATGTTGATTAGCTATGATTAATCTCGTATGATGTAATTGGTTGGTCAATAAATTGGTTTGTCGTCAGTTGCAAGTGGTGAATCGGTGACTCACAAATTAAACCTCGTTCAATTAATTTGGTGTCGCTCATATTATTAATTGACGAGTGGGGTAAATTGATGGCATGAATTAATTTGGTCAGTGGTATATATAATTAATTCGATTGGTGTCAGTGCAAGTGGTGTGCTGCTACTTTGCTATTTGTTTCAAGGTTGTGTGGGGCTGATTTATTTGTTTTGATTAAAATTCTTCATAGTGGGTTGCCTTGTGATTAAGTCGGTTTCACATGGCTACTGGTTGTGATATTATTCGTAGCTGATGGTATTGATATGGGTTACTGATCTGCTGCATATTGGTCTACTGCTGCGTGTCTGATTGGAAGTTGGTTCTGAGCTATATTCCGTTCCTACTGATTGGTTATCCGTTCCTGCTGATACATACGGTTCTTGCTGACTTCCTTATGGTTCCTGCTGACTTGTTGTATACTTTTTCTTTTGGTTGGTTTTGGTTCCTACTGGACACGTGAGATCACTGTTCGTATGTTTGGTGACAGTTCTGATGTCACTAATGGTTAGGGAGGATGGAGTTATCAACCATCATCATTTCTGCTGAGAAGATTATTTGTTTATCGCTTGTCTGATGTTGCAGTTGATTTTCACAGGTTTGTTTTCTTATCATATCTTAAAAGGTGAGTGGGACTTTTTAAGATAACTTGCTTGGTTTGTATGGTGACGAAGACTTGACGACTCTAGTGAAGGGGTATGATCCATCTTCTTGTGCTTAATGCGTACATTTGCTATCACTTGAAGGAGTTACGTTATTTGTGCTCAGTGTCTCATTGGTTTAGTCAATGAGGAGTTTGTCAAGAGGCTTTCACTACTCATATTTTATGAGTTCGACGTCACGTGGATAGTGCAAGACATAAGATGCAAGTTTGGGAGATTCCACTTCTTCATCAAATCAGTTATAGTTGATTTTCTTCATCAGTGATCACTCCGGGGAGCCTTACACTTTGTGCTGATATGCTTATGTGTTTCTGCTGATTTCATTTGTTTCTGCTGCTCGTTCCCGCTGCTTTCACTTTTGTCGCTGCTGCTTGTGTTATTAGTTAAAAAAAAAAATTATTTCTGCTGATTGGTTTCTACTGGTTTGTTTCTGCTAGTGGATTCTGTTTCTGCTGTTTGTTTGGTTTTCGCTGCTGATTATCTGATACAGTATTTTAGGTCCGAGATTTATGAGATGGTTAGTCTATTCTTAAGGGGAAGCTTGTTAACCATCTACATGCATCACTTAAGGGGAAGCGTTTACGAGATGCACATGACCCCTATTAGACGATTACAAAAAGGGGAAGAAGAGTTATGATGTGCAGCTTATTATTGGTGATGACATGTTTTTAGTATTGTTTCTTCATGCAGATTGTTTTGTAATATCAAATAGGGGAAGATTGTTGGGAATTGCAGATTTGAAGATTACAAAACCCACAAGAAGAAATGAAGAAAGAAGAAACAATAGGGACCTAAGATAAAATAGTTAGCTAGCTTTCTTAGTAAGCTAGGTTTTTATGTAAACCCTAGCCTCTCTATTATATAAAGAGGGGTAGGGCGTTAGTTTTACTTATCCAATACATAGTTCGTCTCTCCAATGAAAGTCGATTGAAACGCATAGAGCGTGTAGTAGTAGTAGTTTGTAGTAGTTTATATTTTATGTTTAATAAAGAAAAACCTTGTTAGAAACTTTGATTGTTCTTATTATTATTCCGCTGTGCAAATCATTGTTTCTATTATCCTAGATGGGCTTGATCTTGGATTTTACAGATTTAATACAATAAAAGTCTACAACTACTACCCATCACCTCTAAGATAGGAAATTGACAAGAATTATGGATAGAAAGACCCTAAGAACTCATAAAGACTTATAGAAAGCCCAACTAGTACAAATTTTATTAGAAACCACGGAAATTCATACATAGCGAAATAATTAGAAACGGAAGTACTAAAGTTACAATAATTACAAGATAAGGAATATAATCATTAATAGGTTGACCCGCCATGAAAATGAGGATCGCCACCAACAACACGATAGCTAGAGCCATGACGGGATGAATGACCGTGACTATCCTGCGTAATAGATACTACGAGACTAGATATTAGGCATAAGAACAAATAAGCTTTATTTTACTAAGGATTTCATAGAAAAACAACCATTACCCCCAAATCTTGTCTACACCAATAGCGAGAACCACAATAGGCATAAGGACCGCTAGGACGCAAACCAAAAACGCATAATCTTCATTAGGTACGTAAGCCAAATAGGAAACCGCAAGAACCACGTAAACGATTGCTAGGAATGTAATAAGATGCGGCATTTTGTGGTTTTTATGAAAGAATTTAGTAGTGAAAGAATGAGGATTAAAAATGGGGTATTTAAAGGAGAAAACTAGCCGTTACACGACCGTTATATGTTACTGTTCATAGGCACTATTCCTGACCGTTTCACATTACTATTCACAGCCCTTGAATTTAGTAGGTGGCAAGACATTCAAATTTATTTCATCTAGTAGGAATAAAACTGACAAAACTGCATTCCCTTAAATACCAAATGGAAATTCCTAGACGATCTTTTTAGGTTAAAGATATAACCAAGGACTAGTAGTGAGACGATATTATTGGATTTATAGGACATAAGAATAAGATAATATTATAAATAATATTATTTTTTTAAACTTGAGGCATTTTAAGCATATTAAAATCGCATCCCGAATCAAATCGTTGTACCATTTCCCATTCTCATATTTCCTATCTAAATAGGTTAGAAATCTAAACCTAACTCTCTCTATACTTCACTTTTCCCAAACTCTCAACCAACATAGACTGAATCTCGGGACGAGATTCCCTCAACGGAGGGATACTGTAACCACTGTGAAAATCCCACATTAAAATAAACTATCTTACTGAAATACTTATCCTTTTCTACGTGTAAATTTTTTATTATTATCTGATCATAACTATTATCTTATGGGACGTAGATCACATCCTCGATAAACATGCTTGCATGCAACCTAACCTCAACGTACTTAATGTTTATTTTAGATAAATATTTTCATATGAAACTTTATAATATCTCATTTGCCATTTTACGTTAAATTGTTTACGTACGTATAAACTAAACGTTCCTCATCAAATAGAGTTTCTATAGAACCTTAAACTATTATAACAATAGGTGTAAATAGCAAAACCCTAAAAATACTAAAGTACAACTCATACAACTAAGGTACAAGCATCTAAAGCATAAAAACCCTAATTCTACTTTAATTTCTGATAAAACCCTAATTTCAGAAAACTATAAATTTATTTACAAACATTAATTTATTTATAAGAGATTTTTACAAAATAATAATGTACAAGTCATTTAAAGCCAAGGTACAAGTCTTTTATGCATAAAAATATATATTAATAAAATCCCTATTTAAAACCCTAAATATACTTATTTTAAAGCACAATTTACAAGTCTTCCATACATAAGCCTTAAAATTAAAATTTTCCTAAATTCATTAGATATAAGTACAAGTCCTTAAACCTAATGTACAAGTGTATAATGCATAAAAACTAAAAATTTCATTTATATATATTTAACTTAATAAAAATCAACAAATAATTAATTTAACTTAACCAAACCCTAAAAATATTTTTTTTCTCATTTCTTAAACTTTAGTACAACTTTATTAAGCTCATGATACAACTCCTTAAAGCACAAAACCAATTTCTTTTCTTTTAAGTAAAATTTGACATGTATTTATATGTATAAACCCCTAACTAATTTTCTACTTAATAAATACATACTTTAAGTCCTAAAACTAACTTAGTTCCATCCTAAATCATATAGTACAACATAATAAAGCCCTTGGTACTACCCTACAAAGCATATTCAAATTCCATTTCCAAACCTTAGTTCGAATCCAAATCAAGCCAAACCCTTTCATTATCAATTCCTAAATAAAACCTACCCTATATGTCCCCTCCTCACCATGTCCTCTCCAAGTAAGTAAGTTGTACTGTTTTAAAGGAAACACATCACCCCTTCATAAAATAACCCACGACATTCCCTCCGCCTCCACCCACTTCACCTCAAAACCTTAAGCCACATCTCCATGTCCCCTCCTAACCCTAAAATTGTGACTTGTCACTTTCAAAAACCCTAACTTATCCCTCTCTATAAATAATGAACTAAACTTGCCAAAATATTCTAACCCTAAATCAACTTCCACCCAAAAACAGCTCCATACTTGTTCCCTACCAATCAAATAATCCTCAACCAAGTTAAAATGAAGTCTTAAGACGTCCTAGAAGATGGAAAACAATTAGTGCTCTAGTTCTAACCCATTTTGCCTAGAAAGGATATAACTCGACATAGTAATCAAGTAAGGATCCTAACGCTTTTTCCTTACTTTTATATACTTCAAGTACTCTTAAAAATATGACTAAGTAAACTTTAAAAAGAAAAAAGATCAAAAACTAGTTAATCTTTTTCTTTTCTTTTGTTCGAACATAACCAAACGCGCCTTATATATATTTTAAATTTTTGTAAAAACCAATCTAGAATCTAAAGCACATATTTGAAATGGATTAGATATACTTATGACCATGTTAATAAACGTTAAAAACTAGTGAGAACACTCTAAATGTCAAAAACCCATTTCATTTTTTTTTTCTGTTGACTGTCGCAAACCAGTCCCCCACGACCCAACTTTGAGCCTTTGATTCGACCACCAAATGACCTTCATAAAGTTTGAAATTTGGTCAAGCTATAAACCACCTAGCTGTCTAAATTTAGAAAGAAGAACGTTGTAAAAAGATTTAATGGTCACAAAGTTATCGAGTCACAAAATCTACTCTATCGCTGAACTAAAAACCAACTTTTAATTCTTTTCAGTTTTGACAGATTTGTTTTCCATTCGACCCACTTTGAGAATTTTTATATGTTAGTGAGACTAGAAACTGTCAACGCATTGCGTGTCATGAGGTTTAGTGCAATATTCCGAATTGTGATATAACTGATTTCTTTTATTTAGCTTGTGTTCAAAACTTATTATAACTTTAAACGCTATGGATTCACTCAACCTTTGTGTTGACTTTTTCGCGTGTTTTATCTCAGGTAATTAAAGGACTAAACTTGGCACGGAGTGGCAGTGGACTTTATTTTTAAAACAAGAGTGTCCACTTTGTTATCATTTAACGCATAATATATCTTTTATAACGTATTTCGAAACCTCCCGCTCGGACCTCTATATGTAACTCTGATTTAAATAAATGAATGATAACAATTTTATTTAAAATGTCTCTTTTTGAGTATTTTTCTATTCTCATGACTGTGAACCTTGAAGTAGCACCCCAAACGTATATTCCGCTGCGTATATCGAAAACGGGGGTGTTACAAATTTAACAGGTTTACTTGGGGTTTTTTTAGCAACTACGGATGAAACCAGTGGCATCCTTAAGACTTTCATAACCAGGATAGAAAACCTAGTTAATCATAAGGTTAAGTTGATAAGATGTGACAATGGAACTGAATTCAAGAATAGGGATATGAATTAGTTTTTTGAGATAAAGGGTATTATGAGACAGTATAGTGTAGCTAGGACTCCTCAACAGAATGGTGTTGCTGAGAGGAGAAATAGGACACTAATTGAGGCTGCTAGAACAACGTTAGCTGATTCTAAGTTACCTACTACCTTTTGGGCAGAAGCAGTTAATATTGCTTGCTATGTGCAAAATAGAAGTTTAGTAGTTAAGCCTCATAACAAGACCCCTTATGAAGTTTTACATGGTAGAACACCAATGTTACGCTTTTTAAGACCATTTTGCTATCCTGTTACTATCCTCAATACCATACATCACTTAGGCAAGTTTGATGGAAAGGCGGATGAAGGTTTTTTTGTTGGATACTCACTAAATAGCAAAGCTTTTAGAGTGTTCAATAGTAGAACCAGGAAAGTGGAAGAGAACTTGCACATAAAGTTTAATGAGAGTACACCTAACGTTGCAGGTAGTGGACCAGACTGGCTGTTTGATATAGATGCCCTAACCAAAACAATGAATTATGAGCTAGTTGCTGCAGGTACACAGTCTAATGAGTTTGCAGGTGCAAAAGCTAATACTGATGCAGGTACGCAAGCTAGAAAGGAGACAGAATCTGCACAAAAAGTTCATTTTGCTACCTATATGGACTGCTGATCCACTTATCTCAACCCAAGATCCAAAGTGTTCACAAGAAGATGATCAATATGAAGATCCAAAAGATGATAAAGATGATGGTGTTAAATCTTCAAGTGAAGAAGAAAAGCAGAATGATGAACCTCCAAGAAAAGAAACAGAAGAGCAAGTGCAGGATGATAATGTTAGCAGTTCTAATGATGTTAATGCTGCTAGTGATGGTAACAGCACTAACAACACTAACAATGAAAAAACTGTTAATACTACTGATAAGGAAGGCATTGTTGTTGATGAAGATGAATACCCAATTGATCCAAACATACCTGCTTTGGAAAATATCTATGCGGATGCGGATGATGAAGAAGTTGGTGCAGAGGCAGACTAAAACAACATGGATGATATTATCCCTGTCAGTCCTATTCCAACTACCAGAATTCACAAGCATCATCCTCAAGAACAAATCATAGGATATGTGAAGTCAGTTGTTTAAACAAGAAGAATAACAAAAGATTTGAAGGAACAAGGTTTCTTTGCTAGATCCCTTAATCAAAGAAACAGTCATAAAGACTTTCAAAACTATTTGTTTGCTTGTTTTCTATCACTCGTAAAACCTAAGAATGCACTTAAAGCGTTATAGGATCCAAGCTGGGTATAGGCTATGCAAGAAGAGCTTCTACAATTCAAGCTACAAGAAGTTTGGACTCTGGTAGATTTACCAAATGAGAAGAGAGCCATTGGTACTAAATGGGTTTTCAGATGCAAAAAGGATGAAAGAGGCATTGTGATAAGAAACAAGGCAAGATTGGTAGCTCAGGGATACGCTGAAGAAGAAGGGATTGACTATGATGAATTCTTTTCGCCAGTTGCAAGAATTAAAGCTATACGGTTGTTCTTGGCTTATGCTTCATACAAAGATTTTGTGGTGTATCGGATGGATGTGAAAAGTGCTTTTCTTTATGGGATAATTGAAAAAGAAGTATATGTCTCTCAACCACCTGGATTTGAAGATCCTGACTTTCCTGATAACGTATACAAGGTGGAAAAAGCACTTTATGGTTTACATCAAGCTCCCAGAGCTTGGTATGACACATTGTCAACATACATATTGGACAATGGTTTTAGTAGAGGGAAGATTGACAAGACCTTGTTTATCAGAAGGCACAAAGTTGATATTCTGCTAGTTCAAGTTTGCGGTTATGATATTATCTTTAGATCCACAAACAAGGTGTTATGCAATGAGTTTAAAACATTGATGCATGAAAGATTTCAGATGAGTTCTATGGGAGAAATCACATTCTTCTTAGGGTTACAAGTCAAGCAAAAGGGGGATGGCATATTTATCAGTCAAGATAAGTATGTGGCTAAATATTTGAAAAAGTTTGGGTTTACTGATGTGAAGCCTGCAAAGACAACAATGGAAACTTCCAAGCCTTTGCTCAAGGATGAAGATGGTGAAGTTGATGTACACTTATATAGATCAATGATTGGTTCATTGATGTATCTTACAGCCTCAAGACGTGACATTATGTTTGCAGTGTGTGCCTGTGCTAGATACCAACTCACAACAAAAGTTTCACATCTTAATGATGTGAAAAGAATTTTTAGATACTTGAAAGGTCAACCTAAATTGCGCCTTTGGTATCCAAAAGATTCACCTTTTGATTTGGTAGCATACACTGATAAGTGATTATGCTGGAGCAAGCATGGATAGGAAATCCATAACAGGAGGTTGTCAATTTCTAGGAAGTAGGTTAATTTCATGGTAGTGCTAGAAACAAACTGTGGTTGCTAATTCCACAACTGAACCTAAGTATCTGGCAGCTTCAAGTTGCTGTGGATAAGTGCTTTGGATTCAGAATCAATTGCTGGATTATGGGTACAATTATATGCATACCAAAATATTTATTGATAATAGCAGTACTATGTGCATAATTAGAAATCCTGTTTATCACTCAAAAACAAAGCATATAGAGATAAGACACCATTTTATTAGAGATTGTTATGAAAAGAAGTTAATTCAAATAGTTAAAATCCATACTAACCATAATGTTGCAGATTTGCTCAAAAAAGCTTTTGATGTGCGCAGATTTCAATTTTTGATTGCCAGCATTGGAATGTTAAATCATTAAAATCTCTTATCTCTTTGTGTTTTTGTAAAGTTTTGTAAGTATTAGTACTGTTATTAGGTCAATAAATTGTTTATGCTGCTAAGTATAATTGATGCTGCTAGTTATACTTAAAATTGTTTTGTTACTGCTGCTAGTTATACTTAAAACTGCTAAGTATAATTGATGATGTAATTTTGTGAATTGTGTTATTGTTTGTTTATTGGTGTTTTTGGACTAATCTTTTACAGGATAAGTAAAGAAAAGTGTTGGAGTGCTGATAATTAAACTTTTTGGAGTGGAAACTGACTTATTCCTGCTAGGCATAAGTTAGTGCTACTAATCCTAAGTTAATGCTGCTAGGTTTCTACTGCTGTATTTGAGAGTGTAAGGTAATGTTTTGTAAGTTTTTCGATTAAGGGTTTAAATCCCCAATTCAGTCATTTAATTGATTTTATGCGAACATCATTATCTCAAATACAAACCCTAACATCAATTACATCAAACAACAAAATCACCACAATGTTGAATCTTTCTTTTGCCGATACCTACAACATGATTGCTTTTTTACAAAAACCCAAAGAGTCTAAAGGGTTCATAGAAACTATTGATTTCTTGAATGCAAACCCTATAAGGTTTGCATTAACTATGAATCCTCCTATATATATTTCAAATATTCAACAATTTTGGTCTACTTTAAAGGTCAAAACACTGATTAATGAAGTACAAATTCAGGCAGTAGTAGATGGCTAACATATACTCCTTACTGAAAAATCTGTTAGAAGTTCTCTTCAACTAGCAGATGAAAATGGAATTGAGTGTCTCTCAAATTCTGCTATTTTGAAAATCTTGCATGAATGGGGTATGTAAGGAAAAATGATTCTCTAAATTTTTTTAAAGGATCCTTCTCCCCTCAGTGGAAATTTTTAAAACATACCATCCTACAACGTATTAGTCCTAAACAAACTTCTTGGAATGAGTTTAGTACCAATGTGGCTTCTGCCATTATCTGCTTGGCAAATAATGAGAAGTTTAATTTTTCTAAAATGATTTGTGATGGTATGGTTAAGAACTTGGATAAATCTTCAAATAAATTTTATATGTATCCAAGATTTTTACAAGTTTGCTTGAACAAACAATTTTCAAAGAAAGTCATTCATCAAAGAGTTTATGCAACACCCTTTCATACTAAAATGATTTTTGCCAATATGAAAAGGGTAGGAAAAGACTTTTCTGGGATTGTAACCCCATTGTTTTCTACAATGTTGGTACATACACAAACTCAGAGTGAAGGTTCAACAATCCCAACTGAGACGCATCACACACCCACTGTTTTACCATCCTCATCTCAACCTAAAAAGACCTATACCCGTAGGAATTCACAAAATAAGGGCACTGAGCTTCCTCAGGCTAGTGCTAGTATGGTTCTAGATGAGGCTGTGCATAAGGAGAAGGGTCACAGATTGGTGAGGGCTACCACTACTGCTTCTAACTTAGATGCAGAGTATGCCAGTGGTAACATACATAAGACCCAACCCAAGGCAACGCTTAATGAGTCAAGTTCTTAAGGAACTAGCTCAGGTAGTGGTCCCAGCCAACCGGAAACAATGGGGGGTTCAGAAGCTCAAACTTGGTTTGAGACTAAATCTAACTTACCCTATGATTCACCACTCGGGAGAGGTAACACACTCCGAAGTGATGAGGGTAGTATGGAACTTAAACTTAAAGAATTGACGGCAACTTGTACACAATTGTTACAATAGGTTCTTGGTCTTACAAAGACTGTTAACTCTCAGAAGAAGGAGATTACTAGTTTAAAGAAAAGAGTTAAGTAGCTTGAGAAGAAGAAAGGATCAAGAATCTCTAAGCTCAAAAGGTTGCATAAGGTGGATACATCATTCAGGATAGAATCCTCTGCAAGTGAGGCAAGTTTGGGGGAGGATTCCTCCAAACAGGGGAGGAATAAAGGAAAAGATGCAGGGGAGGATATTGAGATGGTTATGGGGTATGGTGCAGAAATTGAGGTGAATGTTGATGATATTGAAGAAGATGACTACGTGGTTCATGATAAAGCAGGGAATGCTATTGCAATTGATGCTGAATTAAAGGTTGCAGAAAATGTTGGTGAGGGTATAAATGAAGGAGTAAGTGTTGTTGGGAAGGTAGTTGATGTAGCTAAGCTGATGCAAGAAACAGAAGAAGTTTCTACAGCTGAAGTGGTTTCTACTACTGATGTTGAAGTTTCTACTGTCAATGTAACACCCCAACCCGTCAAGGGTCAAAATGCCACATTATGGTGTCAATTAGAACATACAAACGCGAGCTGAAAACTTACAAAAATAATGGTTACAAAGGTGTTCTAATGATAGTAACGAAATACTAACTTTATACATAATGAGTTCCAAAACTGAAATACAAATCCAAGCTCAAATCTAACTGAAGGTAAATCCAAGTCTAATCCAAAATCAAATAGGTATCTATCATCAGGGTGATCCACTAAGAGCTCCTATGCACTCTCCACTCAATCCCAACTTCCAACCTAAAACCTGCCGCAGTAAAAGAAATGTAGCTGAGCTTAAAAAGCCCAGTGAACAGATACAAACAAAACGAATAATCGAACATATATAAGTAGAGGGAAAAAGGAACATAAGCTCCTGCTGAACGAATATCATCTGCCAAACGACTAAGAGATCAAGGATCAACTGAACAAAATGTCATATACCATAAGAAGCAAATCATAGCAAAACATAAGGAGATCATAATAAAGTCAAAGGAATCAATCAGAGAATCATAATCATATAACAGAACAGAAATGCCCATCGAGGTCAGAAAGCATGCCACATGCTTAGTCACATAATCATCTTATATCCATATATCCGTCAAATCATAAGTTGTACAAGGAGGGGAGACATCTCAAGTACCAAATGGAGTAGCTATCTCCCAAATGTAAGAGGGGTGAAGGCACACACAACCAATCACTACAAAATGAAACAAAGTACCTAGGATGCATCCATACGCCCCCTACAAAACAAATCATATATACACCTGTACCAGACAAGTATATACATATATCATAATGGCCAAGTGATCATATATCATTTCATATCAATTGGGGACGCCATGGACTAATCACACCGCCACAGATAGTGTCATGCCATTGGTGCCATCAATGACATGGCCATGGTACCTCTGTGGCTAGTTAAATAGCTTGGGCAACAGAATAGAACATATCATATCAAATCAAATCAAGTCTTCATATCATATCCAAACTGAACAGAATCATATCTTTGCAAATGGATAGCAACAAATATCATAGCAAACGGATATCAAATCAAAGAATCATATCAAGGGAATCATATCTACGAATCATATCAAATGTATCATAACATAGCAAATGAATCAATGTCAAGGATCGAAAAGTCATGAGAGAAGACACCCTTACTGAGAAAAGGTAGAATATCTGTACCTCGAACCACAAATGAAACCATATTAGAAAACACAAGGATCGGAAGTTACTCCTTCTTCAGCAAATCTACACTAATTAATGATCGTCTTATCATTTAAGAACCATTTCATAAGTTATTACTGATTCAATACTTATTGTTGTTCAGATTGCCATATTAGGGTTTCCTGCTATTTATAGCAACTTCCCATATTTAGTAACCTTCCAAAATTAGTATCTTTCCATATTTAGTAACTTCCCAGATTGAGTTACTTTCCAT